>CM024621.1:17421752-18021752 GCA_014182585.1 Eucalyptus coolabah | reverse complement strand
CTAGTGAATATGATCTAAATAAGAACAAATATTTTTCAAAATCTAAAAGCATGATTAGTTTTGTGGAAACTATGATGTGATTGGGAAGAAAAGGGATGCAGATTAGAATTGAGAACCTTTTTTTTTTTTTTTTTTGTTGACGATGATTCTTTGTAGGATTAAGCAGTCAATCCGGGATAAAATTCTGAGGTGGCTCATGGCTTCAAGCTTTCACGTGACAGCATTGATATTCCATAAATTGCTTGCTGGTTGGGTCTTGAACTCTGGTGGTTTTGGAACTATTGCTCACTGCTTGCTAGAAATTTATAGCCAATATACTTATGCTTGTTTGGTTGAGATTGTAATGTAGTGACCTCTGGGTTGGCATTTCCATTTGCTCGACCGCAGAATATACTTCATCATATATTATGCCATTTTATCTTAAAATAACCTTCTCATGTGGCATTCTTCCCATAAGGAGTTCCGGAACAAAATGTTCAAGCTCACATGGGTTCTTTTGCTTGATGAGCCATCCAATCATATGGTAAGTTCTACTCATATTTCTCCATTTTATGACTTTGATTACTTTTTCGGTTAGCTTATTATTGTCCTTGCACTAATTGAACTTGTCGGAATTTGGTCTTTACATTAAAAATAAAGTAGAACCAATTAGTGGTCACAGCTGCTGGTAGCCCTTGTCATCATACATCTAGCAAATAATGGAACAGAAACCAATCTAATTGCTCCAATGTGGAAAATATTCCGAATAGAGTAATCTACAATACCAAATGGTACTGATCTCTATGCCTATAGGCAATATTGGGCTTTACAGACAAATATGTAGACCCCTTTTTGTTTATAAATCCGGTCTTGAAGTTTTGCTTTAAGGACTTGTGACTAAAGAATTATCTTTGTAAATTGTTATTTTATTGTCTAATGATTAGTGTTTCTATTTTTTTGCCTATCCAAAACTGTAGGATTTGGATGTAGCTGAGGCACTCATTCAACGTCTAGCCTTGTTCCACGGAGTAATTTCGATGGTGAGATTGATTTTCTTGTCAAAATACTTCAATTTGACCAACAATGGATAATTTCACAGCTAATGGCCCTCTTTTCACCTTGATTTGCAGATTAGTCATGGTGAGCATCTAATAGCTAGAAGCTTGGATGAGGTCTAGGTGGTTTCACAAGGCAAGGTGGCACCTCTCTATGGGAATTTCCGAGACTATAGGAATGTACTCCGGTTTTTGTTGAATCAGGTGAATCTAGTTATTGCCATCAACTAAGAATGGTTCACTGGGTTCACATTACCTCACATAACTGAAAATGAGGCTTAGCTACATAGAGAAAGAGAAAAAGGATGAAGAGAGGATTGCTGCTGATATACAGGACGGACTCATAGTTACACCAGCCCTTATTTGTCATTTATACGTGACAAGGGCTCATGGAACGATGAGTCTGAGTTTTTGACATCGAGCATGCAGTATCATTTGTAATAGCTTAAGAACTGAGTTGGGATTGCAGTCCTAATATAATTTATGATTCTTTGCACATTTTGTTCTAGCAATAGGTTCATTTGTTGTGCCCCTGGAAGTTTGATACTCTATTGCCGTTGAAGTCAGCTTTCCCATGCACACTAAAACGATTTAATCTTTGCAAACGAATGTTTTTGCACAGTAAATTATTTTCCCCATTTTCACTCTTTGGCACTGTTTAGGAGAATTAATTATGAAAATATTATCACGGTCAACAAAACTTTCTATTCAACTCTAAGTACAGAATTGCTTTTACTAACTATAATGTAGGCCTTGCGTAGCTTGGTCAAAGATTATATTTCATCCTTCTTTTATTCAAATACATGAGAATCATGAAGATTCAATGGTGTTCCACAATCATATTCCTCTGCATTTTCAACATTTGTTGTGTGCTATCTTCCCAACATCTTTTTCTCGTGCCCTAGCTCATCCACTTTGATTGTTTTGCAAGATGCCATTGTCATCTGTATTGGCAAAATTTCTTGGAAGGATCACTTGTGAAAATTATTGAGGTAGGGTTGTGTTGTCAATGTTATGTGTCATTTTTAACAATTTACAAGAAAGGAAGAAGCAGTTAAATTTATTTGGTGCACTGATATGCTATAAATTTTCTTCTTGTGATTATTATCCAAATAAGAATTATCTCTCTCAAAATCTAAAAGTCAAATTAGTCATGTGGAAGCTGTGATATGATTGTGAAGAAAGGGGATGCAATTTTTTTTTTTTTTTTTTTTAATTATGGTTTTCTTTAGAATTGAGAACCTTCTTTTTATTGATGATGATGATCTTTCATAGTATTAAGCAGTCTATTTAGGGTGCTCATGGCTCTAAGCTTTCAATGCAACACAAATTCATGATAGGATCGATATTCATAAACCACCTTATTTTTAGGTCTTGATCTCTGTTGAGTTAGGAACTATTACCTACAGCTTGCTAGAAGTTTTTAGCCAATATACTCATGCTTATTTGGTTGAGACGGTAACGATATCCTACCTGCCTCTAGGTTTGCATTGTTAGTAGTGACCTCTGGGGCAAATCTTGTCAGTTCTTTAAATTCGTCATACACCATGTCGTTGTATCTGAAATTACCTTCTTATGTGGCATTCTTCCTGAGCTCGCCTGGGTTCCTTGGTCTAACTGGAAATCCTGCACTTCATCAATGTATACCTTGTCTAGATCATCTTCTCTCTCTTTGCTACTGTTGCGCATGTAAAAAAAAAATTCATGCAATTTTTGTGTGATATCGTGAAGCTGTATTGGAGGTTAGTTGATATGTAATCTCAATTGTGGTTCACTGTGTACTTGCTCTAAGGCTTTTTGGATGTTATTGCACATATAACATGGTGCTTTGACCATGTACATAGGTGGTTAGATAGGCAGAGTTGCATCTGCCAATATAACTTTCAAGAAACCTCACATAGTTCTGCTTGACAAGCCTAATTGGTTTACTCATTTTTCTTTTTCAGTTAGCTTATTATTGTTCTTGCACCATTTGAACTTATTGGAATCTGGTCTTTACATTGAAAATACAGTAAAACCAATTAGTGATCACAGTTACAGGGAGCATTTGTCATTGTACATCTAACTTACAATGGAATAGAGACCAATCTAGTTTTTCCAACTTGCAAAATGTTGGGAATAGAATGGTTCTGCTAGCCTGATCAGTGTGTTTGTATTACAGTAATCTATGATACTACCAAGTAGTTCCTATGTTTGTGCTTCGAGGTAGTGTTGGGCTTTGCACATAATGAATGTGGACCCTTTTCTTGCTTATAAATGTTCACTCTTAGTTTTGCTTTAATGAGTAGTGACTACTCAAGTGTCATCTTTGTACATCATTAGTTTCTTGTCTAGAAATAGATATGATCCTGCCTTTTCCACTATACCCAATTGTAGGATTTGGATGAGGCACTCATTCAAGGTCTGGTCTTGTTTCTTGGATGGATCATTTCGCAGCTGACAGCCCTCTTTTTGCCTTGATTTGCAGGTTAGTCTCGATGAGCATCTAATATCTAGAAGCGCAGACAAGCTATTGGTGGTTTCTCAAGGCAAGGTGGCGGCTTTCCATGGGAATTTCCAGTATTATAAGAGTTTGGATGTCCTGAGGGTATCTCTGGGGTTATTGCCTTCATCATCTGCACTAACGGTGGAGGACAAACATCCCAAAATGAAGTAGAAATTGGTTGAGCTCGCCCAATCTCTGAATGCAACATGTGTGGATTAATTTGATTAAATTGTTCTGGGACCCAACTCTGAACACATTGATCCGGATTCAAAATTCTTTAGTTCCAATTAAAAGCAAACTAGGTTACGTGACCTTGCTCTGGCCTGTATTAACTGTAGCACTTCCAGCTGTATTTAAATTCGCATCCTGTGATGCAGTAGCGACTGATTTGTCAAATAAGCCGCGGTTATGGCTTAAACCGAGTAACTCATAATGAGTATGGTAACTTTCATGGGAACCTCTATAGGGTCTATTCTGTTTTCCTATCCTTCGTTATGAATGGTTAAGGCAAAGAATTTCTCATGGAACTTTGTAAGACCGCCGTGGAAACGTGCTTTTCCCAGCCGGCATTGAGAGTTGAAAATTTTCCACTTGCAGTCTGCCCTATAAAGGTTCAAGTTTCATACCAATAAATCTTTTTACCTTCCCAAGTTTTTTACGTTAATTCACCAGCTTTTAGGCGGAGTTACTGATGATGAGTATGGATTCTCCATTCCAATTTGCATACTACAGAGGAGACCGAGGGAATATTTTACGAGAAATTAGCTGTGTGAAAATATATTCCCCATTTTTGTCCTTAAGTACTGTTTAGGAGAATAAATTGTGAAAATGTTTTTGTGATTGACAAAAATTTTTACTTTCAGCTCTAAGTACAGAATTGCTTTTAGTAAATATAATGTAGGCCTTGCCTAGCCAAAAGAAAAATCTATGATGAAACTCCGTGTGAACACTCGAATACAAGTTAAAATATGGAAATTCGGGAGTGCCAGAAAACTGACAGGAAAACAAAAATCCACCAAACCAAGAATAACGAATTTATCAAGTCGATGCATCTTCTATAACCTTAACGTCCGGCCAGGAAAGAGAGAATCTCCCGGACAACGAATTCCTTCCAAAGAGCCACCAATTCCACCGGTTCCCCACAAAAGTAACACTCGAGGATACAATCGCGAAAGAGGGAAAAACCCTAGCCTGAGCTCGTCGGATGCAGGCGACGAACTGGAGCCGCCGGTAGAGCTTCCGGAGGCGACGGCGGAGGCGGAGGCAGAGGCAGCGACGTGGTTGAGAGTGACGAGGAAGACACCTTCGCTGTAATGGGAGCGAAGCGCGCGCACGGAAGGTTCAAGCTCGAGCTCGCTGGGCCCAGACAGCGGATCGGACCGCCGATGGTCTTCGGAACGCGATGGGCGGAGGTGGCGGCGCAGTTCGTCCGAGGAATAGAGAGAAGCCTGGGATTGAGAGGGAAGAGAGCGAGGGAGAAGAGAGAGAGGGAATTTCAAAATATATTTTCGGTGGGACCCTACTGTACACGTGACGAGATTTGAGTGGAGCGTCCAGTTGCTGATTTGGCGACTCTCACCCACGCACTATTTTCTGGTGTGTCTGGCTTTATCATAAAGATCCAAGAAAACCGAAATCTTCTCCCTGTGAATGTCGGACATCTTTTCCTGATCACGCAACTAAAGTTAAAGGAAAAAAATCAGAAATATAAAATACCAAAATAAAAGAAAGATTAAGGATGTTACACACATAAGTCGGCCTTGTTCACCCATCAATCCACTTCCCATTATTTTTCGAGTAGAATATCTGGTACCCATCAATCTTGTTAAGTTTACTAAAAAAAAAAAAAGAAGGGATACTAGTAATTAGCATTATTTAAAGATGAACAATAGCTTTGTCAAATTTAAAAGTGACGATCAAATCATAAACACCAAAGCCCCTCTCTTCTCGTGCCAATGCTTACAAATAACATTCACTCAACTATGATATTTAAAAAGAAGGGATACTAGTAATTAGTATTTTTTGTTTTTTCTTTTAGCTGTTAGGCATGATTTGTTAGACACGTAACCTGCGTTTCATTTGTTCTGCGTTTCGCATGTTCGTTTGGCTATTTGCGGTGGACACCGGAGATATAAAATTGCTTGGAGTCGATTTCTAGTGGTGGTTGTGTGAATCTCTGTTGCGTTCCTATTTTCCCATCCATGCTCTGTGTTACTTGAGAAAGCCGTGGTCGTGCGTCTGGTGGCCGTACATGAAGTTGGTGCAGAGGGACCGAGGACCAGAAGAAAACAATAAAAAAATTATAATAAATTTAAAAAAAGACGACAACGACAATGATGAAAAAATCTTACCTGCATTTACGTTAGTATTACTTTAGTTCGTTTACGTTCTCGTCTATAATATCGTTATTGAAACCATAGGCAATTCTCCTTGGCCAAAATTAGACTTTGACTTGATTTTGAAAATGAGCACACTGGTTGATGTCCCGAAACTTAATAATAAAGCAATGCATACTTCGCCCGTCTCATTTCGGATTTACTTTCCGGACTTTATTTTTACTCATCCTTTAGTATTATTTTGATGTGTCATGCTGTTTTCATTATATTGATCTCGTGATTTGATTTCTTTAGATTCATTCAACGAGTATATTACACTTTAGAGTCAATCTCGATCAAACAAGCATGCATGAACATGTAGCAGAGAATACTACTACGTGTAATTATATCTTTGAATTCTCTAGCTTATATAAAGTAACGTGTTCTCCCGTTAGCTCCTAACCAGTTCCAATAGGCTAGTAACGAGTATATTTCTGAAAGTTATGTGCGGTTAGGATTTCAATGAGCCCACACCAAAGGAGAGGGATCACACGTTCCCGTTCAATAAGCTATTAAACCCACTCATCCCGCTTGGGAGCATCGCAATATCTTCTGACTGCCTTTGCACTTACTATCGGCATTTCTATATTACCAAAATATTACGAGGGCAATTTAAATTCAGCATCTTATCAACTCGATTGAATCTGTCTCAGTATTGTGTTAATCTTGAATCACTTGAGCCAGTTGGATTGTTCTGACCTCTGGGAACCAGATTGTCTTCTCTGGCCTGCTGCTCCTCTCTGCAACTTTGATCTTCATGGTCGTATCTGTTGCTCTAGTCATCCACTTAGCGGTGATCCTATGACGCGGTTTTGGCTCCCGATGCTCAAGGAGCTGCTGGGGAGGCATATGTTGGCACGAGATCGCTAGTAGCAGGATCCTCTGCCACGATTACCATGTAACGATGGAGTTTAACATAATTAGCATGTACACATTGCATTTTCAACAAGGCATAATGCTATTCTGCACGCATAATTGTTTAAGCCAAAATTTGGACCTCTATTTTATGATTTTTCATTACATATTAGGATAGAATTCATTATATCCGTATCAGGACAATTATATTAGAAAACTTAGAATTTTCATGGACAAGCATTATCATGCACATCTAGGCTTTTTGGAGTGCATTATTATTAATTCTCTTTTTTTTGCACGTCTCCTTTCATAAATCACATGCTATAATTTGGGAAATCTACGAAAATCATATCTTGCTTATTAATAAATTTATATTGCATCTTCATAAAAATGTGAAGTGGAACTCCCCGCGAGTCACGAAGAGTCTTATCGCCCCATTCCTGCATTTTTTTTCTTTATCAGTTTTTTGCTGTTTTTCGTATTTAGTTTTTCCTTTTGCTCTTTTTACATTTATTAAATTTATATTCTGAAAAGATAAATGGAAATCTAGACACAATTCCAATAGACAAGTACAATAGAGATTAATGAATGACTAATCACAATCTGATTAAAAAAGACAAAAGTTGGTCTAAAATTATAGTTTTGTTAATTTGAACAAAAGAAACAATAATCGTGCCAATTGTCAATCACACAAAAAAAGAAAAAAAAGGCATCTACTAGAAATGTAAAAGAGACATTCGCATGGGAACGGAAGAGGAGAGATGTGACATCCCGAAATTCGATCCCGTTTCGATAAAGTGAAATGGGCATTTCGTCGGGGCGTGCTTATGGCCTTTTTCTCGAGCTGATCACTCACGAGTTAACTAACCTATTGGGTGAAGCCGTTAAGGGATGTACGGCTGTAAAATCCCTAAAAGCTACCTAATTGGTTGGATTGAGCTAAAATCACGTCTGATCGATTTTTAACCACGAAATTGAACTCGATTTCGGGAATCGAATTTTAAGCGCGTCATAATTCTTATTTTTAGGATCCTGTCTCATCGCTCGTTAATTTATTGATGAGTCTGAAATTTCAATAAAGAAATTATCGGAAGAAAAATTTGAAGCCCAAATTAAAATAGAAAGAGAAAAGGAAAATTTGCATATTGAAAGTATGCCTTTTCTTTTTCTTTTTCTCTCTCTCCTTTTCTTTCTCTTTCCTTTCTTTCTCTCTCCTCTCTCTTTTCTTTTCTTTCTTTTCTCTCTTTTCTTTCTCTCTCCTCTCTCCTCTCCCCTCCCATCCGTGCGAACACCCCCACCGCCCATTCCCTCTCTCTCTTTTTCTTTTTCCCTTCACCGGTCAATGCCTATCCCTTCCCTCTCTCTCTTTTCTCTCCTCTCTCTTCTCCCTCATCCCACGTGATCTTATTCTTCTTCTTCTTCTTCTTCTTCTTCTTCGTTCTTCCTTGTGCGAACCAAACCAGAACCAGCCCGCCCTCAGCCGCTCGTCCCGCCGTCGCGCCGCCGCACCGCCGCACCGCCGCGCCGCACCCGCGCGCTTCGCCCGCGCCCAGCCGCCCGTCCGCGCATCCAGGCCGCGCGAACCAGCCCCGTTCGCCCCTGTTCCAGCCGCTGTTCCGCCCATCCCCGGCCGCCTCCGGCCACCGCCAGCCCCACCGGACCTCCCCTTGTCCCCCTCGCCCTCCGCCGGCCTTCCCCCGCCGCCTAGCCGCCGGAGCTGCTCCGTTCAGCCGCGACCAGCAAGACCCACGGAGTGGGTTTCAGCCATTTCGGGCCCGCTTTTGGGCCGTTTCCCGGCCCCGGATCCGCGAGTCGCTTTGGGAAGTATCGTTCCTCGCGTCGCCGCCGTCGGATTGATCCGATTTGCGCGCGATTTGGTGAGTAATCTCACTAATCTAGGATTAGTGGCTAATTATGCTTAATGTTGATTTAGATTTAATTAATTATGTTTAGGTTGTTAGATTAGATTAAATTAGCAATTATTAGTCAATTGTGATGCGAATTAGATAAATTGAATGTGTAATTAGTAAGTAGACGTGGTCTACTAATTATTGAAAGTGCCTCGGATTTTTCCCGACCCTTAGTGGGCTCCAATTAGGCTTTTCGGGCCTAAGTGGATTTTTTAGTATTTAAATATTAATTTTCGGAATTAAATTAAATAATTATTTATTTTCTGAAAATTCGACTGTGATGATCTGGAACCGGAAAATTATGCTGATGACCGTGGTGAAGTTCGTTTATTTAATCGGGCCTTATTTTGAGCTAAATTGAATTTTTAGTAATTAATAATTAATTTTCGAAATTAATTAATTAATTAATTAATTTTCGGAAATTAAGATTTTGATGGCCGACGACCGAAATCTCGTGCTGACCGTCGTGGCGTAGTCCGTTTATTTATTTGAGCTCCACGTTGTATGGAATTGAATAAATTGTGATATTTTAGGAATTTACCCTAAATTGATTGGAATTGATTGAGATTGAATTGGGATTGGTAAATGACCAAGTATGTTATTCGGTATTTATAATGCTTTGTGGATTGATTTAATTATTTGATTGAGAAATCGTTGGCATTGGTTGTCGGTATTGAAAGTAATTGGTAACCACTCGAAAGAAGACACGTGGGCTCGGTGAATTGGAATGTCACCCGGAGAATGCACGTGAGTTCGGTGGTTGAATATGTCACCTTGGCGAAAAGGTCGCCTAAGAGAATGCACGTGGCTTAGAGACTCGGTATGTCGTCCCGGAGGATGCACGTGGCTCGGTGACAGAGTTTGGCATCTAAAAGGACACGTGGGCTCGGCGAATTGATGCATCGCTTTGGTGAGATGCACCTGAGAGAATGCACGTGGGCCAAGGCATCTAAAAGGACACGTGGGCTCGGCGCGAATGATGCATCGCTTTGGTGAAATGCACCTGAGAGAATGCACGTGGGCCAAGGCATCAAAAAGGGCATGTGGGCTCGGTGACTTGATGCATCACTATGGCGAAAAGGTCGCCCGAGAGAATGCACGTGGGCCCAAGGTTCGAGGCACGTGAACTCGGAGACTTGGAAGGTCGTCCTGGAGAATGCACGTGGCCTAGCTTTCGAAATATCCCACAGTGGAGATTGATTCGTATGATATGTAATCGACGGTTCGATTTGTTTGAAGTGAATGGATGTTTATTGTGAACTGTCGACTTGCGGGTGGGATCGAGAGGCCAAGGTAAGTCCTCTCGCCCCGTGCGTGTTTAGGCAGCCTTTAGTATAATGGTTTGCTAATCGGGCTTAGTGGGGTAGAACTCGCTGAGACGTAGTCTCATCCCAGTTTGGGGAAAACCATTTCAGGACCCCGCTGAAGAGCTGAGGAGGAGGAATCCGAGAAGAGAACTCGGAGGTGAGATCTGAAGAGGAGGATTATTGGAAGAAGAAGATAGTCCCGAGAGGAGTCGTGAGTACGGTTTGGATGGATTGAGATCCTGTCTTCTTTTGAGATCTCCGTTTTGATGTGAATAGTTATGAAGTGATTTTATGGTTTGTATAAAAGTTTGGTTACAAATTTCAATATGAAAAATATGGCCCTGCTTTTCTATCCCATCGTTTTATTGTCTGGGGATTTTAACTGCTTCCGCATGTGCTTAATAATGAAAGGGTCGGCGATACATTGTCCTGGGCTATCGCATTATAAAATCGACCAACCGAGACGGATGTGTGCATGCCTGAAGATCGGGCGTGACAAGAGATTTGAAAAGTGAAGCGATAAATCCAATTTGCATCTCCGTAAGTCTTGGTCTTTCTGGATTTTATTAAATTTTCTTTCCAATCAGCTCTTTACCAATTTTGCTTCACTTTCACGACAAAAAAGTTCATGATACCCACTGAAGTTCTGTTCTTCACGAGTTTATGATTTATTTACACGAACGAGTATATGATCGTGGAAACTACAAATGTGCGGGGATAATCTCTAAATATTACAGAACAACCACTTGCGAAAGAAAAAGTTGCAGCAAGATGGGCGAAAATATCTGCTGAAAGGTGATGAGTTAGTAACCGATGATGGGGAATCGCCTAGAAAGAGAATCATGGTCGTTTGAACTCGATTTTCCTGTTCATTGGTGTGATGAATAAAGTATAATTTTTAGTAGATTATGCATTGTCATTTGGTGATTTGTGACTTGTCAACTAGTTGCATAGTAAAATAAAGCAAGTTGCTTAATGAATTAGTCGGTGTGCTTGACCTTTTTTTCTTATTAAGCCCAAAGCACGTGTTTCCATTCTTCTTAATGGACAGACAAAGCTAATTGTCTTTGATGACATGTATATGTATAACAGAAAATAAGATGCAATTATTGGGTGAATCCTCAATATGTTATGTTTCAAAAGCATTTATTTTACTAAGTTGCACAAATATGTTTATTTGCCAATCCTATTAATTTGGTCAACTTTATTCATCGCTAAACAAGAAAAATGGATAAGCACACCAACTAATCCATCAAGCAAGTTGCTTTCTCTCACTCTGGAAATGGTAAATGAGTCCAGTATTAACAATATATAATCTACTAGATGTCACACTCTACCCATTACATTAATGAACTTGATAATCATGTTCCTATCAAGGCGATTCTCGATTATCGACCACCACCTTAGCACCCTTCAACAAATCATTGTTGCCCATCTTGATGTGAATCTTTAGCATAGTAGCTGCCATGTAAAAGAATTCATCAATCTCACATTCACCAATAAAGCAAACAAGACATCAAAATCATAAGGTTACTAAGAATATACAGATGCGAAAAAGGCCAACAAAACACTCGTGAGAAATAACACTTATAATGAAAATATGCAAATACTCTAAGTTGGTCATATTAAGACTCTGTTTTGGATGGTCAAAAGTAAAGGTCTGATAGTAAAAAAAAGTCTTGATCTGAAGAATAAGGAGAGCAATTAACGTAAAAAACACTTGTGGACAAATAGTATTTTATTTTATTTTTATTTGTCGACCTTTGATGTGCATCCCTTGAAAGTCTGGGTCTTTTTTTAAATATTTTTCCTAGGCCATCATCTTGGTCTTCCTAGACTTCATAGTTTTTTTTCTCTCCATTAGCTCATTTTCACTTTGTTTCACCATAACACCTTTATTGTTCTTTACAAAGAACCGATTCACCTATGGCCATTGGAGAGATCGTTTTGGGTTCCTTTTTGGCTTCGTTCTTTCAGGTCCTATTTGACAAGTTGACTTCATCTGCATTAAGTTGTGCACGACAAGATGGAATCAACACTGTCTCGCTTGAGGAGTGGAAGGATATGCTGGTAACAATTAATGCAGTGTTGGCTGATGCAGAGAACAAGCAACTTAGTGGTAAACATCAAGTGAAGCTATGGCTGGACAGGGTTAAGGACTTGGCCTATGACATGGAAGACTTGCTTGATGAGTTTGCGATCAAAGCTGCTCATATTGAGTTACAAGTAGAAGCTAGCACAAGTAGAAGTCTACAAAAATTGAAGTCCCTTTTCTTAGGCCAACCACACTCGCTCGTGTCTAAAACCAAGATACAAGAGATCAATGGCGGGTTGGTAACGATTGTCACCGGAAAGGCTAATCTAAGCTTGGGAGAGAATGTTACCGACATATCCAACTTCACCGGTAAAAGGGATCCAACCACTTCTCTACCTAAGTCACAATTTTTTGGTAGGGAGGAGGAAGAAGCACAGATACTTGAACTATTGATAAATGATGTGCAAAATTTCGATGCCATGCTGAGAATAATTCCCATAGTTGGGATGGGTGGTATTGGAAAGACAGCCTTGGCTCAGCGGCTATATAATGATGCCAGAGTGAATAGATGTTTTGATAGGAAAGCATGGGTTTGTGTTTCGGATGTTTTTGATGTTTTCGACATAACCAAGAATATTTTCCACTCGATCACCAGGTTGTCATGGAAGGACAAAGATCTTAATGGGCTTCAAGTTAAGTTGAGGGACAGTCTATCCAGGAAGAAGTTTCTTGTGGTTTTAGACGATATCTGGAATGAGAAGTACGAAAGGTGGACCGCCATCTTGAAGCCATTTGAAGCGGGGGCTAGGGGAAGCAAGATCATTATCACGACTCGAAACCGTGCTGTTGCTTCCATAACAAAAATGTTGCCATATTGTTTGAAGGGATTGTCCCTTGAAAATTGCACAAACTTATTAGCCTTTCATGCTCTTGGAGAAATAAACTTTGAGAGCTACCCAAAATTTGAAAAAATATGCAAGAAAATAGCTAAAAGATGTAAAGGTTTACCTTTGGCAGCGAAGATGTTGGGCGGTGCCCTACGTAGTATAACGAATCCCAATGAATGGGAAGATACCTTAAACAATGTAATAAGGGATCTTGCAATGGTAGAGAATGATGAGGTTCTCCCTATTTTGACATTAAGCTATGTCCATCTTCCTTCCTATTTGAAGAGATGTTTTTCTTATTGTGCAATATTTCCCAAGGATTATGAAATTGAGAGGGATGAGCTCATACTCTTATGGATAGAAGAGGGATTTTTAGATGGGCAAAAGAAAAATAAAAATAAGTTAAAATTAGGATAGAGTTACTTCAATGAGTTAGTATCTAGATCATTTCTTCAACAATCAAGTGTTGACACATCTAAGTTTTCAATGCATGACCTTTTGAATGATCTAGCAAAGTCAATTGAGGGTGCAATATGCTTTAGCTCTGGGGAGTCTCAGGTGGTAGTTAATGAAGATGACGCATCTCTTGGGAGAGCTCGTTATGCATCATTCGTCTCATCATGGTTTGTTACGTCAAAATGCTTAAGAGCATATCATGGACTGAAGGTATTAAGAAGTTTAATTCTAGTGCGTGTTGGATCTAGTCGGGTCCCAAATAAATTCTCTATTTCCAACAAGGTGTTGCACGACTTGCTATCAAACTTGAAGTACTTGAGGGTGCTCTCATTATGTCATTGTGACATCGTAGAGGTACCGAATTGTGTTGGTGGATTAAAACATCTTCGATATCTCAATTTCTCGTACACTTATATCAAGAGGCTACCTGAGTCAATTGTGGGCTTGTGCAAATTACAAGCTTTGATCTTAAGAGGTTGTCATGCACTTTCAATGTTGCCCCAAGGTATCACAAAGTTGGTTAGCTTACAATTTCTTGATATTAGAGATACAAAAAATCTAAAAGAGATGCCATTGGGTATTGGTAATTTGAAGAATCTTACTATATTGTCCAAGTTTGTGGTAGGAACAGAGAAAAGGGCTACGTTAAAGGAGTTAGAGAACTTGTCACATCTTCAAGGAGAATTATTCATATCAGAATTGCAAAATGTGAAAGACGTCAAAGATTGTGTTGATGCTAAGTTGTCAAGAAAGGAAGGCCTAAGCAACTTATTCTTGCAACGGGATAAAAATTTCATAAATCTTTGGAACGATAAGCACTATTTTCAGGTACTTAATTTTTGCAACCTCACACAAATCTTGAAAATCTCACTATCTTGTACTATGGTGGTGCAGAATTCCCACCATGGTTAAATTGTCCATCCTATTCAAAGATAGTGTCTTTGTGCTTGCGAGTTGTCCTAATGTCACATCGTTGCCCTCACTTGGACAGCTACCTTCGCCGAGAGAATTATCTCCGAAAGGTCTAAATGCAGTAAGAATAATAGGTTTTGAATTTTATGGAGGTAAAAAGCCTTTTTGTCCTTAACCACTTTGAAGTTCAAAGAGATGTTGGCATGGAAGGATTGGTCTCCTTATGCCGGGGCCCCAAAAGAAGAAGTCCCATTCTCTTGTCTTCAGCATCTTGTTATCCAGTAACTGTCCTTCATTAGTTGGGACATTGCCTTATCAACTTAATCATCTTATAAAGCTTGAAATCCGTTCATGCCTACAATTCAATAACCCAATCAATGAGGTTTATCTTCCATCTCTCAGTGAGTTATACATTGAGGATTGTAGCAATGATATTTTAAAGAGATTGGCCAACCTGACATCTTTGACCATTCTCAAAATTAAGAGTATTATAGAGCTTGTTACCTTTGATCATGGATTTATGAGCTACATGGGCAACCTAAAGAAGCTTCATATAGAACAAAGTGTGACAAGCTAACAATGGCAAGATGGAGATGAAACAGGAAATCTCACTTGCCTCCAGGAATTAGTCATTGAAAAGTGTCCTCGATTCATATCTTTTGTGGTAGGAGGAGGAGAGATAGAGCTTTCCTATAATCTTGAAAGGATGGAATTGGTGGATTGCACAAGTTTAGAAAAGCTTCCAAGAAAGATGCACACACTCGGACATTTAGTGATTACAAATTGTCCAAAAATCATGGAACTAAACATTCCTCAAGATGACTCTAGCAACAATAATCCGATTTCTCAACTTGAATCTCTTAAGATTCATGACTACAATTCTCTGATATCATTTTCGTTTGTTAAGGGTAGACTTGCTCCTGTGAAGGCACTTTCTATAGACTGCTGCTGCAAGAGAGTGGAGTCGTTGGAAGGGATTACCGTAGAATCGATTGAAAGAATGATAATTAGAGGCTGTGAAAATATGGGAAGCTTACCACAATGCTTCTACACGCTCTCTCGTCTCACTCAATTGGATATTTCGATTGTCCAGCATTGGAGATAGAGGACTTTCCTCCCCTTCCTATCACCCTTTCGAGTCTTGAACTTAGTTATTGTTCCAAGATAAAGTCTATTGCCAGCAGTAACATTGCCAATTGTAACAATCTCACTAATTTGGAAATAACGGAGTGTCCAGCATTGGAGATAGAGGATTTCCCACCCCTTCCCATCACCTTGCGGACGCTTATACTTTGGGAATGTCCGATGATAAAGTCCCTACCAAATCAGTGGCATCATCTTACATCCCTTTGGATGTTGTGTATTTTTAATTGCAAAAATATCAAATGCTTCCCCAAAGGAGGTCTGCCTCCCAAATTGCGAGACCTTAAAATTTGGGGGCTCGTGGATTTGAAGCAACCGGTGAGAGAGTGGGGCTTACACCTGCTCACATCTCTCGAGGAACTGGGCATTGAGTTTAACATGGGAGGGGAGGGAGAGAAGGAGTGGTTTCCTTCAGAGGATGAGGATGCTTGGAGTCTCTTTCCTTCCTCTCTAACCTGTCTTCAAATATGTGATTTGAGAAACGCTGAAAGACTATCAAGCGGTCTTCGCAACCATCTCTCCTCTCTCCAATGGTTAGAGATTCGAGATTGCCCTAAGTTGAGGTACTTGCCAGAGGATGGCTTCCCTCCCTCCCTCCAAAAATTGTACATATTTGGATGCAAGATTCTGAAAGAGTGATGCACTGTAACTCATCGGCGACTATTGGTCCCTCATCAAAGAGATCCCTTACATCAACATTGATCACAAATAGATCCGATGAATTGATTCATGCATCTACACTACAGTCAGTTTTCTTAGGGTTCGGGTAAGTTATTTTTTGTTTTGAAGGCATTATTTTCCATTCTACTTTCTCAATTTGATGCTCAATACGAATTGATGTTTGGGTGGGGGATCTCGTTGCGTTGGATTGGCTCTGTTTCGTTGGACGATAAACTGTAGGATGAAACGCTCGCAAGTGCTGCCTCTTACTATGTTGATGACATATCCTCATTTCTGCTTGATGCCCAAACCAATTGTGAATGAAATCGCACCATCATGAAGAATCGTAGCATTCCACAATCATAGTCCTTTGCATTTTCAACGTCTATTGTCTGTTCTCTTCCCAACATATTTTTTTCTTGGGCCCTTAAGCTCATTCACTTTGGTTGTTTTGTAGATACCATTGTGATCTTGCATTGGCGAATCTCTTGGAAGGATCACGTGCGAATGCTGCTAAGGTAGGGCTAATGTTGTTAGTGTCAATGTCTTGTTTCATTTTGTTTTTTTAATTTTTTTTGCAATTTATCCAAAAAGGAAGAAGCAATTCAATATATTTGTTGCCCCTGCTATGTTCTGAATTTTCCTTCTAGTGAATATGATCTAAATAAGGATAAATATTTTCTAGTTTTGTGGAAGCTGTGATGTGATTGTGAAGAAAGGGGATGTGGCCTTTTCTTTTTATGGTTTTCTGTGAAATGGGAACCTGCTTTTCTTTTCTTTTTATGATGATTCTTGGTAATTGGTAGGATTAAGCGGTCAATCCGAGATGAAATTTTGAGGCAGTTCATGGTTCCAAGCTTTCACGTGATAGCATTGATATTCCATAAATCGCTTTCGAGATTGGGTCTTGAACTCGGTGGTTTAGGAACCGTTGCTCCCACTTGCTAGAAATTTTTAGCAAATATACTTATGCTTTGTTTGGTTGAGATTGTAATGATAGGCTGCCTACCTCTAGGTTTGCATTATCGGCAGTGAACTCAGGGTTGGCATTTCCGTTTACTCGACCGCGGAATATGATTTCTCATGTGGCATTCTTCCCATAGAGAGTTTTGGAACAAAATGTTCGAGCTGACATGGGTCCCTTTGGTGTAACCGGAAATCTTGTGATTCAACCAATTTGTATCTTGCCTGGTATATCTCCTCTCTTTCTGCTAGTGTAGCATGTATAAATTTTTTGTTTGAAGCAATGTTCTCACGACATTGTGAAGCTCTATTAAAAGTTAGATAATTTGTAATCTGAATTGTGGTTCACTGTGTACTTTCTCCAAGGCTTTTTGGATGTTATTGCACATATAACATGGTGCTTTGACCATATAAATCGGTGGATAGAAAAGCAAAGTCGCATTTGGCAAGATAACTTTCAAGAAACCTCACATAGTTTTGCTTGACGACCCATCCTATCATCTAGTAAGTTCTACTCATATTTCTCCATTTTATGACTTTGATTACTTTTTTCAGTTAGCTTGTTATTGTTCTTGCACTAATTGAACTTGTCGGAATCTGGTTTTTACATTAAAAATATAGTAGAACCAAATGGTGGTCCTAGCTGCCGGTAGCCCTCGTCATCATACATCTAGCAAATAATGGAACAAAACCAATCTATCGTTCCAATGTGGAAAATATTCGGAATAGAGCAATCTACAATACCAAATGGTACTGGATCTTTATGCCTATAGGCAGTATTGTTTTGTTTTTGATATTCTCGACATAACAAAGACTATTTTACGGTCAATCACTAGGTTGCCCTGTGAGGGCAAAGATCTAAACGAGTTTCAAGTTAAGTTGAGGGACAATCTTTTCGGAAAGAAGTTTCTTGTGGTTCTAGACGATATATGGAATGAAAAGTACGAAAAATGGACTGATTTCTTAAAGCCATTTGTAGTGGGTGCTAGGGGAAGCAAGATTATTGTTACGACTCGCAACCATGCTGTTGTTTCAAGAATAACAAAAGCACCGCCAATTCCTTTGAAGGAATTGTCCCTCAATGATTGTACAAGCTTATTAGCCTTTCATGCTATTGAAGAAACAAATTTTAAGAGTCACCCGAAATTTGAAACAATAGGCAAGAAAATAGCTGAAAGATGTAAAGGTTTACCTTTGGCAGCGAAGATGTTTGGCGGTGTCCTACGTAATAAAATGAATCCCAGTGAATGGGAAGATACCTTAAATAACATAATATGGGATCTTCCAACGACAAAGAATGATGAGGTTCTCCCTATTTTGAAATTGAGCTATGTCCATCTTCCTTCCTATTTGAAGAGATGCTTTTCTTATTGTGCAGTATTTCCTAAGGATTACGAAATTGAGAGAGATGAGCTAGTACTCTTATGGATAGCGGAGGGATTTTAGATGGACAAAAAACAAAGAAAATAAGTTGGAATTAGGATGGAATTACTTTGATGAATTAGTATCAAGATCATTTCTTCAAAAATCAAGTGTTGACACATCTAAGTTTTCAATGCATGATCTTTTGAATGATCTAGCAAAGTCAATTGAGGGTGAGATATGCTTTAGCTCTGGGGAGTCTCAACCGGCAATTAATGAAGATTATGCATCTCTGGAGAGAGCTCGTTATGCATCATTCATCTGGTCGCAGTTTGTTACATCAAAATGCTTGAGGGCATATCATGATATGAAGGTATTAAGAAGTTTAATTTTGGTGCGTATTGGATCTAGTGGGAACTCTCTCCTTATATCCGACAAGGTGCTGCATGAGTTGCTGACAAACTTGAAGTTTCGAGGCCTTTTTCATTATGTCATTGTGACATCGTAGAGGTACCAAATTGTGTTCGTGAATTGAGATATCGAAGAACATCTTCGATATCTCAATTTCTCGAACACTTATATCAAAAGGCTACCCGAGACTATTGGCAACTTGTGCAAATTACAAGCTTTGATCTTAAGAGATTGTCATAAACTTTCAAAGTTGCCTAACAGTATCACAAAGTTGGTCAACTTACAGTTTCTTGATGTTAGGGATACAAACAGTCTAAAAGAGATGCCACTGGGTATCAGTAATTTGAAGAATCTTACTATATTATCCAAGTTTATGGTAGGAACAAAGAAAGGGTTACAGTTAAAGGAGTTAAAGACCCTATCGCATCTTCAAGGAGAATTATGCATATCAAAATTACAAAAGGTGGAAGATGTTAGAGATGCTGTTGATGCTAACTTGTTAGGAAAGCAAGGCCTAAGAAAATTATTCTTGCATTGGGATGAAGATTTTGAAATTTTTCGGAATGATAAGCACGAATCACGGGTGCTTGAGTCTTTGCAACCTCCCATTGATATTGAAAATCTCACTATTTTGAACTATGGCGGTGCAATATTCCCGTCATGGTTAGATGGTTCATCAAATTCTCGGATAGTGTCTTTGAGCTTGTGGGACTGTCCTTATGTCACGTCGTTGCCTTCACTTGGACAATTGCCTTCATTGAGAGAATTATCTCTTAAAGGTCTAAATGCAGTAAGAATAATAGGCTCTAATTTTTACGGAGGTGATAGGCCTTTTTCTTCCTTAATTACTTTGCAGTTCGAAGAGATGTTGGCATGGAAGGATTGGTCTCCTTATGTGCGGGGCCCAAAAGAAGAAGTCCCATTCTCCTGTCTTGAGCATCTTGTTGTTTGAAGCTGTCCATCGTTGGTCGAGACATTGCCTTGTCAACTTAATCGTCTTATCAAACTTGAAATTCATTCATGCCAACAATTGAATAACTCAACTAGTGAGTTATGTCTTCCATCTCTCGATGAGTTATACCTTGAGGAGTGCAAGTAAGGAGATCTTAAAGAGCTTGTTCAAGCTAACTTCTTTGACAAGTTCTCAAAATTGACAAACTCATAGAGCTTGTTTCCTTTGATCATCGGTTTATGAGTTGCTTGGGCAAGCTAAGAAAGCTTCATATAGGATTGTGTGACAAGCTAACATGCTTGTGGCAAGATGGAAATGAAACGCAAAATCTCACTTGCCTCCAAGAATTAACCATTGACAGGTGTGCTCGATTCACATCTTTTGTGGCAAGAGACGGAGAGATAGAGCTACCCTGTAATCTTGAAAGGATGGAATTGGTGGATTGCACAAGTTTAGAAAAGCTTCCAAGCAAGATGCATGCACTTAGGCATTTGGTGATTGAGAATTGTCCAAAAATCATGGCTCTAAACATTCCTCAAGGTGACCCCAGCAACAATAATTTGATTTCTCAACTTGAATCTCTTAAGATACATCATTATGATTCTCCAATATCCTTTTCATGTGCCAAGGGTAGACTTGCTCCTCTGAAGGCACTTGATATATACAACTACAAGGGAGTGGAGTCGTTGGAAGGGATTGCCGTAGAATCGCTTGAAACAATGACAATTAACAATTGTCAAAATATGGGAAGCTTACCACGGTGCCTTCACACGCTCTCCCATCTCACTCAATTGCATATTTATAATTGTCCAGCATTAGAGATACAGGACTCCCCTCCCCTTCCCGTCACCCTCTCGAGTCTTGTTCTTAGTCATTGTTCTAAGATAAAGTCTATTGCCAATTGTAACCTTGCCAACCGTAACAATCTCACTAAATTGAAAATATGGCAAAGTACGGTATTGGAGATAGAGGACTTCCCACCCTTCCCATCACCCCCGCAGAGTCTTTCACTTCGGGGTTGTCCGATGATAAAGTCCCTACCAAATCGGTGGCATCATCTTACATCTCTTGAAACGCTAGATATTCGGTTTTGCAAAAATATCAAATGCTTCCCCAAAGGAGGTCTGCCTCCCAAATTGCGAGTCCTTATAATTTCGGGGATCGTGAATCTGAAGCAGCCAGTGAGAGAGTGGGGCCTACACCTGCTCACATCTCTCTCGAGTCTAGGCATTGATTTTAACATGGGAGGGGAGAGAGAGAAGGAGTGGTTTCCTTCGGAGGATGAGGGTGCCTGGAGTCTCTTTCCTCCCTCTCGACTAATCTTTGGATATTTGAATTGAGAAACGTGGAAAGACTATCGAGCGGTCTCCGCAACCATCTCTCCTCTCTCCAATTGTTATTAATTGGAGATTGCCCCAAGTTGAGGTACTTGCCAGAGGATGGCTTCCCTCCCTCCCTCCAACAATTGTTCATAGAGAGATGCAAGATTCTGAAAGAGCGATGCTCAAAACTCACTGGCAACTATTGGCCCCTCATCGAAGAGATCCCTGCCATCTGGATTGATTACCAGCTGATCTGATGAATTGATTCGTGCATCTACACTACGTCAGTTTTCTTAGGGTTCGAGTAAGTTATTTTTGGTTTGGAAGGCATTCTTTTCCATTCTACTTTCTCAATTCAATGCTCAATATGAATTGATGTTTGGGTGGGGGGTCTCGTTGGGTTGGATTGGCTCTGTTTCGTTGGATGATGAACTGTAGGATGAAATGCTCGCAGTGCTGCCTCTTGCTATGTTGATGACATATCCTCATTTCTGCTTGACGCCCAAACCAATTGTGAATGAAATCGTACCATCACGAAGAATCGTAGCATTCCACAATCATAGTCCTTTGCATTTTCAGCGTCTATTGTATGTACTCTTCCCAACATCTTTTTTCTTGGGCCCTTAAGCTCATTCACTTTGGTATTTTTGCAGATACCATTGTGATCTTGCATTGGCAAAATCTCTTGGAAGGATCACGTGCGAATGCTGCTAAGGTAGGGCTAATGCTATTAGTGTCAATGTCTTGTTTCATTCTTTTTTTCGTAATTTTTTTTTTGGTGAATAAAAAAAATATTGATATCATCATGCACTCGCCACTCAGGATATTTTGGCATTTGGAATCTTGTAATTTATCAAAAAGGAATAAGCAATTAAATATATTTGTTGCAATGCTATGTTCTGAATTTTCCTTCTAGTGAATTGAATATGATCTAAATAAAAACAAATCTTTTTCAAAATCTAAAAGGATGATTAGTTTTGTGGAAGCTATGATGTGATTGTGAAGAAAATGGATGCAGTTTTTTTTTTTTATGGTTTTATTTAGAATTGGGAACCTTCTTCTTCTTCTTCTTCTTTTTATGATGATTCTTCGTCGTATTAAGTAGTTAATTTGGGATAAAATTCTGAGGCAACTCATGGCTCCAAGCTTTTGCGTGACAGCATTGATATTCCATAAATCGCTTTTTAGTTGGGTCTTGAACTCCAGTGTTTTAGGAACTGTTGCTCACAGCTTGCTAGAAATTTTTAGTAAATATACTTATGCTTGTTTGGTTGAGATTGTAATGATAGGCTGCTTGCCTCTGGGTTTGCATTATCATCGGTGACCTCTGGGTTTGCATTATCATCAGTGACCTCTGGGTTGGCATTTCCATTTACTTGACTGCGTAATATGATTTCATCATACATTATGCCATTTTATCTTAAAATACCTTCTCATGTGGCATTCTTCCTGTGGGGAGTTCTAGAACAAAATGTTCGAGCTGACATTGGCTCCTTTGGAGTAACTGGAAATCTTACAATTCAACCAATTTGTATCTTGCCTGGTATATCTCCTTTCTCTGTGCTAGTGTAGCATGTATAAATTTTTTGTTCAAGCAATGTTCTTATGACATTGTGAAGCTCTATTAGAGGTTAGATAATTTGCAATATGAATTGCAGTTCATTGTGTACCGTCTCCCGTGGCTTTTTGGATGTTATTGCACATATAACATGGTGCTTTGACCATTTAAATAGGTGGTTAGAAAAGCAGAGCTGCATTTGCCTAGATAACTTTCAAGCAACCTCGCATAGTTTTGCTTGACAAGCCATCCAATCATCTGGTAAGTTCTACTCATATTTTCCATTTTATGACTTTGATTACTTTTCCAGTTAGCTTGTTATTGTTCTTGTATCTACATTAAAAATATAGTGGAACCAATTAGTGTTCATAGCTGCTGGTAGCCCTTGTCATCATACATCTAGCAAATAATGGAACAAAAACCAATCTAATTGTTCCAATGTGGAAAATATTCGAATAGAGTAATCTAGCACACCAAATGGTACTGATCTTTGTGCCTATAGGTAGTATTGGGCTTTACATACAAATATGTGGACCCCTTTTGTTTATAAATTCGGTCTTTAAGTTTTGCTTTAATGACCGGTGACTAAAGAGTTATCTATGTAAAGTGTTATTTTCTTGTCTGATGATTAGTGTTTCTGTTTTTAGCCTATCCACAACTGTAGGATTTGGATGTAGCTGAGGCGCTCGTTCAAGGCCTGGTCTTCTTCCAAGGAGTAATTCTGATGGTGAGATTGATTTTCTTGTCAAAATACTTCAATTTGACCAACGATGGATCATTTCATAGCTAAGGGCCCTCTTTTCACCTTGATTTGTAGGTTAGTCACGATGAGCATCTAATAGCTAGAAGCTTGGATGAGGTATGGGTGGTTTCACAAGGCAAGGTGGCACGTCTCCATGGGAATTTCCAGGACCATAGGAATGTGCTCTAGTTTTTGTTGAATCAAGTGAATCTAGTTATTGCCATCAAGTAGGAGTAGTTCACTGGGTTCACATTACCTCACAAAACAGAAAATGAGGCTTGGCTACATAAAAAAATGCGAAAAAAGGATGAAGAGAGGATTGTTGCTGATATACAGGATGGACTCACAGTTACACCAGCCCTCATTTGTCATTTATACTTGATAGAAACGATGAGTCTAAGTTTTTGACATCAAGCATGTAGTATCATTTACAATAGCTTAAGAACTGAGTTGGGATTGCAATCCTGGTATAATTTATGATTCTTTGCACATTTTCTTCTAGCAATAGGTTCATTTGTTGTGCCCCTGGATATTTGATACTCTATTGCCGCCACAGTCAGCTTTCCCATGCACACCAAAATGATTTAATCATCTGCAAAAGAATATTTTAGCACAGTAAATTATTTATTAAGAAATCTATTTTGTGAGAAAGCTGTATTAATATATTTTCCGCATTTTCACTCTTTGGCACTGTTTCGGAGAATTAATTATGAAAATATTATCACGGTCAACAAAACTTTATATTCAACACTAAGTATCGAATTGCTTTTACTAACTATAATGTAGGCCTTGCGCAGCTTGGTCAAATATTATAGTTCCTCCTTCTATTCAAATACATGAGAATCACAAAGAATCAATGGTGTTCCACAATCATATTCCTCTGCATTTTCAGCATCTGTTGTATGCTCTCTTCCCAACATTTTTTTTCTCGTGGCCTAGCTCATCCACTTTGATTGTTTTGCAGATGCCATTGTCATCTGTATTGGCAAAATCTCTTGGAAGAACACTTGTGAAAATTATCGAGGTAGGGCTAATGTTGTCAATGTTATGTGTCATTTTTTTACAATTTACAAGAAAGGAAGAAGCATTTAAGTTTATTTGGTGCATTGATCTGTTCTAAATATTCTTCTAGCGATCATTATCTAAATAAGAATAATCTCTCTCAAAATCTAAAAACAGGATTAGTTATGTGGAAGCTGTGATATGATTGTGACAAAAGGGGATGCAATTTTTATTATTTTTTTAAATCATGGTTTTCTTTAGAATCAAGAACCTTCTTTTTGTTGATGATGATCCTTCATAGTATTAAGCAGTCTATTGGGGCGCTCATGGCTCTAAGCTTTCAATGCAACACAAATTCATGATAGGATCAATGTTCATACACCACCTTCTGTTTGGGTCTTGATCTTTGTTGAGTTAGGAACTATTACCTACAGCTTGCTAGAAGTTTTTTAGCCAATATATTCATGCTTATTTGGTTGAGATGGTAACGACATCCTGTCTACCTTTGGGTTTGCATTGTCAGTGGTGACCTCTAGGGAAAATCTTGTCAGTTCTTTAAATTCATCATACATCATTTCATTGTATCTGAAATTACCTTCTCATGTGGCATCCTTCCTGAACTCACTTGGGTTCCTTTGGTCTAACTGGAAATCCCGCACTTCAATCAATGTATACCTTGTCTAGATCATCTCCTCCCTCTTTGCTACCGTTGCAAGTGAAAAAAAAATTTGAAGCAAATTTTGTGTTACATCGCGAAGCTCTATTGGGGGTTAGTTAATATGTAACCTCAATTGTGGATCACTGTGTATTTGCTCCAAGGCTTTTTGGATGTTATTGCACATATGACATGATGCTTTGACCATGTAAATAGGTGGTCAGATAAGCAGAGTTGCATATGCCAAGATAACTTTCAAGAAACCTCACATAGTTTTGCTTGACAAGCCATCCAATCATTTGGTAAGTTTACTCATTTTTCTTTGTTCAGTTAGGTTTTTAATGTTCTTGCACTAATTGAACTTATCGGAATCTAGTCTTTACATTGAATATACAGTAAAACCAATAAGTGATCATAGCTATAGGTGGCCTCTGTCATTATGCTTCTAACTTATAATGGAATAGAGACCAATCTAGTTTTCCCAACTTGCAAAATGTTGGGAATAGAATGGTTCAGCTAGCCCGATCAGTGTTTTTGTATTACAGTAATCTATGATACCAAGTAGTTGCTATGGGCGCGAATGGTAACGTTTCTGTTCTTTTTTTGTTCCAGGGAACAGAAACAAAAAAGTGTTTCTGTTCCGGGGAACAATTTTTGAACAAAAGAACGCGTTTGGTAACGTTTGGTCCAGGAATAAAAAATGAACAGAAACACGTTTGGTAAATTTTATTCTTTTTTTTCTTTTAATTTTTTAAACATTTTTATTTTATTTTCATTTTTCCTTTCTTTTTATTTTTTCTTTTTTTCGGCTGGTCCCCGGCCTCGGCGACCGGCCGATGGGGCCGGCAGCCTCGCCCAGCCACGGCGAGGCTCGCCGGCCCTCGGCGAGGCCGAGCCTCGCCGTGGTTGGGCGAGGCTCGGCCTCACCGGATCTAGGCAAGCCCGAGCTCGCCCAACCAAGGCGAGGCTCGGCCTCGCCCACGGGCTCGCCCAGATCCGGTGAGGCCGAGCCTCGACGGCCGGTCGCCGGCTATGGCCGAGGCCGGCGACCGCGAAAGAAAAAAGAAGAAAAAAAAGAAGAAGAAAAGAAGAAGAGAAGAAGAAGAGAGAGAAGAAGCTCGCCGGAAATGTTTCTTCATTTTTGTTTCTGGAACAAGAAACAACAAATTGTTGTTTCTTTTTTCTGTTCTTATTTCGTTCCAGAAACAAAAAAACAAAAAAAGAACAGAAACGCAACCAAATGTGTTTCTGTTCCTTTTTTGTTCCCGGGAACACTTTCCGTACAGAAGTGTTCCGGAAACGTTTCTAAGAAACGTTTCCATGCACGCCCTATGCTTCTGCTTATAGGCAGTGTTGGGCTTTGCGCATAAAGAATGTGGACCTTTTTCTTGTTTATCTCTTAGTTTTGCTTTAATGAGCAGTGGCTACTCAAGTGTCATCTTTGTAAATCGTTAGTTTCTTGTCTAGAAATAGATATGATTCTGGCTTTTCCACTATATCCAATTGTAGGATTTGGATGAGGCGCTCATTCAAGGTCTGGTCTTGTTTCTAGGATGGATTATTTCGCAGCTGACAGCCCTCTTTTCGTCTTGATTTGCAAGTTAGTCGCGACGAGCATCTAATATCTGGAAGCGCAGACGAGCTATTGGTGGTTTCTCAAGGCAAGGTGGCGGCTTTCCATGGGAATTTCCAGGATTATAAGAGTTTGGATGTCCTGAGGGTATCTCTGGGGTTATTCTGTTCATCATCTACACTAACAGTGGAGGACAAACATCTCGAAATGAAGTAGAAATTGGTCGAGTTATGCAGCATCTGTGGATTAATTTGATTAAATTGTTCTGGGACCCAACTCTAAACACATCAATATGGATTCAAAATTCTTTAATTCCAATTAAAAGCAAACTAGGTTACGTGGCTTTGATCTGGCCTGTATTAACTGTAGCACTTACATCTATATTTAAATTTGCATCTTGTGATGCGATAGCGACTGATTTGTCAAATAAGCTACGGTCATGGCTTAAACCGAGTAATTCGTAGCGAGTATGGAACTTTTAGGGGAACCTCTACGGGGTCTAGTCACTTTTTCTATCCTTCCTTATGAATGGTTAAGGCAAAGATTTTCTCATGGAATTTTGCAAGACCGCCGTGGAAACATGCTTTTCCCATGCGGCATTGACAGTTGAGATTCAAGACATACTCGTTATGTAGACGCACGAAATAATCCGGTTATGCTTCTGAAAAGAAAATTTTCCACTTGCAGTCTGCCCTATAAAGGTTCTAGTTCCATACCCATAAATCTTTTTATCTTCAAGCTTTTACGTTAATTCACCGGCTTTTAGGCGGAGTTGTTGATGTTGAAAACGGATTCCCCATTCCAATTTGCATACTACAGAGGCAACCGAGTTATTGTTTTGCGAGAAATTAGCTGTGCGAAAATATTTTCCCCATTTTTGTCCTTTAGTATTGTTTAAGAGAATTAATTGTGAAAATGCTTTCGTCATGACAAAAAATTTATACTTTCAACTCTAAGTACAGAATTGCTTTTAATAAATATAATGTAGACCTTACCTAGCCAAAAAAAGAAAAATCTATAATGAAATTCCGTATAAATACCTGAATTGGTTAGATAATATCCTTTTAACATGTTCAGGTCAATTTTCAAAATAACAAGTTTCTTATCTTCCAATAAAAGCTACTGTACAGATGTATGAATGGATCGAAAACCCGAGGTTTTGAATATGCGAAATCAGCGGCCAAAATCTAAATGAACCTTGCAGATCAAAAACCATTTACAAACTGATTGCCTGGTCAAAGAATTAAGTTTATCTTTCTTCCATTCAAGTGCTCAATCCATCTCTTGACGACATCTGCAGCAATCTCAGATATTAGTTTTCCCGTGCAGGGGGAAAGGGAGGGAGGATCAATCCCCGTTGCTTACTTTAAGGATTTTGCGCTTCCTGTGAGTTATTCTTATTCCAAGAAGGTCATCATTCTGCACCACTCGAGACCCATTGTTTGGAAGTAGGCGAGCCCATCACTATTGAACTCAAAAAGGTGCCAAAGGTTTATAGCCAATCACACGTAACAAGATACACGCACTACCACCACAAATGGCTTCGATCTCATGACCTCCCATCTGTGGAATATCGGCCCATAACATTAAGTCACCATCATCGGCAATCAGGTTAACTTGATTATAAGAGTTATTCAGTGAAACAAAGAAAGAAAATGTAACCAAAAGGTTCACTAATTTAGTAGGAAAGCGAATTGTCCCGGTTCTTGACTTGTTTGTTCATTTTTGGTTGCTGTCGTGTGGGTATGATGTTTATTTTGTTTGTCTGATCACTCTTGCTGTTGTTTATTGTGCATGCAAGATAATTTTCATTTAGGACTAGTTGATTGTCTCGTTCCAAATTTATTAATATTTTTATATTCATCCCATGCCAATTTTTATTCGGCGAGTTGAAGAATGTCCGATACTCATGACGGCATGATTGAAATTGTATTGATGTATGATGGGGACTAGGGGGCTTTCACCTTGTTTTTTAATACATATTTTTTATTATTTTGACCGAATCATTCTGGAGTGAGCAATATTTTCAACGTTTACACATTAAGCATTATTTGAAGCAAGAAATTCTCAAATAGCACCTAGACAGGAAAAAGAAAAATCCCTACTTTCTCATGTTTTGTATGATAACATAAAGATTATTTACGTATAAGGACGAGGGAAGAACTACAAATTTCCACTAATTAGTCTCTTCAACTAATTTACTCAAAATTTATTTTGTGTCATCGCATCATAAACATTCACAACATGGATCAATTTGTCCAAAATTCTTCGTGATAGAGCCTTTTATTGATTAGAATGTAGCGTGGACGGATAGGAGGATGACAACGACGAGAGAATATCTGAACGAAGTATTATATCTCCAATGCATACAAAGTAGGGGCTCAAAAACAATGTGCAGTCAATCGGGGAACATATAATCCATCCAAGCCTAGTCAAAACATAAAAAGATAAGCCAAGGCTTCCACACCGTTATCACAATTTTCCTCTTCTTTCTAGATGCTGAAATCCAGTGGCGAAATTATTTCTAAAACAGAACTTTCAATTTGCTTTTTAAATTTTTTCGCTACATCTTTTTTGAAGTTGAAAATCCAATTTGACATCTGCGGACATATGTAATGTTTTATTTCCTAAAGTGACATATCTCTGGAACTCCTCTTAATCAAAATGCATCTCTCGCAAACGGCTTTGTACCATATGTGTCAAGTTAGTAGATACAAACTCTGACACAAGCAAGGTCAGTAAGAATTTCAGTCCTGAGGGTTAAAAAGTTGCTAAGGCCCCAGCTATCATGTGGTCTATTGAGTGGGCCGACTGAGTAAAAGTATAAGCCCCAGCTAGAACAAGCAACCACTTCTATTTCTCAGACCCAAATCCAATCTAGAAGGTTAAAATGTTTCTAAGGGCTCTGCTAATTCAAGCAAGAATTTCTATTTCGTAGACCCAATTCCAATCCAGAGGATTAATAAGCCAGCTCGAATAGCAGGCATTAGTAACAATCTTCATAGAGGGACAAAATGCCCTTGGTCGATTACAGAACTCGTACTCGGCGCGGACAAAATTCCTATATATAAGAAATCTTTGAATTAAAAATGTAATGCTCGCTAAGCAATACTTGTTTTTCTCGGAAGGAGATTGTTACTTGGGTAACTTCTAGCTTCAAAATCCTAAGTACCTGATAGTTATGCAATTGAGCTCATGCTGCCAGTATCTGTTTAGCATTATTCAACATTGGACATTCAGTTGTCTACACTGACTTCGGTTCCCTTTTGAACTCATTAAAAGGTTCCCATTTCAGATGCACGTGCAACAGACTCTGAATTTGACTCCAATAAAGCCAGCATCCTCCTCTGTCAATTCTCTGTTTTGAATTTCCATAATCGATTCAAACGGATCGACGTTACATTATATATCTCAGAGGGGAATGCGCTGAAGCAAGTGGGATGAAAAAGCATACTCTTACAGCAGCAAGTGGGATGAAAAAGCATACTCTTACAGCAGATATAACTCAAGACTCATACTCACATGCAATACAAGTTAAAATATGGAAATTCGGGAGTACCAGAAAGCTGACAGAAAAACAAAAATCCACCAAACCAGGAATAACGAATTTATCAAGTCGATGCATCTTCTATAACCTTAACGTCCGGCCAGGAGAGAGAATCTCCCAGACAACGAATTTCTTCCACAGAGCCACCAATTCCTGGGCTCGTCGGACGCAGACGACGAACCGGAGCCGCCGGTGGAGCTTCCGGAGGCGACGGCGGATGCGGAGGCAGAGGCGGCGACGTGGTCGGGAATGAAGAGAAAGACATCTTCGCTGTAATGGGACTGAAGCACGCGCACCGAAGGTTCAAACTCGAGCTCGCTGGGCCCAGCCGGTGGATCGGACCCGCTGATGGGCTACGGAACGTGACGGGCGGAGGCAGAGGTGGAGGCGGCGGCACAGTTCGTCCGAGGAATAGAGAGAAGGCTGGGATTGAGAGAGAAGAGAGCGAGGGAGAGGACAGAGAGGGAATTTCAAAATTTATTTTAGGTCCTCTGTACACGTGGCAAGACTTGAGTGGACCCATCCTGTTGCTGATTTGGCGAGTCTCACCCACGCAACATTTTCTAGCGGGTCTGGCTTTATAAAAGGATCCAACAAAACCGCTTGAGAAAAAGCCTGTCTTGGCCGGTGGAGAGCGAGAATGTTGTAACCTATAATTTATCTAGTAGCGTTGGGAATGAGCTGACCCGACGGAGATCCAGGGCGCATGGTACACCGTCAATATGTTGGGGAATGGAAAATTTAAGGCCGGATGCAAAATGTTCTACATAAACATCCGACCTGAAACTAACAAAATATGTGGTGAAATTCAAAGAATGTGATACTTCTACCAAATGTTAGCTACATCATTGAGAGTGAGAGAGCTGGAAAAACTCACTAGCATTGAATCCCAGGGTCATTTAGCACTTCGCGTGGAGGGCTTTCCCCTCCTCTTTGTGCTAGAGGTAGCAAGGCTTTCGGTAGTGTAGACCTAGATTGAGAGGAAGAAGATGGCTAGAAGGACCTCAAACATGAGGATGAGGACCGCCACGTGCAGAGCGTGATGATTGGGGTCGGGAGCTTGAGCTGACCATTTGATCGTCTTGAAAAACAACTCAGAACGAGGAAGAGATAGTAACCGACAGAACCATTTGAATAGTTTGTTAGATTGATGGCTGGGCTAAATGCCTCCAAGAAATCAATGCCAGCTTAAAAACCTTGTGCTTCCCAACGAGCTTTGTAATGTTTTTATACCCATCCGACCTCTGCTTGATTTTGTAAATCCTCTACGACAAAAATCATCTTTAGAGGGATCATGTGGCACGAGTTCCATGTTTCAATTTAAGTGCTTGATGCATGTATCGCCCGCACGAAGACAAAGTCACCATTGGGTTGGGAGAGTGGCGGAGACGAGTAAGAAATTTGCTTCTAGGAAAAGATTCATTTAATTGAGCAAATGATTAATTTTCAGCAAGTTTTGATCGTCAACGTGACTCTTTTAAATACTCACTCAACATCCTTCACATAGACAACAACGCCGCTCTGCTCCGACCATGGAGCTCTCTCTCTACCGCCTGAGTAGTATTCCCCTCCCTTTTGGGGAGATCTCGCTCTGCAACTTTGGAATCCTCCCGAATCATGATCCATCCTCATCTTCTCCCACACCAGCACCGATAAACCCTAAAACCCTAAACCCATCCCTCACTCCCTCGCTCACAATAAACCCTAAAACCCATTATCCTCCCCCGATTTTATCACTTCCACTCACCACATTCCCCCTTCTGTCCTCTCCGCAGAATTAGAGCTCCCTTCATCCACCAGCTGAGTCCCGAAGAATCAAGCCAGCTCTTTCTCTCAGTTCCCGGTAGTGCTGGTGCTCTCCGAAAGATGGCAAACTAGTATGATGAAGAGCAAAGGTTGGCTGCCCTCTGCAAAAGTCTAGGCAATCTTTGGTCCGAGGAAGATGTGGTCGACATAACAAGTGAAATCCCTAAAGAAAACCTGCTAGCATGTCGGAAAACGTTATATGGGAAGTTTTTTAACAAGCCTAATGTGAATTTTCCTGCATTCATCACCACAATGAAAAAAGTATGGCGGAACAAAAATTTTACCTATGTTGTAATAGAGCCTGGATACTACTCATTTTCCTTCCAATCAGAGGTTGAAAAACAGCGAATCTTAGACATAGGGCCATGGACTTTCTCAAACAATTTATTGGTTCTAAAGTAGTGTGATCCCGACACCCCTGATATTTGCTATGAATTTGACCACCGTGACTTCTGGGTAAATCTATTTGGCCTCCCTTTTGGGCGAGTTACATATGAGGTAGTTGAAATAGCATAAAAAATCGGAGATGTTGTGGAGGTAAAATTAGAAGCGAAAGGGAACAGTACTCACAAGGTGGGTAGGGCCAGAATTAAGTTGAACTTGGAAAACCCTCTTAAAATTGGAGTTCTTGTGAATCTTGACAACAAGAGTTTGTGGGTGGAATTCAAATATGAAAGGCTACCGCATTATTGCTACACATGTGAGAGAATTGCCCATTATGCGACTTCTTGCAAAGAAATACCATATGAGGAAACAGGGCTAGCTAAGAACTTACCAGGCCACTTTGGACATTGGCTAAGAGCGGAAGCGTGGGAGCTGAGTCCTTACGGGAAAATTTTTTATGGCAAACAAGAATATCAACAGGAAGAAGAGGAGAGTGTGCCCGAAACCCCCTTTTCACCAGTCCCTACAACAAACCCGCAGCAACGGGATCAATATCTGCAGCAAACTCAACAACTTGGCCTACTGAATAATGCAGAAAATTCAGGTTCCAAAGAATGCAATCATCCTCTTCCTTCTTAGGCACTAATTATCTTGGAAGAGAAGGGCCCTCAAAAAAGAGGAAGCATCTGCCTTGATGAGGAATCTATCATGGTGCTTTATGAGGAACAGAGGAAGGAGATTGAAGCATAAATGGTTGACAATTTTGCAGGGAAAGGACCAAACAAGGGAAAAACTAAAAGTGCCAAACTCTCTTCTTCAAAAAAGGAAAACGATTCTGTCCTTATGGTGCTCAACCATCCAAGACAGCAGAGGTGAACAACACTCAGGTAGTGGAAACCCCTATCCGGGTGGCAAACAAGTCTAACCAGTGGGCTTTAGTGGCTAGTCCTAATAAGCCACTAACTCACCCATGAAGATTTTAAGTTGGAACCGTCAAGGGCTGGGGAATCCCTTGACAATTCATGCTTTGAGAGTCCTAGTGACTCAAGAAATGCCCAATATTGTCTTCATTATGGAGATAAAAAATCAGGAGCAAAAGGTGCTAAGATTACGGCGGCGACTTAACTTCCAGCACTATTTCTTAGTGAATCCGAAGATACAGCGGGGTTTAGCAATCTTTTGGGACGACCAGGTACTTCTGTCCATTGACTCTTTCACAACAAATGTAATCTTCACTCAATGCCAACTATAGGCTAATAACCATCGAATGCACATCACGTTCACACATGCTCCAAATTAGTTTCAGGAGAGAACTAGATTATGGGAAAATATTCATCAGGAAAATCTACATTATCGGTTCCCTTGGTTGTGTATGGGTGATTTTAATGAGATCCTATACCATTGGGAGAAAGTGGGCAAGAAAAGAGCATAAACTTACCGGCTTACAGCTTTCAGAGATTGCTTGTACAACTGTTCTCTACTAGATCTGGAATGTAAGGGGTGCGCCTTTACTTGGACCAACAACAGAGAGGGAGAAAATCTGGTCAAGAAGCGTTTAGATAGAGTATTATGTAGTTTAGAATGGCGCTATCCCACAGCTGAATGCATTGCCTTACCCGCCATTGGTTCCGATCACTCCCCATTTATCCTTTCGACAAGCCCTCCGAGGAAAAAGAAAGGGAAAGAGCTTTAAATACGAAGCCTTTTAGGCAGAGGAGGAGGAATGCGTGTCTCTCGTAAGGGAAACTTGGGCTGAACTGGCCTTCCAACAGCTTAGCGTGGTGGAGAAACTGCAGGTAGTGTCAAAAAAGCTGTCAAAATGGAGCCGAACAAATTCACCAATGCTAAAAAGAGGATCACGTGGCTGAATAAAAAGCTACAACACTTAATGAACAGCACAGGAGCTTCCAATGAAAGCAAGGCAGCAAAGGAATTAATAAACGAAATTGACCAGTTGTGAAGACAAGAAGAAATGTATTGGGGCATGCGATCAAGAATCAACTGGATAAAATGGGGGATAAAAATACCAAATTCTTCCATGCAACCACCATTCAAAGGAGAATCAGAAACCAAATATCAGTGTTGAAAAATGCAGATGATGTTTGGGTGCGTGAGGAGCAGCTAAAAGAGATGACCGGTACATACTTTCAAAAGCTATATGAGTCAGTGGGGCCTCGAAACTTTCAGCCCATTTTACAACAAATTACAGCTTTGGTGGATGCAACAATGAATCAACGATTAGTCGAATCAGTTAGTATGGAGGAAATCATGACAACTATGAAGTAGTTAGGAGCCAACAAAGCTCCTAGTCTAGATGGTATGCATGGTCTCTTTTTCAGAAATCACTGGCCAGATATTTGCCAAGACATCTTTGCAGAAATACAGTATTTTTTCACCACTGGTTATCTCAATCCTGATCTGAACAAAACACTTATAACCCTCATTCCTAAGACCCCACACCCAGAGAAGTTGGAATGGTATCGCCCCATCAGCCTCTACAATTTTGCATATAAAATTATCTCAAAAGTGCTGTCCAACAGATTAAAACCTCTTCTACCCCTACTTATTGCAGAAGAGCAAAGTGCCTTTGTGGGGGGATGGCAAATACAAGACAACATACCGATAGTACAAGAGGTTCTTCACAAATTACGAACTCGGGAGAGGAAAAAGAAGTTTCAAGCAGTCTTAAAGTTAGATATGCAGAAGGCGTATGATCGGATTGAATGGGACTTCCTAAGAGCATGTTTAACTAAAATGGGATTCTGCGATCAGTGGGTGCAATGGGTGATGCAGTGTGTCTCCACAATTATATTTAGTGTAAATTTCAATGGGGAGGCTCTTCCTTCTTTCAGGCCAACTAGAGGCATTCACCTAGGTGATCCACTATCACCCTATCTTTTTTATATTAGTAGCTAATGTTCTATCAACCATGATGGGAAAAGCAGTGGATGACGGCACACTTAGAGGAATTAAACTGAATAATAGCTGCCCTACCCTTTCACACCTGTTGTTTGCGGATGACTCTATCTTTTTCCTCAACGGCACAACCCTAGAATGTCAAAATCTGGCGATGATTCTACATGAATACTGCTTTGCTTCTGGTTAGGCCATTAACCTCAATAAATCAGGTATATATTTCAGCAAATTCTGCCCTATTACATTGAGGAGGAATATGGCCACAACATTACGAGTCCCAGAGATAGAGAAAACAGGGAAATATTTAGAAATTCCCTCGGATTGGGGCTCCTCAAAGAAAGAAATGTTCGCATGGATCCTAGCGCGACTAAATAGCAAGCTAGAAAGCTGGAAGGAAAGCTTGTTATCAAAAGCGGGGAAGGAAATTTTAATAAAATCAGTATTCAAGCTATCCCTCAATATGCTATGTCCATTTTCAGAATCCCTGTCTCCATTTGCAGAGCTATTGAGAAGAGGATCGCAAATTTCTGGTGGAAAACGAGCAGTAGACATGCTGGTATACATTGGAAGAAATGGGAATCCTTAAAACTCAGAAAGGATGAAGGGGGTATGGGTTTTAAAGATCTTATAGCTTTCAATACAGCTATGCTAGGGAAACAAGCGTGGCAAATCTCACAAAACTCGCAGTCCCTGCTAAGTAAACTAATGAAGGGTTTGTATTATCCACAGGGTGATTTCTGGAAAGCTGGAAAAGGTTATCGTCCGTCATGGGGTTGGCAAAGTATCACTCGGGGAAGAGATTTTATCACGCCACATATAATGTACCAAGTCGGGAATGGAAAAGAACTCTCAATTCGCAAAGACAAATGGCTGAAGAGTGGCCCTAGTGGCAGAATTAATAGAACAAGAGATTGGAAAGTGGAATACTGAGAAGGTGGAAACGATGTTTGACGAAGGAATTGTGAAGGAAATACTTGCTACCCCTATTGGTTTGCCCAATTCAAAAGACAAGCAGGTCTGGTTGCACACTAAATCTGGTATTTACTCGGCTAAAAGTGGCTATTTTTCAGCAAGAGAAAACCCAACCAGTCATCATACCACGTAGCAACCTCATCACATCAAACAAATCCAGACCTCTGGAAACACATTTGGCATTCTCAAACCCTACCCAAAATCAAACTATTCCTTTGCAAGCATGTCACAACGCACTACCTACAAGGGAAAACCTTCACCGGAGAAAGATAGTACCTGATCCTGTATGTTCCATTTGCAATATGGAAGCTGAAACTATAGAACACGTCCTCTTACTCTGCCCATGGATCGCTCCAATTTGGAACGCTGCACCCCTGCACATCAAGATTTCAGATTAGGGTTAACACGGTTTGATGACTGGCTTTTCTAGCTAAAAAAAAAAAAAAAAAAAAAAAAAAACGCTTACCAAGCATTTCGACCTAGTTGCTGCTTGTCTATGGAGCATCCGGAAGGACCGGAACCAGCATCTCTTTGGCCACCGTCCCCGTCACCGTAGCACACTTTACTCCGGCGAATACTATGTTTGATAATCTCAAAGCTTTGACTCATCTACTAGAAATTGGACAGAAGGAAGCCACTTTGTACCTACTAGATGGAGACCTCCCCCCCATGGTGCCCTCAAAATCAACGTCGACGCATCCTTCGCTGAACCGAACAAAGCGGAAACGAGACCGCGAAGACTCACGCCCGACCAAGAACGAGCGGCGAGTCATGTGTCGTGTAGAGATCCCCATGGCTGTCTCTTTGATGGCTTCGCAAGAATCGTCAATGCTTCCTCGGCCATTCAAGCGGAAGCCCTAGGTCTCCTTCAAACCCTAGATCTGTTCTCCAATCGAACGGAACTTCAGCTGGAAGTACAATCTGACTGTCTTCCCCTCGTGCAAGCGGTAATGTCTTCGAAAGAGTTAAACCGGCAAGTGAAGCCTCTCTGGACCGGGCCCAAAGCAAACTGAAGAAGTTCCAGCACATTTCCTTGGCCCATTGCTCCAGAAACACCAACAGATCTGCGGATTGGCTGGCCAAAGCATGTCACTTAAATTATCTTCCTACTAATTGGTTGTATAATCCCCCGACCACTCTACTAGACCTTTTAAGCACGATGCTCTTGATGTATTTCCTCTAAACTTTAAGAAGTAAATCCAGCAATCGCATTTCAGATCAAAAAAAAAAAAAACATCCTTCACATGCATCACTTGATATATTAATCTATTGATCACATTCTAGAATGTCCGATGCATGACTCTAATTATTTTCAGTTGACACAAGCCAAACATGGCCCCGTCTCCCCTCATTGTCCGATAGTTGATAATCTGATGAGGTATCCCAACTTTGAAAACATTAATTTCCAAAGTTTAGTTTGATAGAGGGGTGATGTGTTTCAAAGACAAAATCTATCGCAATTAAGCCAAATATTTAATTCATCATCCGTCGACTGTGCTTAATGGCTCCATGATAAGTGTAAATCACCATGAAAAAATCATACATGTAGCCGGTTGACATATGAATAGCTTTCTTGTCAATCACAGGAGTGCGAAATATACTTCTAATTTTTCAGTTAATAATGTTCGTGTGGGTCAATCATCTGCTATGTTTGCCAAAGAGTGACCCTTATTAACTCTCCAAGAGCCTCAGCTATTCATTTTGAGTTGGACGATCAATATCTTGACAATACGCGGATTTAAAATATGGAACTCTGAGAAATGAAAACTTTTCACACGATTTAAGACCACAATACGCAGAGATAGCCACGGTTTAAGACAAACCCTCCACCGGCCGAATTCACAAGCGAAACTCAAACTTTGATCTCCACAGGAGCAACGTCAGGCTTGTCTCAAGGGCCAAGGCCCGGGGCAATACACATTGGCAACGAATTCTAGTACTTTCGTCGCAAGAGATGTATTTTTCGTGAAAAAAATATTGTGTGACAAAACTGTAAAAGATAGACGCTCAATGGCGACGAATTGTGTTCCGTGGCTAAAGGGCCAACCGCTTGCAATGAAAATTTCGTTGGCTGTGGTCGCTTTGCAATGCGAAATGTCATGGCTAATCATATTGGGGCACGAAAAAGTTCGTGGCCAATGCCTCAAATTCAGCAATAATTAAGTCAGCTTTACCAATGAAATTTTCTTAGCTAAAAATTTGCGATGATAAAACATTACGTAGCTAGAAGTTCATATGTGAATATATTTGTAGCTTTTCGCCATGATAATTACGTCGCTAATAGTATGATTTTTGTGTCATTTTTTTGTGGCTAAAAGATTGTGGATTTGCTTACTAAAAGTCCCTTGCAAATTTTGATTTTATATTCTAGGTTCCATTTGCAAATCTAGATATTTTTAATTCAAACATTACATCCATAATGTAGCAATACATCACATAGTGATCCAACTTCCTCAATGATAAAAATAGGAAGAAAGCCAAGATCATATTAACGCATAAAGGGGTCCAACCTCCTTAATGATCTACCCAAAATCAAATCAGCATACAAATGGCGGTCCAACCTCCTCGATTATCAGCCAAAAGAATCAACCTGTGATTGATTCTTCCTGAACATCCTATGAGGCTATGACGCTCGCCCTCGGTATCTGGTGTTGAACCTGAAATCGTCTTCGTACGCTTCATCGACGTCTTTTTCCAGTCATACAATTAGAGCTACAAAAAAAAAAAAAAAAAAAGAGAGTAAAAATTGAATACCGCACTAAAAGAATAGATTAAGAATATTATACTAAAAGAATAGATTAAGAATATTATACTTACATAATTCGGCCTTGCACTTGCTATTGAAATGTAGATTTTACCAAAATATTATGGAGGCAATTGAGATAGCTAGTATAAGCACCTAGAGGGGGGTGAATAGATGTAAAGATAATTTCTCAAGATAAGAGAGCAATACTAAGCAGACAATAGAAATGAAGTTCTCCTTTAGTTAACAAAACGAATTATGATCAAAGCAAAGCAGAGAGTAGGGAAGAAAAATTGAACACAAGGTTTATAGTGGTTCGGCTTATTCTAAGCCTACGTCCACTCTTCCACACTGACAGCTCACCGGCTGGATTTCACTATGAATAAAAGAGATGTTACAGTAAGGATCTCCCTTGATTTCACAGTGTAGATACTCTACCACACTTCCTCAAGGTTTCTCAGAATATAGACTCTCTTTTGCGTACAAGATTTCGCTCAATAAATGATTTGACTAAGAACAAAGAGCTTCAGACTTTGGAATTCTTCTATCGTGCACACACTTGAACAACTAGAATGTCTTCCTTATATACTCATTTATGCCATCATACCCGTTGGCACTTACTAAAGGAATTTTTCCAACCTTCCCGTTGGACAGAATCAAATAAGAAGATCATTCGAGCTATTTAAGGAACATGTCGATAGCCCATCAATCCTACTCGCCCATACAATCGGGACCTCGGTTTCTATAAGTAGAACCTTCCAAGTATACTTTGCCAATCATCGGATCCTTAATCTTTGAATCAATCATGATCAAATAAAGGATTATGTTATGTCATATCTAACCAAGAGATCTTCTCCGATCGATAAGGTCAAATCCTTAATGAAACATCCAGATCTGGATAGCCTTCTTCGACGGATTAGAAAGCTGTCAATGAGAACAGACTTTGAGTCTTGAGTCGCAGATCCGAAGTCTTCGACTTTAAATAGTAGAGTCTGCAACTCTTCGACTAGATTGATGGAAACGTTTTGTCGGCTTCAAAATATTCCAGAAAGATTTCTCCAACAAATTCCCCCTTTTTGATGGTGAGAAAACTTTCCTGCAGATTTAGATAACTTTGACCTGCAAAACATTACTCAAGCAAATATGGATATCTCATAAAGATAAATGGCTTAATAATAATACTAGAATTTGCAACCACATAAAATAGGTTAGTCTTGCATATGAGTAAAGCCATTCGTAAGATATCAATAGTACTTAATATAAGCAGTCAAACCCAAATCCCAAATTCAGTCCACATCCAAACACAAAAGTCAAGTCAAACATCAAAACAAAATAAATCAAAAGTTCAAGTTCAAGTTCAAAGTTTCAAATCTTGCATCTCTCTCCCTTTTTGTCATCATAAGAAAAGGTTGAGATGGAAAGAGAATGGAATCAAGAATGCTTGGGAACACGAATAAGCTGGAAATCTCCCATTGACTGGACAATGCTTTCCAGCTTTTTCAACTCTTCCTTCAATTGAGCCACCTCTTCACTCTTAGCATTTGCTTGAATCTGAAGAGCAAGGGCTTGGATCTGATCATTCAAAGAAACTGAAGAAGCTTGATCTGCAGTCTGCAAATTCTGAATTTCGCATTTCAGAGCATATATCTGACCTCGCATTTCCAAGAGAACATCAAGAATTCTGCGAAAATCTGCTGAATTATCAGTTTGCATACTGGCTTCTGCACGATCAGATGGAGTAAAGGCAGACGATGGCAAATCAGCATAGTCACGCAGATTGGGCGATGAAACATCATGTCCCTCCTCAGGAAATTGAGGGGCATAGATGTCCTCTGGATCTGCTAGAGAGCGGTTGACTCCTTCACTGGTAGCAGGATATGAGGACATTCCTCTTTTCTCACGGTCTCCCCTCGTTTCCATGCCTTCAAGTGGAGAAGAGAGTTCCTCATGCTCTCCTTCCTCTTGATTTCCTCTTTCCTCTTCTTCTTCTTCTTCAAATCTTTCCTCATCTGCATCTCTTTCTTCAGCTTCTCTCTCCTTTGTTTCTTTCTCCTCTGCTTCTTTCTCTTCTGCTTCTTTCTCTTATGCTTCAAAATCTTCTCTTTCTCCAGTCCTCTATTCTGAGTCTTTCTCTTGTCATTCCATTGATTCTAGAACAGAACGACTCAAGTTCTTCAATGCCATAGCAGAAATGGTGATGTCTTCATCATCATCTTCATCCTCGACGATGAGAGCTCTTCTCTTCTTGGATGGAGCAACCATGGGCTCCTTCCCTTTTCTTTTTGCTGCGGAAGAGATTTGATGAGTTTTGACAGGGGTTTTCTCCTTGAATTTCTCCTACGCCTTGTTGAGTTCTTTCAGACACATTTTAGACACCATTTTCAGTTCCACCACCATTTGATCACAAGATCGAACACGAGAATTCGTGGAGGCTGAACATTCAAATGTCTCGAATAACTTTGTCACAAGAGCTGGATAAGGAAGTTGACCCTTGTCCTTCACCACTTTGCTCTATACATGTAGAACATAATAATGTGAGGAAAATAAAACTTTTTCCTAGCATTGATGGCATACATCAACTTTGCCTCTGAGTTTGAAACATCGGTCTTTGAAATAGATTTTGGTCTGAGGCAATTAATCACAATCTTGTGAAGTAGAATGTTAAATGCACTCATCCTTGAGTAGGAAATCTTTTCCTTTGTCCTTCTATCCTTAACAAGTTCCAACGTAGCACGAGCAATAGAGAAATTGATAGGTTGATATCTCCCTCTCTAAACCTCAATCACATCAGCCAACATATCTACATCCACCACATAGTCCTGATCTTGGACACTAAAAGAGAATCTATTCGGATCCATGAAACTAAGATTCGAATAGAAATATGCGATGAGTTCAGCATAGGCTTCGTAAAGTTAGAAACAGAACTGTTCAAGTTGAAGAAGACTGAACTTTTCCCTCAAATCAACGTTCACAGCATCAAGGAAATCAAAATCCACACTCCTAGGGTTTATCACCCCACGCTTCAACAACTTAGAGTATAGATGCTTTTGTTCCTCCGATCGAAACAAGTCTGTTCTTTTTCCCCAAATTTTTGCCGCAACACCCATTTTTGGTTGAAACTAACGGTACAACTTGTCGTCATCATTCCCATCTATCTGATTTAACCCTCCAACACGTGAATCGACGGGATGTTTGCCATTGCCTCTTCCGCCGACCAGCAGGGGCAATTCCCAACCGTTCCATTGTGCATAAAAAAAAAAAATTGTTTCATTTTTGTACCCTTTTTCTTTCAGAAATTCGTCAATGTAGTTCAAAGGAGTTCCACCCCTTTTCAAAGCACGATAAAGCTTATAGGTAAAAGAGGGCTTAAAATTTCTTACGGTACAGATCTTCGATTATTTCTTCCTCTTCTCGACGAGCAACATCCTATTGTCTAGATGGAGAAGTTTGACGCTGCTGAGAATGTTGTGGGCTCTGCTGCTAACTAGGAGACTCTTCTTCCTCAGTGAGATCAAAGTGTGTAGGCCCCTCACGCATTTGCTACGGTCCCCTGTTTGCAATCCTCAAAGACTTCCTTTGAGACGACATCTTTCACAGTCTTTGAAAGATTCCAAACTTGACTTTCCCAAGAAAGATGACAACTTTTCGAAGATGAAACAAGAGAAGAAGACATAAGTGGAAGATCGATGCTTTTTAGGGTTTTGGAGTAAAATGAAGAGGAACGGACATATATAGGTCGGTCGAAGAGAGGCATACAAAATGACATAATGGAAAGTAAAAAGATGCCCTTTAAAAATAATTGTCTTTTTCAAAAATAGATAACTGCCATTTTTAAAAAATTAACTCCTTTTGAAAAAGAAAGATTGCACTTATTACGGAAATTGAAAGTAGCAAAAATCAATTATAGATAGATGATCGTACCTTTTCAAGATTTAATATGAGAGAGAATAAAATGACTTACAGTCAAAAATCTTGTTTGTCTCGAGTCTCGAGTCTCTAGACTTTAACCTCTTCAAACTTCAAGATATTGAGTTTGGAACGGATGATTTCAAATTGAATTTTCTCCATAGGCTTTGTAAATATATCCGCCAGTTGGTTCTTTGAGTCAACAAACTAAATCGAAACTTCTCCATTTTGAATATGATCTCTAATGAAGTGATGTCGAATCTCTATATACTTTGCTCTTGAGTGAAGAATTGGATTTTTGGTGAGATTGATTGCACTGGTGTTGTCACATTTAATCTCCGTGCATGATTCTTCAATTCCAAAGTCTCTTAGCTGTTATTTTATCCACAAAATTTGTGAACAACTGATATAGCTAGTATGAGTACCTAGAAGGGGGTGAATAGGTATACAAAAGATTTTTCTTGATGATTGCACAATACTTAGGCAGTTGAAGGATTTGCGACAAATAATAATCAACGTAAGACTGAGTAAAGAAAAGAGGGAATTGAACACGCGGTTTATAGTGGTTCGGCTTGATTCAAGCCTACGTCCACTCTTCTGCACTGACAGCCAATTGGCTGGATTCCACTATAAACAAAGAGATGTTACAATGTTGATCTTCCTTGATTTCTATGTGTAGATGATCTACCACACTCGCTCAAGGTATCACCAAGTATAAACACTCTCTGTGTATACAATTTCGCTCAAACTATATTGACTAATAATCAAGGTGCTTCAAACTCTGGAATTTCTCTATTGATCACACACTCAAACAACTAGAACGTCTTCCTTTTTAACTCCTTTATGCCATCATACCGTTGGCACTTACCAAAGGAATTCCTCCAATCTACCCGTTGGAAGGAATCAATTAAGGAGATCATTCGAGCTAAAAAGGAACTCGACGATAGCCCATCAATCTGTTCGCCCATACAATCGGGATCTTGGTTTCCAAGAATAGAACATTCCAAGAATATTTCGTCGAACACTGGATCTTCAATTGATCTAGATACAAATGAAAGAATCCGATATATTTATCCAACCAAGTGATCTTCTCCAGAGGATAGGATTAAATCCTTAACCATAAACTTTGGCTCTGGATTTCCTTCGTCACTGGATCAGAAAGACTATCAATGAGAATAGTCTTGAGTCTTAAGTCTTGAGTCTTGAGTCTTGAGTCTTAAGTGCTGAGTGCAGTGATCAACAAGTCTTCGGACTTTAAACAGACGATCTACAAATATCCGAGACTAGACCGATAGAAACGTTTTGTCGGCTTTAAAATATTACGGAAAGATTTCTCCAATAATCTCCCCCTTTTTGATGGTGACAAAACTTTCCGGTAGATTTGAACAAATTTGACCTGCAAAAACATTTCTCGAGGCAATATGGCTATCTCATAAAGATTAATAAAACAACTAGACTCGCATCCACAGAAAATTTGTTAGTTTTTCATGAGTAATACCAAATGCAAACAGTCAAGCATCAAAATCAAGTCTACTTCGGTCACATTCAATTCACACCCAAGTTCACTCAAGTCATACTAAAAAAAAAAATAGACACATTCAACCACAAATTTAAAGTCAAAGTTCAGTTTAAAGTTCGTTCAAATTGCAATTCTCCCCCTTTTTGTCATCATTAAAAAGGTGAGAAAAGCGTCCGGTCTGCTTGGGAGTGCGCACGATCTGGAAATCTCCCATTGACTGGACTATGCCTTCTAGCCTCTTCAAGTCTTCCCTTAGCTGAGCTACCTCCTGTCCTTTGGCATTGGCTTGAAGTTGTAGAGCGAGGTCTTTCATTTTGTCCTCCGGGGTAAATCAAGATGCTTGTCCAGCATTCTTCATGGCTTGAATTTCACGAGTCCGAGCATAGATTTGGCCCCGCATTTCCGAGAAGAACATCCGAATACGACTAAAATCTACAGAATTGTCCGTCATTGTACTTGCATTTGCTTTCTCAGATGGAGTGAATGGAGACGATAGCGCTTCTGTATAATCTTGCGGATTTGGTGTTGATGTATCGTGTCCTTCTTCGAGGCAATTGAGAAGCCCGAAACTCTTCCTCGGATCTCGCTGGAGAGTGTCTTAGACCTTAACTAATGGCAGCATGAGATGTTGACCTTTCTTGCTCGCCAACTCCCCTTTGTCTCTAGGATCTCAAAAGGGGAAGAGTGATGATCATGCTCTTCGTATCTTGATTCCCCTTCTCTCGAGATTCGGCTGCAGACTTTTCTTTCTCTTTTTCTCCTTCTTCTTCAGCTTCTTTCTCCTTCTCTCTCTGCTCTTCTTCTTCTCTGTTCTTGGCTTGCTCCTCTTCTTCTCTCTGTTTCTTCTGAAGTTCCGTCGATTGAGGTACAGAACGTCTGGTCCTTATCAAGGCAGTGATTGTGAGATCTTCCTCCTCATCTTCATCCTCCAAGATGAGAGTTTTCTTCTTTTTGGATGGGGCACCAATGGCCTCCTTCCCTTTTCTCTTTGAAGCGGACGGTGGGAGTCTTCACTCTGAATTTCTCCATTGCCTTGGAAAGTTCTTTCGACGCATCTTCGTCAACATCTTCAAACCTACCACCATCTTATCGCACGGTCGAACACAAAGTGTATGTGGCGGTTCAATATTCATGTGTCTCGAAGATCTTGGTCACCGGACACAGGTAAGGCGATTGTCCCTTGTCCTTCGACATTGCTCGTACATGTGAAAGAGAATAGTGTGAGGGAGAGAGAACTTCTTCCCGAGTTGATTACGTACATCAATTTTGCCTCGGAATTAGACACATCGGTCTTTGATGTAGACTTGGGCCTGATGCAATTGATCACAATTTTGTGCAGCACAATATTGATGGCACGCATCCTTGAATAAATGATTCTTCCCTCTATATCTCTATCTTTTACAAGTTCCATTGAGGCACGAGCAACGAGACTTTGATTGGTTGATAACGTCCTCGTTCAACTCCAATTATGTCTGCCAACATGTCCACGTCTACCGCATAATCCTGGTCTCTAACACCGAATGATATTCTATTTGCATTTAAAAAGCTGAGATTCGAATAGAAATATGCTGTCAATTGCGCATAACCGTCTGTGGTATCGGTGCAGAATTGCTCAAGTTGAAGCAGTTTGAACTTCTCCCTTAAGTTCACATTAACGGCATCCAAGAAATCGAAATCGACACTCCTAGGGTTTATCACCCCTCGTTTTAGCGATCGAAGAACGAGATTCTCCTGTTCCTTTGATTTAAATAACTCCATCCTCTTTCCCTTCACCTTTGCAGCAATACCCATTCTAGGTTGAAAATCACTGAACATTTTATCATCATCATTTCCTTCAGTCGAATTAGGTCCCGACATACGAGGGTCACTTGGAATATTCGTAAGTGCTTCCTCAGCTTTACCCTTGGGAGCAATTCCCAAATCCTCCATTTTTCTCAAAAAGATATACTCATTCCCATAATGCTTATCTTTAAGAGAATCATCCACGTATTTCAACGGAGTCCCGGTACTTTTCAACACACAAGTAGAGTTTGTAAATAAAAGAGGGTTTTTGGACTCTTACAGGATCTGCGTCCTCGATTATCTCTTCCTCCGGTTGTTGACCCGCACCTTGTGGGGTAGATGGCGTTGAGTGACGTGGTGGAGAGTGAATCGGGCTCTGTTGCTGACTCGATAATTCTTCCTCTTCGGTGAGATCGAAATGGGTAGGTCCCTCCTTCATTCTTTGTGGTCCCTTGTTCGCAATTCTTGAAGACTTCCTCGAAGAAGACATCCTTCCTTGTCACTTTGAAAGATTCCTTTACTTGCTTTCCCAAGAAAAGATGACAACTTTCTCGAAGATGAACACGAAGTAGAAACCGGATTGGGAGGAGAATGCTTTTTAGGGTTTTGAAGATTGGAAAAAGAAAACTGTATATATATAACCCGGTTTTGAAAAAGGGAAGTTCAATCGGCACAAGGAAAGTGTACGAACACTTCTTTTTAAAATCAATAACGCCAAAATTAATCCTTTTGAAAAGACAAGATTTCGTTTTTCATGGAGACTACAAAATAATTGAACGAAAGATCATACCTTTTTGAGTTTAGATAAAATAGCAACTTACAGTCTATAGCCATCAATGTATGGGTCTCGAGGATTTAGAGTCTCGAGAGATTAGAGTCTGATGATCATCAATTTTCTGAGTCTGAGGGTTGGAGAGTCTCTAGACTTTAACTTCTTCGAGCTTCAAAATGTTGAGTCTGGAACGGATAAAATCGAATTGATTTTTCTCCAAAGGCTTTGTGAATATATCCGCTAGTTGACTTTTTGAATCAACAAATTGAATCGAGATTTCTCCATTTTGAATATGATCTCTAATGAAGTGATGTCGAATCTCTATATGCTTTGCTCTTGAATGAAGAATTGGATTTTTGGTGAGATTGATTGCACTTTGGTGTTGTCACATTTGATTTCGTGCATGAGTCTTCAATCCTAAAGTCTTGTAGCTGTTGTTTTATCCGTAGAATTTGCGAACAACAGCTTTCAAGAGTTACATACTCTGCTTCGTTGTTGAGAGAGCCACGGTGCTTTGTTTCCTTGAAAACCAAGACACCGGCCCCGCTTCCAAGCAGCGGCAAGTTCCTGAAGTACTCTTTCTATCGACTCGCAGCCGGCCAGATCTACGTCCGAATATCCCGGAAGATTAAAGTCTCCCTTCTTAGGATACCAAAGATCGATGCTTGAAGATGAAGCAACGTATTTAATGATACGTTTTGCAGCACCGAGATGGGATTCTCTAGGATCGATTGAAACCTAGCACGATGCAAACACTCAACAAAATGTCGAGTCTAGAAGATAAGATAAAGAAGTGAACCAATGATGCTCTGTACAACTTTTGATCAACTTTCTTCCCTTCTTCATCTTTGTCTATCTTCAAAGAACTTGACATTGGTATATCAGTCTTTTTGCAATTTTCCAATCCAAACTTTTGACAAAATCATTAGCATATTTTTCTTGGTAAATGAAAGTTCCTTCCTTCAATTGCTTTACTTGAAGACCAAGAAAGAATGTTAATTCTCCCATCATACTCATTTCAAACTCATCCTCGCATAGACTTAGAAATTTTCTTGCATAGACTTTCATTAGAGGATCCAAAATAATATCATCCACATATATTTGAACGAGTAAAAAGCTTTTGTTTTCCTTTTTGATAAATAAATTAATATCTACTTTACCTTTGACAAAACCATTATGTAATAAGAACTTACTTAGTCTGTCGTACTGCTCGAGGTGCTTGCTTTAAACCATACAAGGCCTTTTTCGGTGCCGAGTCGGCTTCTTTGGGTCTTCAAACCCGGTGGTTGTTCCACATATACTTCCTCTTGGATAAATCCATTTAGGAAAGCACTTTTGACGTCTCATCATAGTCTATTCCTTCTTCTTGCGTGTATCCTTTGGCCACGAGTCTTGCTTTGTTTCGTACGACTTTTCCTTTTTCATTCATCTTATTTCGAACACCCATTTGGCTCCAATAACGCTTTTATCTTTCGGTTTAGATGTCAATTCCCGGACATCATTAATGTTGAATTGTCTCGAGCTCTTCTTGCATAGCTTCGATCCAGCTTTCATCGACAAAGCTTCTTCTATGCTTTTTGGTTCAATTTCAAAATGAGAGCCACAAAGACTAGACTCTTCACGTCTTTTAGATCTGGTGCGAATTCCTTCATTAATTTCGCCCATAATGAGATCTTTGGGATGACTGGACTTGTGCTTCCGATTCTTGGTTGATTTGTCTGGATGATGATCTCTTTCTTTATTTGAATCTTCATGAACATCTTGATGCTGGTTTTCCGTAGTCTCGAGATACTTCTTGAGTTGTAAGCTTTGGAAGGTCTCGGAGCGAGTTCGAGACTCTTTATACCGAGTCCGACCGGATTCATCTTGAGTAGAGTCTTTAAATTTGACATTCATTGACTCCTCCACGACGACTCTTCTTGTTATAGACTCTGTAGGCTTTGCTTGATGTAGAATATCCAAGGAAGATGCCTTCATCCGATCTTTCTTCAAACTTACCAACTCGAACTTTTGCATTTTTCAATATAAAGCATTTGCAACCGAACACATGAAAGTATGAAACAATGGGCTTCTTACCTTTGAATAATTCATAAGGGGTTTTCTCTAGAATAGGTCTTAGGAAGACTTTATTGATGATATAGCATGCTGTTGAAACAACTTCAGCCCAAAAACGTGAAGAAATTTTACTTTCAATTAAAAGAGTTCTAGCCATTTCTTGAAGAGATCTATTCTTTCTTTCCACAACTCCATTTTGCTGAGGAGTGTATGGAGAGGAGAACACATGCTTAAATCCAGATTCATCACATGATTTTGTAAAATCTTGATTTTCAAATTCACCTCCATGATTTGTTCTTATACTTGAGATAACACATCCTTTTTCATTTTGAACCTTTTTAGCAAATTTTTCAAAATACGAGAAGGTTTTGACTTGCTTGCAAGGAAAAATACCCAAGTAAAACGGGAGTAATCGTCCACAATTACTAGGCGTAGTTCTTACCTCCAATACTCACGGGTTACGGTTGGTCCGAAGAGATCCATATGCAGCAAACGTAGTACATGATTAGTAGAGACATTATTTATTGGCTTAAATGAATTTCTTACCTGCTTTCCCAGAATACATGGTGTGCATGGATCGGACTTTTGGTATGGTAATTTGGGTAGACCTCGAACAAGCTGCTTTGAAGAGATTTTAGCTAATTGCTTCATGTTGACATGACCAAGCTTTTTGTGCCATAAGCTTGCTTCATCTTGAATTGAGATTAGGCATTGCGATTCATTTAGATTCATGTCTAAGAGGTAGAGATTTCTATGTCTTCGACCCATGAAAGACTGAGTAGAGTCTTTACGATTCGAGCATATTCCTTCTTGAAAGGAGATCTTGAAACCAAGTATCACACAATTGGCTAATGCTGAAAAGATTATAGTTGAGTCATTCCACTAGAGAAACATTGCTTATTGTGAGATTTCCAATTTTCACAGTTCCAAATCCCACAATATTTCCTTTGCCATTTCCTCCAAATGAAACTTTTCCACCATTCACTTGAATAAGCTTTATGAAGCAATTTGAGTCTCTGTCATGTGTCTTGAACATCCGCCAAGATACTACTTTACCTTTTTCTTGACAGAGACCTCAAATTCGCTATCCGAGTCCGATCCGTAATGCAGTCTGAGTCCGAATGTGCCATCAAACATATGTTGGCATATTCATTATCACTTTCTTCACACTCGTATCACTCCAGGTTTCGGCTTTGAGAGCTTTTCGAAACTTCTCGCTTTTCCTCTTTTCTTCTTCGAAGATGACAGTTGGATCCGATGTGTCCATTTTTCTTACATTCGAAACGACTACATATTTGTTTGGTTCCTCATCATCAAAGTAGACTTGGTCTGTTGTCTTTGGAAACTTTGTTTCTTTGAGTTGAACCTTCTTCCTTTTCTATTCGGTTTTCTGAATCTTCTTATCATGAGAGCAAGCTCCTCGTCGTCCATATCATCTTCGAATCTGTATCATCGAGTCATCATTTGATTTTAATGCAATAAATTTCTTACCTCTTGGATCTTCGTCTTCATTAATTCGTTCCACTTCATAAGACCGAAGAGTTCCAATCGCTTGTCGACGAGATAGTGGCATAATTATTTGCGTCTCTCTTATTGAAGTCTTTATATGATTCCAATCCTTGGAGAGTCCACGCAAAGAGCTTGTTCACCTTCATGGGATCAGAAATTTTTTGTCCTTGGTTCTCAAGACCATTGACAATATCTGTAAACGACTAAACATGTCGGTTATAGATTCTCCTGGTTTCATTTTGAAGGCTTCATATTGACCGAGGAGAATGTTAATTCTAGTCTCCTTCACTCGACCGTTCCTTCATAGGTGATATGTAATCTGTCCCATACTTCTTTTTTGTAACACAATAAGATATTCTCATTATATTCAGGTTGGTGACAAAGCACAATATAAAGAGTAAATTGCTTTTGCATCAAGTGCTTGTCTCTTGTTTATCTCTTCCCGAGTCATTCCGCTGGTTTCAATTTCTTTCCCTCTTTCAGAGACTGATGCAGCAGTAGGAGTGATTCATCTTTCCACAACGTCCCATTCCAAAGGATCCTCTGATCGTAGGAAAGCTTTCATCTTTTTCTTCCGGTTGTTGTAATCATTTCCATCAAAGTAGGGTGGTCTGGTATTGCTTTACCCTTCCACCGGCCCTGGTGCTAGCATACTAGCCATGGACATTTTACTTTGAAGTAAAACACTTCAAATAAAGTAAGAACACGAGCTCTGATACCAATTGATATAGCTAGTACGAGTACCTAGAGGGGGTGAATAGGTATACAAAAGATTTTTCTTGATGATTGCACAATACTTAGACAGGTTGAAGGATTTGCGACAAATAATAATCAACGTAAGACGAGTAAAGAAAAGAGAGAATTGAACACGCGGTTTATAGTGGTTCGGCTTGATTCAAGCCTATGTCCACTCTTCTGCACTGACAGCCAATTGGCTGGATTCCACTATGAACAAAGAGATGTTACAGCGTTGATCTTCCTTGATTTCTATGTGTAGATGATCTACCACACTCGCTCAAGGTATCACCAAGTATAAACACTCTCTGTGTATACAATTTCGCTCAAACCGTATCGACTAATAATCAAGGTGCTTCGACTGGAATTTCTCTATCGATCACACACTCAAACAACTAGAACGTCTTCCTTTTTATACTCCTTTATGCCATCATACCGTTGGCAATTACCAAAGGAATTCCTCCAATCTACCCGTTGGATGGAATCAATTAAGGAGATCATTCGAGCTAAAAAAGGAACCTGACGATAGCCTATCAATCATGTTCGCCCATACAATCGGGATCTTGGTTTCCAAGAATAGAACATTCCAAGAATATTTCGTCGAACACCGGATCTTCAATTGATCTAGATACAAATAAAAGAATCCGATATATTTATCCAACCAAGAGATCTTCTCCGGAGGATAAGATTAAATCCTTAACCATAAACTTCGGCTCGGATTTCCTTCGTCACCGGATCGGAAAGACGGTCAATGAGAATAGTCTTGAGTCTTAAGTCTTGAGTCTTGAGTCTTGAGTCTTAAGTGTTGAGTCTCGGTGATCAGCAAGTCTTCGGACTTTAAACGGACGGTCTGCAAATATCCAGACTAGACTGATAAAAACGTTTTGTCAGCTTCAAAATATTTTGGAAAGATTTCTCCAACAACAACTTTCAAGAGCTACATACTCTGCTTCTGCTGTAGAAAGAGCTACTGTATTTTGCTTCCTTGAAAACCAAGATACTGTCCTGCTTCCAAGTAGTTAACAGGTACCCGATGTGCTCTTTCTATCAACTCTGCAACCAGTTAGATCTGCGTCTGAGTATCCAAGAAGAGTAAAGTCTCCCTTTTTAGGATACCAAAGACCAAAACTTGAAGTTGATGCAATGTATTTGATAATACGCTTTACAGCACTTAGATGAGATTATTTAGGGTCTGCTTGAAATCTGGCACAAATGCAAACACTAAACAAAATATCAGTTTTAGAAGCAGTAAGATAAAGAAGTGAACTAATGATACTCATGTATAGCTTCTGGTCAACTTTCTTTCCTCCTTCATCTTTGTCTATCTTCAAAGAACTTGACATTGGTATATCAACCTTTTTGCAATTTTCCAGTCCAAACTTTTTGACAAGATCATTAGCATATTTTTCTTGATGAATAAAAGTCTCTTCATTCAATTGTTTCACTTGAAGTCCAAGAAATAAGGTTAGTTCAACAATCATGCTCATTTCAAATTCATCCTACATAGACTTAGAGAATTTCTTGGACAAACTTTCATTAGAGGATCCAAAAATAATATCATCAACATATATTTGAACAAGCAGAAAACTTTTGCTTTCTCTTTTGATAAACAGAGTAGTGTCTACTTTACCTTTTACAAAGCCGTTTTGAATTAAAAACTTACTTAGCTTGTCGTACCAAGCTCAAGGTGCTTGCTTTAAACCATATAAGGCATTTTTCAGTCTGAATACTGAGTCTGGTTTCATTGGGTCTTCAAACCCAGTTGGTTGTTCCACATATACTTCCTCATGGATAAATCCATTTAGGAAAGCACTTTTGATGTCCATTTAGAATAACCTGAAATTCTTATAACAAGCAAAAGCAAGTACTAATCAAATTGCTTCTAACCTTGCTACTGGTGTGTAAGTCTCGTCATAGTCTATCCCTTCTTTTTGCGTATATCCCTTGGCCGTCTTGCTTTGTTTCTTATGACCTTTCCTTTCTCGTCCATCTTGTTCCCGAAACCCATTTAGCTCAAATAATAGATTTACCTTTTGGTTTAGGAGTCAACTCCCAGACATCATTAATGCTGAATTGCCCGAGTTCTTCTTGTATAGCTTCAATCCAGCTTTCATAAGATAAAGCTTCTTCTATGCTTTTGGGTTCTAATTTAGAAATAAGAGCCACAAAGACTAGATTCTTCGCGCCTTTTGGATCTTGTGCGAATTCCTCCAATGCTCGAGTTTTGGTTGGTCCAAAGAGATCCATATGCAAAACGCAGTACACGATTAGTGGAAACTTGATTTATTGGTTTAAAAGAATTTCTTACCCTTTCCCAATACGCATGGTGTACATAGATCAGACTTTTGGTATGATAGATTGGGTAGACCACGAACAAGCTTCTTTGCTGAAATTTTGGCTATCTGCTTCATATTGATGTGCCCAAGCTTTTGCCATAAGTTCGCTTCGTCTTGAATTGAGATTAGACATTGCGATTCATCTGGTTTCACATCCAAGAGGTAGATATTTCCATGTTTTCGACCCATGAATGACTGAGTAGAATCTTTACTGGTTCCTAAATATATTCCCTCTTGAAAGTTGATTTTGAAACCGGTATCATACAGCTGACTAATACCGAGTAGATTATAGTTGAGTCCTTCCACTAAGGAAACATTGCTTATTGTGAGGTTTCCAATCTTTACGTTCCAAATCCCACAATTCTTCCTTTGATGTTTCCTCCGAATGAGACTTTTCCACCATCTACTTGAACGAGCTTTATGAAGCAATTTGAATCTCCTGTCATATGTCTTGAGCATCCACTATCCGGATACCATTTTACCTTTTTCTTGATAGTGACCTGCATTTAAAAAAAGACTCAAACTTTTTTGGTACCCATATTTTCTTGGGTCCATTGGTGTTGGTATGATATGCGGTTTTTGCCCATACTTTCTTAACGTTTTTCCAAACCATAGGACATTCTTTTTCAAAATGATCTGCACTATTGCACTTTGAACATTTGAGAATATTGCGACCTACTTTTTTTACAAAGATCTTTTTAAAATGATTTTTATAAGCGTCTCTTGTGGGTCTTTGCTTAATTCTTTCCTTCACTTTAGGAAAATCAATTAAAGGAATGGTTTCCACAGTTATTCCCAAACTAGATTTATTGAAATAAGGTCTTTGAGCTGAAAGAATTTTCTCAAGTTTCTCGAGATCCTATTGAAAATCTTTTGGAAATATTTGATATGTCATTTTTTAAAAATACATTTTCTTTCAAAAGATTATCTTCACTTTCTTTAAGAGTAGAAACATTCATGTCTAAACATTTTACTTTTTCTTTCAAAACATTTTCTTGTTATTTCAAAGTGCAGAGTTTTCCTTTTGAGTTCGGAAATCCTTTTAAGAGAAGTCTTAAGACTAAAACACAGCTCATCAATGTATTTAGAAACTTTAATAGGGATTTTAAAGTTACTCACCTCAAATTCACCGTCTGAATCTAAATCTGTCTCAAAGTTTGAATCAATCTGATTGTGCCATCAAACATATATTGGCATAATCATCATCACTTTCTTTACACTCGTATCACTCCAGGTTTCGCTTTAAGAGCCTTTCAATACTTTTCAGCTTTTCCTTTCTTCTTCCTCAGAAGAGGACAGTTGGGTATGATGTGTCCATTTTTCTTACATTCAAAGCATACTACATCTTTGTTTGATTCATCATCCTCAACAAACTTAATCTGTTCCTTTTGAAAACTCTGTTTCTTTGGATTGAATCTTTTTCCTTTTCTGTTTAGCTTTCTAAATTTTCTTATCATGAGAGCAAGCTCCTCATCATCCATATCGTCTTCGTAATCAGTAACATCGAATCATCATTGGATTTTAATGCAATGGATTTCTTACCTTTAGGATCTTCGTCTTCATTGATTCGTTCCACTTCATAAGACTAAAGAGTCCCAACCAACTCATCGACAGAAAGTGGCATGATTCTTTGTGTCTCTCTTATTGAGGTCTTTATGTGATTCCAATCCTTGGAGAGTTCACGCAGTAGCTTGTTTACCTTCATAGGATCGAAATTGGTTGACCTTAATTTTCAAGACCATTCACGATTTCGTAAAACGACAAACATGTTAGTTATAGATTCTCCTGATTTCATTTTGAAGGCTTCGTATTGACCGATGAGAATGTTGATTCTGGTCTCTTTCACTCAATCGGTTCCTTCATAGGTAATATGTAATCTATCCCAGACTTCTTTCGCTGTAACACAAGAAGACATTTTGTTATATTCAGTAGGTGACAAAGCACAATATAAAGAATAAATTACTTTTGCATCAAGAGCTTGTCTCTTGATTATCTCTTCCCAAGTCATTTCACTAAACTCAGCAGCTTCTTTTCCTCTCTCGAGACAGGTGCAGCTTTAGGAATGATTCCTTTTTCTACAACGTTCCATTCCGAGAGGATCCTTTGATCTTAGGAACGCTTTCATCTTGTTTTTCCATATGTTGTAATCATTTCCATCAAAGTAAGGCGGTCTGGTATTGCTTTGCCCTTCGCTAGCCCCGGAGCTAACATACTAGCCATGGATTTTTAACTCAAGTAAAACACTTCAAACAAAGTGAGTACACAAGCTCGATCCCAATTGAGATAGCTAGTATAAGCACCTAGAGGGGGATGAATAGGTGTAAAGATAATTTCTCGAGATAAGAGAGCAATACTAAGCAGACAATAGAAATGAAGTTCTCATTTAGTTAACAAAACGAATTATGATCAAATCAAAGTAGAGAGTAGGGAAGAGAAAATTGAACACAAGGTTTATAGGTTTATAGTGGTTCGGCTTATTCCAAGCTTACATCCACTGCTCCGAACCGACAACCCACCGGCTGGATTTCACTATAAACAAAAGAGATGTTACAAGAAGGATCTCCCTTGATTCCACAAAGTGTAGATACTCTACCACACTTTCTCAAGGTTTCACGAATATAGACTCTTTTTTGCGTACAAGATTTCGCTCGCAAATGATTTGACTAAGAACAAAGAGTTTCAGACTTTGGAATTCTTCTATTGTGCACACACTCGAACAATTGGAACGTCTTCCTTATATACTCCTTTATGCCATCATACCCGTTGGCACTTATCAAAGGAATTCTTCCAACCTTCCCGTTGGACAGAATCAAATAGAAAGATCATTCGAGCTATTTAAGGTACATGTCGATAGCCCATCAATCTTGCTCACCCATACAATCAGGATCTCGGTTTCCATAAATAGAACCTTCCAAGTATACTTCGCCAATCATCGGATCCTTAATCTCTGAATAAATCATGATCAAATAAAGGATTCTGTTATGTCATATCCAGCCAAGAGATCTTCTCCAATCGATAAGGTCAAATCCTTAATGAAACATCCAGATCTGGATAGCTTTCTTTGACGGATTACAAACTGTCAATGAGAACAAATTTTGAGTCTTGAGTCTGGCAGTCCTGAGGTCTTTAGACTTTAAATATTAGAATCTACAACTCTTTAGACTAGACTGATTGAAACGTTTTGTCGGCTTCAAAATATTCCAGAAAGATTTCTCCAACAGCAATAAGAATTCTACATCTTTTCAAATCGATTGAATCTATCTGAGTATTGTGTTGATCTTGAAATAACTTGAGCCGGTTGGATTGTATTGCCCTTTGGGAACCAGATCATCTTCTCTGGCTCTTCTCTTTCTCTCTGCAACTTTGACCTCCATGGTCGTATTTGTTGCTCTAGTCATCCACTTAGCATTTGATCCTTCCACGAGATTTTGCCCCCCATGCATAAGGAGCTACCGCGGAGGCATATGTTAGCATGAGTTCACTAGCTACAGAATCCTCTGCAACTGGTACCGTGTCATGATGATGTCTGACATAATTTTGATACTTTCGATATAGATGTCCAGCTTCAAATTCATTATATAGTTTTAATTCAAGTCGCGAATCATTTGTCTACGTGCTCCCGATAGTTCATGATTGTGAATTTTACCTGACTAACAATAACTAGCATATATACGTTGCATATTAACAAGGAATAACACTATTACGGTTCAAGTAATAATATAGGAAAGATTTTGCATCCATATGAATCGTGCGCTCACTTAAAATAACTGGGTTTAATTATTTTCAAAATTCTAAATCGTAGTTAATTTTGATTATGTATTGCAAAAAATTTCATGTCATGGTCTCCCCACTCAAAATAGAGAATGAATTTTGCTTTAAAAAAGGAAGATCATGCAAGAGAATCGAATTTCGCTTTAAGAAAGCAAGACCGTGCAATCAAGATCGGGCAAGACATATCCACTCAAAGAAGACAATCGACTTTTGCTTTTAGAAAGCAAGACCGTGCAACGCATCTCCACTAAAAGATTGAGAGAATCAAATTTTGCTTTTAGAAAGCAAAGATCGTGGAGAAAACGTAAGACTCTAGCTTGACGTAATATGATATCTCTCTCTCTCTCTCTCAAAAGTTCACAAGTTAATAAAACTCCTCGAGTGGTATGTATCCAAGTATCACGTGTTCGACTTGTGCATGTTTAGATTCTCGACTCTTCTTGATTCTTATAACTCACAATATCTAAAACATGAATGATATGGTATTCGAAATGGTATGAGCTAAATTTATGACAATAGTCAGTTGCACCCTGTGAGTCTCAAGTGTTTTTCTTTTTGAATGAAAAACAGGCGAACATTTTCCTTGAATCAAGTAGGTAGACATGATAATATATTTGTTAATTTCACAATTTTCGTGAATTGAAAAACGCATAACCACCTATGTGTTTAGCGAAATTGTATTAATCAAGTGCACTATGTTAGCCTTGAATAATTGGTGGATGAAACACAAATTATTGCATTTGTGGGTGGTCTTGGTTCTTAATGCCATGCTTGATTAGACATATGAGAAAAAAAGGCTGAGGTGAGGTCTTAGCAATTTCATCATTTGTTTTAGTGTATATGGAACTGATCTTGGGTCACTATTGATCAACATGATCCAATAATTGTTTTACCATATATATGGCCTCCATGATTCCTCACACCCTTGGATAAACTGCATATAACAGAGACTATCAAATCTATTGAATCATGAAATTTGATTGGACCCTTCAAAAATCTCGCCACGACATTCAAAATGATTTGGGTTTCTACTTTTTACCATGTAAAATGCAAGAAGTTGAAGACTTTAAATATTTAAACTACTTTTATGGAGAATAATAAGAGGAATTGGGTCGGTTTGATCAGAGAGAGGAACATAATGGAAAATCCAGAAAGCAGCTGTGACATCCAGATTTTCGGGTTTCAATTTGACTGGATAAATAGGATCCTGTCTCATCGCTCGTCAATTTATTGACGGTCCGAAATTTCAATAAAGAAATTATCGGAGGAAAAAATTGAAGCTCGAAAGAAAATAAAAAGGAAAAGAGAAAAGGAAAATGTACATAAGGGCATTATATATTTTATTTTTCCTTTTTCCTTTCTCTCCCTCTCTTTTCTTTCTTTCTTTTCTTTCTTTTCTCTTTTCTTTTCTCTCTCTCCTCTCCCCTTTCCCTCCCCATTCGTGCGGACAGCTTTCCCCTTTTTCCCCCACCGACTTCTCTCTCCTCTCTCCTCATTTTTGACCGGTCAATCCTCATCCTCTCCTCTCTCTCTCTCTCTCTCTCTCTCTTTTCTTCTTCCTTCTTCCGCACGCTCGAGCAAGCAAAAACCAGAAAGCAAAAAGCTCGAGCGGAAGCCGCGAGCGCACGAAGACAGCAGCCGCCCGTCTTGCCGCTGCACCGCCGCACCGCACCGCACACCCGCGCACGCCGTGCGCTCCGCCACCGCCCCTTCGCGTTTGCCGTCCCCGCCGTGCGTCGTCTAGCTCCCGTGCCGCCTCTGTTCAGCCCCGTCTTGGCCAGCACCGGCCACGATCCGGCCACCGCGGGCCACCGCTCGGCCTCGCCAAGCCACCACCCGCCCTCCGCCAACCTTGCTCCGCCATCTCAGCCACCGGAGCAGCCTCGTTTGGCCATGAACAGCAGCTGGAAAATGGGTTTCCAGCACTGTTCAAGGCCGTTTTGGGCCGTTTCCCGGCCCCGAACCCGAGGCCCGCTTTGGGGGAGTTTCGTTCCTCGCATCGCCGCCGTCGGATTGATCCGATTTGCGCGCGATTTGGTGAGTAATCTCACTAATCCCGGATTAGTTGGCTAATTATGCTTTAAGGTTGGTTTAGTTTTAATTAATTATGTTAAGGTTGTTAGATTAGAATTAATTAGCGATTATTAGTCAATTATGATGTGATTTAAATAAATTGATTGCGCAATTAGCAAGTAGACGTGGTCTACTATTTATTGGAAGTATCTCCGGAATTTTCCGACCCCTAATCGGGCTTCAATTTGGCGATTCGGGCCTAAGTTGGATTTTTAGCATTTAAATATTAATTTTCGGAATTAAATTAAATAATTATTTATTTTCCGAAAATTCAAGAGAGATGGTCCGGAACCGGAATATTATGCTGATAACTGTGGTGAAGTCCGTTTATTTAATCGGGCTTTAATTTGAGCTAAATCAAATTTTAAATATTAATCAATTTTCGAGATTAATTAAATAATTATTTATTTCTTGAAAATTTAACTGGGATGGTCCGTGACCGGAAAATTATGCTGATGACCGTGGTGAAGTCCGTTTATTTAATTGGACCTTATTTTGAGCTAAACAGAATTTTTAATATTAAATAATTAATTTTCGAAATTAATTAATTATTTATTAATTTTTCGGAAATTAAGATTGAGATGGCCGACGACCGAAATCTCGTGCCGATTGTCGTGGCGTAGTCCGTTTATTTATTTGAGCTTTGAATTGTGCCAAATTGATTTAATTGTGGATATTTAGGATATGTTCCTAAATTGATTATTTGAGTAAATTGAGTACGAATTAAAGTTGTGGATAATTACTTTAGAAATGGGATGAATCATCATGAAAGGCACGGGGCTTGATGATTAGATATATCACCTCGGAGAATGCACATGGCTCGGTGACGAAGTATGTCGCCTTGGAGAATGCATGTGGCTCGGTGATTAAGTTTGGCATCTAAAAGGACACGTGGGCTCGGTAATTTGATGCATTACCTCGGAGAATGCACGTGGTCCCAATGAGTACATTTGGCATCTTGAAGAGACACGTGGGCTCGGTGACTTGATGCATCGCCTTGGAGAATGCACGTGGGCTCGCTGATTTAAAATGACATTTTAAAGAGCATGTGGTATACTATATCGGCCTTCGGGCGATATGTCAGCTTTGGGTGAGCAGTATACTGGTATACTATATCGACCTACGGGCGATATGTCAGCTTTGGGTGAGCAGTATAATTTATTATCAGCTTTGGGTGAGCATATGGTATACTATATCGGCCTTTGGGCGATATGGCAGCTTTGGGTGAGCAGTATACCGGTATACTATATCGGCCTTCGGGCGATATGCCAGCTTTGGGTGAGCTATGCTATCTATTTATCAGCTTTGGGTGAGCAGTCTTGATTTGATAGGGCTTTATAGATAGTATTGAATATGCAGACCGAGCATGGGTCATGATGACACGTAATCGACTAGGTCGATTGATCATTGTTTTGATTGATGTTGTGAATTGATTGACTGAATGGAAATGACCGTGAGTAGTCTTGTTGGCATTTAATCGACTAGGTCGATTTGATCGATGCTTTGATCTCGTGATATGATTGCTTGGGTGCCTATTATGAATTGTACCGACTTGCGGGTGGGATCCGATGCTAAGGTACGTCTTCTACCCTATGCGTGTTTAGGCAGCTTTTAGTATAATGGTTTACTAATTGGGCTTAGTGGGGTAGAACTCGCTGAGACGTAGTCTCATCCCAGTTTGGGGAAAACAATTTCAGGACCCCGCTAAAGAGCTGAGGAGGAGGAATCCGAGGAGGAGAACTCGGAGGTGAGATCTCGAAGAGAAGGATCATAGGAAGAAAAAGACAGTCTGAGAGGGGCCTTGAGTGCGGCCCGGTTCGTCTAAGTTTCTGTCTTCTTTTGAGATCTCTAAATTGATGTGAATAGTTATGAAGTGGTTTGTGTGTTGTATGAAAAGTTTGGTTATAAATTTCAATATGAAAAATATGGCCCTACTTTTCTATCCCATTATTTTATTGTTCGGGATTTATAATCGCTTCCGCATGTGCTTAAAAAATTGAAAGGGTCGGCGATACTAGTCCTGGGATATCGCATTATAAAATCGACCAAATCAGAAGGATGTGTGCGTGCCTGAGGATTGGGGCGTGACATCCTGTTTAAGTGGTATCAGAGCGAAGTTGAAGATTGGAGTGATAAGGAGCGTTGACCATGGGATAGTTAGTAGGATGGCCTTTAAATTCATGCCGATGCATGTCTATGTTAGCTGAGTGCTAAAATTGTTGGTTGTGTGTGGATCGCTCATCTTCTAATCCAGTGTGGATTTGGAAGGCGGGTTTCAGTATAAAGACTGAACCATGAGCGAGCAGGAGGTGAGAACTCCTAGTAAGATGACAATGTCCTCTGTGACTCGGGATAAAGCACTGACAAATGTCGGTACCCGAGGTGGTTTTGGTAGAGTGTCGACTCTGGCCAGCTCGAGTGTAAGAGTACCACTGCAGGTTGGTACTAGTGTAGCAGCGTCGAATGATCCTAAGTTCGATAGGATCGTTCAGATGCAAGTATTCCTTGGGAACTGGATGAGCCAGCAAGCTCAGGATCAAGCCGTTGTCGTTGTCGCTATCTCTACCGCCGTTAGTGTTGCAAGCGCCTTTGTTGCTACCCCGTTGAGATCCGAGTGGGGATATGATCTCGGGATCAAGCCATCGCTTCCAAGTCAAGGTACAGATCCAGTTCGGGCAAAAATGGAAATCGGTTAGGGAAAAGATCGAAGTCGAGAGCGGTTCTAGCAGACCGATGGGACAACCAGAAAGAGTGTGTGCTGTCACTTGGCAGGAGATAGAAGACTCACCTGATGAGTGCCGAAAGTATGGAAGGAATGCATGGATTAATCCTGTGTTCGAGAATGACTAGAACGTGCTTTGATGGTAGTGAGCACGGTCATTAGGTGAGGGACTATCAGTTGGAGTTCAGGAAGAACACCAACACTGCTACTACCAATATGGTGCCAGTAGGATGGCAAAAGGAATAGGAACGGAACCAACCATGCCTTATTCAATAAAAGAATGTTTTGAGGTGATTTTATCGAGAATAGTGCCGAGAGTGTTGGGATTGCAAGTGTGGAATTTCAGTTGTTTGTTAAGGCTGTAGGAAAAGAACCATTGACTAGAGTTATACTTGATTGGCTGTTGGTGTATGGCTTATTCGTCAAGTGTAGAAAGAATTGGTTCTTGAGCATTTTATGGTGATGAATTGTTATGGTAGAGTAACCCACTTAGTCCAGAGCATGTAGAAGTACCGAGTTTTTGCGAGAGTTGAGAAGGGTCCTTGACTTCTTTGATCTCGTCACTTGAGGTAACCTGGTTGTCAGACATAAGTTATCGAGATTAATGGGCAATGATCTTAGATAAGACAGATTGAAGAATTAAAAATTGAGAACTCCTCAGTAGTCCAAGAATTCTTGGAAGTGTTGCCAGAAAAGTGGTTAGACCGTTGCCGAGAGAAAGAGATAGAATTTACGATCAAGCTAGCACCCGGAACAGAACCATTCTCTAAAGTTTCTTACCGGTTGTTGTTGCCTGAATTGATAGGACCAATTGTGCAAGTGTGAGGATTGATGAATGAGGAATTCATGCATATTAGTGCATCGCTTTAAGGAACAATGGTTTTGTGGAAGGAGAAATGAAGATGGTTCATTTCAATCATGCATCATCCATTGTCAACTTAATTGGGTGACTTGTTATAAAGAGTGTGGATGCCTTCAAGGATCGACTTGAGGATAGGTTATTGTCAGTTGAGAACCAGGAAGGAGGTTATATTGAAGACGGCATTTCTCACTTGATTTTGCCCTTGTGAGAATAATGTAAAGCCAATTGATTTGACGAACGCTCCAGCCGCTGTCATGGATTTGACAAATCGAGTATTCAAAGAATATCTAGATCAATGGTGATCGTGTGATGTAGCGACATTATAGGGTGTTCATTAAGTATTGAGAATCACGAGATGCCCCTAAGAATGGTCGTGTGGTTACAGGTAAAGGAATCTTCATGGACCCAAGCCAAGATCAAATCAGTTGTTAGCGGATCGAGATTGACATCAGTGTCAGAGATCAGAAGCTGTGGGGATTGGACAGATTACTACAAAGGGTTCGTGAAAGAATTTTCAGCATCGGTATCATTGTGGGCTTGACCTCTTGAGAAAGAAGAAAAATTCATTGGCATAGACAAGTACAAGGATAGTTTCCAGAGCTTCAGTAAGATCAAGCTATCGCACTTGTGCTAAACTTTTCATTTGGCTCTGGAAAGCATGTAATCCTTAATGATGTGTCTTGCCAACGACTGGGTATGTATTGATACAACATGAGAAGATTGTTGTATAACCGTCCCGCCGCTGAGACCCAACAAGTTGAACATGAAACAAAGTGTCGTGAATCAGAATTTTGACAGAACTATAATGATGTTATCTGGTATTATCTTGGGAGAATGAAAGAAGTAATTTATGTGTTGAGCCGAGAGTCTTCAAATGTGCATAGGCTGGCTAAAGTATAAACTTTACTTAAAAAAAAAAAGGGTTCGAAATTTGGTTTTCAAATTTGAGGTAGGCTACCTTTTAAATTTTATAGCCGCCCTCAAAATTGAACCAAATGTTCAAGTTAGAATCGGCGCCTAGTTGACAGACTGAGATGTTCAGAAGATCTTATAATAGGATACTGGCAAGAAAGAACCTGATTTTAAGACTTTTAAAGATGGAACGTTCGGGTTCCATGAGTGATTGAATACACTTGACAGTGTAACACTTAAGGAAAAGATCTTGTCAGAAGTTCACTATAGTATCACAGTTTTGACCAGATGGTGCAAGTAAATCGAATCGACGTCGGCTAAATTGGTAGATCGATATGAAGATAGATATCGCCAAGCAAGTTGCAAGTGTCAAAGGTGTCGGTAAGTGGAAGTTCGCAATGCAAATCTGGAAGATTTTAGCATCACTTGAGAGTCCTAAGTGGAGATGGAAATATATGGCTTACTAAGGATTCAGGGGATTATTGATATCATTTGAGAATAGTGGTTGATCAATAGATGGAGTTGGTCCACTTTGGTACAAGACGAATAGATCTTGTTTTGAGTGTGTAACATCCAGATTGCGGGCTTTGAATTCGATTAGATAAATTGGGCATTTCATCGACGCGATTACAGTGTTTTCTCGAGTTGGCCACTCATGAGATAACTAGACTAACTGGATGAGTTATTAAGGACCTTAAGGCAAATAGACTTGAGAATTCGACCAGGGATTGACTTCTCGACCGTGCTTATCTGTCGAGATCATTACGGCACAGATATAAATCGATTTGAGATCAGATATAGGTTGGTTCGACTGAGATGTGTGGCTAATCGTGGGTGACACCACTAAATTGGAAAATTCTCGTCGACCAACACTAGACTGATTTTCTTATTGTTTTGGTACCCTGTGTCCGTATTTGGATCATCGGGATTTTCACGACAATCGAAAGTCGTCATTGAGTCGAGTGGGTTCATTGTGGCTCGAAGAAAATCGACCACGGGTCATTTGCACCGAAAAGTTCTGAAAGTTACCCGGTAGCCTAGGTCACACTAAAAGCGTGTCGGAGTGAAATTAACCTTCAATCTAAGTCCGATTTCAGAAATTGAAGATCCTATCTTGTCATAGAATGGGTATACCGAAGTGTGTGTGTCTCGGATAGTTCACCGACATGGAGTGTCGATGATGAATTATATCTCGAATCTAGATCAGAGATTATAAGTTGGCAAAGTTTCAGAGGATTCTTTATTAAGCAGTGTATAATAGAGGGTACAAAATTTCAATCAGTGGTGAAAGGAAAGTGAATAGTGATGTCGGCTCGCAATCGTGTTTGCGGTTGTCGATCAATGTCAGAGTAAAGATTGCTCAAAATTGTCAGAAATTTTGAATCGTGGAGGTTCGAGAGTTTATTAGGGAGTCGAGAAAAAGAGATCAGATGTAGATGACAGAATGTCTTATGTGAGAAGCTCAGTTCAGTTGTTGGTTCAGAAAGAGCAGATTTCGTGTACAAAGATGATCTCCTTGGTTAAAGTGGTTAGACAACACCACGAGACCGAATGGTTAGCGTGGAAAAGTGAGACTCGATGAGACGGCAATACCCCCACCTTTCGTTTATGGATTGGTAAAGGTTTAAATTTCGAGGACGAAATTTTTATAAGAGGGAAGAGTTGTGACATCCAGATTTTCGGGTTTCAATTTGACCGGATAAATAGGATCCTGTCTCATCGCTCGTCAATTTATTGACGGGTCCGAAATTTCAATAAAGAAATTATCGGAGGAAAAATTGAAGCCCGAAAGGAAATAAAAAGGAAAAGAGAAAAGGAAAATGTACATAAGGGCATTATATATTTTATTTTTCCTTTTTCCTCTCTCTCCCTCTCTTTTCTTTCTTTCTTTCTTTCTTTTCTCTTTTTCTTTCTCTCTCTCCTCTCCCTTTCCCTCCCCATTCGTGCGGACAGCTTTCCCCTTTTTCCCCCACCGACTTCTCTCTCCTCTCTCCTCATTTTTGACCAGTCAATCCTCATCCTCTCCTCTCTCTCTCTCTCTCTCTCTCTCTCTCTCTCTCTCTTTTCTTCTTCCTTCTTCCGCACGCTCGAGCAAGCAAAAACCAGAAAGCAAAAGCTCGAGCGGAAGCCGCGAGCGCACGAAGACAGCAGCCGCCCGTCTTGCCGCTGCGCCGCCGCCGCACCGCACCGCACACCCGCGCACGCCGTGCGCTCCGCCACCGCCCCTTCGCGTTTGCCGTCCCCGCCGTGTGTCGTCTAGCTCCCGTGCCGCCTCTGTTCAGCCCCATCTTGGCCAGCACCGCCCACGATCCGCCACCGCGGGCCACCGCTCGGCCTCGCCAAGCCACCACCCGCCCTCCGCCAACCTTGCTCCGCCATCTCAGCCACCGGAGCAGCCTCGTTTGGCCATGAACAGCAGCTGGAAAATGGGTTTCCAGCACTGTTCAAGGCCGTTTTGGGCCGTTTCCCGGCCCCGAACCCGAGGCCCGCTTTGGGGAGTTTCGTTCCTCGCATCGCCGCCGTCGGATTGATCCGATTTGCGCGCGATTTGGTGAGTAATCTCACTAATCCCGGATTAGTTGGCTAATTATGCTTTAAGGTTGGTTTAGTTTTAATTAATTATGTTAAGGTTGTTAGATTAGAATTAATTAGCGATTATTAGTCAATTGTGATGTGATTTAAATAAATTGATTGCGCAATTAGCAAGTAGACGTGGTCTACTATTTATTGGAAGTATCTCCAGAATTTTCCGACCCCTAATCGGGCTTCAATTTGGCGATTCGGGCCTAAGTTGGATTTTTAGCATTTAAATATTAATTTTCGGAATTAAATTAAATAATTATTTATTTTCCGAAAATTCAAGAGAGATGGTCCGGAACCGGAATATTATGCTGATAACTGTGATGAAGTCCGTTTATTTAATCGGGCTTTAATTTGAGCTAAATCAAATTTTAAATATTAATCAATTTTCGAGATTAATTAAATAATTATTTATTTCTTGAAAATTTAACTGGGATGGTCCGTGACCGGAAAATTATGCTCATGACCATGGTGAAGTCCGTTTATTTAATTGGACCTTATTTTGAGCTAAACAGAATTTTTAATATTAAATAATTAATTTTCGAAATTAATTAATTAATTATTTATTTTTCGGAAATTAAGTTTGAGATGGCCGACGACCGAAATCTTGTGCCGATTGTCGTGGCGCAGTCCGTTTATTTATTTGAGCTTTGAATTGTGCCAAATTGATTTAATTGTGGATATTTAGGATATGTTCCTAAATTGATTATTTGAGTAAATTGAGTACGAATTAAAGTTGTGGATAATTACTTTAGAAATGGGATGAATCATCATGAAAGGCACGAGGCTTGATGATTAGATATATCACCTCGGAGAATGCACATGGCTCGGTGACGAAGTATGTCGCCTTGGAGAATGCATGTGGCTCGGTAATTAAGTTTGGCATCTAAAAGGACACGTAGGCTCGGTAATTTGATGCATTACCTCGGAGAATGCACGTGGTCCCAATGAGTACATTTGGCATCTTGAAGAGACACGTGGGCTCGGTGACTTGATGCATCGCCTTGGAGAATGCACGTGGGCTCGCGATTTAAAATGACATTTTAAAGAGCATGTGGTATACTATATCGGCCTTCGGGCGATATGTCGGCTTTGGGTGAGCAGATACCGGTATACTATATCGACCTACGGGCGATATGTCAGCTTTGGGTGAGCAGTATACTTTATTATCAGCTTTGGGTGAGCATATGGTATACTATATCGGCCTTTGGGCGATATGTCAGCTTTGGGTGAGCAGTATACCGGTATACTATATCGGCCTTCGGGCGATATGCCAGCTTTGGGTGAGCTATGCTATCTATTTATCAGCTTTGGGTGAGCAGTCTTGATTTGATAGGACTTTATAGATAGTATTGAATATGCCGACCGAGCATGGGTCGTGATGACACGTAATCGACTAGGTCGATTGATCATTGTTTTGATTGATGTTGTGAATTGATTGACTGAATGGAAATGACCGTGAGTAGTCTTGTTGGCATTTAATCGACTAGGTCGATTTGATCGATGCTTTGATCTGTGATATGATTGCTTGGGTGCCTATTATGAATTGTACTGACTTGCAGGTGGGATCTGATGCTAAGGTACGTCTTCTACCCTATGCGTGTTTAGGCAGCTTTTAGTATAATTGTTTACTAATTGGGCTTAGTGGGGTAGAACTCGCTGAGACGTAGTCTCATCCCAGTTTGAGGAAAACAATTTCAGGACCCCGCTAAAGAGCTGAGGAGGAGGAATCCGAGGAGGAGAACTCGGAGGTGAGATCTGAAGAGAAGGATCATAGGAAGAAAAAGACAGTCCTGAGAGGGGCCTTGAGTGCGGCCCAGTTCGTCTAAGTTTCTGTCTTCTTTTGAGATCTCTAAATTGATGTGAATAGTTATGAAGTGGTTTGTGTGTTGTATGAAAAGTTTGGTTATAAATTTCAATATGAAAAATATGGCCCTACTTTTCTATCCCATTATTTTATTGTCTGGGGATTTATAACTGCTTCCGCATGTGCTTAAAAAAATTGAAAGGGTCGGCGATACTAGTCCTGGGATATCGCATTATAAAATCGACCAAATGAGAAGGATGTGTGCGTACCCGAGGATCGGGGCGTGACAGCAGCAGAGGTCGATACATATCCCGGTGTCCAGAACTGCATTGCCACATCGTCGGTTCTTCGGCAGAGAGAGGCGAAACGTGAGCAATAAACTACTAGTGGTTATAGCCACATCTGGAAGGATCATCCGACAATCCGACGATTCGACAACTCGTTAAATTATAAACCGTGGGTTACCAAAATAAGTATAAATAGCTCAACAATAACCATTTGAGAGGTAACGACCTGTTAATATCTCAATTTTTCCCAAAGTTCATCTTGACATATTTTCTAAAAGTTGGATCTGTTTTCCTCCAAAAAAAAAAAAAAAAAAAAAAAAAGAGGTTTATTGCAATTGAAGCATTTTATAAGCATATAACAGAATTTCGACAAATAGGATTAGGTTCTTTCGAATTTATTCCCCAAATAAAATATATATATAGAGAGAGAGAGAAAAGAAAAGGAAAGGAAAGATGAAAATGGGAACCTCCAAGAGAAAAAAAAACACACACGGCAGAATCCATCTTGGTTCTCCTGCTCGTACCCTAAAAGCCACACCTTCTCACTTTTTCTTCAACCACCACCACCATCATCATCATCAAACTCTCGCATACAGACTCCATTCTCATTCAATTCACTTCTTGCATACATATCGATTGCCGCCAGTTACCACCATCTCTCGTCGTTGCTCCATTGATACAATCGTTCATCATTGCAAGCGGTGGCCACGCATCGCCGTAGCTGAATACACACACATTTACAGTGAAGGGTGGGCGACTAGGGTGGACGGGTGGAGGGCACATGCGGTGAGGAGAATGGGAGGAAAAAGAGAAAAAAGGGAGAGAAGGGCAGAGAGGAGGTTCGGCCGATGGTGCGAGAGAAAGGGAGAGAGAGAAGAAGAAGATGAAGCAACTTAAGGAAGAGGCATGTCCATTAAACATTAAATGCTTCATGCATTATTGTCCTTCTCCCATCATGACTCCAAACTTGGAGAGTAAGAGCAAATCTTAGCCCTTCATTAGGCCATGTGCCTTATCCAAGATCAAGAGCTAGGATAGCTTCTTGCAACTTCAATTATTAGCTTGACTCAAACAGCAATTTGGTCCATTCCTCTCATCCTATCCAAAACAAAGTTTGTCTCCCTCAATTTAAATCTTAATAAGCTAAATTGGCCTCACCTCTAGGTCCGCTAAAGTTTATATCCTCAAATTAGCGCATTTCCTAGATTAATGCATTAAAGGGCTCACTAAAATCATTTCAATTGGAAAAGAATGCCTTGATAACATTTATTGTCAATACCCACAATTGGACCGGGGTTTGTAGTTAAGTTTCAATCAGAAATGGCTTTAATGCGACCTACGCAAATTTAGGAGTCATTAGCATAATTCACGCAACTAAACTTGAACTGAATTCGATGCATGTCTAGGATTTTACATGCGACTTTCAATTGAGCATGGTCGATCTGTAAATGACCCTCGTTGTCATATAATCGAGTAGGATCGATCAGCCTGTCCTACCTCATGGTTGTTCGGGATCGGATTAGGGTTGTTCACGAACAATACATTGACCATGCTGTGTTACTCACGACCGATATATACTTGAGTTGAATTGATCTATACTTGTCCACTGTCTGACTCGTGACAGCACATGATCATCCACAGCGATCCTTCTGGTTGAACGGTCCTTTCATGTTCTATTGCAACCCCAATTCTGAATTGTCTTGCCCTTATCAGCTAGTCAGCTCATGAACAATCCTTGGGATTGGATCATGGCCTATCTTCGTTATTGACGTACCAATCCTTAGTTCATCCCTCGCAATCTAATTAAGGGTTTGAATCGAGGATGTCACATAATCAATTTACCTAAATTTGGTGATGATAAATGAGTATCTGTTTTGACTCATTGAAGGAAATTTAAGGCTATTATCATGAACTTTGCAAACCGATCAAGACAAGACCAATCGACATTTAGCATATCCAATAACATTGGCCATAACTTCTAAAGAATGTCTCACACTCTTTTTAATTTAATATATATTAGAGATGTCCAAATATGGGGCCATCAATACTTCATAATTGTGAGATGAATGTTTAGATGACATATTATATATCGTAAAGTAAAACAAATATTAACAAATCATGATGCAACCGATTTAAGATTTACAAAGTTGGGCAAAATAATTTACTTGAAGTATCAATAAGTGCAAAATTTATTATAACCAACCATTGGCAACAAACTACTGGGATTCGCCCTAGTGGCCACCCTTCCAACATGGAAGGGGGAGGTAGGGTTCAAATCCCCACCTGGGATGAGGTGAGGACGCGTAAGTTTCAGGAGTGGGTTTCGACTCCCATGCCCTGCAAAAGGCAGGGAAAAAGTCCGAGAGTGAGTGTATAATAAGAATAGAGTAGGACTGACCAAAAAAAAAAAAAAAACCATTGGCAACAAAATTTTCATAAGAAAAGAATGGGATATGTGAATATTCCTATCTAAAAATAAATTAGATACACATTTTTTGGAGTAAAAAGATAGTGCGAAGTTTTTTGAATGTGCATATTCAACATTGCATTTTTCAGCAAAAATCCAACAATGCCTTTTATGATACATTGTCATTACATTTTGGTAATGATAATGATGAGATACACATCAACTCTATCAAAAGAAAAGATTAATATCAAATAATTAGAAAAAAAAAATACAAGGGAGACTTTCCATAAAAGTGGAAATTGAAAGATATTTAGAAGAAATCACCTCCAACTTTCTATCAATAATATGAGCACATGGAGAAGAGAGAACAAACCACTTTGCTCTTGAGAAGATTTTACATAGTTAACTCTCTTGCCTTTTGCACATCAAATTAATGACACAACCATGAAGATTCCAACAAATGGAGGAAATCTATCAAAAGAGAGAAATCTACAATTTTACGTCTTATGTTTTCTTTAAATTAGAGGTTAAACTAACACGGGTGGATCCACTTTAAGTAAAGCTCCACGTAAGCTCTAGCAACAATTTTAATTGTTGAAAGAACAATTCACATCTACAACACTCTTTTGGATAATATAATAAATATAATCTTAAAGCCGTGCAATGCAGGGGCATATTACTAGTGTGATTAATAAAATGTGATCTATGTGTGGTAGCTAAATAAGCCAGTTAAAGCTCGTGATTATTTTGGTCAGTACTTTTTCTACAATTATGCATATTTTTGGTCCTAGGGTTCTTCTTTTTCATTGAATCACACTAAATAGGTTATTTTGCAATAATAGTTTTCTTCATTTCTCTCCAGAAATACTGAGTCTTAATATCATCAACCCAAACTTGATATCATTGTCGCTCCACGCGTTGGGCGACAGGAGTCTCAGTAAGTTTGGGGTAAGCTGTGGAGGAAAGTTGATCAATGGACGGTCTTGGGCCGGAGCCAATGTTGGGCCTAATCTATTATCCAAATCAAGCTGATATTATTTGAGTTTGTGATGATGTTATGATCTTCTTAAAAGGTGACAAGGCTTCGGAACTTTAAATGTAAAATCACTTTTAACAGTTTCAACAAATTTTTGGATTGAAGCTTAATCCTCACAAATAGAATTGTTTCTAGTTATGTATGGTGGAGCTTGTTGCGATTATTAGCCACAATTAAGCGACATTCTAAGGAGAGCATTGTCTATTAAATACCACAAACTTCCTTTAAATATCTGTTAAAGGACCTAAGTATTTATTTGGTTTGTTAAACCTAAGAGTTACTCAACTTATGTTTGGTGAAAGATTTTGAATGGAAGAAGTATAATGACGCCTTATGTAAAAATATCACTGGTAGCTGCAAAAGCTACTTTTTTATGGTTTGACAATGGGCATCCTAGAGTGCCACCACAATTTTATTCTTCAAGAGTTGCGTACGATGCTGGCTTGAGATTAATGTTAAAGTTTCAGACGTTATTTATGGCGATTATTGGGAATGATCCCCCGCTAAGCAAGGTTTTGTGATTCAATCTTGCCATGCTCTAATGCCATTTGCTGATGCTTGGTAATTAGTCAGAAATAGGAGGTCCTAATTGCTGTGGCATAGACTTACTTGGTTTAATCCTAAAGTTCCCAAGTTAGGGTTGATAACTTGGCAAGCTGCTCACTAATGATGGACTCGGTCAATGCTGTTCTACAAGCTGCAGTTGTTATCTGAGTTCTCTTTCTCGGAGACAGCATCAGGACACGTCCTTTCTCTATGCGGTGTTGATATCAAGGGGACTTTCGAGGCGAAAAGCAGAGATTCACGCATTGTTTTCAAAGGAAAGCATGTGCTGAAACTAGGAAAATAGGCATCATCAGGAAAGAGCCGGGCTTATTTGTTTTCTCAGTGATACTTGATAATCTTTTTCCCTTGATTTCCTTTTTTAATTCCAGACAAAAGCAGAGATTCATGAGCCCAAAGTTCTTTCCCACGTGAAATTAGATGCTAAAGTTGCCTAGATAGCTACAATAAATTTCTATCGTCTCGAGATTTTAATCCTATAAAAATTAATGCTCGATGTTTGGGCATGCATGTGAACGTGCACTGCTTTCTAAGGAAAGCTGGGGATGAAAATTTGAAAATGGCCATCATCAGAAAAAAAGCTGGGCTCATTCATATTTACAATAATATTTCATAATTGTTTTTCTTTTCTTTTCTTTTTTTAATTTCAGACAAAAGCAGAGATTCATGAACCCAAAGTTCTTTGCCATATAAAGTTAGATGCTAAAGTTGCTCGACAGCTGTAATAAATTTCTATCATCTCAAGGTTCAGATCCTGTTAATTTTAATGCTTAATGTTTGGGCATGCATGGGAACCTGTGCTATTTTCCAATGACAGCATGTGAACGGGCACTGTTTGCTAAGGAAAGCTTGTGATTTAATAATTTTTAGCGTTGATTGCAGGGGTGTTTTTTAATTAGTGTTTGTCATTTAAGTATTTTCTATTGTTTATTAGTATTGTAGATTTGTAATGTCTTAAGAGAATTTTTGTGCAATAATTGAGGTAGGGTGCCTGTATTATGTTTTATCTGATAAATGAGGTGATTGGCCATGATTTTTTATATTAGCCAATCTCAAGAGCTGTTTTATTTCACATATGAAAATTAAAGCCCAAAAGCATCCTCATCAGCTTGATTTAATTATCTCACCGCACATTGGTACTTCAGCACCAATATAAATTTTTTTCTTGGCACACAAAAGGTTTCATACTACTCCATTCACAATTTATACTTCATAATCTTTTTCTTCTGTTCTCTATTCACGCAAAATCAGAGATTTATAAAACATAGCTTCTTCTTTTTTTTTCAATACCGTGTGAAGTTAGATGTTGAAGTTGCTGAGATAGCTACAATAGTTTTCTATCTTCTGAAGATCCTCATCCCGTTAATGGTAATGCTATGATGTTATTACTAAACAAACGAGGCATGCATGCATTCTTTCTAAGTAAATCATGTGAACATGCATCGTTTTCTAGGAAAGCATGTGATCAAACTATGAAAATGTTCGTCATTAGAGAAAGCTGGGCTAATATATTTTCACAATGTTACTTAATAATCATTTTCTTTTCATTTTAATTTCTGGCAGAAGCAGACATCCATGGACATAAAGTTTACTTTCCTTTCCTTTTTTTTTTTTTTTTTTTTTTTTTTTTAGCCATGTGAAGTTAGATGCTGAAGTTGCCCAGACAACTATAGTAATTTTGTCTCTTCTCAAGATCCTTGCATTGTTAATTTCAGAACTCCGATGTTTGCTACTAAACAATTGGGACATGAATGTGAACGTGCATCGTTTTCCAAGGAAAGCATGTGAACGTGCATTGTTTTCTATGGAAAGCATGTGATAAAACTATTAAAATGGGCGTCATAAGCAAAAAGCTGGGCTTATTTGTTCTTGAGCTCTCTCTTGGAGAAATTTTTAATTGTTACTTTCAAGACCACGTGGGAGGCTTAACCGTTGCTTGCCAGTACATAACATTTTTTAATTAAAACGGTCGCCGGTAATTACTTTTTTAATGCATAAACTTTCTAATCCCTTGAATCAGGTACTAAACTCATATAAATTCCTAGTCTTCTATATTGAAACTTACTATTGTAAAGCAGATATCATCAGTTATGTTCAAAGTTTATCTTTTTTTTTTAATATGTTGATAGATAGGAATCAGCATAGAAAAGTTATTTTTTTTCTAAGAAACACTACGAATGTAAACAAGTTAGTAAGTAGTCATAGATTAAAGTTGAATTTCTTGTAGAAAGTTACTAATCTTATGAAGAATCATTAGTCACATATATACTTATATGTTACATAATTCCTCCCGAAATCCTGGTGGAGCAAGGAAGGGTTAGAAATAAATGGAATGACATATAATTAAACTTACATCCATAGAAATTTTAGACATGCAATTAACGTGGAAGGGAAGTTATGAGATCCAACAGCTAATCGAGTTGTGTAATCTTTAGTCTCATGTTGAACAAGAGAAGACTCATGATAATACTCATAAATTTGGACTTAATTTCAAATGATCGTCACTATATCTACTTTTGAAAGCTTAGTTCTTTGTGTTGAACAAGTGTTGGATTAAAATTATCTTACTTGCTCGGTATGATTGAGAATAGAACGTGAATGTAATGATTACTAGAAAAGCGACCTAAAGAGCTCAAAGCAGTGTGTCTACGAAATGACAAGGACAGCGAACCCTAGATTCAATATCTTTATTTGTCTTTTAATCTTTGATACGTACGGTCTTACGACGGAAGTTCATATATTTATATCGGCAATATAATTGCAGCAAGTGTTCGAAATAAAGAAATATGTTGTTTGACTTGGCAAAAATTAGAACCAAGAAATGGCGGTAAAGGTCCATCTTCAATCTCAAAGCCATGTCTTTTTACGGACAAATGACCCATGTTTCGCTGTTATGAATTGTATCATCAAGTATAAGCTGATCTTGTCCACTAAGCGCCAGAGATTATGCAGCCATTGGCGCGTTTCTTGTACGTGTTAAAGTATTGAATATATAAGCAACACCCTCATCTACTAACTTAAGCTATTAAAATATTTGACAATAGTTAGACTAAATTTTATATGAAACTAGAGTAGGAGATCCAGACTTCAATTTTTTTCTCAACTCCTTATTTGCTTCTCCATTATATATTTGCATGCTTTAGTTTATGATTAAGTCCAGCTTATATGAAAGGGCAAGTATGGAAAACTTTTGTTTTCTGGAGGAGAAGTACACCTAAATGCCAAAACTTGGCACCAAATGATATTTAAGTGCTAAAAGTTAGGAAAGTAACACTTAAATGCCAAAATCGGAATAAAATGAATCACTTAAGTGCCAATCCAGCCAAAATCCCGCTAAAATGCTGACGTTGCGATTTTTTGGCGAAAGAAGTGCAAAACGGCATCATTTTACACCCTGATGTGGCTAGACAATGCAAAAATGACGACATTTTAGTGCTAACGTGGTAAAAATTAATATAAAATTAATAAAATTAAATTTAAAACTAAATTTATTGAAAACATTTTTAAAAAAAAATTAAGGGGGTGGGTAAGGGGAGGGAGGCAGCTGAGGGCTGAGCCCTCGCCGCCACCGCCTCCCAGCCATTGTTGGGAAGAGCTGGCGACGGAGGGGGAGGGTCGATCAGGGTCGATGACCCCTGACTGACCAATGGCAAGGGCCCGCGACCCTCACTTAGATCTGGCGAGGTCGGTGAGGATTGGCAACCCTTGGCTAGATTGAGTGAGGGCTGCCGACCCTCTCCTCGATCCGGGCGAGGGCTCGCGGGCCCTCGCCACCCGTTGACCAAGGTCGTCGCCCTAGCCTCTCCGCCGTCATTGGAAGGGCTAGCGACAGTGGGGGGAGCGTCGGTCGGGGTTACGGCCCTCACCCAAATCCAGCGATGGTCGCGGCCCTTGCCATCGATTGGCCAGGTGCCGGCGACCCCGGCCAACCCTCCCCCTCCGTCGACGGCCCTTCTCGGTGGCGGCGGGAGGCAGCCCCTTTTTAAATGTTTTAAATAAATTTAGTTTTAAATTTAATTTAATTAATTTTTATATTAATTGTTTATCACGTTAGAGACAAAACAACGCTGTTTTTGCATTTTCTAGTTACGTCGGCGTGCAAAACGATGCCGTTTTGCACTTATTTTGCCAGAAAATTGCTACGTTAGCATTTTGGCCAGATTGACACTTAAATGATTCATTTTGCTCCAATTTTGGAACTTAAGTATCACTTTCCTAACTTTTGACACTTAAGTGTCCATCCGTGCCAAATTTGGTATTTCAGGTGTCCGGCACTCATTTTCTGGTCGCCTTTTGGCAAGGGAAAAGTAAGGAAAAGGGGAAAAGAGGGAAGAAAACACATCAAATCGATGGACAATGATATGTTTCACCATCTCCAGCGGATATCAATTTCTGCGCTTGCATAAATGTCAACAAAATACCTAAAAGTTTGTCTGGATAGAGTTTTACATTTTATTTAATCAAGTCTTGTCTCCGACACATTATTACATACTTTTGACTTGAAACATATGAATATTTTATAATACGTAACTATTGATAAGTAATTTACATACAATTTAGCTGATTCGAGCCATCATGATTACCTTTTTTCGTTCTATTTTGTGACATCTCATTGGTGAAACCACACACATCAACAATAGAAAGTTAAGAAGAATGGAACTTAATGGATGGGCCACGTCATCACAAAACTCAATTCCCCCACTTCCAATTCCATTAATTGTCCATATAAATTTACAATAAAGTTGGAAAAAAAATTAATCATCTAATTTGATCTAATATAATTTTTCTACAAAAATATTATCACCGTCAACTTGCCTTACTTATTAAATTGGATGTACTCTTTTACACATCCGGGGGATTTTGTAAAAGCTGAAGTTAGGAGTTGGGACCACAATTCAGCCGGGACGTGAGTGACATAAACTAACACTAAAAAGTTGAACGAGTAAAATCATACGGATCATCTTCACAAAAGAAACTTAAAGCGCCTCTCTTTTTCCTTTTTCTCTCTTCAAATTTCAAGCACAAACTGCCCTGGCCAAATTATATAAAAAATTTGCACCATTAAGAAGGTTAGTTAGGCATCCACATCAGATGAGGGCATTTTTTCTGACATTCTGCCTGCTCCTCAATTAGAACCTCTAAGGGGTCCAAATAGATTGGATTTGAGTAGGCTGAGAAGAGACATAAAGCATTGTGCGATGAACATTTTCTTTTTGACTCCAATATAAACTGTTGAACATACCAAGGCTTGAAAATTTTCCACTAAATAACCGAGATTTTGATTTTTCGATTCAACACCTAAACACTAGTTGATGTGGGGTAAGGTTTGAGGTAATGACCTCATGATCTTCAAAGGTGACAAGGCTTTTTATCTTAAAATGTTAACTCTCTTATTTTTAAATAGTTTTTTCGAAAATCCTATTAGAGCTTTGCTTGGAATGGGGCTATCTACTTTATTTAGATCAAAAGAACTCTATGCTTTGTGATGGTCCTTCCCATTCTGCTAATCAACTGATTAATTTTACAATGTTTGCCGTTAGACTTCATATATGACATTTTATTAAAGGTGAGTAACTGGACCGATTCAATATGGGAAATGAATGGAACGCGACTAATTTCGAGGCTGTTCACATGGGAGCCAGTTTAGTTCCAAATAAAAATTCTTTGAATCGGCCTTCATCGGTTCACTTCTTGGTTTCATAATATGAACTGGTTGTAACACCCATGAGCCGGCCTTGCAAAGGTAATTCTCGGGGAAAACTGGTTTTGAGCCGGGTCAAAACCAATCCTAAATCTTGTCTATTTAAGTTCTGCTTTCTTTTCTAGTTCTCACTCTCAGATTTGGCCCCTCTCTCTTTGTCTCTCTAGTCATTCGACTTTCTCAAGTGGCACTCTCAATTTTTCTCCTTTTTCTGTCCCGTGGGCGCCGTTGCATCTCTTCTCTGTCTTGGTCTTGCCATCTCGTGGGTTTTGGGCTTGCTTTTGCAGGTCAACTGTCAGTCAGCCTACTATTAGCGAGGTGGGTTCTTTCTTCCAGCAAGTTAGGGTCTGTTTGGTAAAATTGTTTCTGTTCCTGGAACAACTATTTCTGTTGTTTTGTTCTAGGGAACGAAAAAAGAATAGAAATGCATTTGGTAAAATTTTTGTTCCCGAAAATAGATTTGGAATAGAAATAAGAAGTAGAAAAAAATAGCTTCTTGTTCTCGGAAATAATTTTTTTCTCTTCTTTTTCTTGTCTTTTCTCTTCTTCTCTTTCCTTTCCTTCTTCTTCCTTTTGGCTAGTTGCCAACCTTGGCCATGGCTAGCAACCGGCCGATGAGAGCCGGCGACCTCGCCAGAGCGTCACTAGCCCCGACGACGCCAAGCCATGGCGATGCTCGGCCTCGCAAGATTTGGGCAAGCTCAAGCTTGCCTAGCCAAGGCGAGGCTGAGCCTCCGGCGAGCTCGCCGGCCCTCGCCCTAGCCTAGCAAGGCTCCGGCGAGCTCGCCGATCTCGCCTAGCCGCCGTCGGCCACCAACGATCGACCAAAAAGGAGGAAGAATGAGAGAAAAAGCAAAAAAAAAAAAAGAAGGAAAAAAAGGAAAAATATAATGAAAATATTAAAAAATTAAAAGAAACAACAAAATTATACAATTCCACCAAACACATTTCTTTCCCGAGAATATAAATTTTGTGCAATTACCAAGCGCGTTTTCATACTCAAAAATTGTTCCCGAGAACAGAAAAAAAAAAAAAACCCATTTCTAATAAAAAATTATTCCGGGGATCATAATCGTTATCAAGTGCGCCCAAATTAGAGCAAGAAATCTTGAGTTACCAAAATAAGTATAAATAGCTTAGAAATAATCATTTAATTGTTAAAACTTGTCAATACCTAACTTCTACCCAAAAGTGGTTTTCATATATTTTTGGAAAACTGGAACAGATTTTCCTCCCAAAGAAGAAGTTTATTGGAATTAAAGCATTTTATAACCATATACCAGAATTTCGACAAATAGGATTAGGTTCGTTCGAATTTATTCCCCAAATAAAAAAAAGAAAAAGAAAAGAAAAGCAAAGATAAAATGGGAACCTCCGAGAGAAAAACACACACGGCAGAATTCATCTTGATTCTCTTGCTCCTTTCTTTAAAACCACACCGCCTCACTTTTTCTTCATCCACCACCACCACCATCATCATCATTAAACTCACGCCCACAGACTTCACTCTCATTCAATTCATTTCTTGCATGCATATCGATTATCGCCAATCACCACCATCTCTAGTCGTCGCTCCATCAATACCATCGTTCGTCGTTGCAAGCAGGGACCACGCGTTGCCGTAGCTGAATACGCACGCATACACAGTGAACTGCCGAACCTAGTTCTCGTGCTCGCTGGATTGCTGTTGTGGATCTTATCCCGTTCGGCTGGTCAGCTCCAGGGAGTCTACTTGGAATAGGTAAAAGACATCTTTCTACTTGCTCTCTTTTTTTCCCTTGTGCTGATGCAGCAAGTTTAATAGCAAAATTGGGGAAAGTTGATGCCATATACTTGCTGGCCAGGTTAAAGTTGCAGCTTGATTGCATAATTCATGCTGATTTGTTAATTTTGTTTTAATCAGGTGATACATCTGCACGCATAATTGTTTGAGCCAAAACTCAGACCTTTATTTTATGATTTTTCGTTACATATTAGCATAGAATTGCATTATATCCGTATCAGGACAATTATATTAGAAAACTTAGAATTTTCATGGATAAGCATTATCATGCGCATCTAGGCTTTTGGAGTGCATTATTGTTAATTCTCTTTTTTGCACATTTCCTTTGATAAATCACATTCTATAACTTGGGAAATTTGGGAAAATCATATCTTGCATATTAATAAATTTAGATTGCATCTTCATAAAAAAAAAAAAAAAAAAAAACAAAACAAAACAAAAATGTGAAGTGGAACCCTCCGCGAGTCACGAAGAGTATTATTGCCCCATTCCTTCATTTTTTTTTTCTTCATCAGTTTTTTGCTGTTTTTCTTATTTATTTTTCTTCTTGCTCTTTTTCCATTTATTAGACTTATATTTGAAAAGATAAATGGAAAACTAGACATAATTCCAATAGACAAGCACAACAGAGATTAATGAATGATTAATCATAATATGATTAAAAATGACAAAAGTTGGACTAAAACTATAGTTTTGTCAATTTGAGCAAGAGAACAATAATCACTGCTAATTGTCAATCAAATACACATAAAAAATAAAAATAAAAATTGGCATCGATGTAACGCGTGGAAAACTACTAGTAATGTGGAAAAGACATTCACATGGGAACGGAAGAGGAGGGATTTGAAAAGTGAAGCGACAAATCCAATTTGCATCTCCGTAAGTCTTAGTCTTCTTCGATTTTATTAAATTTTCTTTCCCATAAGCTCTTTATCAATTATACGTCACTTTCACGACAAAAAGTTCATGATACCCAGTGAAGTTTTGGTTTTCCTGAGTTTATGATTTTTTTATATGAACAAGTATATGATCGTGGATACTACATATGTATGGTGATAATCTATAAATATTACAGAACAAGCACTTGTGAAAAAAAGAAAAAGAAGAAAAAGTTGCAGCAAGTATCTGCTGAAAAATGATGGGTTAGTAGTTGATGATGGGGAATCGCTTGAAGCGAGAATCATGGTCATCTGAACTCAATTTTCCTATTCATTGGTGTGATTGATAGAGTATAATTTTCAGTAGATTATACATTGTCGTTTGGTGATTTCTGACTTGTTCACTATTTGCAGAGTAAAATAAAGCAAGTTGCTTAATGAATTAGTCCGTGTGCTTGACCCTTTTCCTTATTTAGCCCAAAGCACGTGTTTCTGTTCTCCTTAGTGGACAGACAAAGTTAATTGTCTTTGATAACATGTATATGTATAACAGAAAATAAGATGTCATTATTGGGCGAATCCTTAGTATGTTATGTTTCAAAAGCATTTATTTTACTAAGTTGCACAACTATGGTTATTTGCTGATCCTATTAACTTTGTCAACTTCATACATTGCTAAATAAGAAAAATGAGATAAGCACACCAACTAATCCATCAAGCAAGTTGCTTTCTCTCACTCTGGAAATGCTAAACGAGTCTAGTATTAACCTATGAAGCATTGACACTCTCAAAGAGCTTTCATGTCGTGTCGACACTTCGACATGTGTCCGACACTCTTCGACACTCTCTGGCACTCTCCGACACTTGGTCAAGACGTGTCGAAAAATCCGACACTGGCCAACTTTCGACACTCAAGTCGGAATTCCGACATACGAGTTTCGACACATGATGTCGATATTAAGGTCAATTTTTTAAAAAATTAATAAATGGGAGGTCAAAAAATATATATGTAAAAAAATAAACACAATAATAAAAATAATAAATGAAGAAAGATAAAAACCTAGTCTTCTTCTATTTTGACTCTCATTTCTTGTGATACACAATTCATCTCTTAAGTGTTTTTTCTCCTCTTCCAACATATCTAGCATGCGGGGTCCAGAATGTGGATTGCTTGTCTTTTCTTCAACTTTTATGAATTACGAATAGAGTTGAATTTGTCAAATTGAAACAATGAATGATATTAATAAATGCTGGATTAATGTTTTTAGTGTAAATTCATTATATGCTTATTTATTAATTAATTAATTTATTTATTTATTTATGAACTTGAATAAAATTAATTTGATTGAAATAAACATAAAAATGATAATTTATTATGTATATATAAAAATATATATTTAATATCCAATGTGTTCTAACGTGTCGAAATTCTCTGTTTTTTTAAAATGACTTGTCAGCGTGTCGTGTCGTGTCGTGTCACGTATTGTGTATTAGTGTCGGTGCTACTTAGGTATTAACAACATATAATCCACTGGATGTCACACTCTACCCATTACACTAATGAACTTGATAATCGTGTTCAAAGGATTGTGATTCTCCTATCAAGGTGATTCCCGATTATCAACCACTACCTAGCACCCTTCAACAAATCATTATTGCCCATCTTGCTATGAATCTTTAGCATAGAAACTCCCATGTAAAAGATTTCATTAATCTCACATTCACCAATAAAGCAGAAAACAAAGACATTGAAATCATGAGGTTACTAACAATATACAAACGCTAAAAATGTCAACAAAACACTTGTGAGTGATAACACTTACGGGAAAATATGCATACACTCTAAGTTGGTCATATTAAGACTCTGTTTTGGATGGCCAAAAGTAAAGGTCCATCCCGATTGCCTTATCAAGCGGTTCCCTATCGTCAACTACCGGCTTATCACCCTTCAGCCGATCATTGCTGCTCATCTTGCTGCTGCTAATTTTTCACCACGTAACTGCCACGTAAATACCTATATTGATCGCATATCCACCAATAGCGCATAGAACGACGACATTAAAACATACGGTCATTGAGAATGTATGGATGAAAGAAAAAAAAAAAAAACCAATGAGACACTTGTAATAAATGTTTAATGATAATCTGCATGCACTCTAAGTTGGTCATGTGAAGAAAAATCACATTTTCTCCTCTGTTTGGGATCAAGACTTTTGGCTTGTGTTTGAAATAGGGGATCTTTTCTTGTGGCCATGCAAAACAGAAAATAAGAGGTGATTGTTTTCCATATGACCAACTTATAGTGCACGTGTATTTTCTCCAAAAATCTGTTGATCACTATTGGCTTTCTGGCTCTTTCAGCAGTCATATATCGTCAGTATCCTTGTGATTCCAATATCTTTATTTCATTCTTTATTGGTGAATATGCAATCAATGCAAGCTTTCACATGGTAGTTACAGTATAAAGAATTCGCCTACATTTGAGAAAATAATACACTCAAACAACTTGAGTCTGTTATGGAAATATAAGAAGTTCCTCGGTTCCTCAAATGGGCACGAACATACAGAGTTACCTTTTCCTTATTCAACGGACAAAGGTAACAAATGTTAACCTGGAGTATGTGAAACCAATTCACATTCACTGTTGAATGATGTGAGCTCCACGTGGAACCCAATTTTTCACGATTCACGTGAGAAACTGATAACCCTAGAATTAATCCTTTACATTATGAAATCGCCTCTAGATCAATTTAGGTTAATTATTAGGTAATCAGAGGCAATTGCCTGTGATTGTTGCTCCGCTTAGAAGCACCGGCAGGGACAGTAGTGGCGGCATTGGATGAGTTGCCCAGGCGGTGGTGCTAACACGACGGTGCGGCCGTGACAATGGGATTGATGGCGCGCTCTCTCGCCCCATTCTTGCATTTTTTTTTTTTTTTTTTGGGGGTTTGCAGGTTTTTCTTTTTCTTTCTTTTATTAAACTTTAGCTTGGAAAGATAAACGAACATGTAGACATGACTATAAAGACAGGTACAATAGAGATTAAGGAATGGAAAATCAGAGTGACTAAAAATGAAAAAAGTTCGACAATAATTGTAGTATGGTAAATTTTAAGCAAGAGAACAACAATCAATACTAATTGTCAAATAATATTTCATTCAAACAAAAATCACTTAGAATCCATGTAATGATTGGAAATTCTACTGGTAATGGAAAAAAACATTCACATAGGGATGGAAGAAGAGGGATGGGAAAAGCCAAGCAACAAATCCAGTTTGCATCCTGCAAAGTCTTGGACTTCCTGGGTTTCATTAAAGTTTCCTTCCCACGTAGGGATTGAACACGATTTTCCAGTTCATTAATGTCATGCTTAAAGAGTTATTTTCAGTAGGTTATAAATATTCGTTGGTGGCTTTTTTTTTAACTTGTTTACTGTTTTCAGAGCAAAATAAACCAAGTTGCTTTATGGATTAGTTAGTGTGCGTGACTTGAAGATGTTTAGGTGCAAAGAACGTGCTTTTGTTTTCCTTATTGATCAGACAAAATTAGCTGTCTTTGATGACTTGTAGATGTGCAACAAAAAGTCTGGTTCTTCACTTAAGATATCTTGGGATAATCTCTAAACATGAGGAGACAAGCACCTATGGACAAAAATAAATTTATTTTTATTTCTCTAACTATTGGTGTGCACCCTTCAAAGTCTTGGTCTTTGTTTAATGTTTTTGGTAGGTGAAAGTTTTGGCCTTCCTAGACTTTATAATTTTCTCTCTCAACTAGCTCATTATCACTTTGCTTCACCATAACCCATGCTTGTTCCCTTGCTCAACAGTGTTCTCCTCCAACTCGTCTGAACCTAGCTCTCGCGCTTCCTGGATTGCTGTTGTCGATCTAATCCAGTTCACCAATCTGCTCCAGGAATTCCACTTGGAATAGGTAAGAGATATCCATCTACTTGCTTTCTTTTCCCTCAAACTGATGCAGCAAGTTTAACAACAAAATCGAGGGATTTTGATGTCAAATACTTGCTGGCCAGATTAAAGTTGCCGCTTGATTGTTGATATGGCTTAGTTGTTTTAATAAGGTGATGCCTCTACACGCATACTTGTTTGAGCCCAAACTTGGACCTCTATTTTATGATTTTTCATTAAATATTAGAATAGAATTGCATTATATTAGTGTCAGGACAATTATATTAGAAACTCAGAATTTTCATGGACAAGCATTATCATGCACATCTAGGCCACTTAGAGTGCATTATTATTAATTGTCATATTTGCATGTTTCCTCTCATAAATCAAATGTAATTTAGGAAAATCATATCTTGCACATTTTTAATTTTAGATTGAATCTTTGTTTAAAAGAATTAAAATAAAAATTCGAAGTGAAACTCCACAAGTCACAAAGAGTATTATCCTCATTCCTGCAATTTTTTTTTTATCAGTTATTTATTTTTGCTCTTTTTTCTTAAACTTAAATTTGAAAATATAGATAAGAATCAGCATAGAAAAGTTAAGCAGATATTATCAGTTATGTTCAAAATTTATCTTTTCTTTTTATTATTATATGTTGATAGATAGGAATCAGCATAGAAAAGTTATCTTTTCTACAGAACACTACGAATGTAATCAAGTTAGTAAGTAGTCATAGATTAAAGTTGAATTTCTTGTAGAAAGTTACTAATCTTATGAAGAATCATTAGTCAGATATGTACTTATATGTTACATAATTCCTTCCGAAATCCTAGTGGAGCAAGGAAGGGTTAGAAAGAAATAGAATGCCATATAATTAAATTGATACCCATAGAAATGTTAGACATGCAACTAACGAGGAAGGGAAGTTATGAGATCCAACAGCTAATTGAGGTCAAGCATCTTGCCAAATGTTTTGCATAATCTTTAGTCTCATGTTGAACAAGAGAAGCTCATGATAACACTCATAAATTTGGACTTATTTTTAAATGGTCGTCACTATATCTACTTTTGAAAGCTTAGTTTTGACAATAGTGAGACTAAATTTTATATGGTATTAAAGTAGGAGATCTTGACTTCAATTTTTTTTCAATTCCTTATTTGCTTCTCCATTATATATTTGCATGCTTTAGTTTATGATTAAGTCCAGCTTATATGAAAGGGCAAGTGTGGAAAACTTTTGTTTTCTGGTCGCCTTCAGGAAAGAGAAAAGTAAGGAAAAGGGGAAAAGGGGGAAGAAAACACATCAAATCGATGGACAATGATATGTTTCGCCATCTCTAGCGGATTTCAAGCTCTTCGCTTGCATAAATGTCAACAAAATACCTGAAAGTTTGTCTGGATAGAGTTTTACATTTTATTTAATCTAGTCTTGTCTCCGACACATTTTTACATATTTTTGATTTGAAAGATATGAATCTTTTATAATACGTAAGTATTGATAAGTAATTTACATAAAATTTAGCTGATTCGAGCCATCGTGATTACCTTTTTTCGTTCTATTTTGTAACGTCTCATTGGTGAAACCACTTACATCAACAATAGAAAGTTAAGAAGAATGGAACTTAATGGATGGGCCACGTCATCACAAAACTCAATTCCTCCCACTTCCCATTTCATTAATTGTCCATATAAATTTACAATAAAGTTGGAAAAAAAATTAATCATCTAATTTAATCTAATATAATTTTTCTACAAAAATATTATCACCGTCAACTTGCGTTACTTATTAAATTGGATGTACTCTTTTACACATCCGAAGGATTTTGTAAAAGCTGAAGTTAGGAGTTGGGACCACAATTCAGCCGGGACGTGAGTGGCATAAACTAACAATAAAAAGTTGAACAAGTAAAATCATACGGATCATCTTCACAAAATAACCTTAAAGCGTCTCTCTTTTTCTTTTTCTCTCTTCAAATTTCAAACACAAAGTGCCCTGGCCAAATTATATAAAAAATTTGCACCATTAAGAAGGTTAGTTAGGCATCCACATCAGATGAGGGCATTTTTTCTGACATTCTGCCTGCTCCTCAATTAGAACCTCTAAGGGGTCCAAATAGATTGGATTTGAGTAGGCTGAGAAGAGACATAAAGCATTGTGCGATGAACATTTTCTTTTTGACTCCAATATAAACTGTTGAACATACCAAGGCTTGAAAATTTTCCACTAAATAACCGAGATTTTGATTTTTCGATTCAACACCTAAACACTAGTTGATGTGGGGTAAGGTTTGAGGTAATGACCTCATGATCTTCAAAGGTGACAAGGCTTTTTATCTTAAAATGTTAACTCTCTTATTTTTAAATAGTTTTTTCGAAAATCCTATTAGAGCTTTGCTTGGAATGGGGCTATCTACTTTATTTAGATCAAAAGAACTCTATGCTTTGTGATGGTCCTTCCCATTCTGCTAATCAACTGATTAATTTTACAATGTTTGCCGTTAGACTTCATATATGACATTTTATTAAAGGTGAGTAACTGGACCGATTCAATATGGGAAATGAATGGAACGCGACTAATTTCGAGGCTGTTCACATGGGAGCCAGTTTAGTTCCAAATAAAAATTCTTTGAATCGGCCTTCATCGGTTCACTTCTTGGTTTCATAATATGAACTGGTTGTAACACCCATGAGCCGGCCTTGCAAAGGTAATTCTCGGGGAAAACTGGTTTTGAGCCGGGTCAAAACCAATCCTAAATCTTGTCTATTTAAGTTCTGCTTTCTTTTCTAGTTCTCACTCTCAGATTTGGCCCCTCTCTTTTGTCTCTCTAGTCATTCGACTTTCTCAAGTGGCACTCTCAATTTTTCTCCTTTTTCTGTCCCGTGGGCGCCGTTGCATCTCTTCTCTGTCTTGGTCTTGCCATCTCGTGGGTTTTGGGCTTGCTTTTGCAGGTCAACTGTCAGTCAGCCTACTATTAGCGAGGTGGGTTCTTTCTTCCAGCAAGTTAGGGTCTGTTTGGTAAAAATTGTTTCTGTTCCTGGAACAACTATTTCTGTTGTTTTGTTCTAGGGAACGAAAAAAAGAATAGAAATGCATTTGGTAAAATTTTTGTTCCCGAAAATAGATTTGGAATAGAAATAAGAAGTAGAAAAAAATAGCTTCTTGTTCTCGGAAATAATTTTTTTTTCTCTTCTTTTTCTTGTCTTTTCTCTTCTTCTCTTTCCTTTCCTTCTTCTTCCTTTTGGCTAGTTGCCAACCTTGGCCATGGCTAGCAACCGGCCGATGAGAGCCGGCGACCTCGCCAGAGCGTCACTAGCCCCGACGACGCCAAGCCATGGCGATGCTCGGCCTCGCAAGATTTGGGCAAGCTCAAGCTTGCCTAGCCAAGGCGAGGCCGAGCCTCCGCGAGCTCGCCGCCCTCGCCTAGCCTAGCAAGGCTCCGGCGAGCTCGCCGGATCTCGCCTAGCCGTCGTCGGCCACCAACGATCGACCAAAAGGAGGAAGAATGAGAGAAAAAGCAAAAAAAAAAAGAAGGAAAAAAAGGAAAAATATAATGAAAATATTAAAAAATTAAAAGAAACAACAAAATTATACAATTCCACCAAACACATTTCTTTCCCGAGAATATAAATTTTGTGCAATTACCAAGCGCGTTTTCATACTCAAAAATTGTTCCCGAGAACAGAAAAAAAAAAAAAAAAAAACCCATTTCTAATAAAAAATTATTCCAGGGATCATAATCGTTATCAAGTGCGCCCAAATTAGAGCAAGAAATCTTGAGTTACCAAAATAAGTATAAATAGCTTAGAAATAATCATTTAATTGTTAAAACTTGTCAATACCTAACTTCTACCCAAAAGTGGTTTTCATATATTTTTGGAAAACTGGAACAGATTTTCCTCCCAAAGAAGAAGTTTATTGGAATTAAAGCATTTTATAACCATATACCAGAATTTCGACAAATAGGATTAGGTTCGTTCGAATTTATTCCCCAAATAAAAAAAGAAAAAGAAAAGAAAAGCAAAGATAAAATGGGAACCTCCGAGAGAAAAACACACACGGCAGAATTCATCTTGATTCTCTTGCTCCTTTCTTTAAAACCACACCGCCTCACTTTTTCTTCATCCACCACCACCACCATCATCATCATTAAACTCACGCCCACAGACTTCACTCTCATTCAATTCATTTCTTGCATGCATATCGATTATCGCCAATCACCACCATCTCTAGTCGTCGCTCCATCAATACCATCGTTCGTCGTTGCAAGCAGGGACCACGCGTTGCCGTAGCTGAATACGCACGCATACACAGTGAACTGCCGAACCTAGTTCTCGTGCTCGCTGGATTGCTGTTGTGGATCTTATCCCGTTCGGCTGGTCAGCTCCAGGGAGTCTACTTGGAATAGGTAAAAGACATCTTTCTACTTGCTCTCTTTTTCCCTTGTGCTGATGCAGCAAGTTTAATAGCAAAATTGGGGAAAGTTGATGCCATATACTTGCTGGCCAGGTTAAAGTTGCAGCTTGATTGCATAATGTGGCTTAGTTGTTTTAATGAGGTGATACATCTGCACGCATAATTGTTTAAGCCAAAATTTGGACCTCTATTTTATGATTTTTCATTACATATTAGGATATAATTCATTATATCCGTATCAGGACAATTGTATTAGAAAACTCAGAATTTTCATGGACAAGCATTATCATGCACATCTAGGCTTTTGGAGTGCATTATTATTAATTCTCTTTTTGCACGTTCCCTTTCATAAATCACATGCTATAATTTGGGAAATCTAGGAAAATCATATCATGCTTATTAATAAATTTAGATTGCATCTTCATAAAAAAAAAAAAAAAAAACAAAACGAAACAAAAATGTGAAGTGGAACTCCCTGCGAGTCACGAAGAGTATTTTCACCCCATTCCTGCATTTTTTTCTTTATCAGTTTTTTGCTGTTTTTTGTATTTAGTTTTTCTTTTTGCTCTTTTTCCATTTATTAAACTTATATTCTGAAAAGATAAATGGAAATCTAGACACAATTCCAATAGACAAGTACAATAGAGATTAATGAATGACTAATCACGATGTGATTAAAAATGACAAAACTTGGACTAAAATTATAGTTTGTTAATTTGAGCAAGAGAAACAATAATCTGTGCCAATTGTCAATCACGCAAAAAAAGAAAAATCGGCACCCACTTAATGCGTGGAAAGTCTACTAGTAATGTAAAAGAGACATTCGCATGGGAACGGAAGAGGAGAGATTTGAAAAGTGAAGAAATAAATCCAATTTGCATCTCCGTAAGTCTTGGTCTTTCTGGATTTTATTAAATTTTCTTTCCAATCAGCTCTTTACCAATTTTGCTTCACTTCCACGACAAAAAAGTTCATGATACCCCCTGAAGTTCTGGTCTTCTCGAGTTTATGATTTATTTACACGAACGAGTATATGATCGTGGAAGCTACAAATGTGCGAGGATAATCTCTAAATATTACAGAACAACCACTTGTGAAAGAAAAAGTTGCAGCAAGATGGGCGAAAATATCTGCTGAAAGGTGATGAGTTAGTAACTGATGATGGGGAATCGCCTAGAAAGATCATGGTCCATTGAACTCGATTTTCCTGTTCATTGGTGTGATGAATAAAGTATAATTTTTAGTAGATTATACATTGTCATTTGGTGATTTGTGACTTGTTCACTATTTGCATAGTAAAATAAAGCAAGTTGCTTAATGAATTAGTCGGTGTGCTTGACCCTTTTTCTTATTAAGCCCAAAGCACGTGTTTCCATTCTTCTTAATGGACAGATAAAGTTAATTGTCTTTGATGACATGTATATGTATAACAGAAAATAAGATGCAATTATTGGGTGAATCCTCAATATGTTATGTTTCAAAAGCATTTATTTTACTAAGTTGCACAAATATGTTTATTTTCCGATCCTATTAATTTGGTCAACTTCATTCATTGCCAAACAAGAAAAAAGGGATAAGCACACCGACTAATCCATCAAGCAAGTTGCTTTCTCTCACTCTACCCATTACACTAATGAACTTGATAATCGTGTTCAAACGACCGCGATTCTCCTATCAAGGCAATTCTCGATTATCAACCACTACCTTAGCACCCTTCAACAAATCATTGTTGCCCATCTTGATGTGAATCTTTAGCATAGTAATTGCCATGTAAAAGAATTCATCAATCTCACATTCACCAATAAAGCAAACAAAGACATTGAAATCATAAGGTTACTAAGAATATGCAGATGCTAAAAAAGCCAACAAAACACTCGTGAGGGATAACACTTATGATGAAAATATGCACACACTTTAAGTTGGTCATATTAAGACTCTGTTTTGGATGGCCAAAAGTAAAGGTCTGACAGTAAAAAAGTCTTGATTTGAAGAATAAGGAGAGCAATTGATGTAACAAGCACTTGTGGACAAATAGTATTTTATGTTGTTTAATTTGTCTAACCTTTGATGTGCAACCCTTGAAAGTTTGGGTCTTTTTTAAAATATTTTTCCTAGGTCATCGTCTTGGTCTTCCTAGACTTCATAGTTTTTCCTCTCCATTAGCTCATTTTCACTTTGTTTCACCATAACACCTTTATTGTTCTTTACAGTAACTGATTCACCTATGGCCATTGGAGAGATCGTTTTGGGTTCCTTTTTGGCTTCGTTCTTACAAGTCCTATTCGACAAGTTGACTTCGTCCGCATTAAGTTGTGCACAACGAGATGGAATCAACACCACCCTTGAGGAGTGGAAGGATGTGTTGGTAACAATCAATGCCGTGTTGGCTGATGCAGAGAACAAGCAACTTAGTGGTAACCATCAAGTGAAGCTATGGCTGGACAGGGTTAAGGACTTGGCCTATGACATGGAAGACTTGCTCGATGAGTTTGCGATAAAAGCTGCTCAGATTGAGTTACAGGTAGAATCTCGCACAAGTATAAGTATATTGAAGTCCCTTTTCTTTGGCCAACCACACTCGCTTGTGTCGAAAACCAAGATACAAGAGATCAATGGCAGGTTGGTAACGATTGTCACCGGAAAGGCTAATCTAAGCTTGAGAGAGAATGTTACGGACATATCCAACTTCACCGGTAAAAGGGATCCAACCACTTCTCTACCTGAGTCACAGTTTTTTGGCAGGGAGGAGGAAGAAGCACAGATACTTGAACTATTGATAAATGATGTGCAAAATTCCGATGCCATGCAGAGAATAATCCCCATAGTTGGGATGGGCGGTATTGGAAAGACGGCCTTGGCTCAACGGCTGTATAATGATGCCGAAGTGAATAGATGTTTCAAAAGGAAAGCATGGGTTTGTGTTTCGGATGTTTTTGATGTTTTCGAAATAACCAAGAATATTTTCCACTCGATCACTGGGTTGTCATGGCAGAACGAAGATCTTAACAAGCTTCAAGTTAAGTTGAGGGACAGTCTATCTGGGAAGAAGTTTCTTGTGGTTTTAGATGATATCTGGAATGACAAGTACGAAAGGTGGACTACCTTCTTGAAGCCATTTGAAGCGGGGGCTAGGGGAAGCAAGATCATTATCACAGCTCGCAACCATTCTTGCTTCCATAACAAAAACGTTGCCATATTGTTTGAAGGAATTGTCCCCTGAAAATTGCACAAACTTATTAGCCTTTCATGCTCTTGGAAAAATAAACTTTGAGAGCCACCCGAAATTTGAAAAAATATGCAAGAAAATAGCTGAAATATGTAAAGGTTTACCTTTGGTAGCGAAGATGTTGGGTGGTGCCCTACGTAGTATAACGAATCCTGATGAATGGGAAGATATCTTAAACAGCATAATAAGGGATAATGCAATGGTAGAGAATGATGAGGTTCGCCCTATTTTGACATTAAGCTATGTCCATCTTCCTTCCTATTTGAAGAGATGTTTTTCTTATTGTGCAATATTTCCTAAGGATTATGAAATTGAGAGGGATGAGCTCGTACTCCTATGGATAGCAGAGGGATTTTTAGATGGACAAAAGAAAATTAAAAATAAGTTGAAATTAGGACGGAGTTACTTCAATGAGTTAGTATCTAGATCATTTCTTCAACAATCAAGTGTTGACACATCTAAGTTTTCAATGCATGATCTTTTGAATGATCTAGCAAAGTCAATTGAGGGTGCAATATGCTTTAGCTCTGGGGAGTCTCAAGTGGTAGTGAATGAAGATCATGCATCTCTTGGGAGAGCTCGTTATGCATCATTCGTCGTCTCATCATGGTGTATTACATCAAAATGCTTAAGAGCATATCATGGACTAAAGGTATTAAGAAGTTTAATTCTAGTGCGTGTTGGATCTACTCAAGGCCCAAATTAATTCGCTATTTCCAACAAGGTGTTGCACGACTTGCTAACAAACTTGAAGTATTTGAGGGTGTTTTCATTATGTCATTGTAGCATTGTAGAGGTACCAAATTGTGTTGGTGGATTAAAACATCTTCGATATCTCAATTTCTCGTACACTAACATCGAAAGGTTACCTAAGTCAATTGGCGACTTGTGCAAATTACAAGCTTTGATCTTAAGAGGTTGTCATCAGCTTTCAAAGTTGCCTCATGGTATCACAAAGTTAGTTAGCTTACAATTTCTTGATATTAGAGATACAAAAAGTCTAAAAGAGATGCCATTGGGTATCAATAATTTGGAGAATCTTACTATCTTGTCCAAGTTTGTGGTAGGAACAAAGAAAGGGCTACAGTTGAAGGAGTTAGAGAATTTGTTGCATCTTCAAGGCGAATTATGCATATTAGAATTGCAAAATGTGAAAGAAGTTAGAGATTGTGTTGATGCTAAGTTGTTAGGAAAGGAAGGCCTAAGCAACTTATTCTTGCAATGGGATAAAGATTTCGGAAATCTTTGGAACGATAAGCACTATTTTCAGGTGCTTAATTTTTTGCAACCTCACGCAAATCTTGAAAATCTCACTATCTTGTACTATGGTGGTGCAAAATTCCCACCATGGTTAAATCATCCATCCTATTCAAAGATAGTGTCTTTGTGCTTGCAGAGTTGTCCTAATGTCACATCGTTGCCCTCACTTGGACAGCTACCTTCACCGAGAGAATTATCTTTTGAAGGTCTCGATGCAGTAAGTATAATAGGTTCTGAATTTTATGGAGGTAAAAAGCCTTTTCGTCCTTAACCACTTTGAAGTTCAAAGAGATGTTGGCATGGAAGGATTGGTCTCCTTATGCCAGGGCCCCAAAAGAAGAAGTCCCATTCTCCTATCTTCAGCATCTTGTTATCCAAAACTGTCCTTCATTGGTTGGGACATTGCCTTATCAACTTAATCGTCTTATAAAGCTTGAAATTCGTTCATGCCTACAATTCAATAACCCAATCAGTGAGGTTTATCTTCCATCTCTCGGTGAGTTATACATTGAGGATTGTAGCAATGAGATTTTAAAGAGATTGGCCAACCCGACTTCTTTGACCATTCTCAAAATTAAGAGTATTATAGAGCTTGTTAGCTTTGATCATGGATTTATGAGCTACATGGGCAACCTAAAGAAGCTTCATATAGCACAGTGTGACAAGCTAACATTCTTGTGGCAAGATGGAGATGAAACACGAAATCTCACTTCCCTCCAGGAATTAGTCATTAAAAATTGTCCTCGATTCATATCTTTTGTGGCAGGAGGAGGAGAGATAGAGCTATCCTATAATCTTGAAAGGATGGAATTGGTGGATTGCACAAGTTTAGAAAAGCTTCCAAGAAAGATGCACACACTCAGACATTTGGTGATTACAAATTGTCCAAAAATCATGGAGCTAAACATTCCTCAAGGTGACCTGAGCAGCAATAATTTGATTTCTCAACTTGAATCTCTTAAGATACATCATTATGATTCTCCAATATCCTTTTCATTTGCCAAGGGTAGACTTGCTCCTCTGAAGGCACTTCATATAGACAATTGTGAGGGAGTGGAGTCGTTGGAAGGGATTGCCATAGAATCGCTTGAAACAATGACAATTAACAATTGTCAAAATCTGGGAAGCTTACCACAATGCCTTCACACGCTCTCCCATCTCACTCAATTGGATATTTATAATTGTCCAGCACTGGAGATAGAGGACTTCCCTCCCCTTCCCGTCACCCTCTCAAGTCTTGATCTTAGTAATTGTTCTAAGATAAAGTCTATTGCCAACTGTAACATTGCCAAGTGTAAAAATCTCACTAAATTGAAAATAGCACGGTGTCTGGTATTGGAGATAGAGGACTTCCCACCCCTTCCCATCACCCTACAGAGTCTTAAACTTTGGGCTTGTCCGATGATAAAGTCCCTGCCAAATAAGTGGCATCATCTTACCTCCCTCCAAGAGCTAAGAATTCTACATTGCCAAAATATCAAATGCTTCCCCAAAGGAGGTCTGCCTCCCAAATTGCGAGACCTTGAAATTATGGGGCTCGTGGCTCTGAAGCAGCCAATGAGAGAGTGGGGCTTACCCCTGCTCACATCTCTCGAGAGTCTGATCGTTGCGTTTAACATGGGAGGGGAGGGAGAGAATGAGTGGTTTCCTTTGGAGGATAAGGATGCTTGGAGTCTCTTTCCTTCCTCTCTAACCTCTCTTAAGATATATGGTTTGAGAAACGCGGAAAGACTATCGAGCGGTCTCCGCAACCGTCTCTCCTCTCTCCGATGGTTATCGATTGGAGAGTGCCCCAAGTTGAGGTACTTGCCAGAGGATGGCTTCCCTCCCTCCCTCCAACGATTGTTCATATATCAATGCAAGATTCTGAAAGAGCGATGCGCGAACTCACCGGCGACTATTGGCCCCTCATCCAAGAGATCCCTGACGTTGACATCTGTGAATTGATTTGTGCATCTACACTATAGTGAGTTTTCTTAGGGTTCGAGTAAGTTATTTTTGGTTTTGAAGGCATCCTTTTCCATTCTACTTTCTCAATTCGATGCTCAATACGAACTGATGTTTGGGTGGGGGATTGCGTTGGGTTGGATTGGCTCTGTTTCGTTGGACGATGAACTGTAGGATGAAACGCTCGCAGTGCTGCCTCTTGCTATGTTGACGACATATCCTCATTTCTGCTCGATGCCCAAACCATTTGTGAATGAAATCGCACCATCATGAAGAATCGTAGCATTCCACAATCATAGTCCTCTGCATTTTCAGCGTCTATTGTCTGTTCGCTTCCCAACATATTTTTTCTTGGGCCCTTAAGTTCATTCACTCTGGTTGTTTTGCGGATACCATTATGATCTTGCATTGGCAGAATCTCTTGGAAGGATCACATGCGAACGCTGCTAAGGTAGGGCTAATGCTGTTGGTGTCATTGTCTTGCTTCATTTTTTTTTTCTTTTTCAATTTATCAATAAAGGAAGAAGCAATTAAATATATTTGTTGCATTGCTATGTTCTGAATTTTCCTTCTGGTGAATATGATCTAAATAAGAACAAATCTTTTTCAAAATCTAAAAGGATGATTAGTTTTGTGGAAGCTATGATGTGATTGTGAAGAAAATGGATGCGGTTTTTTCATTTTATGGATTTCTTAAGAATAGGAACCTTCTTCTTCTTTTTTATGATGATTCTTTGTAGTATTAAGCAGTCAAATTCTGAGGCAGCTCATGGCTCCAAGCTTTCACGTGACAGCATTGATATTCCATAAATCACTTTCTGGTTGGGTCTCGAATTCTGGTGGTTTAGGAACTATTGCTCACAGCTTGCTAGAAATTTTTAGCAAATATACTAATGCTTGTTTGGTTGAGATTGTTATGATAGGCTGCCTACCTTCGGGTTTCCATCATCAGCGGTGACCATGTGGCATTCTTCCCAAAGGAGTTCCCGTAACAAAATGTTCGAGCTGACATGGGTTCCTTTGGAGTAACTGGAAATCTTGTGATTCAACCAATTTGTATCTTGCCTGGTATATCTCCTCTCTCTGTGCTGGTGTTGCATGTATAAATTTTTTGTTGAAGCAATGTTCTTATGACATTGTGAAGCTCTATTAAAAGTTAGATAATTTGTAATCTGAATTGTGGTTCACTGTGTACTTTCTCCAAGGCTTTTTGGATGTTATTGCACATATAACATGGTGCTTTGACCATATAAATAGGTGGTTAGAAAAACAAAGTTGCATTTGCCAAGATAACTTTCAAGCAACCTCACATAGTTTTGCTTGACGACCCATCCTATCATTTGGTAAGTTCTACTCATATTTCTCCATTTTATGACTTTGATTACTTTTTCAGTTAGCTTGTTATTGTTCTTGCACTAATTGAACTTGTCGGAATCTGGTTTTTACATTAAAAATATAGTAGAACCAAATGGTGGTCATGGCTGCTGGTAGCCCTTGTCATCATACATCTAGCAAATAATGGAACATAAACCAATCTAATTGTTCCAATGTGGAAAATATTCGGAATAGAGCAATCTACAATACCAAATGGTACTGATCTTTGTGCCTATAGGCAGTATTGGGCTTTACATACAAATATGTGGACCCCTTTTTGTTTGTAAATCCAGTCTTTAAGTTTTGATTTTTTTGCCTATCCACACCCGTAGGATTTGGATGTGGCCGAGGCGCTCATTCAAGGTCTGGTCTTGTTCCAAGGATTAATTCTGATGGTGAGATTGATTTTCTTGTCAAAATACTTCAATTTGACCAATGATGGATCATTTCACAGCTAATAGCCCTCTTTTCACCTTGATTTGCAGGTTGATCACGATGAGCATCTAATAGCTCGAAGCTTGGATGAGGTCTGGGTGGTTTCACAAGGCAAGGTGGCACCTCTAAATGGGAATTTCTAGGACTATAGGAATGTACTCCTATTTTTATTGAATCAAGTGAATCTAGTTATTGCCATCGACTAAGAGTGGTTCAGTGGGTTCACATTACCTCACAAAATAGAAAATGAGGCTTAGCTACATAGAGAAAGCAAAAAAGGATGAAGAGAGGATTGTTGCTGATATACAGGACAGGCTCACGCTTACACCAGCCCTCATTTGTCATTTATACTTGACAAGGGCTTGTGGAACGATGAGTCTAAGTTTTTGACATCGAGCATACAAAAGTATCATTTGCAATAGCTTAAGAACTGAGTTGTGATTGCAGTCTTGGTATAATTTATGATTCTTTGCACATTTTGTTCTAGCAATAGGTTCATTTGTTGTGCCCCTGGAAGTTTGATACTCTATTGCCGCCGAAGTCAGTTTTCTCATGCACACTAAAATGATTTAATCATCTGCAAAAGAATATTTTAGCACAGTAAATTATTTTGTAAGACAAATCTATTTTGTGAAAAAGCTATAATAATATATTTTCTCCATTTTCACTATTTGGCATTATTTTGGAGAATTAATTATGAAAATATTATCATGGTCAACAAAACCCATTCTTGTTGGGTTGGATCGGCTCTGTTTCGTTGGACAATAAACTGTAGGTTGAAATTCACTCAGTGCTGCCTCTTGCTATATTGATGGCATATCTTCAATTCTACTTGATGCTTAAACAAACTGTGAAGAAAGATGCACTATCACGAAGAATTATAGCGTTCCACAATCATATGTCTTTGCATTTTCAGCGTTTCTTGTATGTTCTCTTCCCACCGTCTTTTTCTTGTGTCCTAGCTCATTCATTGTTTTTTTTAATGGTTTTCTTTAGAATCGAGAACCTTTTTTATTTTATTTTTATTTTTATTGATGATGATCCTTTGTAGTATTAAGCAATCCATTTGGGACACAATTCTGGGGCAGCTCATTGCTCCAAGCTTTTAATACAACTCCATCATGACAGCATTGATATTCCATAGATCAACATTCTATTTGTGTTTACAACTTGCTAGAAATTTTTAGCCTATATACTCATGTTTATTTGGTTGAGATTGTAACAATATGTTGCCTGCCTTTGTGTTTGCATTATTAGCAGTGACCTCTGGGGCAAATCTATTCAGGTCTTTAAAGTATTGGTTGTTTGCATTTACTCCACTGCGGAATATGATTTTGTTATACATCATGTCGTTTTATCTGCAAATACCTTCTTATGTGGCATTCTTCTTGCAGGGATTTTTGATCGAAAAGCTTCGAGCTCACTTGTGTTCCTTTGGTGTAATTGGACATCTTGCACTTCAACCAATGTATACCTTTTATGATACATTGCCTCCCTCTCCGCTACCGTTGCATATGTAAATTATTTTTGAAGCAATTGTTTTATGACATTGTGAAGCCCTAATAGAGGTTAGTCAATTTGCAATCTCAAGTGTAGTTCACTATGAACTACTCTGAGGCTTTTTGGATGTTATTGCACATGTAACATGGTGCTTTGACCATATAAATAGGTGCTCAGAAAGGCAGAGTTGCATTTGCCAAGATAACTTTGAAAAAGCCTCACATAGTTTTGCTTGATGAGCCATCCAAATATCTGGTAAGTCTGCTCTTTTTGTCCACCTTATGATTTCAAATACTTTTTAGTTAGCTTGTTGTTGTGCTTGCACTAATTGAACTTATCGGAATCTGATGTTACATTGAAAATACAAGAGAATCAACCAGTGATAACAGCTACAGAGAGCCTCTGTTCTGTCATCATATATCTAAGTTATAATGGAACAGAAACCAATCTAATCATTTCAACTTGGAAAATATTTGGAATAGAATAGTTAGCCTGATCAGTTTTTTCATATTGGAGTAATCTGTAATACCAAAGAGTTGTGATATCTGTGCCTGTAGGTAGTAGTGGGCTCTATTTATAAATGTGGTCTTTAAGCTCTGCTTTAATGAGTAGTGACTGCTGAAGAATTATCCTTGTAAATTGTTAATTTCTCGTCCAAGGATGAGTGAGTGCGACTCTGCTGTTTTGCCTATCCACAACTGGAGGATTTGGATGTGGCTGAGGTGCTCATTCAAGGTCTGGTCTTGTTCTAAGGAGCAATTGAGATGGTGAGATGGATTTTGTTGTCAAAATACTTCAATTTGACCAACCATGGATCATTTTCACAACTAATAGCCCTCCTTTCACCTTGATTTGCAGCTTAGTCACAATAAGCATCTAATAGCTGGAACCTCAGATGAGGTCTGGCTGATTCCACAAGGCAAGGTGGCACCTATCCATGGGAATTTTCAGGACTATAGGGAGGTACTACAAGTTTTGTTATATCAGGTGAATCTAGTTATTACCATCAACGGAGAGTGGTTCATTGGGTTCCCATATCCTTACAAAACTGAAAATGAGGCTTAGCTACATAGAGAAAGCCCAAAAAAGATGAAGAGAGGATTGCTGCTGATGTACAAGATAGACTCACTGTTACCCTGGCCCTCGTTTGTGATACATACTTGATAAGGACTAGTGGAAGGATGAATCAAAGTTTTGACATTAAGTGTGCAGTATCATTTGCAATAGCTTAAGAACTGAGTTGGGATTGTATTCCTGGTATAATTTATGCTTTCTTGCACATTTTATTTTAGCAATAGGTTCATTTGTTGTGCCCCTAGAAGTTTGACACTCTGTTGCCGTGGAAGTCAGATTTCCCATACATAGTAAAATGATTTAATCATTTGCAAAAGAATCTTTTAGCAAAATAAATTATTTTGTAGGACAATCTATTTTTATATGAATATATTTTCCCTATTTTCATTCTTTGCACTGTTCAGGAGAATTAATTATGAAAATATTATCACGGTCAACAAAACTTTATATTCAACTCTAAGTACAGAATTGCGTTGACTAATTATAATGTAGGCCTTGCGTAGCCAAAAAATACTTTAATGAAATTCCATATAAATATCTGGATTTGTTAGATAATATCCTTTTACCATGTTCAGATCAACATTGAAAATAAGAAGCTTTCTTTCTCCCAACTGCTACGGTGCAGATGGACAAACAGAACTGAAAACAGAGGTTTGAGCAAGCGAATGTGACAGCTAAATGCTGAATGAGCCCTGCAGGTCAAAACATGTTAGTAAACTGGTTGCCTGGTCATAGACTAAATTTCATTTTCTTTTATTCAAATACCCACTCCACTCCCATCTCTTGACAACATTTTTAGCGGTCCTACATATTATATTTCCTGTGCAGGACGGGGAATGGGAAGAAGGATTAATAGCCGTGGCTACCCTCTGGATGTTTCTTTGAGGACTTACGTCTGCTATGAGATATTCTGATTCCGAGAAGATCGTCACTTAGCGCCACTGATGATTAACTCCTTGAAGTGGGCAAGCCCCACCACATTTACCCCCATCGAGGTGCTGAAGGTCCAGAACCATTCACACGTGACAAAATACATGCACTACCATTGCAAATGGTTTCAATCTCATGAGCTCACATGTCGAAGATATACCTTGAATTCAGGCAAATGAAGGGAATTTGATCCAGAAAGGAAATGTGCTACTATGGCTTCCATGATATACAATTTTGAGGAATACTGTTACATGAGTTCTATTAGTGGACACTTCTGTTACATTATAAAGTTATTGCCATAACAATCATTTCCATGTTGTGGAGCGAAACTGTTTTCTACTTCTTCATCGTCAGACCCTGATTGAGACACAGTCTCACGAACTACTTTTAGCAGAGACTTTTGATCTGGAGCTGCTGCGAATTGAGCTTGATGTTGACATTTGTGGAGGAAAAATTGAGGTTGTCCTGGTAGTCTGTGGCTTTGACCGAGTAGGATCTGCAGCGAACCATAACCGCTTCTTCATTTGCGAATTGAGGGGTAAATTTTGCCCACCATTTAATTTTTTAGTTGTCTTTCGGGAATAGGACACTCACGGTCTACTGGACAAGATCTAACATGCGAACAATTATTTTCAGGTCTGAAAATATCTGACATGTGAAGATGAAGAGGTTCTTGAAGAGGCTTAATTGTTACAGAAAATCATTTCTCCGAGTATGAAGCTTGATTCTCTTAATTGTTACAGAAGATCTTTTCTCCGTGTATGGAGCTTGATTCTTCTTTTTTAGAGACTTACATTTTTGGCTTGGTATTTCATTAGGATCCTTGACATTGGTTATGAGTAATTTTGATAGAGTTTGTATAAATGAGAATGAACTCTTAAAAAAGTTTTGGTTATAAGATGATGATTTGCAATATAATGAATATCCGGAGGGATGTCACCCCGCATTATTTTATAATTGATCTTTGAAAAGGTCTTCTTCTAGTATGCTGTTTGTTTTGAGAGAAACATTTCAATAAAAAAAAAATATTTTCATTTTTCGCTATTTAGTGTTATATAAAAGCCGGTCAAAGGAAATTACTTTATTCAATCAGAAAATCAGATAAAAACGAAAATAAATATATTAATTTAAAAAGTTAGTACGAAAATAGTATGGAGGAATATCTACACGGGAATAAAGGCATGACAGTGTCGTTCTGTTGCGGTTCTTCATCCGCCAAATATTTCAAAAAATGCAAAACCAGGAAACTCTAACAGCTAACAATCGGTTTTATGATATATTCAGAAAGTTTGGCACAAGATTGTTAGACGAACTATTTGAGGGGGAAAAAGAGTAGTCCCTCTAATTTTCTGGTACAATATAGTGGTGTTTTCTTAATTTAAATTGTTGGGATCACCACTCAAATGATTTTCATTTTAGTTATTGCACAAATTTTCTATTGATTGATTAGTTTGACACATTTTTTTTTTTCGGTTGAAAGTTTGACGCCATATTTATTTGGATTCCTTTGGTGTAACTAGAAATTTTGCTCTTTTTATTATGTATGAAAGATAATTTTAATTAATTGTTCCTTTTTGGATTTTTTTAAATTTTCTTATGTTCATCTCACGCCATATGTGGTTCTTCTTGTTGAGGAGTCTCCTATACAAATGAAAGCATGATTCAAATTGTGTTGATTGATAATGATGGCGTTTAGCAAAAGCCAGGGAATTAAAGAAAAATCTGGGGCTTTTACTTTCTTTTTCAATACATATTTTATATTTTATTTTTGTGACTGGGTAATTTTGAAGTTGGTTATTAATTGAAGCAAGAAATTCTCAACTAGCACCAAGATGAACAAAAAAAATGCCAACTTCCTCGCATTTTCTATGATATGATAAAAATTCTCTTATCTGGAAAAAAAAAAAAAAAAAAATGAGGAAGTATAGATTGTCCATTGAAAATTAGTCTTTTCAATTAATTGGCTCATTGAAATTTATTTTATATCATTACACCGTAAACTTTCGCAATAGGCATAAATTTACCCAAACTCCTTTGGAATAGATTTAGAATGTTGTATGATACGATATGTGGATCGCAAGCCCGATAGAATTAGACCTGAATAAAGTATTTTGTATCATCCGCATACAAAGTAATAGCACAAAAACAATGTGCAGCCAAGCAGGAAATTCTCAACGAGTAACATCACGCTGAGTCACGAGTTTAAGCTGAGCCCAAAAGGCCCATCAGCCCAAAGCCCGCGAAAAAGAACCAAGCCCAGCCACATCTTCGGTTTATCCTCTCTCTTTCTCTCTCTTCCGTTTTCTCTCTCTAGCGCTCTAAAGCTTCAAACGAAGACGCGCTCGGGGAAACCCATCTCCCGCGGTTCGAGTTTCACCGGAGGTTATTCATGGCCGATTCTAGTATTCTGCCATCTCCGCCGCCTCGCATTGGCTTCTCGGGCCTTCGGACGTAACTCTTCCAGTTACTTCCATGGGGAAAATCTTTCTGGTTCGCGCCGAAAGCTCTGCAGTTCCGGTCTCGATTCATCTTGAATTTACTGCGTCCACTTGAAGCTTCTCCATCTCACTTAAACGACAGCCAATCGTAGCGAAGCACCTTTCTCGCTGGACGACTTCATTATCTTTCGTTTTTGTCACTGCCTCCTCCTTCGGTTTCCATACAGGGGAGAATAGCCGTGACCGAAACTCGACTGAACTCGGATTCTTCACTTCGAGCTCTTCATCATTCGGTTACTGCAACGATTTTGAAGGTAAGTTCTCTCTCATTCTCTGGATTTCATTTCTCAATTCAGTTGATGGCATTCATTCTCGGTCTTTTTCTGAATTTCCAGAGATCTCTTCATCGAAATTTCTTCTCTATTGCCCTCCGGACACTGTTAGCCACCACCAACCACCACCGGTCGTCACCTTTCCCATTTCCAGGGCCAACAGCAGAAGCTCTGTGCGCCCCTGTTCTCGGTCACCATTGCTGAAGTGCTCGGACTGCGGTCACCACCGTCTCTCACGACGGTTCCAGTTCACGAAGCTGCTTCTGTAATCACCTTACTAAGGTCCGATCATTAATCGCCACAGGTAATCATCCTTTATTCAATCGAATCACATATGCTCTGTTTCCAGTTGCTCTACGTACAAACCGCTGCCTGGGTAAAATCCACTAATTGCTTTGTGATGATCTCGTCCACATAACTGAACTGTATTGATGTGCATATTTGAGGTTGAGGTGTTTTTCTGTATTTTCATAGCTGAATTGTGTAGTGCATGCTTGTGCCGAGACATTCTTCAGTATATTTGTCGACTTACTTTCGTCGATTTGTTCAATGCATGTACGACCGTCAGTCTCAACACGTTGTGCTGATGGAACCAAGCTTATACTCGACTGGTAATGTTTAGCACTACACTTGCTATCACCAAAGGTGGCCATTCGGTTCCATGTCGGAGCAAACCGAAGCTGTTCGGCTGCTTAGAAAGATATTCCTTGCAATTAAGATGCAAAAAAACCAGACTTAGTAATTTTGCTAATGAATTGGCTGAGTCACGACTAACCAAGCCCACAACAGAGAACAAAATCTTCTTAAGTACGCGAGTTTCTCTTTTCGTTCTGATGGAACACACGAATTGAATGTTCTCAAAGGAGTCCTAATTTTTTTGTAAAGAAATCCTCAGGAAGCAATGACATACCTACAGGATCTAGACGCATACTATCTAAGTTTAATATAAAGAGTTAGAAACTATCAAAATATATCAGGAATAGGACACGTGCTTATAATCTGCAAAAGTAAAAGGAATTAGAAGAAATTGTTACCTGTAAACATTACTAGCTAAATGAAGATTACTTTAACATTACTAGCTAAACTTCATCAATGAAGATCATGTCATTTGATTATAAACTGAAATTTGTGGAAATGGTGTAATTTAGCTTATCAAATAGGGTTGTGTTTGGCACAGCTTTTTCTCTACAAGGTTTCCTTTCTTTTCCCTTGAAGCCGCCTCCTATCTGCAGTGTTGTCCCTGAGGGGGAGAGGTCCCTCCCTCCCTTTTTTGAAGTTTTCCATCTTTCTTTTTCTCCTGATCTGTTGTAGGAGTTTGTGCATGATTATATTTTTGCAGCTGATCTTGGATGAATGTGGAGACCAGCTTGGCCATCCGTCTAGTCGACACGGTGTTCGTAATATGGCTCCACAACCTCTTCAAGGTTATGCCGTTTTCTTCTCTCAATTTGGACTTAGGTGAAGCTTTGGGTTTTACTCTCTCAAACTCGATCAAAATATAGATTCGTGAGCTCCTTATAAGTACTTGATCTGTGATCTTTCAACATTTTGATGCTAGTGCCTTTGCAAGATAATTTTGCAAGATAACGGTGATGAAGACATTGGACCTAGATGTACACTGCAAGCCTTTGCAAATGGAGTGGGAGATTTCGGCGTGTACTCATGATTGAATCTAGTGACCATTCATCAATCGTTTATGGTATCAAAGTTGTTCTTATGGAATGAAAGTGTGCTTCTAGCTACAAACTATACTTTGTTATTTGCTTTCTAACTTTTTATTTGTTCTACAATTATTTAGGATTTATTAAGCTTGAAAGCCTTCTATGTACCTCTCAAATATTATTTTGATGTATGAATAGTATCTTTCTTTCCCCAAAAAAATAAATAAATAAATAAATAGAGTTGTGCTCATCATTTACCTAAGGTACAAGTATTTACAACCGAACTTTTGGATAGGAGACATGACAACTAGAAAGATTACACATAAAATGTTGCAAACAACCAACAACTAAAAAGTTTTACGTATTAGAACTTTTGAATTGGAAACAACTTACGAAAAATATGATAAGAACAAAGATATGCACTAAAGATGCTCTAATACTCTCCTCAATTTGATTAGGATGCCACCTCGAAGAGATTGTTCTTCAAAAGATGAAACATAATCCCTTGTAAAGATGTCAACTGAAAAATCAGTGGTCTGAATTCCCAAATGAAAAATGGATATTAATGTCAATATACTTGGTGTGAGCATGGAAAAGCCGGATTGGCAGCTGGATAAGTGGCTCCAACATTATCACAAATGACTTCAACGGGTTTAGGTAAAAATATATGAAGATCACCTGAAATCTGCCGAATCCAATTTTCTGCAACTCCATCGGCGAAACTCTTGTAGTCAGATTTCGCAAGTGGGTTGCTCTTTTAGCATGCCATAACAATGTTGCACCCAAGAAAAGTTACACATCGAGATGTTGAGCGACGGACGAGTATCGAGACAACCAGCCCAATCAGCACGAGGGAAACGTCGCGATGGAGCTGTCAAGTACGGCTTCAAAAAGAGTCCATAATCGGTGGTTCCATATAAAAATCTAATAATGCACTTTACCGCTTGTAATTAAGGTATAAGACTGCACTGCATGAACTGGTTCACAATACTAATGGCATACGAAATGTGTGGTCTAGTCATAGATAAATACTACAAAACCCCCAATCGTGCTTCTATGTTCATCAGTGATTTTTTTCCCTTAAGTTATAATTTGAATATTTCTTTATTAATGTTACGGTTTTCTTCCTTTAAATTTTTTACCTCTTTATAGAGATCTTGAATAGTCAACCCGCGCCACCATTATTCTTTGTCGTTGTCAAAATTTCTTGCAAATCGTACAATTTTTCTGAATTTTGAGGCAATCTCTTAATCTGTGTAAGTACTTCTTTCTTTCTGAACTTCCGCTTGCTATTTTTATTCTACCGTTATTACATTTATACTCGGAGTACCTAATTTACACATAAAATTATCTTTATGATTACATTCTTGAATTTCTTCATCTTCCACTAATTTATACGCGTGTTCTTCCTCTGTTTCTTATGACAATGACACAGTTTCTAGAATTAAACACTGTAATTAGTACGTCTATTTCCAATTGACATATGTTCCTTTGAATTTGCAATTTGACTCATAACAGACTTCTTCTTTGTTTCTTTTATTTATGAATTTCTTTCCATACTTTTCTCTATTATTCTTATATGATATGAGCCATTGAGATGAATGATATGAGCAAGCCACCGTTTGGTGAAAAGTACAAGTCACTGTATAAATGGTACTATAAGCACTTCCTTTTTTCTTTTTTTTTTGCAAATTCAGTACATGACGTACATGCAAGATCAAAGAGAAGTTATATCACTTCAACAAAACTTTATATGTATCAGAAATAGTATCAAAGCAAACATCAATGAGTTAGTTTATTGATCAATCTAATGCTTAATATCGAACTATGGCCACGTTTAACACCGTGATGAGACCTAGCAAGATTCCCTTTGACGTAGGTCTCCACTTTACATAAGCTAGCGTCTTGACCAAAACAGGACATATTGAGAACTGTATACAAACTCATAACCATTTAATGGGTTCAAATCATAGCTGCAAGAGCATAAACTCCTCCAACCAGTCACGTAACTATTTCACAATTCATAAACTAGTTCACTAATCAATATATGTATCATTGCACAATCCTTTCCATCAGTAAGAATGCATTTCACATGGCCCTTCTCAAACCATATCACAAATAATTAATTTTTAAACTATTTCAAGAGATACTTTGCCATACCATTTCAGTAACAAAAGCATATTCAATGTTAGGTCATGTTTTATGTGAAAAAATTTACTCTAAACACCACTTTTTTCCCCTTTTAAATGAATAGCATACCATGTGTTACTTTTTTCATTGCTTATGGCATAAGTATTTTTTGTTATTTTCAGGACATGAGTTCACAAATCATACAATAAATAAGCACCGCTCACCTAAATATGCGAAACCAAACAATGAAAGCTACCTTACAAACAGGTAAAAATCAAGTGAGAAATGGAGATTGAAATTAAGTACTAACTACCTCAACTAAAAGTCAACTAATCTAAGCTTATTTGGCAGCAAAACAACTCCAATGTGCTAACAGAATGCTCACCTAAAGTAGAACTCACGTGACACGATTTTCAAAAAATGAGCTCTAAAGAATTTTGTCACTTCTGAGTTATGACCTTGGTCCAAAGTCATTAGAAATTTAACATCGCGCACAGCCACAGGGTTTGTCTTCTCCCATCCACCTTCCCGTTATGCTTGGCTGCTTTGTTCTGTCTCTCGCGAATCTAGAATCGCGAGCTCCGTCGTCTCAATCGGCTGAAATTTAGTCGATTTCGGACTGGCTTCAACCGGTGGTTTCGAAGTTTTATTTTTTGGGAGTTCGTGAATTATTTTGGCACCGACTTGATTCCTGAATCAGAGCTTTTGCTTTCGATGCTATGAAATAACGAATTGCCTGCTTTCATGTTTATTGTTCCTTAAGAGGGCAATTGATTGTTTTGTGTGCAGAACAGAAAAATTGAAACTGGAGAATTAGGTGAGCACATTAATTCAAGCAAACGGGTGTAATTTCTGTCATTTATAATGTGTTGAGTTCATTTTTTTAAGGAATAACGTAGTTCATATATGGTTCCAATAGTGCACAATGAACTTCAAAATTTTATCCCGACCAAATTGTAATCCCAAATTTACTTCCATAAAATCCCATATTACCGCAACATGGTAAGTTTCATCGCAACATGATTTTATAGCTCAACAACTTCTAGAATCAACTCACCAACCTAAATCCCAAATTGAGTTGAAATTATAGCTTATCCAAGAAAATTTTGTTCGAATAGATAAATTAAGTCCTTGAATTTTTATCGAGCGGTTCGTAATGACGCTTAAGATGACCTAAACCCTCTCTCTCTCTCGCGCGCGCCGGGTTTACTTCTCTTTTCCAGTTTTCTGGATTCTTCTTTCTCTCTCATAACTATTCTACTTTCTCCTGTTAAGCTAGCTCCAACATTTATAAAAAAGCTGAAGGAAGTTAGTCCGTTGGGCTTCTAAGATGGAGCTTCATGGGATGAAATAAGAATTGGGTCTCTTGGGCCTAAACCCATTTTTTTTCATGGTGGCGGCCTGTAAATTTTTAGACACAGGATGAGGGGAAAATAATGAATGAACCTTGAGCATTTGAGCTCGGCTCAAATCGACCATTGAATGGTGTGCGCTCCTTGTGAAAGCTAACTTTTCAAAGTGCAGCGGAACAATTATGAACCTAATAAAATTCATTATTTACAATGCAAATTTCCCTATAGATGGAGTCAGGTTAGTAATTGGGTAATTAAATGTGAAATGATTAGTCTAGCTAGTAGCACCAGCAGCGACCGCGTCGGAATAAGTTGTCCTGGGGGTGGTGTTGATGACCACAGTGTGGCAATGGCCGTGGGATCGGTGGCGCTCTCTCGGTCGCCCCACTCCTAATTTTTTTTTTTTAGTTTTTGCTGTTTTGTCTTCTTCATTTCTCTTTATGCCATTTTTATAATATCGAACTTATGGAAACCTAGACACAATTTTAATAGACACGCGCAATAGAGAATAATGAATGAAAAACCCCAACATGATTAAACACGGAAAGAGTCGAATGAAAATAGTATTGTTAATTATATGTAATACATGAAAATTCTGCTAGTATTGGAAAAAGAGACATTCACATAGGAATGGTAAAGAAGGGATGCGAAAAGTAAAGCAGCATTATGCAATCTCTTGATCTTTGTGGAATTGATTAAAGTTTCTTTTCCATTGGTAGTCTTTCTTTAAGTGCTTCACTTTTGCTCGACATGTTAGGCATAGAAATTTCCAAACAAGATAGCACAGGATATCCAATAAAGTCTTTGGGGGTATATTCCCTGAATATTACAAAACAAACAGTTGACCACAAAAAATATTTTATTTTGTTTGCTATAACCTCTAATAGACATCTTTGAAAGTCATTGGTCTTTGATTAATCTATGGTCGTTTGGTGTGGCAAGTATATTATACGTGTGTGATGTTGTGTAGTGTAATTTTCTATACATTATATGGTATTAATTGGTGATTTTGACTTATTCCATATTGCAAAGCAAGTTGCTCAATGGACTAGTTGGTGGGGGAAAATTATTCAAAATTCCTAAATTTATTGCACTTTTTACCAATTCAATCATAAATCTTTTAATTAAGTCAATTTTTTTGGTCAAAATTGTGTCAATTAAATCCTTAACCTTTCCATATTTTGTTAATTAAATCCATCTTCCCAATTTTAATCGACATTCACTAATATTGACACCAGCCGTCTTATGTAGCAAGACAACTAGTGTTGATGTGGATAATTTTAATATTATTTTAATATATTTTTGGGAAAATTCTAAATAAGTGTTTAAAGTATTTTCATTTTCTAAAATAAAAGTTTGAAATAGACTTTGTTTTAAACAAAGACTTGAAGTGACATTGTTTTCACATATAAGGGCTTGAAATGGCTATATTTATTTCAAATAAGAGCTTGACTGTTTAATTACTTAATGGCATTTTCATCATCTATATTTTTGAATTTTTTTCCTTTTTTAGTTTTTCTTTTTCTCCGTTGGTGGTCACTTCACCGGCAATGCCTAGGAGAGCTAGATGAGGGCCACCCTCACCGCCATAAGTAAGGGATGGCCTCCCCTTAGGAGAGACCACCTTTGGAGCCATTGGCGAGGCCAATGAGGCTATCTTCACCCTAGGGAGGCAACCCTCTTGACCATCGGTGAGGTCAGCCCTCGCTAGTGGCCAATAAGGGATGGCCTTGGCTAGGTGAGGCGACCCTTGCCTCAAGTGAGGTCGACGAGGGTCATCAAGCCCTCACCAGCCCTTACTAGTCGTCGGCAAGGGCCACCTAACCCTTGTTGACCCTCGCTAGAGGTCACGCGATCCTTGCTAAAAAAAAAAAAAAAAAAAAAAAAAAGATAATAAAAAAAATAATTTAAAATTAAATTTTATTTAGATGAAGCGCCCTTTAACCGGTCAAAATACAAAGTCAACCAACGATTGACATAGTCAAACCCTTATTTGAAACAATCATGGCTATTTCAAGCCCATATTTGAAATAATTATAGTCACTTTAGATCTTTATTTGACACAAAGTCTAATTCAAACTCTTATTTGAGAAAATGCTAGCACTTAAGCCATTGTTTGGAATTTTCCCTTTTTATTCATTTTTTTCTTTTTCCTTTTTCCTTTTCTTATATTTTCCTTCTTTATTTTTTTAATTTTATTCTCTTTTACCTTTTTTATTCTTTTTCCCTTTTCCCCTCCACCCTTACCTTTTTTTTTTTTTTTTTTTTTTTGCTTTTTTCTTTTTCCCTTTTTCCCTTCGCTAGCCATTGCCTCGTCGATGGTCAATGAAATGAAAAGAAAAAAAAAAAAAAAAAAGAAAAAAAAAAATAAGAAAGAATTTCAAAAAATATTAATATATTAATTGCTCATGTCAAAACCCATTGTGTCATGTAGGACAGCCAATGCCCACATAAGCGATTTCCGATCAAAACTAACTAAATAGACTCAATTGGCAAAACATGAAGATCTGTAGAACTAAATTGACATAATATTAACGTTTACAACTGAATTGACAAAAATACAATAAGATTAGAACTTTTGGACCATTTTTCCTTAATGATTGTGCTAAACCTTTTTTGTTGTTTTGCCTTAAGCAATTATTTCTATTTTCCTTATCCAACACAGAGCGTTAGCCGCCCATGATGACTTGTAGATGTATAACAAAAACTAAGCTGCCATTGCTTGGTGTATCATTTGTTTATCTGAAGATTCAGTCAGTGCAAGCAGCACAAAGATGCTCATTTGCCAGTCCCAATTATGATGGTTAGCTTCATTCATCTTAAAATATTTGCTAATCTTTTGGCAAGAACTTTATGTGTTCATCCACATTAAAGGACTAATCGAGCACCTTCTTATTTATCCATAATATACTCAAGGTAATTGTTTTCTTAAACATTTGGGACTTTCTAGGGCTGTAACGGCCACGAAAAAGCCCACGTTGATTGCATATTCAACGATATGTAGAAATCATTAGGATACTAGAAATTTCCAGATGCATTCAAAGCCAAAAAGCAAACAAAACACAGGTTAGGAAAGAAAACATGCGTGGACTTGGTCATATTAAAAAAAAAAAAAAATCTTTTGTCCTCTATTCTGGATGCCCAAAAGAAAAAGGTCCTCTGTATCAAACGACAGCGAAAAATCTTGATATGAAGAAAAAGGCGAACGATTCACGAAATAAGCACTTGTGGAGATAAAATATTTTACTTTGATGTGTCTAACCTCTTATGTACATCCTCGAAAGTCTTGGTCTCTTTTTAATCTTTTTGGTCGGTAAAAGTTTTGATCATCTTGCACTCTATAGTTTTCTCTCTCCATAGGCTCATTATCACCTACCTTCACCATATACCTTTTCGTTTTCTTCAGAGACCAATTCAACATATAGAGAGATCGTTCCGGGTTCTTTCATGGCTTCCTTCTTATGCTAATTTATAGTATTGTTAACTTTAAGAAAGACATATAATACCTGAAAGTGCTATTTGTGCTGGAAAAAGAGACATTCACTTAGGGATGGAAGACGAGGGATGTGAAAAGTGAAGCAATAATGCCAATTTGCGTCCTCCAAATTCTTGATCTTCTTGGAATTGATTAAAATTTCTTTCTGATCAACACTTTCTGATTTTTGCTTCACTTTCTAAACAAATACATGATATCCAATCAAAGTCTAGGTCTTCCTGATGAAAAGTATTTTAATGGAGCATATTATCACGACAAGCTGTTTGAGTTAGACCGAAGAGAGGACCTTGATGCACATTCTGTCCTTGAGTTAGATAAATCAATTGTTGTCATTTTTCTCTATATCAAGACTTTTGGCTGTTGTTTGTAAGAGAGGGCCCTCTCTTTTGGCATCCAAAACAGAGGATAAAAGATGATTTTTCTTCATATGATGAACTTAGGGTGCATGCATATCTACATCTAGAATTTATAACTTCTAAGTGTGTGTTATTATTATTATTATTATTATTATTATTATTATTATTATTATTATTATTATTATTATTATTATTATTATTATGTAGTTATAGGCTTTTACACGTCAGCTACAAAGCTAAAAAAATTGCAGAAAGATCGGCAGCTATAATCCGTTGCAGGGTGCTAAAGAAGTTGATAATCACGAATTGCTTGTTAAGATAATTGTGGTCCTTTGAACAGACAAAGTTAGCCCAAAGCAACTTGCTTAATGAATTATTTGGTGATTTATGACTTGTTCACCATTTCAGGACTAAAATAAAGCAACTTGCTTGATACTGGCTGTCATTATTTTAGGACTAAAATAAAGCAATTTGCTTGAGGGATTAGTTGGTGATTTATGACCCTTTTTGTTTAGCCCAAAACACATGTTTCCGTTCTTCTCATCGAACAGACAAAGTTAGCTGTTTTTGATAATTTGCAGACTTATAATAAAGAGTAAGATGCCATTGTTGTGTGGATCCTCAATATTTTATCTTTCAAAAATATTTATTTTAGTCCATGCAAGTTGCCCAAAGATGCTTATTTGCTGATCCTTTAAACATCGGTCTGCTTTATTCATTACTAAATAAAAAAAAAGGGTCAAGTATTGCCAACTAACAAGGTATAATCTACTAGAGATTATACTCTACGCATCACACTAATGACCAGGAAAATCATGTGAAGGATCACAATTGTCTTATCAAGCGGTTCCCTATCGTCAACTACTGGCTTGTCACCCTTCAGCCGATCATTGCTGCTTATCTTGCTGCAAATTTTCAGCGCATAACTACCACGAAAAGACCTATATTGATCGCCTATCCACCAATAGCGCATAAAACAAAGACATTAAAACATACGGTCATTGAGAATGTATAGATGAAAAAAAAAAAAAAAAAAAGCCAATGAGACACTTGTAATAAATGTTTAACGATAATCTGCATGCACTCTTAAGTTGGTTATGTGAAGAAAAATCACATTTTCTCCTCTTCTTTGGATCAAGACTTTTGGCTTGTGTTTGAAATAGGGGATCTTTTCTTGTGGCCGTGCAAAACAGAAAATAAGAGGTGATTGTTTTCCATATGACCAACTTATAGTGCACGTGTATTTTCTCCAAAAATCTGTTGATTACTATTGGCTTTCTGGCTCTTTTAACAGTATCCTTGTGATTCCAATATCTTTATTTCATGCTTTATTGGTGAATATGCGATCAATGCAAGCTTTCACATGTAGTTACAGTATAAAGAATTCGCCTATGTTTGAGAAAATAATACACTCAAATAACTTGAGTATGTTATGGAAATATAAGAAGTTTCTCGATTCCTCAAATGGGCACGAACATACAAAGCTACCTTTTCCTTATTCAACGGACAAAGGTAACAAATGTTAACCTGGAGTATGTGAGCCCAATTCACATTCACTGTTGAATGATGTGAGCTCAACGTGGAAGCCAATTTTTCACGATGCACGTGAGAAACTGATAACCCTAGAATTAATCCTTTACATTATGAAATCGCCTCTAGATCGATTTAGGTTAGTTATTAGGTAATCAGATGTGATGGTTGCTCTGCTTAGAAGCGCCAGCAGGGACAGTAGCGGCGGCATTGGATGAGTTGCCCAGGCGGTCGTGCTAACACAACGGTGCGGCCGTGACAATGGGATTGATGGCGCGCTCTCTCGCCCATTCTTGCATTTTTATTTTTATTTTTTGGGGTTTTTCAGGTTTTTTTTTCTTTTATTAAACTTTAGCTTGGAAGGATAAACGAAAATGTAGACATAACTATAAAGACAGGTACAATAGAGATTAAGGAATGGAAAACCAGAGTGACTAAAAATTAAAAAAAGTTCAACAATAATTGTAGTATGGTAAATTTTAAGCAAAAGAACAATAATCAATACTAATTGTCAAATAATATTTCATTAAAAAAAAAAAAAAAATCACTTAGAATCCATGTAATGATTGGAAACTCTACTGGCAATGGAAAAAAAAAAAGACATTCACATAGGATGGAAGAAGCGAGATGTCGAAAGCCAAGCAGCAAATTTAATTTGCATCCCCTGCAAAGTCTTGGACTTCCTGGGTTTCATTAAAGTTTCCTCCCACATAGGGATTGAACACGATTTTCCAGTTCATTAATGTAATGCTTAAAGAGTTATTTTCAGTAGATTATAAGTATTCGTTGGTGGCTTTCTTAACTTTTTTTTTGGTAAGTGTGGCTTTCTTAACTTGTTTACTATTTTCAGACCAAAATAAACCAAGTTGCTTTATGGATTAGTTAGTGTGCCTGACTTGTAGATGTTTAGGTGCAAAGAACGTTCTTTTGTTTTCCTTGTTGATCAGACAAAATTAACAGTCTTTGATGACTTGTAGATGTGTAACAAAAAGTCTTGGTCTTCACTTAAGATATCTTGGGATAATCTCTAAACATGAGGAGATAAGTTATTTTTATTCCTCTAACTATTGGCGTGCACCCTTCAAAGTCCTGGTCTTTGTTTAATGTTTTTGGTAGGTGAAAGTTTTGGCCTTCCTAGACTTTATAATATTCTCTCTCGACAAGTTTATTATCACTTTGCTTCACCATAATCCATGCCCGTTCCCTTGCTCAACAGTGTTCTCCTCCAAGTCGTCTGAACCTAGCTCTCGTGCTTCCTGGATTGCTGTTGTTGATCTAATCCAGTTCGCCAATCTGCTCCAGGAAGTCCACTTGGAATAGGTAAGAGATATCCATCTACTTGCTTTTTTTCCCTCAAACTGATGCAGCAAGTTTAACAACAAAATCGAGGGATTTTGATGTCAAATACTTGCTGGCCAGATTAAAGTTGCCGCTTGATTGTTGATATAATTCATGGCTTAGTTGTTTTAATAAGGTGATGCCTCTACACGCATACTTGTTTGAGCCCAAACTTGGACCTCCATTTTATGATTTTTCATTACATATTAGAATAGAATTGCATTATATTAGTATCAGGACAATTATATTAGAAAACTCAGAATTTTCATGGACAAGCATTATCATGCACATCTAGGCCATTTAGAGTGCATTATTATTAATTGTCATATTTGCATGTTTCCTCTCATAAGTCAAATGAAGAAAATCTAGTATTATCTTGCATATTTTTAATTTTAGATTGCATCATTCCTCACGAAGAGTATTAACGCCTCATTCCTGCAATTTTTTTTCAGTTATTTATTTTTGCTCTTTTTCTTAAAATTAAATTTGAAAATATAGATGAAAATCTAGAAATAATTCCAATAGACAACTAAGACAGAGATTAATGAATGAAAAATCACAATATGATTAAAAATGACAAAAGTTGGATAAAATTTTTGCCTTTTGTTAGTTTTGAGCGAGAGAACAATAATTAATGCTAATGTCCAATAATATCTCATACAAAAAAAAAAAAATAGAGCACCCATGTAATGCGTGGAAATTTTACTAGCAATGGAAAAAAGACACTGACATAGGGATGGAAGAGGAGGGATGGGAAAAGTGAAGCAACAATGCCACTCTGCGTCTCCATAAGTCTTGGTCTTCACGGATATCATTAAAGTTTCTTTCCCATCAGGTCTCTCTCAGTTTTCCTTCACTTTCGTGACAAAGAAGTTCATGATATCTAGTAAAGTCTTGGTCTTCCTAAATATATGGTTTGCTTACATGAGCAAGTATATGATTGTGGAAACCACAAATACCTTGGGATAATCTATCAATATTAAAAAAAGCACTTGCAGAAAAAAATTCCCAGCAAGATGGATGGCAATATCTGCTGAAGGGTGATGAATTAGCAGTTGATGATTGAGAATCGCTTGATGGGAGAATCGTGATCCTTCAAACATGATTTTCCTATTCACTTGTGTGATCGGTAGAGTATAATTTTCAGTAGATTATACATTGTTAGTTTTGATTCGTTCACTATTTGCAAAGTAAACTAAAGCAACTTACTTGCTTAATGGATTGGTTGGTGTGCCCGACCCTTTTTCTTGTTCAGCTCAAAGCAAGTGTTTTTGTTCTCCTTATCGATTAGACAAAGTTAGCTGCCTTTGATGCCATTGTTTAGTGGATCCTCAATATTTTATATTTCAAAATCATTTATTTTGGTCTGTGAAAGTTTCACAAATATCCTTATTTGTTAGTCCTATTAATTGTGGTCAACTTCATTTGTCACTAAACAAGCAAAGGGGTTGGATATGCCAACTAATCCATTAAACAAGTTACTTTATTTTACTTTGTAAATAGTGAATGAGTCAAAAATGTCAACTAACATTGTATAATTTGCTAGAAATTATACTCTATGCATCACACTCATGAACTATCAAGGACCATGATTCTTGATTATCGACTACTACCCTCAACACTCTTCAATAGATCATTGCTGCCATCTTGCTGCTAATTTTCAGCACTTCAACTGCCATGTAAAAGCCTACATTTATGGCATATTCACCAATAAAGCAGAGAGCAAAGACATTGAAATCATAAAGATACTGAGAATATATATATGCAAAAAAAAAAAACAACCGACAAAACACTCATAAGTAGGAAATTTTAAAGATAATCTACATACACTCTTAAGTGATTTTCCTCTAAAAATTTATTACTTTGTTTTGTCAGCTTTTTTTTTTTTTCTTTTTTTCCCATCTGTATATTCTCAATATCTTTATGTTTCAATGTCTTTGCTTTCTATTTTATTGATGAATATGCCATCAATGTAGGCTTTTACATGGCTGCTATTGTGCTAAAAATTCTCATATGGTTAAGAAAAATAATATACTCAAATAATTTGACTATATTATGGAAATATAAGATATTCCTCGTTTCTCCTTCAAAGTGGATGAACAAACAAAGTTACCTTTTAAAAGTTAGCTGTTGTAGATGTATAACAAAAAGGCTGGGCTTCCTGAGTTTATGGTTTTTTCAAATAATTGTAGAAACTACAAAAATCTGGGATAATCTTTAAATATTACGAGAGAAGCAAAATGATTTTTTTTTTTTTATTCCTTTAACCACTAATATGCATCCTTGAATGTCCTAGTCTTTCTAATGTTTTTGTTAGGTTAGAATATGGTCTTCTTGGACTTTATCATTTTCCCTCTCCATTAGCTCATTGTCACTTTGCTTCACCATAACCCTTGTTAAATGATTAACCCATTTTCTTTCACCATCAACTCATCATCACTTTGCTTCACCATAATCTTTTTTGTTCTCTATAGTTGACTCATTCACCCATGGCCATCGGGGAGATTCTTTTGAGTGCATTCCTTCAAGTCTTATTTGAAAAGTTGACTTCCCTCGGATTGGGCTATGCGCAAAGGGAAGGAGCACCACCCTTCTTTGGAATCAGCACTGACCTGCTTAATAAGTGGAGGAAGATGCTAAACACAATCTATGTGGTGTTGGATGATGCGAGAGGACAAGCAACGAGTGGTAAAGGCCTAGTGAAACTATGGCTTGATGATGTTAGGGACTTGGCCTATGATATGGAAGACTTGCTTGATGAATTCGAGATCGAAGCTACTCAGGCCAAGTCGAAGGGCAAATCTAGCATAATTACAGATCGTGTGAAGTTTTCTTTCTTTAGCCAACATAAATCCTTTGAATTGAATCCAAACCCATGCTCTCTAATGTTTGAAACAATGGTACAAAAGATCAATGATAGGTTGGAAGAGATTGTCACTAGGAAGGCTGATTTAAGCTTGAGAGAGAATTATGTGGATAGATCTGACTACACCAACAAAAGGCTACCAAGCACATCTCTACCCAAGCCTCGATTTTTTGGCAGGAAGAAGGAAGAAACGAATATACTTGAACTATTGATCGATGATGCCAAAAATGATGATAACACCATGAGCATCATCCCATAGTTGGGATGGGTGGTGTTGGAAAGACGGCCTTGGCTCAACGGTTGTATAATGATACAAGAGTGAGTAGCTATTTTGAGAGGAAAGCATGGGTTTGTGTTTCGATGTTTTTGATGTTCTTGACATAACAAAGACTATTATGCAGTCAATTACGGGGTTGTCCTACGAGGCAGAAGCTCTTAATGGGCTTCAAGTTAAGTTGAAGGACATTCTAACTACGAAGAAGTTTCTTATAGTTTTAGATGATGTATGGAATGAGAACTACGGAGAATGGACTACCCTCTTAAAGCCATTTGAAGTGGGGGCTAAGGGAAGCAAGGTCATTGTCACGACTCGCAATTGTACCGTTGCTTCCACAACAGGAGCTTTGCCATATCTATTGGAGGAGTTGTCCCTTGATAATTGTACAAGCTTGTTAGCCTTTCATGCTCTTGGAGAAACAAATTTCGAGAGGCACCTAGATCTTGAAATAATTGGCAAGAAAATAGCTGAAAAATGTAAAGGTTCACCTTTGGCCGCAAAGGTTTTGGGCGGTCTCCTACATAGTAAAGGGAATTCTGATGAATGGGCAGCCATCTTAAATAACAAAATGTGGGATCTTCCAAGTGGAGAAAATGATGAGGCTCTTCGAGTTTTGAAACTGAGCTATGTCCATCTTCCCTCTTATTTGAAGAGATGTTTTGCTTATTGTGCAATATTTCCCAAGGATTACGAAATTGAGAGGGATGAGTTGGTATTCTTGTGGATTGCATAGGGCTTTTTAGATGGACTAAAAGCAAAGGAGAATATCTTGAAATTGGGACGAACTCAATTTGATGAGTTAGTTTCCAAATCATTTATTCAACAATCAAGTGTAAATGCATCCAAGTTTTCAATGCACGATCTTTTAATGATTTGGCAAAGTCAATTGTAGGTGGAATGTCCTTTAGATATGGGGAGTTTTAGCTAGTAGGTAATGAAGATGATACATCTCTTGAGAAAGCTCGTTATGCATCATTTACTTCTCGGAGTGCTACATCAAAATGTATGAGGGCGTATCACCGGATGAAGGTACTAAGAAGTTTAATGTTTTTGCATATTGGATTTAGTCGGTATGACAAGTTCCACATTTCCAGCAAGGTGTTGCACGACTTGCTAATAGAATTGAATTACTTGAGGGTGTTCTTATTATGTCATTGTTCCATTGTAGAGGTACCAAATTGTGTTGGTGATTTAAAACATCTTCGATACCTCAATTTCTCATACACAAACATTGAAAGTTTGCCGGAGTCAATTGTTGGCTTGTGCAAATTACGAGCTTTGATCTTAAGAGGTTGTCAGAAGCTTTCTATAGTGCCTTCAGGTATCACAAAATTGGTCAGCTTACAGGTTCTTGACATTAGAGATACAAAGAGTCTAAAAGAGATTCCATTGGGTATTAGTAATTTGAAAAATCTTACTATATAGTCCAAGTTTGTGGTTGGACAAGAGAAAGGGTCACAATTAAAGGAGTTAAAGAACTTGCCACATCTTCAAGAAGAATTATTCATATCAGACTTGCAAAAGGTGGAAGGAGTTAGGATGCAATTGATGCTAATCTGTTTGAAAAGCGAGGCCTTAGAAACTTATTCTTGCATTGGGGTGAAACTTTTGGAAATCTACGGAATGATAAGCATGTAGCACAAGTTCTTCACTATTTGCGACCTCATACTAATCTTGAAAATCTCACTATCTCCAACTATGGTGGTGCAATATTCCCATCATGGTTAAATGGTCCATCTTATTCTAAGATAGTGTCTTTGTGCTTGCGAGGCTGTCCTCATGTTGGATCGTTGCCCTCACTTGGAGAACTCCCTTCACTTAGAAAATTATCTCTTGAAGGTCTACATGCAATAAGCATGATTGGCTCTGAATTTTATGGAAGTAAAAGGCCTTTTTTATCCTTAACAACTTTAAAGTTCAAAGAGATGTTGGCATGGAAAGATTGGTCTCATTATTCCAACAACCAAGAAGAAGTCCCATTCTCCTATCTTAAGCATCTTGTAATCCGAAGCTGTCCTTCGTTAATTGGGACATTGCCTTGTCAACCTGATCATCTCATAAAGCTTGAAATTCATTCATGTCCGCTATTGAATAACTCAAAAATGTGATTTGTCTTCCATCTCTCCGTGAGTTATGCATTAAGGATTGTAGCAAGGAAATCTTAAAGTGCTCGGTCAACCTAACATCTTTAACCACTCTCAAAATTGTTAACCTTGCAGAGTTTGTTTGCTTTGATAATGGGTCTATGAGTTGCTTGGTCAAGCTAAAGGAGCTCCATATAGCACAATGTGACAAGCTAACATACTTGTGGCAAGATGAAAATGAAACACGAAATATTAGTTGCCTTCAAAGTGTGGTCATCAAAAGCTGTCCTCAATTCACATCTTTTGTGGCAAGAGAAGAAGAGATAAAGCTACCCCATACCTGGAAAAAATTGCAATTGCTAGAATTGTACAAGTTTAGAAAGGCTTCCAAGCAAGATTCATAATACACTCAAAGTTCTGCGGATTTGTAATTGTCCAAAAATCATTAGAATAACCAATCCTCCAAATGACCTCAATGGTAATAACCTAACGTCTCACTTGAATGTTTTGTATTTTCAAATGTAGAAATCTAAAAGCCTAACACAGTGCCCTTCATAGACTAGACTATCTCACCAATTTGGATATAAGATTTTGTCTGGCATTGGAGATAGAGGAATTCCCTTCTCTTCCTATCTCCTTGTCACATTTTCAGCTTTTTGCTTGCCCAAAGATAAAGTCTTTACCAAATCAATGGCATCATCTTACATCCCTTGAGATGATATACATTGATGATTGCTAAAATATTAAATGCTTGCCCGAAGGAGGTTTGCCTCCCAATTTGCGGAGATTTTCAATTAAGGTGCGAGAATCTCAAGCAGCCACTGAGAGAATGGGGCTTAACCCTGCTCACATCCCTCAAAGGTCTATATATTGATGGAAGAAGCATGGGAGAGGAGGGAGAGGAGGTGTGCTTTCCTTCGGAGAACGAGCATGCGTGGAGTCTTCTCTTTCCTTCCTTTAAAAGACTTGACTTGAGTCATATGAGAAAGGTGGAAAGACTATCAAGCAGTCTTCACAACCATCTCTCCTTTCTCACCCATTTATGGATTATAGATTGCCCGAAGTTGAGGTGCTTGCCGGAGGATGGCCTCCCTCCCTCCCTTCATTTTCTGCTCATAAGAGGATGCAAGATTCTGAAAGATCGATGCTCAAAACTCACTGGCGACTATTGGCCCCTCATCCAAGAGATCCCTCGTATCAACATTGATGGTGTTCAAAATGAAGTGAAATTGATTCTTCATTTGCTAATTGCCGCGATTCATTCTTCCATCGACAGTCAGTTTCCTAGAGTTGGGGGTAAGTTTTTGATTTTGAACGCATCAATTTCTATTCTGCTTCCTCAATTCAATGCTTAATACCAACTCATTTTTCCATTACTTTTTAGAAACCAGCCAGCCATTGGAAGTCAAAGACTGACATTTGGGTGGTGTTCTCATTGGATTGGATTGGCTCTGTTTCGTTGAATAATAGAATACACGACAAAATGTTGACAATGCTGCCTCTTGCTATATAAATGACATATATTTGACTATGTTTGATGACCATAAAGTTTGCTTATTCTGCCCTCGAAAGACCCACCAAACAAATTGTGAATGAAAGTGCACTATGCTTTGCATGAAAATCACCAAAAATCATAACGTTCCACAATCATATTCCCCTACATTTCAGCATTTGTTGTGTGTTCTCTTCCCAACTTCTTCTTTTAGCTCTAGCTCATTCACCTTGGTTCTTTTGCAGATACCATTATGATCTGTGTTGACAAAATCTCTTGGAAGGATCACTTGCAAATGTTGTTGAGGTAGGACTAATGCTGTCAATGTTATGTGTCACATTTTGCAATTCAAAAATAGAAAAGAAGGATTTTATTTGGTGCACTAGTATGTTCTATATGTTCTTCCAGTGAAAACTATAAGCATGATTAGTTTTGGGAGGCTGTGATCTGATTGTGAAGAAAGGAAATAAAGTTTTTTTTTTTCTTAATGGTTTTCTTTTGAATTGAGAACCTTTTTTTTTGTCAATAATTATGCTTTGCAGTATCAGGCAGTCGATCTGGAATAAAATTCTGGGGCATCCCATTGCTCAAAGCTTTCAACACAACTCCACCTCATGACAACATTGATATTCCATAAATCTCCTTCCTTTTGGGTCTTCATCTCTGGTGGGTTAGCAACTAATACTTCCAGCTTGCTAGAAATTGTTAGTCAATATATTTGTGTTGTTTGGTTGAGATTGTAATGATATGATGCCTACTTCTATGTTTGCATTGTCAGTAGTGACCTCTGGGGCATATCTGTTCAGTTCTTCAAAGTATCAGTTGTTCGCTTTTACTCCACTACGGAGTATGAATTCATCATAAATTATGTCATTTTATCTGAAAATAGCTTCGAATGGCATTCTTCCTACGGAGAGTTCCGGAAAAGGTTCAAGCTCACTTGGGTTCCTTTGGTGTAACTGGAAATCTCGTGCTTCAACCAATGTATACCTTATTTGATGGATCTCCTCCCTCATTGCTACTGTGGCATATGCCAAAACATTTGTTGAAGCAATTTTCGCATGACATTGTGAAGCTCTAATAGAGGTTAGTCAATTTGTAATATGAATTGTAGTTCACTTTGTACTTTCTCCAAGGCCTTTGGATGCTATTGCATGTATAACATGGTGCTTTGACCATATGAATAGGTGGTCAGAAAATTAGAGTTGCATTTGCCAGGATAACTTTCGAGAAACCTCACATACTTTTGCTTGACAAGCCATCCAATTATCTGGTAAGTTTTACTCATTTTTCTCTGCCTTATGATTTTGATTAGTTTTTCAGTTAGTTGTTAATGTTCTTGCACTAATTGAACTTATTGGAATGTGGTCTTTACATTGAAAATAAGTTAGAACCAATCAGTGCTCATAGCTACAGGGAGCCTCTGTCATCATAAATCTAAGTCATAATGTGTGCCTCTTTTTGTTTATAAATGTGGTCTTCAAGTTCTGCTTCAATGATCAATGATTGCTACAGTATAATCTTTGTAAGTTGTTTGTTTCTTCTCTAAGGATGAGTGAGTATGATTCTGCATTGTTGCACATCAACAACTGTAGGATTTGGATGCGGTTGAGGCATTCATTCAAGGTCTGGTCTGTTCCAAGGAGGAATTCTGATGGTGAGATTGATATTCTTGTCAAAATACTTCAATTTGACCAATGATGGATCATTTTCACAGCTAATAGCCCCCTCTTTGCACCTTGATATGCAGGTTAGTCACAATGAGCATCTAATAACTGGAAGCTCGGATGATGTCTGGATGGTTTCTCAAGGCAAGGTAGCGTCTTTCCATCGGAATTTGGGGGACTATAGGAAGATACTTTAGTTTTGGTCGAATCAGATGAATCTGGTTATCATTATCAACTAAGAATGGTTCACCAGGTTCACATTACCTTACAAACTGAAAATGAGGCTTAGCTATAGAGAGAAAGGGAAAAAAGATGAAAAGAGGATTGCTGCTAATATACAGGAAGGATTCATACTTGATTAGGACTCGTGGAGGGATGAATCTGAGTTTTTGACTTTGAGCATGCGGCATCATCTGGCAATAGCTCAAGAACTGAGATGGGATTGCAGTCGTGGTATGATTTACGACCCTTTGCGCATTTTTCCCTAGCAATGGATCATTTGTTGTGCCCCTGGAAGTTTGATACTCTGTCACTGCAGAAGGCAGCTTTCTATACCCAGTAGAATGATTTAAACATTTGCAAAAGAACCATGTTAGCACAGTACATTATTTGTAGGAGAGTGAGATTATTTTCCAAGAAATTAGTTGTATTAATATATTTTTGTTGTTTGGCACTATTTAGGAAATTAATTACGAAAATATAATCATGGTCAAACAAAAACTTTGTATTCAACTCTAAGTACAAAATTGCTTTTAGTGACAATAACGTTGGCCTTGCCTAGGCAAAAATGCTATAATGAAACTCTGTACAAATACCTGAATTTGTTAGATAACGTTCTGGTCAATATTCAAAATAAGAAGTTTTCTTTCTTCCAACTGCTACGATGCACATGGAAGAACGGCACCGAAAACAGAGGTTTTGAATATGCTAATGTAACAACTAAATTCTGAATGAGCCGTGCAGGTCAAAACCTATTCACAAACTGGTTGCCTGGTCAAAGATTAAAGTTCTTCTTTCTTTTATTTAAATACCCACTCCATCTCTTGACAACATTTTTAGCGGTCCTACCTCTTATATTTCCTGTGCACTAGGGGAAACAGGAGGGAGATCAATAGGTGTGGCTACACTCTGGATTTTACTTTGAGGATTTGTGTCCGCTATGAGATAATCTTATTCCAAGAAGATCGTCACATAGCACCAGTAATGACCAATTCCCTGAAGTAGGCAAGCCCCATTACAGTTTCCCTCATTAAGGTGCCAAAGGTCCAGAACCATTCACATGCAAAGAGATACGCGCACTACCATTGCAAATGGTTTCAATCTCGTGAGCTCCCATGTTGAACTTATATCTTGAGTCGGAGCAGATGAAGGAAATTTGATCCGGAAAGGAAGTGTGCTTCTATGGCTTCATGATATACGACATTGAGGAATGTTCTTACATGATTTCTATTATTGGACACTTCTGTTACATGATAAAAGTTATTGCCAGCTAAATGACCTTTGTGCCATAACAATCATTTTCATGTCAAGGAGCAAAAACTTTTTCTACTTCTTCATCATCGGAACCTGCTTGAGACATTGTCTCACGAACTATTTTCAGCAGTCTTTTGATCTGAAGCTGCCGCAAGTTGAGCTTGATGTTGACTTTTGTTGAGGAAAAATTGAGTTTGCTCTGTTAGTCTGCGACTTTGACTGAGTAGAATTTGCAGTGAACCATAAACGCTTCTTCGTTTCCAAATTGAGGGGCAAATTTTGCCTACCATTTAATTTTTCAATTGTTTTTAAGCGTAGAGCATGTCACGGTCTATTGAACATTATCTAACATGTGAACAATCATTTTCATCTCTTAAAAGTATCTAACATGTAAAGATGAGGAGGTTCTTGAATATTTGAAGAGAAGTAATTGTTACACCATTTAAAATAAGAACCTTTGGAGGTAAAATATGAGAACCTGCACCAAATTAGAGTAAACCAGTCTTGGAACCAAATAGGACTCGTTTCCTGAATTTTTTTATCGAAGAAGAAGAAACATGAATGATCAAAAAGATTAGGAGCCGGTTTTTCTTGATTTTGAAAAAGTTATACCATGTTTGATCAAAAATTTTCTGATTGAAAAGTTACACCATGCTTGCATAAAATCATAGTAACCATATGATTGAGGCTAATATGAATTAATAAAAAGTTCTGATTCTAAGAGGATGATCTGTAATATAATGAAAATCTGGAGGATGTGACCCTAATTATTTTTATGACCGATTTTTGAAAAGTTCATCTAGGATTTTGTTTGTTTGGAGAAAAATATTTTAACCGAAAATTATTATTTTCATCTTTCAATATTTAGAGGGGTAAAAAATGCTTGTCAAAGGAAATTACTTCGGTCAATCAAAAAATCAAATATATATAAACAACCTTTTTATTTTAAAAGTAGAAGTACAAAAATAGCATGGACACAAGAGTCTAAGCCGAACTATTTTAGGCGAAATGAAAAATAATGGAGTTCCTCTGGTTTGCTGTTACAAGAAGTTGCCACCGGATATAGTGGTGATTCCTTGATTTACATGAGGGGATCACCACTCAAATAATTTTCTTTTTAGTTATTATGTATAAAATCTTTTGATTGATTAGTTTGAGGCGATATTGAGCTCACTAAATTAAGACAAACTTGACCATATATAAATCCATGTCAACTTGTTTAAGATTAGTAGGGGATAAGCATGTTGAATGAAAGAGAAAATCAACGTCGGTTCAGTTAATTTGAGAAAAGTAAGACGGTCGGGTCAAACTGTATGTCTACGAGACTGAGTATGTTTTCTTTACAGAAGATAGTAGGGATAATACCCTAAAAAACCCCAAACTGGTACATTTGTGACAAATTTACCCCAAACTATTTTTTTGACCACCAAAAACCTCAAACTGGTAAACTTGTGACAAATTTATCCCAAGCTGGTACACTTGTGACAAATTTACCCTATGTTAGTTTTTGTTAAATTTTATTCTCAAATTATTAAGTTAAATGATACGTGACGGTTAACCAAAGATACCAATTTAGGATTTTACTCTTCGTTTGTCATAGTTTACAATTTTTATGATTTTTTGTGGTATTAATCCAATTTAACATGGGGTATATTTGTTACAAATGTATCAGTTTAGGGTTTTTTACAGTCGAATAAATTAGTTTGGGGTAAATTTGTCATAAATGTATCGGTTTATGATTTTTTATAATCGGTCGGGATAAATTTGTCACAAGTTTACCGGTTTGGGGTTTTTCATGGTCAAAAAAAAAAATAGTTTGGGGTAAATTTGTCACAAGTGTACCAGTTTGGGGTTTTTAAGGTATTAACCCAAGATAGTATAAAAATTTGCTCCGAACTTTGCTCGTTTGAATCAATTTTTACATGACTTTCCAGATAATTTTACCATTTATGGTTAAGTAACTTGTTCATCCTGAATTTGTTACACCATAGGTGATAAATCGATGAAGTCCCACTACTACCTAATATCAGTTCATTTGTTTCTTAAAATGGACTCCTTTGATTTAGTCGAGTCTAAATAATATTTTCTGATTCTTTTAATAAACAAAGCACGTATCTTTTCATGATTTACTACTTAGTTATTTAGAAAGGGACGGACTGAATGTTTCGCTATTTAGCTTCTTTCCCCCTTTTTCTGATTAGTAATGGATCAGTTGTTGCTCCATTTGGTTTTTATTTTGGTCTTACTTACCCAGCCGGTTGTCTTATCTTGGTGTAAGATAATTGTGGTTCAGAGGTTCAATCCGATCAAGCTGCTGCAAATTCCGATTGCAATTGTCGATTCTTGAGGTATCACCATGTCTTTTCGTTAAATTTTTGTTGGTGATATTATTTGTTTGTCGATTGGCTGCTGTTTTGTGTCAATGAATGAGTTGAAGAAGAACTAGTTCGAGAGATAAGTCCCCGTTTTAGCTATTAGCATCCTATATTTCGGAGCAAGTTGGTTAGGCTCACAGAGTTTATTTGATGAGTGGACATAAAGCTGATTGATGCCTACTTAACATCGTCTGCTTGGCTGGCCAAGCCCCTTTCGTTGTGCTTTTTAAGTCGTTGAATTGAATTTCAAAAGGTTCGCTGGATTTTTTATTTTGACGCCCGTTTCTTTTCTGGCTGGATACTGCTCAACTAAATCTGTCCAAAGGAGCAAAATTAGCATTCGCAGAGTGACTTGGGAATTGGTTTTAGCCTATATCTCTCTCATTTTCATCGATTTGAAGTTCCCCTCTTTTCAAACTTGCCTATTCTATCTAGCTTGACTCTGATGGGATTTCGGTATCTTTAACACGAAAGCTGCTAGTGGTTCATCATACGCTAAATCATTTGTAAACATAGGAAGCACGATGAAGATAATTCGACAATACAATACAATGTCTTTGAAGTTTTTCTAGTTTCTTTAGCTATATGGCTCTATGTTTTGTTTGTTTACCGACTAAGACGAATCTTAATTATTATTATTATTTTTTTGTCGGTCATACTTTACTTTCTATTCTAACGCTCACTTTTAGACTTTTGTCCTACCTCCTTACACGTGAGCATAAAAGTTGAAACCCACTCCTGAAACTAATATATCCCCACCCCAATTCCTTGGGAATGTGAGGATTCAAATCCCCATCTCCCTTCTAAGTTGGAAGAGTGGCCATTGGGGTAAACACCAGTGGTTAGATGGATATTAAATTGGTGGTTGACACCTCTCACTGAGAATCCAAATCATATGCTAATTAAGGGCATTTACATCATTTTGTTTGCTATTGATCTAGGCGTGGATGGTGAGGACATGACCAATTTTGACTGTGTTTTCGTCCAAAAGATTATCAGCCTGATGTTCACCTACTTGATACTAAGGGATAAGGTGGTCCTTCTTTTATTGAGTGGCAAAGATTGATCTTTCTTGCATAATGAGATTATATAAATGTCACCACAGATTGCTCTTGCGCCAATGGTCGAGCCCCTTCGGCTTTGTATTGCTAAAAGAAATGACTGGAGAATGATTTGCCTTTTTGGAGTCATCATGGCTGTTAAAGAAATTAACTCTAATTTTGTGATCTTTTATTTTCTGATGTTAGGGGTGATTTTATTTGTTTTATGAGACTGGTTAAAAGCACAGCTGTATGTATTTGTAGTAGTTACTGTAATTAGCTCCGCAGGTGTTCGTTAGAATGTCCTAGAAAAACTTGAGTTGAATAGCTTTTAGGATAATCATCTTTTATACACACACACTTTTGTACGAAGTGGAGGTGTGAGATTTTATCTCTTCATTTTTTCTATAATTCTTTGCTTATTTAAGTTCCTCACTACTTCATTTGAGTATAATGTTTATCATTTCAACTTGCTCAAAAAAAAAAAAAAAACTTACTCAATATCTTTTTTGTGTAATTCTAATAATCAACTGTCTTAGTGCTTAAAAAAAAAAACTAAGCTTTCTTAATCTTTGCTTACAAATTTGGGACCTTATACCATCTCCTTTGAAATTGAATTCAATAAAAATGCATTTAAAATTTGATAATATAGCATGAAAATTCCTTATATGACGCGAATAGAGTATGTCTCTTTAGGCAAAATTTTCTTTTCAAATGATGAAAAATAATTTTCAGTTCATTTTGGTATTTCAGCCCAATGTTGGGAAATGTTGCCATTTTCCTGGTTGACATCTGAATTTTCTCCAATAAATTTAACATACATTCATCAAAAAATTTAAATATATAAATAGTAAAAGAAAAAAAATAAGTACAAATAAAAAAAAGAAGAGAGAGAAAATAAAATGGTAAAAACTCAAGCTCATCAGAGGAGGTTCATAATCTTGTCCAATTCGCGCAACCCAATTCGGCCCAAAACTCATTCAAATACGTAAAGCCCGCTCATTGGCTTCTCCGGTCTTCATTTCTGGAAAATCTACTATGTGCTCGTTCATACACCTGAACTGTATTGATATGCATTACGTTAGTTTCGGCAACACGTTCTAAAATTGCGGTGGAAGTGAGCTACGTGAGGTTTTTCTTTCTTTTCTTGCTTTTTTTTTCAATTTCTTTTCTGGAAACAATTATGCTACACCCTACAACTCAAGTTTTGGTATACATACGATGAGAGTTCAATTTAATTTTTTTGCTCAATAGCCCATAAGTATTGTCTAAGCTTGACCAGGGTCTTCCGGGCGGTGTTGAGGCTCTATGCAGCTAATGTCTGTTGTGCTGTATATAACTCACGCGTTTATATACTAATATTATCAAATTGCAGCGCCTAAGCTAGAAGGGACAAGAAATAAAAACCTAGACGAGGCAGTTTCCTATTAACGATTGTAAAGGTATTACGACCATGAAAATGAGTCCAATATATATATATATATATTAGGAAACATTGTCGTGTGCCTTTGGAAGAGAAATCAAAAACGACAACTGGGCTCTTCATCCTTGGAATATGCAACGCAATTACCCTCGACGACTTGGGGGCTGACTTGGGACTAATCGTGCACGGAAGCATCCACCATGTTTTCCGACTCTATTCATGATCTTAGCCGACATCCAATAATGTTTGGCTGCTATTGTGTGGTTCAATTTTTCGTGTTCTTGCTGTCCAGTCGGATGATTCGCTTGTGATTCCTTAAGATTCTTGAGACAAACAAAAAATAACAAATCGACTCATTGGTGGGCAGCTACATTGGTTGAGAGTCCTTCCCTCATCACTAAGATTGAGAGTTCGAAATCCGTAGTTACTAGCGTTGTAAGTGGAAGGTTATGGTGGTAGGATCATATACTAGTCTCCCCCGAAATATTGATGTCCGGCCACAAGTGCTGTCTGGGCGCTGTAGGGGCCATGGGACCTTGAATAGCGTAAGCGAAAGGGGGCCCGGCGGATCCTCGGATTCTACCAAAAAAAAAAATATATCGTGTAATTTGAGTTTCGTTAATTAGCTGCGAGTTCTCCTGTCCCATCCATTCACACTAGAAATTTTTCTTTTTTCTTTTTTTTTTATCAAGAAATTGCTTGAAAAGTTTGATCATTTGGCAAAGTCGATTTTCACAGTTGTCCAATTGATTAGACAACGTGCCTCGTTTCCTAGTAACGATTATCAAGGTATTGCGACCATGAAAATGTGTCCAATATATATATTGGGAAACATTGCCGTGTGCCTTGGGAAGAGAAATCAGAAACGACAATTGGGAAACATTGCCGTGTGCCTTTGGAAGAGAAATCAAAAACGACAAGTGGTCCCTTCATCCTTGGAAATATGCAACGCAATTACTCCCGACGACTTGGGGCTGACTTGTGCATGGAAGCACCTACCATGGGAGAGTCGGCACAACCGGCCCAATCAGCATAAGTTAATGTTACCAACGAGCAGTCAAATCATGGCTTCGATAAAAGTCCATGGTCAATGGACACATTCAAATAATTCATCCGCACTCCCTTAAACTAATTTGGCAAAGTCGTCCTCACCCCAATTCCCTAAAAATAAAATGTGTCCAATATATATATTGGGAAACACTTCCTTTGAATCCATCTCCCATTTTCATATTGGAAGGATTGTGCATGGAAGCACCTACCATGGGAGAGTAAACCCTCAGCATAAGTTAATGTTACCAAGGAGCAGTCAAATCATGGCTTCCCATTCAAATATCTAAAAATGCACTTGATTATTTGAAAGTGGGCAGGGATAATACTAGAAATATCAAAAATTATGTACGATCCTTTTTAGTGCCAAAAATATATTCTACTTCATTTAACTATTAAATCAGAGAAAAAACAATAACTTAAAATTAACAGAGAAATTACGTGGCATTTATAATTAAAATTATAATATGACCTAACAACTTTTTGTTTAAAACTCCAGTCCATGTGGCATTTTTGTGTGGCGTGCTTGACACTAAAACGATGACTTTTAAACAATGACTAGCATTCAAGTGATTGATTTTTAACAAAATTCGACATTCAAATTTTTACTATTTATAGCTTTTAGACAATACTGTTTAGAGGTTATATGTTGATTAAGTATGCCAACGAGCCACATAAGATTGAGAAATTAATAAATAAATAAAAACAGCCTGTCAGATTTCTAATGACCAACATTAGCACTTAAGTAATTATTATTATTTTTTAAAAATGTGGCACTTAAATAATCCGGAAAAATGTTGGCACTAAAGTGAGTACTTTACACAACTGTTGACACTCTTAATATCCTTCTCTCCTTCTAAGTGAGATGTCTGAGAGCAGTGCATAAGAAATGTCAGGTTTAGTCATTGATGGATACCGAAGACCCCTCACTATGCTTTTATATTCGGTAGGATCCGTCAGTAACTCCCCCATCATGTAAAGAAGGTGGAGATTTAACTGGGATAGTAATAGCGAGTGGCTTGGAGCTAATCATACTAAGATGCTGAAGAAGATTCCTAGTGTAACGTGTTTGAGACTAATAAATTTTGTGATCGTTTTTCAAGATATATCCAGATTTTTCTGGATTGATCGCCAAATCTAGAAGCTGGATCAATCTTGTTCAAATGTCAAAAGTTGAGTGAACAAGATCAAAATGAGTTATTTTGCTTCAACAAAAATGTTATAAATACTATAAGTATTCATTCAATTAATGATATCAAAACCCCCATCAATTGTCCATATTATTGATCAAAATGCTCAATATCAAATTATGGCCATGCTTAATGCTCCTTGATAAGGCCTAGCAAGATTCCCTTTTAACATAGGTCTCCATCTTATTATCAGTCGATGTCTTGATCTGTGTAGGACGTCTTAAGAACAATATACATACTCACAAACCTTCAGTGGGTTCATATCATAGCTGCAAAGAATGAAACCATCAATACCATCCTCCAAGCAGTCAGAACATTTTAGAATTTATTTCATAAATTAGTTTACCAATCAATATACGTATCCTTTTACAATTCCTCCATCAAGAAGGATACATTTCACATAGCATTTCTTGAATCATTTCACAAATAATCAACTCTTAGACTATTTTGCGATATACTTTGCTGTCATTTGAAGTAACAAAAGGATAATCAATGTCCATTCTTACTTCATACAACAAATATGCTCTAAACATTGTGCGATATATCTTTCGTAACTAATAAAATAATTTATGCTATTTTCAAGACGTGTTCAAAAATCATAGAAGAGACTAGCATCATCCACCTAAAAATGCGAACCAAACAATGAAAGCTACCTCAAATGGAGAAAAACAGAATCCAGTCAATTAAGTGAGAAACGGATATAAAAAAACAAGTAGATAAGTACCTTAACTAAGACCCAACTAAACTAAGCTTTCAATAACAAAACAACTCTGATGCGCCAATGAAAAACTCGCCCAAAGTAGAACAACTATTGCGGTCCCCTGTACTGTGGCATTTCACGTGCAAAATGTAAAAAACCGAACCCTAATGTGCCTGTTTGAAGTAGGTCGAAGTCATTGGAAAATTAACTCGACATGCTTTTAGAACTCCCCTTCCACCTAAAAGAGGTCCGTAAACGGGTGAAAAGCAGCGCCAAACACAATAGTTCAAATCCGGTTCCCATAGTGCATAATAATTTTCAAAATTTCACCCCAACCAAACCGTTATCCCAAATTGACTTCCATAAAATCCCAAGCTTTCATGACACGCTAAAATTTCATTATAACATGATTTCACAGCTCGACATCCTTTAGAATCAATCTAGCAACCTAAAACCCGAATGGAATTGAAATTACAGGTTAACCTAGAAAAATTTCTTCAGGTTGGCGAATTAAGGGGAAAAGTGCCAAAAAAGCCCTAAACCTTTTGTGTTTGTGCCAGTTTAGTCATAAACCTTTTTTTGGTGCCAATTTAGTTCTAAACGTTCTTACTAAGTGCCGATTCAGTCTTTTTTGCCAGATTTTGCTGACTGGACGCCGGCCGGCTGACGTGGCCTAATCGGTGCTTTACGTGGACAATTTTTAATAATATTTTAATATTTTAAAATATTTTTCTTCTTTTAAAATTTCATTATAACATGATTTCACAGCTCGACATCCTTTAGAATCAATCTAGCAACCTAAAACCCAAATGGAATTGAAATTACAGGTTAACCTAGAAAAATTTCTTCAGGTTGGCGAATTAAGTCATTGAGTTCTTATCAAGCTCTTTGCGTATGACATTAATCCAACGCGTTAAGATGTTCCCCGCAAACTTAAACTGAACCCTTTCTCTCTCAATCAATGATTCGTTAAGCCAACTACACCAATTGTAACTAAGCTGAAGGTTGTTACTCTGTTGGGCATTAAGATGCAGCTCCATGGGAGTAATAAATGGAATTTGGGTCTCTTGAGTGCGTATATATATACATACTATTGGTAAAGTCCTTAGGCCCAAATGAATTTGGAGACTATTGAATGATTTGAGCTCCACGTTAAACCTAACTTTTCACGGTGCACGTGATAAATTGTAAATTCCAGAATTCATTCTTTCCTTTGTGATTATACCTATAAATTAAGTTAGGCTAGTCAATAGGTAATTGAAAGAGTTTAGTTGTGATGGTTAGTCTGGCTAGTAGCGCCAACTGTGACGGGGATGGCAAGGTTGGAATGAGTCCTCTTGCGGTGGTGCTGAGGACAACAGCATGGCAGTGGCTGTAGAGATGGGTGCTGCACTCTATGTCAGCCCATTCATGTTTCTTTTTTTCCTATTTCAGTTTTTTGCTTTTTTTTTTCCTTTTTCGTTTCTTTTTTTGCCTTTTTTATCTTATTAAACTTTAACTTGTAAACATAAATGAAAATCTAAGTAATTCTAATAGACACGTACAATTAAGATTAATGAATGAAAAACCTCAATATGATTAAACCTGAAAAGAGTCGAACGAAGATAGTATTTTTGATTATATGTAAAGCGTGGATATTCTACTTGCGTTGGAAAAAGAGACGTTCACATGGGGAGGGTAGAGGGATGCGAAAGGTCAAACAACAAAGTCAATTTGCCTTCTGCAAAGTCTTGGTCTACTTGGAATTGATTGAAGTTTCTTTCGAGAGAGCACTCTCTCTCGAGGTGCTTCACTCTTTCTTAACAAATCACGCGTGAGTATTCTCCACTTTCGCTTCACTTTCCGGACAAAAGAGCGCATGAAGTCTCTGGGAATATTCTCAAAATATTATAAAACAAGCACTTGTGGAGAAAAAGTATTTTAAATTAATATCTCTAACTTGCGATACGCATCTTTAAAAGTCTTAGTCTTTGTTTGATTTTTTTGTTAGATGAAAGTCTTGGTCTTCCAATACTTTTCTAGTTCACTTTTCATTAATTCATTATCACTTTGCTTCACCATTATCCATGTTGTTCTCTACGGTGACCCAATTCACCCATGACCATCTTTTATGTTCCTTCTTGGCTTTCTTCTAATATTATTTCTAGTATTGTTAATTTAAGCAAGACACGTAGCACGTGGAAATACTACTAGTAATGAAAAAGAGATATTCACATAAGGATGGAAGAGGAGGGATGTGAAAAGTGAAGCAATCAAACCAAATTGCATCCTGGAAAGTCTTGGTCTTCCTGCATTTTATTACAGTTCCTTTCCCTTTAGCTATTCTTCACTTTTTGCTTCACTCTTAGACAAAAGAGGTACATGATATCTAGTAAAGTTTGGGTCTTCCTAATGAAAAGTATTTAATTTGAGTATATTATTACGGCAAGCCGTTTGAGTTAGACTGAAGAGCATATGTTTTGCTCCACATTATGTCCTTGAGTCAGATTAATCTCCTCTTACTCCAAAACAAGAATTTTGGTCGTCGTTTGAAAGAGAGGACCTTTTCTTGCGGCCATCCAAAACAGAAACTGAAACGTGATTTTTTTTTTCACATGACCAACTTCGAATGCACGCCTATTTTCATAAAATATTTATTGCTTGCGAGTATTTTTGTTGCCTTTTTATGCATCCATATAGTCTTAGTATCCTTATAATTACAGTGCTAAAAATTCAAAGCAAGATGAGGAGCAAAGATCTGCTGAAGGGTGCTAAGGTAGTTGTTGATGATGGTGAATCACTTGATGGGAGAATTGGGTTCAAAGAACGGAAAAAAGCTAATCCAAAGCATCTTGCTTAATGAATTAGTTGGTAATTTGTGACTCGTTTAATATTTCCAGAGTAAAGTGAAGCAACTTGCTTAGGGATTAGTTGGTATGACTGACCCTTTTTCTTGTTTAGCCAAAAGCACATGTTTCTATTTTCCTCATTGAGAAGACAAAGATAGGCGTCTTTAATGACTTGAAGATCTACAACAGAAAATAAGATGCCGTTGTTGGGTGTGTCCTCAGTATCTTGGGTTTCAAATCGTTTGTTTTAGTCAGTGCAAGTTAGGGTTAGCAGACCAACTAACAACAACCGAGTTGCTTTAATTTACTTTATGAAAATGGTAAACGAGTCACAAATCATCAACTTACAATTTATAATCTAGGAAAAATGACGCAAATTATACTTTACACGTTACACTAATGAACATGAAAATCATGTTTACGGACCACAATTCTCCTATCAAGTTATTCCAGGTCATCAACTACTCCCTTAGCACCCTTCAGCAGATCATTTCCACCCATCTTGCTGCGAATTTTTAGTGTTGTAACTATCACATAAAAGCATACACGGATTGTGTATTCACCAATAAAGCTAAAAACAAAGACATTGGAATCATAAAGATACTAAGAACATACTGATGCTACAACAGCCCACGAAACAGTCGCAGTGATAACACTTTTGACGAAAATATGCGTGCACTCTAAGTTGCTCATGTGAAGACTCTACTCTGGATGGCCAAAAGTAAAGGTCCGACGGCTAAAGGTCTTCATATGAAAACAATGGAGAGCAATTGAAGAAATGAGCACTTGAGGACAAGAACCTTTGATGCGTATCCCTTAAAAGTCTTGGTCTTTCTTTAATGTTTTTGGTAATTGAACGTCTTGGTCTTCCTAGAATTCATAGTTGTCTCTCTCCATTAGCTTATTTTCTCCTTGCTTCGCCATAACACCTTTGTTACTTTCAACACTGACTATTTCACCATGGCCATCGGAGAGATAGTTTTGGGTTCCTTCTTGGCTTCCTTTTTTCAGGTCCTATTTGACAAGTTGACTTCTCTAGCATTGGGCTATGCTCAGCAGGAAGGAATCGGCACTGCCCTGCTTGAGGAGTGGAAGGACATGCTGGTCACAATCGATGCCGTGCTGGTTGATGCAGAGGAAAGGCAGCTTGACGGTAACCGTCTAGTTAAGCTGTGGCTAGATGATGTTAGGGACTTGATTTACGACATGGAAGACTTGCTCGATGAGTTTGCAATCAAAGCTGCTCAGCATAAGTCGGGGGCAGAATCCAGCGCAAGCATAGGTTGGGTGAAATCTTGCTTTGGTCGACATAAATCCTCTAAGTCAAATCCGATCCCACGCTCCCTTGTGTTTGAAACCAAGGTCCAAGAGATCAATGGCAGGTTGGAAGCAATTGTCGCTAGGAAGGCTCGTCTAAGCTTAAGAGAGAATGTTGCAAACAAATCCAACTACACCAACAAAAGGGATCCCACCTCTTCTTTGCCGGAGGCTCAATTTTTCGGTAGGGAGAAGGAAGAAGCACAGATTCTCAAACTATTGATTAGTGACGTCGAAAATTCTAATGCCACGTTAAGCATAGTCCCCATAGTTGGAATGGGCGGTGTTGGGAAGACAGCCTTGGCTCAACGGCTGTATAATGATTCTAGAGTGAAAAGTTGTTTTGAGAGGAGGGCATGGGTTTCTGTGTCAGATGTTTTTAATGTTCTTGATATAACAAAGACTATCTTGCGGTCGATCACTGGATTGTCTTGCAAAGGCGAAGATCTTGATGGGCTTCAAGTTAAATTGAAGGATAGTCTATCTGGAAAGAAGTTTCTTGTGGTTTTAGACGATGTTTGAAATGAGAACTATGGAAAATGGACTGACCTCTTAAAACCATTTGAATCGGGGGCCAAGGCAAGCAAAATAATCATCACAACTCGCAACCTTCTTGTTGCTTCCATAAGAGGAGCTTTGCCGTATCCTTTGGAGGAGCTGTCCCTTGATAATTGTACAAGTTTATTAGCCTTTCATGCTCTTGGAGTAACAAAATTTGAGAGCCACCGATATCTTGAAGCAACAGGCAAGGAATTAGCTAAAAAATGTAGAGGCTTACCTTTGGCAGCGAAGATGTTGGGCGGTGCTCTATGTAATGAAAAGAATCCAGATAAATGGAAAGCTATCTTAAATAACAGAATATGGAATCTTCCGAAAGGAAAAAAGATGAGGTTCTCCCAATTTTGAAATTGAGCTATGTCCATCTTCCTTCTTACTTGAAGAGATGTTTTGCTTATTGTGCAGTGTTTCCTAAGGATTATGAAATTGAAAAGGATGAGCTAGTACTCTTATGGATAGCAGAGGGTTTCTAGATGGACAAAAATCAAATGGGAATATCTTGAGTTTGGGACGAGATCACTTCGATGAGTTAGTATCTAGATCATTCCTTCAACAATCAAGGGTCAACACATCTAATTTTTCAATGCATGATCTTTTGAATGATCTAGCAAAGTCAATTGCAGGTGGGACATGCTTTAGCTCGGGGAGTCTTTGTTGGCGCTGATGAAGATGAGGCATCTCTTGAAAAAACTCGGTATGCATCATTCATCTCGACGTTGTTTGTTTCTTCAGAAAGCTTGAGAGCATACAAACACATGAAGGTCCTAAGAAGTTTAAGCCTATTACATGATAGATTTAGTTGGAAAGATAACTTTCATATATCCAATAAAGTGCTACATGACTTGCTAAGAAAATTGAAAAACTTGAGAGTGTTCTTGTTATGTCATTGTTCCATCACAGAGGTACCAAATTGTGTTGGCGATTTAAAACATCTTCGATATCTCAATTTCTCATACATGGATATTGAAAGGCTACCAGAGTCCATTGTTGCCTTGTGCAAATTACAACCTTTGATCTTAAAAGGTTGCCACAAGCTTTCTATGTTGCCTCTAGGGATCACAAAAATGGTCAACTTACAATTTCTTGACATTAGATATACAAAAAGTCTAAAAGAGATGCCATCGCATATTAGTAATTTGAAGAATCTTACTATTTTATCCAAGTTTATGGTAGGACAAGAGCAAAAATCACGGATAAAGGAGTTAAAGAACTTGTCACATCTTCAAGGAGAATTGTTCATATTAGAATTGCAAAAGGTAGAAGAAGTTAGAGATGCAATTGATGCTAATTTGATTGAAAAGCGAGGCCTTAACAAATTGTTCTTGCATTGGGGTGACAATTTTGGAAACATTCGGAATGATGAGCATGAAGCACTGGTGCTTCGCTCTCTACGACCTCACACTAATCTTGCAATTCTCACTATTTCTGACTATGGTGGTGCATTACTCCCAACATGGTTAGATGATCCATCCTATTCTAGCATGGTGTCTTTGTGCTTGCGGGGTTGTCCTAAAGTTACATTGTTGCCATCACTTGGACAACTACCTTCACTTAGAGAATTATCTCTTGAAGGTTTAAATGCAATAAGCACAATAAGCTCTGAATTTTACGGAGGTAAAAGGCCTTTTCCATCCTTGACATCTTTGAAGTTTGAAGAGATGAGGGAATGGAAGGATTGGTATGATGAGGGCCTAGAAGAAGTCCCATTCTCCTGTCTTAGCATCTTGTTGTCCGGAGCTGTCTGTCGTTGGTAGGGACATTGCCTCGTCGACTTGATCATCTCACAAAACTTGAAATTCATTCATGCCCATATTTGAATAACTTAACCGGTGTGGTTTGTGTTCCATCTCTCCATGAGTTATACCTTCAGGATTGTAACGAGGAGATCTTAAAGAGTTTTGCAAACCTAATTTCTTTAACCATTCTTAAAATTAGGAATCTTGCAGAGCTTGTTTGCTTTGATCATGGGTATATGAGGGGCTTGGTCAAGTTAAAAGAGCTTCATGTAGGACAATGTCACAAGCTAACACACTTGTGGCAAGATAGAAATGAAGTGCAAAATCTTACTTGCCTTCAGAGTTTAGTCATCGATAGTTGTCTTCAATTAACATCTTTTGTGGTCGGAGAAGGAGAAACAGAGCTACCCTGCAACCTTGAAAGGATGGAATTGAGGCATTGCAGGAGTTTAGAAAAGCTTCCAAGCAAGATGCACACACTTAGACATTTGGTCATTTGGAATTGTCCTAAACTTGTAGGACTAACCATTCCTCCATATGACTCTAGCAATAATAACTCGATATCTCAACTTGAATATTTGAAGATAGATGAATGTGATTCTCTACAGCATTTCCCTTTGCAAAGGGTTCACTTCCTACTTTGAAGACACTTTATATTAGCGGGTGCAATGGAGGGGAGTCGTTGGAAGAGATCACCATAGAATCGCTAGATACTTTGGGTCTCGCCAACTGTAAGAATTTGGGAAGCCTACCACAGTGTCTTCATATGCTCTCCCATCTCACTCATATGGAAATATTTAATTGTCCAGCTTTGGAGATAGAGGACTTCCTTCCCATTCCCATCACTCTTTCACTTTTATCTCTTATTGAATGTCCAAAAATAAAGTCTCTGCCAAATCAATGGCATCATCTTACATTACTCCAAGAGCTATACATTAGCGATTGTAAAAATATCAAATGCCTCCCTGAAGGAGGTTTGCCTCCCAATTTGCAGCGGCTTATAGTTTTGGGGTGCAAGAATCTAAAGCAACCAATGAGAGAATGGGGCTTACCCCTGCTTACATCCCTAGTGGCTTTGTCAATTGACGGAAGAAGCATGGGAGAGGAGGGAGAGGAGGTGTGGTTTCCTTCGAAGGCTGAGGATGCGTGGAGTCTTCTCTTTCCTTCCTCTCTAAAGTATCTTTCCATTTACAATATGAGGAACATGGAAAGGCTATCAAGTGGCCTTCACAGCCATCTCTCCTCTCTCAAATGGTTGAGCTTTATAATTTGCCCGAAGTTGAGGTACTTACCAATGGATGGTCTTCCTCCCTCCCTCCAAGTATTGGGGATACAAGAGTGTGAGATTCTAAAACACCATGCTCAAAACTCATTGGCCACTATTGGCCCTCATCCAAGAGATCCCACTCATCAACATTGATCGGGTTCGAATCCAATGAATTGTGGTCGATTACACCTAAACCATTGAAGGCTCAAAAGATTTGTCTCCGTTGATTACAGTCAGGTTCTCCAAGGTTCGGGTATGTTTTTGGTTTTGAAGGCATCAATTTGAATTCTCCTTCCGTAATTCGATGCATGATACAAACTGATTTTTCCCATGGAGATGTTTCACAAAAATTTCTAAAACCAACCATTAAGGTCAAAGACTGACATTTCGGTGGGGCGTTCCCATCAGGTTGGATCTACTTGTTTTGAAGATAATATTGTGATCTGTATTGACAAAATCTCTTGGAAGGATCACTCACAAATGCTATTGAGGTACGGCTAATGCTATCAATGTTATGTGTCATATTCTGCAATCTAACCCCCCAACAGGGGAAAAAAAGAAAGAAAGAAAGAACAAGAAGAAGAAGAAGAAGCATTTAATTTTATTGGTGCACTGATATGTTCTAAATTTTCTTCTAGTAAATTTGACCCATATAAGAATAATCTTCTTGAAAATCTAATATGGAAGCTGTGATATGATTGTGAAGAAAGGGGATGCAATTTTTTTTTTTTTTTTGGTGGCTTTCTTTAGAATCGAGAACCTTCTTTTTGTTGATGATGATCCTTCGTCGTATTACGCAGAGGAGCTAGATAAGATTTTTGGGTAGGTCATGGCTTAAAGCTTTCAATGGAACTCCAATTCATGACAACATTGATATTCTATCAATCGCCTTCTGTTTGCGTCTTGATGTTTGGTGGGTTAGGGACTAAGACTTACAGCTTGCTCGAAATTTTAGCTAGTATACTTATGCTTGTTTGATTGAAATTGTAACGCTAGGCTGCCTGCCTTTGTGTTTGCAGTCAGCAATGACCTCTGGGCATATCAATTAAGTTCTTTAAAGTATCAGTTGTTTGCATTTTCTCCACCTTGGAATATAATAATGTCATGCATCATGTCATTGTATCTGAAAATACCTTCTTATGTGACATTCTTCCTGCAGGGAGTTCTGAAACAAGAGCTTCTAGCTCACTTTCTTTGGTGTAACTAGAAATCTTGTGCTTCAACCAATATGTAACTTGTCGGGTACATCTCCTCCCTCTCTACAACAGTTGCATATGTAAATTTTTTGTTGAAGTAATTTTCTTATGACATTGTGAAGCTATATTAGAGGGCAGTTAATTTGTAATCTGAATTGTGGTTTACTGTCTACTTTATCTAAGGCTATTTGGATGTTATTGCACATATAACATGGTGCTTTGATCGCACAATTAGGTGGTTAGAAAAAGCAAAGTTGCATTTGCCAATGTTACTTTCGAGAAACCTCATCCAATCATCTGGTAAGTTTACTCATTTTTCTCCGCCTTATGATTTCAATTACTTTTTCAGTTAGCTTGCTATTGTTCTTGCACTGAATGAACTTATCGGAACCTGTTCTTTATATTGAAAATACAGTGCAACCAATTAGTGATCACAGCTACAGGGAGCCTCTGCCCTCTTACATCTAATTTATATGGGAACCGAAACAAATCTAATTGTTCCAACGGGCAAAATATTAGGAACATAACATTTATGCTAGCCTGATTAGTGTTTTTGTATTAGAGTAATCTATAATACCAAGTAGTTCGGGTATCTGTGCCTATTGGCAGTATGGGCCTTGCACATGATTAATGTGGAAATTTCTTTCTTTATAAATGTGGACTTTAAGTTCTGCTTTAATGACCAGTGACTACAAAAGTGTAAATTGTAAATTGTAAGTTTCTTGTCTAAGGATAGATAGAGTATGACTATGCATTTTTCACTATCCCCAACTATAGAATTTGGATGCAGTTGAGGCGTTCATTCTAGGTATTGTTCCAAGGAGGAATTCTGGTGGTGAAATTGATTTCCTTGCCAAAATACTTCAATTTGACAAACAATGGATCGTCTTCACAGCTAATTGCCTTCTTTTCACCTTGATTTGCAGGTTAGTCAAGATGAGCATCTAATATCTGTGAGCGTGGACGAGCTCTGGGTGGTTCCTCAAGGCAAGGTGGCGCCTTCCCATGGGGATTTCCAGGATTTATAAGAAGATACTTCTGCTCCCATGGAATCAGATGAGTTTAGTTCTTGTCATCAGCAGAGTGTGGTTCACCGGGGTGACGTTTCCTTACAAAACAGAAATTGAGTCTTAGCTACAGAGAGAAAGCGAAAAAGGACAGAGGATGGCTGCTGGTATGCAGGACATACTTAAAATTACATCAGTCCTTGTTTATCATTTAAACTTGATTAGGGCTCGTGGAACTCAAGTATTTTACATTGAGCATGCAGTGCCATTTGCCAATAGTTTCAGAGGCAACTAAGTGTATGTTTTACGAGAAGTCAATTGTAGAGGAATATTTTCCCCATTTTCATTGTTTGGCACTGCTTAGGAGAGTTATATGAAAATATTTTCATAGTCAACAAAAAATTTCTAATTTCTTGCAATAACAACTACTGTAGAGATGGAAGAATGGATTGAAAACAGAGGTTTTGAATACGTGAATATAACAGCAAAATTCTGAATGAGCCCTTCACATAAAAACCCATATTCAAACTATTGATCATCTTTCTTATATTCAAACACCCATTCCATCTCTTGACAACATTTGAAGCGATCCTATATTTTTCCTACGCAGGAGGGGGGAGGGAGGAAGGATCAATTGCCATAGCTACTCTTGGATGTTATTTTGAGGATTCTGCATTTGCTATGACATACTTCTATTCTGAGAAGGTCGTCACTCAGCGACATCCATGGCCCACTCTTTGGAAGTAGGCGAGCCCCGTCACCATTAATCCCGTCAAGCTGCCAATGGTTCAGAATTAATCACCTCGTAGTGAGATGCACGCGCTGTCATCACAAATGGTTTCGATCTCATGACCTCACTTTTGTAGAATAGCGGCCCATACCAATAAGTCACAGTCATTGGGGATTAGGGGTCTCCCATTATTGTGGGTTAACATGATAATTAGAGTTATTCAGCGGGGAAAAAATTATCAAAAAGGGTCACTAATTTCTAAGAGTAGGAAAGTCAAGCATCTCGGTTCTTGTCTTGTTTGTTCATTTTTGTTGTTGTTGTCGGGTGGGTACGCATATAATTTTGTTTGTCTGATCACTGTTATAGTTGTTTATTATGCATGAAAGATAGTTTTTATTCAGGACTAACTAATCGTCCCATTTCAGATCTTTTAATTTTCTTATTTTCTACTCATACTTATGCTAATCGTCAGGTTGAAGAGTTTCCGATTGAACTACAGCATGGTTAAAATTTTATGGATGAAAGGCTATGGCAATTGAAGAAAGCCAGAAATTAAAGAAAAAATCTGGGACTTTTACTTTGCTTTTCAATACATAATTTTTTACTTTTGTGAACCAATCATTTTGAAGTTGGTTATTACTTGAAGCAAGAAATTCTCAACTGGCACCCAGATCAAAAAAGATACCAATTTTCTCACATGCTATATGATATGAAAAGCTTATTTGGAAATAAACACAAGAGGAAGAAATATAGATTGCCCTTTAGACGTTAGTCTTTTCAATTGATTAACTTCTCGAAGTTTATTTCGTGTCGTTGCACCGTAAAGTTTCACAATACACACTAGTCTGCCAAAAGTGGTGACTTTATCGATTAGAATGTTTTAAGGTACGATATATCTATCACAAGGATGATAGAATTATATCTGAACAAAGCATTTTGTATCAAACACATAAAAAGTGACGGAGATATGGAATTGCAAGTGCTAAAAACTTGATATGGGGAGACACTTGAGCATTAAAAGTTCCAAAAGGTACACTTAAATGTCAAAATTGGAAAAGGATGGAACACTTAGGGCTTGTTTAATAACACTCTCGGGAACAACTAATTATATTATTTTGTTTTTGAAATAATTTTTTAAAAGAACAGAAATCCGTTTGATAAATATTTTATTCTCAGGAACAAAAATATTTTTTTTTTTTTTTTTTGGGAATAGATTTGGAACATAATGAAAAAAGTGAAAAAAAAAAATTGCTTCTTGCTTCTTAGGAACAATTCTTAAAATCAAATCTATTTTTTTCTTTTTATCTTTTTTTTTTTATCTCTATCTTTTCTCTTTCATTTTCTTCTTCCTCTTTTGGGCCGATTGTCGCCCTTAGCCACGACGATCAACCAATGAGGGCAATGAGGGCGTCGGCAACCTTGATCCTTAGTGACCCCAGCATCATCGGTCCCGACAACCTTGAGCCACGATGGAACTAGCAAAGTTGATGTGATAGCAGCTTTTTCGTTTTTGATTGGATAAGTTGGGCTTTTCATCAACACACCTATAATTGACCAAGCCAAGGCTCGGCCTTAAGGAATATAAATGCATAGACTTGAGAATTTGATCGAATCAATTGCTTGAGCTGCTAGTCTAAAGGTCATTACAGCACAGATCGAGAGATAGGTCGGTTTGATTGAGATATGTGATTAAGTGTGGGTGATTCCACCCGATTGCAAAATTTTTGTCGAACAAAGACTAAACCGATTTTTCTATTGTTTTGGCGTCCTACATCCGTATTTGAAACATTGAGATTTTCACGACAACCAAGAGTCGCTAATGTGTCGAAGATATACATTGTGGCTCGAAAACAATTAATCACGGGTCAATTGCACTAAAAATTCTTAAAAGCTACCCAAAAGAGGGTTAGGTCACACTAAAATTGCGTCCGGGAGTTGAAATTAACCGCGAATTTGAATCCGATTTAAGAAATTGAAAGTTTTGTCATGTCATAATTTATTTTGGGAATATCGACTCATCTTTCGAGGAATTTTCGCGAGTTCAAGATTTTACGAAAAATCAATTCGGACGATTCGAAAAAGAATGAAAATTCAGTTTGTCAAATTGAAGAGATTTTTGGCCTTTAAAAGGGTCTAGTTGATGAGACCAAGTGTGGAAAAGGGTGTGGGCTTCTTCCTTTGCTAAATTGGATGTCAAATTGAAGAAATTGAAATCTAATTGGATAAAATTCGTAGGCTAGAAGGTCTGTCTTATTTTGGTCTACAATTGGACTTTAAATTGTGCAAGTTGGTGTTGAAATTGGTCTTGGATGACCAATTGATATTATTGTTTGAAAGTGAGTCGAAGATAAGCTTGAATAAGCATCAAGTATTCAAGATTTTTAGTGTTGATTTTCCTTTTCTTCCCCCTCACCGGAATCCTCTTCGCGCACGTTTTCTCCTCTCCCCCCCTTCTCCTTCTCCTTCTCCTTCTCTCTCTCTCTCTCTCTCTCCTTCCTTTTCTTTTAGTTTTCTGCACGTTCCTTTTTCCTTGGCCGACCATCCTCTGCCATTTCTTTTCCCTTGCTTTATTTCCTTTGACTTTTATACTCATCCTTATCTCTCCCACTCACGTGGTTCCCTCTCCCTCATCCCTTCTCTTTTGTTTTCTGTTTTGTCAAAGCCTTCAGCCCTGCACGTTCTCTGCCCCTCCTCTTCGTGCATCTCCACCGAAGCTGTCACACGTTCGCCCATTTCCTCTCTGCTATCTCCACCATTTTTGCCCCCATTTTCCCTGCAGCTTGGTCTTCTTTCATTTTTTCCTTCGAGGCAACTCTTCCATCGAAGCCTGCAGCTGCCACCTCAACAGTCAACTTCAGCAGCCCGTGGACCGCGGGCCTTCACGCCAGCACGTCCCGCAAGCTTCCTCCACCTAAATCGTGGGCTTCATCTGCTCGAAGCCACGGCCGGCCGTCTGAGCCCGTGAGCTTCAGCCCATCAAGCCGAGCCCGCACCTGCACCCACGGCCGCCGAAACCAACCCAAACCACACCCAATCAGCTGCTGTTTTTCTCTCCACCGAACCGAAGTAGCCTGTTCAGCTCAACCGTGAGCTTCCTTGGCCGATTTTGGCCTTGGTTTGGCCTTCGTTGGCACTACCATAAGCTCGAGTTTCAGCCGCCGTCATCGTGAACTAGTTTGCATGCTAAATCAGTGAGTTTACTTACTAATCTCCGCTTATGGAGTTAATTATGTTTAAGGGTTGATTAGTTTAAGTTAAGCATAGATTATGTGGTTAGTTAGAATATATTAGCAATTTAATTAATCATTATTACATGTTAGATGGTTAGAGTAGTGTAATTATAACCTAAATAAGATGTAGTATTTATCTATATAGGTTCAGAATTTTTCTGAGCCCATTTCATATTTAATTAGGCTTTTCCAACCTAAGTTGCAATTTTTGTATTTATTTAATTAATTTTCGTAAGTATTTAATTAATTATTATTTTTCGAAAATTAGACTAGGATAACCGGTGACTAGAATTTCGTGATGATTGCAATTGTGTGTTTGGTTATTTATCTCGAGTGTTAATTTGTGCTAATTGAGTGATATTTGTAATTTTGAAAATTTATTCCAAAATTGAGTATTTTCTATTTTTAATTAGAAAATACCGGATGACGGTTTACAACGCAAAAATGTGTTTTTGGACTATTGAAATTAATGAGATCTTCAAAAGAGAAAATATTGTATTTTGGCTAAGGTCGACCATATACCCACATACGATTATTTTTATCGAGAATGATAAAAGTGGTGAAGTTGTCGATTGATCGAGGATAGTATATAATATCAACCTATGGGCTTTTATATGCAAAGTATACCTTAATAGGTTACGGTGGGCATTGTCGGTATACTATATTAGCTTGCGAGCTTTGATATATCGAGCTTAGCGTGAATAGTATACTATTTATCAGCTTAGAGTGGGCTATACTATCCATCTTCACTTAGTATGACTTGATGTGATCGGACTTTATAGATAGTATTGATTGGTGTTTGAGGCTAGGCATCGCCAAGCTAGGGTGAGGCCAACCTCACATCACCGCTCAAGGGCAAGGTCAAGCCTCACCGGTGGCCAAGCGAGAAGCTAGGCCTCATCGAGCCAGGGAGGTCAACCTCACGCCGGCCCGGGCAAGGCCGAGCCTCGCCATGAGCTTGCTGGGTGGTCACCCGACCTCGCCCCTACCCTAGCGATTGCCCACCATGGCGATGGTGGGCGGTTGGTCACAAAGAAGGAGGAAGAATAAGAGGAAGGAAAAAGGAAAAAAAAAATAACCAAAAAAATTAAGAATCTTACCAATCGCATTTCTATCCCAAGAATATAAATTTTGTATAGTTATCAAAAGCTTTTTTATGCTCAAAATTATTATTGTGACCGATATTATTACCAAACATGTCCTTAAGTGCCAACAGAACAAATTTTGCCAAAATACTAACATGGCATTTTCTGAAGACTTTTTTTAAAAACTGATGTGGCAATTTTTTGAAAAAAAGAATTATCCACAAGGCATTTTTTTGAAAAAAAAAAGGGAATAAGTGCATTAGAAGTCCTAAAAATTGTCTCAAAACTGCAATTATGTCCTAAAATTTTGAAAATGTGCATTAAATCTTGAAACTCTTTACGAAAGTGCAGTCAAGTTTTAAAACTTTCAAAAAGTACAATAGACTACTAAAAATTATCACGAAAGTGCAATTGAGTCCTAAAACTTATCATGAAAATGCAATTGAATCCTACAAATTTTCAAAAAGTACAAACAACCTAAGGATTTAATTGAATCATTTTGATAAGTTTTAAGACTTGTTTGCACTTTTGAAAATTTTAGGACTTAATTGTATTTTCACGATAGGTTTTAGGATTTTTAATACACTTATCCCTCAAAAAAAGTATCTATGTGACAATTTAAAAAAAAAAATAAAAGGGAAAAAAAGAGGTAGCCATAGCTTCGGGAGGGCCTCCACAACCCTGGCTTGCGGTCGGCTAAGGTCACCGACCACTAGGCACTAGGGGGCCCAACAACCCCGGCTGATCCTCACCCCACCGTCACCGACCCTTTCCAACAATGGTGTGGCGATGTGAGCAGAAGGACTCCGTAGAGGCCCTTGTTGATTTGATGCTGCCGCTCCTCCTCTTTTTTTTTTTTTTTTTAATATAGTTTTTAGTTTAATTTAATTAATACTTATATTAAAAATCAATTTTGGGCAAAGCAATGTCGTTTTGCACATTCATTGTTGAGTAGGCAACTTCGAGAACCACATAAACAAAGGTATTATTAAAATCATGCCACATCGAATTTTCGGTTGCTCTCGTTGGAATTGGTACTTAGGAGTACATTTGTTAATGTTCTTGTTTCTCTATTTTATTTTATTTTTGCTTTTTTTTTGTTCCCCAAGAACATAAATCCATTTATGTAGGTTTTATTCCTTGGAATAAATTTATTCTCGAGAATAGATTTGGAATAAAAACAAAAAAAAAAAATTGCTTCTTTGTTTACAAAAACAAGTCAAGAAACAAGCTTTTTCTATTTTCTTTTCTTCTTTTTCTTTTCTTGCTTTTTCTCTTCCACTTCCTCTTTTCTTCCCCTTAACCAATCGCCAGCCAGCCACAAGGTGAGGCCAACAACCAGCTAGAGGAAGGAGGAAAACAAAAAAGAAAAGGAAAAAAAGTAATAAAATTATTAATAAAATAAAAGAAATTTTAAGTCACAAACATATTTGGGGTCGTATCAAACGCATTTTTATTTTAGAAATAAAAATTTTGTATAGTTACCAAATACTTTCAAATGCTCATAAACTTGTTCAGTGAACAAAAATAAAAATAAAAAAAAAAAAAATATTTCTAAATAAAAATTATCCTTGAGAATATAAATATTACCATACGCACCTTAAATGTCTCAATTTAAACAAAAAAAAAAAAAAAAGATACTTAAGTGTATCTTTTAGAATTTTTATGCTTAAATATCTACTTGTGTCAAGTTTTGACACTTGCAATTTACTTTACCTTAAAATAATGGCACAAAATAATATGCAGACAAGCAAGAGGACATTTGTCTTTGTTACGTTAACCATTTGGATTTTCCGTTTCCATCCTCTCTAAAATCTGCTTGGACGTAAAATAAGAGGCACGTGGAAAGGCTATCAAGTGGTCTTCGCATCCATCTTCTCTCTCAAACAGTTATATTTCATAGGCTTGCTAGAAGTTGAGGTACTTACAAGAGGATGGCTTGCCTCCTCCCTCAATGTGAGATTATGAAAGATTGATACTCGAAACTCACTAGCCACAATTAGCACCTCATCCAAGAGATTCTGCTCATCGTAATTAATCGAGTTCGGATCCAATAAACTGAAATAGATTGAAGCCTGGCGGCAATCAGAAGATTTCTATCCAGTGTCTAATTATTGTAGCTTCAAATTGCAGGATCAATTCTGTCGTTTGCAGCTACCAAGTCATCGTTTCAAACATGGCTAAACATCCATGTCTCGATAGTTTTTTTTTTTTCCCTTTTTATTTCCTTCTTCTCTTCAAAAAAACAAACATATGCACTGCCCACTGGGCACTAAACGATCATTTTTTTTTTTGTCTTAATCACAAATGAAGAAGAAGAAGAACCAAGGGATTGCGAGAATAAATTTCGAACCTCGTACGTCATACTTCTTCAAGTATGTAAGTTCAATCAGCTCATCAAGCCAGCGATATTTCTCATAAGGAGAAACTCTTACAAATGAATCTTGCATTAAGAGATACTTCTCCAATCGGCTCCTCAATCCGGATAATATTCTTATTATTATAAAGAGAGACTTCTACAAATGATTCTTTCATTAAAGGTCCGTTTGTTTTGCAAAAATAATTTTCAAAAAAATAATTATCTCATTTTCCAGCGTTTGGTTTGCTTAATAAAATGAGGCAATGGAAAATTTTTTCCTAATCAATTGAAAAGGTTTTCCTTCCAAAGTTTAAATTCAGGAAAATGATTTCCTCTTTGAAAAACTGATTTTCCAAAATTTTGTAAGGTCTTTGGTTAATGAAAATTTATTTTTAAAAAAATTTCTAATTAGAAATTAGAATTTGTTAATATTTTATTTTTCCTTTTCTTTTTTTTTTTTTTCTCTTTTCTTTCTTTGTCTGTGATCATAAACCCTAACTCTTCCTCCCCCACTCCTTCTCCTTCACCCCCCCTTTTCGTCACCGCCGTCGCCTCCAACCCTAACTCCTCTTGTGCTCCTGTTGGCTTCGCTCCCTCCTTTTCCTCTTCGTGACTCTTCTCCTTCATTCTCCAATGGATTTGGCTCCACACCGACGCTCTTCGGTACACCGTTGTCGGCCGCATCTAGAGGATCATCGCCCTTTGGAATGGCTTAGCCTACCGCGAGCTCAGGTCTATTGCAATGCACGTTGAGTTCCCCTTCACCATTGTTTGCCTCATTTGGGAGCTCTATTGCTTCTCTATTCGGTACGCCTTCACCTTCTTCCAGTGCGATCACAAGTTTGTCCTTGTTTGCAATGCTTGTGCCTGCGCCTCGGGCATGATCGAGGCTTGACAACTTGTGTTGACAACTCGTGCCTATGCTATGAGCTCGGCCAAGCTTCGATGGACGGAGTCGCTGCAGAGGGAGGCGAGGTCGTCAAAGATGTCGGTGATGGCAATGGACTGGAGGAAGGGACTATGGGTGAGGGGAGAGGCAAGGGGAGAGAAGGAAAAAAAAACAAATATTTATTAAAATTTTGATTTTTTTTTTATCTGAGAGATAGCATTTTTCAATGAGGCCCAAACATCAAAAAACATTTTCAATCATATAAACCTATTAAAGGAAAAGTAGTCATATTCCTAGAAAGTATTTTCAAGGAAACATTTTCCTTATTTTTTTGTGAAACAAATGCATCCTAAGATTCCATTCATTTTACGAAAATCAATTTTCAGAATAATGTTTTCTGAATTTTCCAGTGTTAATTTTGCGAAAAATGAATTGATTGGGGAAAATATTAGGGAAAACATTTTCCTTACTTACTCTCTCTTATCTCAGACTCTTACTAGCCCCCACTTCTTTCTTCTTCTTCTTCTTTTTAAATAATTCGAATTATTTTTTTTATTTTTGTTGACACCTAAAAATATCTCCACAATCACATGCTAGCCCTTTAAAATCACCATCATTACTACATATGGGCTGTGATTTACACAAGCTCAGCCCAACCTAGCCCATGGTGGTCATGAAAATGAAGGTTGGCCCAGAATTTCGAGAACCCTTGGGCTAGATTTTGATGAACCTATAAGCAAAGATACATAATTCGATAATGAAGCAGTTGAGCGTCACGTGTCCAAGCCAAGATATGCTGTTGAATACATAACATTGATGGCAAATTTGGGCAGGAATAATTAGTACTTAAAATGGCGCCAAACTCAAGAGGAGTCATTAATACTTACTAAAGAAGCCATGATAACATTGTCGAGCTGGTCAGAAAGTAACTAGATATGGATAAGACGGTCTAGCATGGAAGGTGGAGCGACTCTTGAGAAGGAAGCAACCGACCATCAATAGTTATCAAATTGGCCTATAAATACCGGAGGCAATTCAACAAAGAAGACCCTCCCAAACAACACACAAGGCTACTTTATCTTATCTTTTATCTTTGCTTAGTTTAGTTTAGCTATAGTTTAAGATTCCCATCGTAGATTTAATTCTGGCGAGTGTCTATATACCAAGCAATGCCATTGATTAGATTCCAATGCTAGCCCATCGTCCAGCGTCGTCGATTAGATTCCAATTTTGTATCATCATATTCATCTAGGAGTAGTGTTTACTAGGCATTATCACCACTATCTAGCATCATCAATTAGATTCCCACGTCATGTCATTATATCCATCTAGGAGTAGTGCCTACTAGGTGTTATCCTCATTATCGATTGAATTCCGACGTTGTGTTCTCATGTCCACCTAGGAGTAGTGTCTACCAGGTGTCATTATAGTTGTCCAGCGTCATTGATTGAATTCCAACATTGTGTCATCAAACTTATTTAAAAGTGGTGCTTTTCAAGTGCTTTGTTAATACCTAGTATTGTCAATCATCTTCATTTTGTATAAGCCACTTTAATTTTAATGGACTTTTATTATGTTAGAGTGAGTTTAGATCGAACCGTTGATTATATTTTGACATTAATTATCATTGATTTTGAACTTGTGTTAAGCTTGTTACATGACTCCTTTAGATTCAGGACTATATAATATATATATACATACATACATTATAGCTCATTTGCATTTAACCACTTTATCCAAAACCAATACAAAACCTAGTCTCCTTTAATAAAAAATCAAAATATAACATTTGACAAAAGATATTTCGTTGTGAGATCCAAAACCGACAAAACAATTTTTCTTTCCTTTTCTTATTTTCTCATTTTTCCTTTTCTTTTTTTTTTTTTTTGTTTTCTTCTTGCTCGTGGCGATTTGGTGAGTGGCGAGCCTCGAGACTTGCTTGTGGCCAATCGCCTCTAGCCACGGGCCTGACCAACCAAGAAAGAAGAAGAGGAAAACAAAGAAAAGAAAACTAAAAATAATTTAATAATCAATTTAAAAAAATAAAAATCGATTTTAAAAATAAAATATTATTATTATTATTATTATTATTATTATTATTATTATTATTATTATTATTATTATTATTATTATTATTATTATTATTATTATTGAAAAAGAGTACATATAGGAAAAAGATTTTCCCTACGAACAATGGAAAATATTTTCCATTTCATTTTCATGTTATACTCGAACACAGGAAAATAATTATACTTTTTTGAAAAATGACTTATTAAAAAATATTTTCTAAAAAGCCGCATTTTCCACGAAATGAATGAAGATTAAAATATTTTAAATATTCTATGGCATTCCTATGAGAGTATTTGGCTTGTTCAAGCCCTTTGGTCAAAATAATTTCTCCTCGGCGTTCTTCACCTCTCCGAGGTCTCACGTGACAAGAAACTCAATCATAGTGCAAGGATTGGTCTCCCATCGACGCCACAATAAGATTAGAGGTTGCTAGGTCTTTAGGAACTTCTTGCAGGTGTCATGACCTGCTGAGCTGAAATCCTAAGGGAGCTAGTCAGATTGTCAAGCGGGCACGAAAAATCCCTCTCGCGGATGGGGCTTGCGCTTGGCGCAAGTCCTCCCAAGCTCTGAGAATAGCATATGAGTTTCTCATTTGAATGTGACATTTGTTTTTGCTTTGGGAGTCCCCACTAGATTGTTAGGCCTTGTTTGGTAACCATCCAAGGAATAGCTATTTCTATTCTTTTGTACCCCAAAGTGAAAAAAAGAACATAAATTCTTTTGGTAAGATAGAATAAAAATCTATTTTTTTGTTCCCAGAAATAGATTTAGAACAAAATCAAAAAGTAGAAAAAAAGTTACTTCTTTGTTCCCAAAAACAATTTCAAGAATCAAGCCTAACTTTATATTTTTTTCTTTTATTTCCTTTCTTTTCTTTTCATTCTTTTCTCCTTCTCTCTTTGTCTTCTTCTTTTTCCTTCTAGTCCCAACTGGTCATCAGCCATCGTTGCCGTCACAGTGAGCCACGACCTTGCCCTATCCTAGCGGGGCTCCTTGCCCAAATCTAGCGAGGCTGAGGCTCGACGTAATCTAGCGAGGCTCCAACGAGCTCACTGGACCTTGCCCAGCCGATTGCTAGTCACGACACAGTCGGCCCGCAAAGAGGAAGAAGAAGAAAAAGGGAAAAGAAAAAAGAGAAAAATAAGAAAAATATAGTAAAAGTATTAAAAATATTTCAAAAAAAAAATTAAGAATCCTACCAAACACATTTCTACCCTAAGAATAAAAATTTTGTACAGTTACCAAATGCGTTAATTTATTTAGAAATTGTTCCTGGTAACATAATAACAAAAAAAAAATTCTAATAAAAATTTTTTCCTAAAAATATAATGGTTACCAAACGCGCATTTATTGGTCGATTAGAGGATTAGTGAGAAGCAGGAGCTTGTCTTATTTCCAGGAAAATAAAGATTAACTCTTGGGACGAGCTTGTCTTATTTCCAGGAAACAAAGATTAACTCTTGGGATGTCCGGCACCATTATTGGTGCATTTTCTCTTTATTTAAAAATAATTATTCATGCGATTTTATCGTTCTTTACCATCTTTATTTTACAATATGGTAGGCAATCAAGCTTAGCTACTCACTCAAGTTAAAAAATATATATATAAAGCCAAAAGACCGTAAAAACAATTAAAGTGAGGAAAAAGGAAAATAACTCCTAACGGGAAAAAGCAAACAAGACTTTATTATAAGGCCCGGAGCAGGACCCGTGAGCTGTGCAAAAATGTGCAATAACCTAATGAATGTAAAATTCTGCTAGAGTGGTGAAAATGAAATAAAAGTAAATTTAAATCAAACCATGCGATTCTGATGCTCTTTTATACCTTTTCATTTATTTTAAGCGAAAACCAATTAAAATCTACATGCTAAATCAATCTTGCAAAACAGCTCCAAAAATTTGCACTGATGGACAGCTGACATTCACTGGGGCTTTCGGTTTTAAACTTCTTGCAAGCACGGAGTCCTTGCACTCTTCAAAGTAATGGAAACAAATGCGATGCAAACCCTAGAAATCGAAACAAAAACCAAATCAATCAATGCCAGGGACCACCGAATCTCCCCGACACACCTATGGGCCATGAGGACCGATGAAGGCCGGCCCAAGATATATCGAGTGCTATAACAGGGCCGAATTCCAAGTATCCATAGATTGGATAGAAGCATTCGGCACATAATCACAAAAACAAGCTTGCGATTCGAGCCAGGACGATGGCGAAAGGATGTAGAATTGATCAAAACATGCCGACTACATCGATTACTAACATGACCCATAATAAATTCAAAACAACCCCTGTTCAGACCATGGATTATTCTGAACTGGGGTATGAACGTTGCGTAGGTTGGATAAAATGATGCAGATTCTTTCTTTACTACGTGGTTATGCTTACTGAAACACAACGTAAAATCACCGCAAGCCAACACCAAGCGAAAGACTCAATGTGCCGAAATTCAACGCAAGGCATTATTGCTCAAAACTCTTAACGTAAACTTTAATTTTCGTGAAAGAAATTTATGCTGTCGAAATGCCAAATGACTATTGACCAAAAAATTGCCACATGACTATATCTTTGGAAATTCTTTAAAACTTGTTCTATCTAAATCCCACAAGAGTCTCTTTAATTGAGCAGCCCCCCTGGACCTCCGAAACATAATTGCATGCTATTCTTCAAAGGGCTCAATAAGCTTTTGAGCGACACCAAGTATATATGATGATTGATTTATAAATTGAGAAAAATTACCTAATCAGTCCCAAACCTATTAAATGGTATTGCCAATTCTATCATAAACTTTCATATTTTATCAATTTAGTCTTAAATTTTAGCATGAAATTGCAATATAATCTTTCCAGCTAATTTTTACAGGAAATTGATGATATGGTGGTTTAGTCATTGTCGGCCGTCCTACGTGTCACACTATCCACATTAGTAATTTTTGATAAAAATTAACAGGAAGAATTATACTGAAATTTCTTGCAAAAATTATGAACTATTAAATTAGCAAAATCGATAAGTACATTTGGGCTTGATTGGACAATTTCCACTATGAATTGATGTACTAATTTTCAACAAGTTATAATTGTGAAAATGACTCTTTTTAAAACTCGTTTGCTATCCATCACATGCATCTGTTAACATATCAATTTATGAGTCATGCTTTAGCATATTCAGCATTACTCTAATTTTTTTTAGTTGATACGAGCCAAATATGGTCCCCTCTCCCTAACTGTGCGATAGCGAACAATCTGATGAGGTATTCGAACTATGACAATATTAATTTCCATAGTTTCCTTTTATAGAGAGGGAATGTGATCCAAAGACAAAGTTTATCACAATTAAGCTGAACATTTAACTATTTTTATCATCCGTCGACTATACTTAATGACCCCTTGATAAGTGTCACTCACCATGAAAAGGTTCTTACATGTATCCAATTCACACAAGAATAGCTTGCTCGTCAATTGTGGGATTGTTGAAAGGAACTCGTAATTTTCATTTAGTAATATTCGTGTGACCGGGGAAATCATCCAATTTGTTCACCAAAGAATGACCCCTATTAACTATCCAGGGATCTCAGATATTCATTTTAAGTTGGACGATGAATATCTTCACAATTCCCAAATTTAAATACGAAACTTTGGGTAACGAAGATTTTTTAGACAAAGTGGCCACGCAAGTGTCCATTCAATGCCTTGAACAGCTCTAGACTCACAAGGCAACAGGGATAGCGACGGTTTTAGAGAATTCCTTCACCGGCCATATTCACTAGCCAAACTCTACTAAAAGTCCGTTTGAATATATTTATAGCTTTTCATCATGAAATTTAAGCCGCTAATAGTTTGATTTTTTTCACGTCATTTATTCGTGGCTAAAAGAGGGTGTATTTGCGACGAAATAAATTGGTAACTGCCCTTCGCAAATTTCAATTTTGTATTCTAGGTTCCATTTGCAAATCTAGATATTTTTTAACTCTATTTTTGTAGCTATCTATACGCATATAAGACTAACCATCACATCTATAATGGAGCAATCCATCATATAGTGGTGCAAGCTCCGCAATGATATATTTAAAAAGAAGAAGAAAAAGAAGAAAAAACCAACAACAACAAGATCATGTTAACACATCAACTAGGTCCAACCTCCTCCATGACAAACCCGAATTCAAATAAGAATAATGATTATGTTTTAAATAAGAATAACATCTCAAAATCTAAAAACATAATTAGTTATGTGGAAGCTATGGTATGATTGTGAAGAAAGGGGATGCAATTTTTTAATGGTTTTCTTTAGAATTGAGAACCTTGTTTCTGTTAATGATGATCCTTCATAGTATTGAGCAATTAGTTTGGGGTAGATTATGGCTCTAAGCATTCAATGTAACTCCAATTCATGATAAGATCAATATTCATAAACCTCTTCTGTTTGGGACTTATTCTTTACAGCTTTCTAGAAATTTTTAGCCAATATACTCATGTTTATTTGGTTGAGACAGTAATGATATGCTAAACATGTCTCGTGTTTGCATTGTCAGTAGTGACCTTTGGGGCAAATTTGTACAGCTCTTCAAAGTATTGGTTGTTTGCATTTACTCCACCGCAGAGTATGATTTTGTCATACATCATGTCATTTTATCTTAAATACCTTCTTATGTGGCATTCTTCCTCTGGATAGTTCCAGAACAAAAGCTTTGACCTCACTTGGGTTCCTATGGTCTAACCAGGAATCTTGCGCTTCAACCAATGTGTATGTTGTTTGCAACATTTCGTCCCTCTCTACTACTGGTGCACATATAAAACTTTTTTGTTTGGAAAGATTTTCGTGTGACGTTATGAAGCTCTCTTGGAGGTTAGTTAATTTTTACTTTGAATTGTGGTTCACTATGTGACATCCTGATTATCTAATTCCGTTTTCAATTGAATGAGTTGGGCTTTTCATCAACGCGCCTATAGTCTTTCTCTCCAGGATGATCACTCACAAGATAACTAATTCATCAAGTGAAACCGTTAAGAAATCTAAACGCAATAGACTTAAGAATTCGACCAAAAATCGACTACTCGACTGTGCTAATCTTCAAGGGTCAATATAGCACTGTCAAAATTGATCAGAGATCGGAGATAGGTCGTTTCGACCAATGTATGTGATTAAAGTGTAGGTGATTTCACATAATTGTAAAATTCTCGTTGAACGACACTAAACTGATTTTTCTATCATTTATGTACTTTGTGCCCGTATTTGAAATCTCGAGATTTTCATGACAGCCGAGAATCGTCAATGAGTTGAAGATATACAATGTGGCTCGAAAATAATCAACCACAGGTCAAATGCGCTAAAAATTCCTAAAAGCTACGCGAAGGTTAGGTCACGCTAAAATCGCGTCCGATTGAAATTAACAGCAAAATTGAACCTGATAGTTCTATCATGTCATAATCTATTTTAGGAACGTTGACTCATCCTCTGAAATTTTTCTGCAACCCTGAGTTTTCGGCAAAAATTTAAAGTAGGGCTATTTTGAACAGGGAAAATTAGAGGACCGCTTTTGGTTGCATTTTCGGCGTTCATGTTGAACTAATTGGCAAGGAAAAAAGCTAAATTAAGTGTGGACATCCTCCTTGACATTTTAGCCTTTGATTTGGGCCTAATTAGAGAAGATTTAAGTTGAATTTGGAGGGGAAATGTTGCAAATTCGTAGCCTTGGTGGTTTGCAACTTTTCAGCACACTTGGGAGGCTACCAAGAGAAGTTTGAGTGAGGAAATTGGGCAGAGGATAGGGCTGACATGGTGGGGCATGTGTGATGAGTATTTGGGATATTTTGCAAAGACTTTTGAGGCATTTTGGGCTCCCCCTTTAGCTGAGCTCTTCTTCTTCTTCCCTTTGCTTGCTTTCCCCATTGTTGTGTCATTTGAGCTCAAGAAAACCAAAGAGACCAGCCTTGCAGCCCGTCGACCGCACCCTGTTATCCGAGTAGCTGAGCGCTGCCCAAGCTCCCGCACGCCTGCACACCCGTCCGCTCGTCTTTGCCGTCTTAAGCCCATGTCCAACAAAGCCAGGCCCCTTTATGCAATTGAACGTTAATTTGTGCAAATTGAGTAGTGATTGTAATTTTGAGTATTTATTTTAAAATTATGAAATTTTGGTATTTAATTAAAAAAATACTGAGTGTCGGGTCTTGACACCGAAAATGTTTTTAAAAACTATATCAAATAGTGGGATTTTAAAATGAATGATATCAATTTTTCTAGTTCAAATTGACCATGTACCCGCACACATTATTTTATTGTGTGTTTTTAATATGGTAAAAATGGGTCAAGTGCATTATTTTAATTGGGATATTTGAGTGCAAAGCACGATATCTTGGCTGGTATTGGATGTGTGCATGAATAAGATGAGAACCCATTACGAGCCTTTGGGGCCGAACAATGCTCCTTCGGGAATGCCCCAAGTCAACGGATGCCGGTCGCAGTGGAGGCGGAGCCGATGCTCCTATGTGGAATGCTGCCGCTCCTATATGGAATACCATCTAGATTTGGATGTTGCCATGCTCAATGGTGTGAGGCAACGCCCGGCTATGCTGGAAGACCGTTGACGGTTGAGTCGGCCGTGGCCGTTGGGTCGAAATCAATTAGGACGCATGATTGATTGGAATTGACCCACCTAGTTATGAAACAAAATTATGTGGCACGAAATGGGACATGTCATAACGATTTGGCCTTATAATCGGAACCCTTGTAATTATTTGAGTTACAAACTGAGACATCCCGATTCATGAGTGCTTTTAATGCAATTATATGTAATATGAACTGTACTGACATGAAGGAAGGAATTTAGGCGAGGTAAGTCTTCTGTGATGTGTAGTTAAATTACCTCTAGTGGTATTTCCTTCCTAGTTGGGATTTAGGGGGTGAACTTGCTAAGACATTATATCACCCTGTCATGAGCTCAATCTTTTCAAGTCCGTAGATGGCAGTTCCCCCAGTACGTTTTGGGTAACCGAGGGGGTTTAGTGAGCAGAGTACCTTTTTCCCTGTCCCCGAGACTTCCTAGCTTTGTGAGCTCGTGGTGAGCACGATCATCGTCGATAAGTGTCTACTAGAGTGGGTACTTCATTGATTTAGGGCGTGGTATTGCCATGGGCCTAACGGAGAATAGGAGGGCCCCGTGGATGATTTCAATGCACCCGTTGTTGAGGGTGAGGAAATGATTGGCCCCCTTGACACCGACATCCCTATTGGTGTCGTGGAAGACCCAGAACTCTCAAATGTCTTAGAGGTCTCAACTAAGGAGTCTTGTGCCTAGTTAGCTGGGTGGCTCTTCTTTTTGGATTAGACTTTTGTTTATAGACTAGTGTTGTATATAAACTCAACTTGTTTATGAAAAGTGTTTTGTGAAAAAAAATTGTATCTTGCTTTTCTATCCCAACTGAGTGTTGTCGGGGATTTGTTTATTTGCTTCTGCATGTGCATTAAAATGAATGGGTCGATGATGCGTCCTAGGATGTCGCAAATTTTATCAACCATCGAGAGATATGAGTGGACTCGAAGATTCGGGATGTGACACATTGTGTACTTTCTCCAAGACCTTTTGCATGTTATCGCACATATAACATGATGCTTTGACCATATAATTAGGTGGTCAGAAAAATAGAGTTGCATTTGCCAAAATTACTTTTGAGAAACCTCACAGGGTTTCCAATTATTTGGTAAGTTTAACTCATTTTTTTCCACCCTATGACTTAGATTACTTTTTCAGTTAGCTTGTTATTGTTATTGCGCTGATTGAACTTGTCAGAATCTACTCTTTCCATTGAAAATACAGATCACGGTTACAGGGAGCCTCTGTCATCATATGTCTAACTTACAATGGAATAGAAACCAATCTAATCATTCCAACTTGCGAAATATTGGGAACGGTTATGCCAGCCTGATCAGAGTAGTTCGGGTATCTGTGCCTATTGTGCTTGACACATAATTACTGTGGACCTTTTTTCCTCTATAAATGTGAACTTTAAGTTCTACTTTAATGACCAGCGAGTTATCTTTGGAAATTGTTAGTTTCTTGTCTAAGGATAGATAAATGAATAAGATTGTGTTTTTTACCATCCCCAATCGTAGGATTTAGATGCGGTTGAGGCGCTAATTCAAATTCCAGTCTTATTCCAAGGAGGAATAATGATGGGAGATTGAGTTTCTTGCCACAATACTTCAATTTGACCAACGATGGATCATTTTCACAGCTAATAGCCCTCTTGTCACCTTGATTTGTAGGTAAGTCATGACGAGCATCTGCAAGCGTGGACGAGCCTGGTGGTTTCTCAAGGCAAGGGGGCGCCTTTTCCATGGGAATTTACCGGATTATAAGAAGATGCTTCAGTCCTCCTAGAATCGGGTGAATTTAGTTCTTGTCATCAGCAAATAGTTGTTCAACCCTTACAAAACAAAAAATGAGGCTTAGCTACAAAGAGAAAGCGCAAAAAGGACGAAGAGAGGATGGCTACTGATACACAGGACGTACTCACAGTTACATCAGCACTCGTTTGTCATTTAAACTTGATTAAGGCCTGTGCAAGGATGAGTCTAAGTTTTGATCGTGGATATCCAGTATCATTTGCCAATAGCTTCAGAAGCGGGTCTATTTTACAGAAAGTTAGCTTTACAGAAATAGTTTCCCCATTTTCGTTGTTTGGCACTATTTAGGAGAATTATATATGAAATATATTCATGGTCAACAAAAAATATTTCTACTTTCAACTCTTAAGTACAAAATTGCTTTTGGTAACTGTGATGTAGGCCTTATCTAACCAAAAAAAAAATGCTATGATGATAATCTGTATTAATAGCTGAATCCATTAGATGATATCCTTCAGCATGTTCAGGTCAGTATTTAGAATACGAAGCTTTCTTTCTTCCGATAATAGCTACTGTACAGATGGAAGAATGGATTGAAAACTGAGATTATGAATATGCCAATATGACAGCTATATTCTGAATGAACCCTGCCCATCAAAGCCCATTTACAAACTGATTGCCCGGTCAAAAGATTAAAGTTCATCTTCTTCTTTTTTCCAATTCAAATACCCAATCCATGTCTTGGCTACATTTGTAGCAATCCTACATATTATTTTCCTGTGCAGGAGCGGGGCAGAGAGGGAGGATCAATCGCCGAAGCTACTCTTTTGGATGTTACGTTGACTCTGCGTTTGCTATGAGATACTTTTACTCCGAGAAGGTTGTCACTCAGCACCACCCATGGAAGTAGGCAGGCCTCATCACTAGTAACCCCATCAGGGTGCCAAAGGTCCGAACCCATCACATGTAACGAAATACATGTACTACCATCACGAATGGTTTCGATCTTGTGACCTCACTTTTGAAGAATATCAGCCTCTACCGATAAGTCACAATCACTGGTGATTAGGTTTCTCCCTTATTTCTGGCTTAATCATCGAAAGGGTTACTAATTTCTGAGAGTAGGAAAGTGAAGCATCTCGATTCTTGTCTTGTTTGTTCATTTTTTGGTTGTTCTTGGGTAGGTGTGCATGTAATTTTGTTTGTCGGATCACTCTTATAGTTATTTATTATGTATGAAAGATAATTCTTAATCAGGAGTAATTGATAGTTCCTTTCCAGATTTTTGAGTTATCTTATGTTCATCTCATGCCACATTTTTTGTTTTTCTTCAAGTTGAAGAGTCTCCCATACAAATGACAGCATGATTCAAATTGCATTGACTAATGATGATGGCGATGAGCAAAAGCCATGGAAATAAAGGTAAAATCAAGGGCTTTAAATTTGTCTTTCAATACATTTTTTTTTTTTTTAATATTTGTGACTGAATCATTTTGGAGTCGGTTATTACTTAAAGCGAGAAACCTCAAATAGCACCTAATGGGGGCAAAGAAAAAGGAAAAAGAAAAAAAGAGTTACGTACACTACAAGTCCTAAAACTTGTCACGAAAGTGCAATTGAGTCTTAAAACTTATAAAAAGTGCAATCAAGTCCTAAAATATGTCAAATTGATCTAATCAAGTCTTTTTGTTAAAACCATTAACTTGTTTAACAGAAAATGTTCATATGGCATTAAATTAATTTCCTTTTCCTACGTGGCATTTTTAAATTATTTTTATCCAAATCTTATTTATATTAGATTAAAAAATGAAAAAGCTAAAATTTTATTTAAAAAGCAAATCTGAAAAGAAAAAAGAAGAAGACAAAGGCAAGGCCTCACTAATAGGCTGCTACCGCTACCACCCGTCGCTAGAGGGGCTAGCGAGGTCGTCAGCCCTAAGCAAGGGTGGTCGGCCATCGCTAGCCCTCAAAAAAGCCTCACTAACCTAGGTGACAGCAAGCAACCCTCGCTAGGCTCGAGCGAAGGCGCCTACATCTGGGCAACGCCAACCCTCACCTTGGGCTAGCAACCATTGCCCACTAGATCATGGGTGCCCACGTAGATCTACACAATGCCAATTGCCACTTGGGGCCGGTGAGCTTCACTAGCCTTAGGAGAGGTCTCGCCGGCCCCATGTGAGGGCCGATGAGGGGACCTTGTTAGGCCTAGGCGAGCACTACCATCACCTAGATCTAAGTGCCTTGTCCTGTTCCCAACAAGGGTCATCAACCCTCACCTAAAGCCAATGAGGCCTTGCTTGGGGCTGACGAGGGCCAACCACTTCATGTAGGATCGACGATGGCCGGCAACAATAGTGCCCACTAGCAAGGCTCTACCTAGCTCCCCCCCCCCTTTTTTTTCTTTTCATTTTTTCATTTTTAAATATTATATTTTTATTTTTTAAAATAATCTAAATAAGATTTTGATAAAGAAAACAATTAAAAATGCCACATTAGTATTTTTCATTCGATAAGTTAACGGTGTTAATGGAAAAACTCGATTGAATCAATTTGACAAATTTTAGGACTTAATTGCATTTTTTATAAGTTTTAGAATTCAATTGTACTTTTGCAACAAGTTTTAAGACATGCACATATCCCCAATAACAATTACCAACTTTCTCACAATAGTGTGAGCTCCCTTAGTGCTCTCCCCTCAACAATGGTGTGAGCTCCATCTCTATCCTAGTTGATAGCTGGCCTCCCTGAAATCCTAGAATCCCAATCCATAGCTTCTTTCTATTTAATGGCTACATCTAAACCCTTTCCACCATATTAGCCTCATTGGACGTCCTCCCCCCATATTTGACCTTCACAACTCACCAAAACCCTACCGACCACCCAAGCCCAACATCCTCAAATTTCTTCCTCTTGGAATGCTAGCAATGGAGGAGAGCACAACATGGAGTTGTAAAGGTAACATGTTTCTATCCCTCTAATTTGGTAATCGTTGCTTTGAGCTTCTGCCTTAAACCCTAATGCTCCTCATCTCAACCCAAAAACCGAGAAATCATTACCAGTAGAAATAGTAACTTTGATCTCCCTGTAATCCTTTTTCTAGTAATTCCCTAAGCCAATGCATCACCATATCCCCTGAAAAAAAAAAAAAAAAAAAAAAAAAAAAGAACAACCAGGATCGAAATATCAGTAACATACCCATAGAGTTCCCTCACTCTACCTAGTTCAAACAATACACTATCCAGAAACCCAAACCTAGAACCACCAAAACAAAGAACTAAACAGGGTAGAGATAGATAAAATCAAAGAAAATCAACTTCGTCCGGCATCATTGTGTAGAAGCATGGGGGATCTTTGGTTAGAAGACAAAGTGACGGAGTTGGATGTACACATACCTAAAAAGAAAAACAAGAAAGTGAACTAACTTTGTATGGGAAACTATTCTCTAAACCGAATGTCAACTTCCAAGCATTTATAAGCACAATAAGGAAAACATGGAAGACAAAATCTGTTAAATGCGAAGTTATTGAACTTGGTTTTTTCTCCTTTATTTTTGAATCGGTATAAGACAAAAAAAAAGAGTTGTAGAAAATGGACCGTGGTCGTTCGCAAGTAACTTACTTATTCTCTTGGAAGGAGATCCTAACATCCCTGAGCATTGCTAAGACTTTACACATAATACTTTTTGGGTGCATATTTTGGAGTTACCTAGTGCTCGAATCAATGAAGAATTTGTTCGGAATATAGCCTCCAAACTTGGCAAGGTGGAGGATGTAAAGTTGGAAGCCAGGAATAATAGTTGGCGCAAGATTGGCAAGGCAAAAGTGAGTCTAAATCTAGCATGCCCCCTGAAAACAGGAACGGTGGTTAACTTGGGTGGGAATAAATGGCAGCGGAATTTTAAATATGAAAGATTACCACATTTTTGCTACTCATGTGGTCGAATTGGACATTACACTAATTTTTGCCCTGAAATACCTTATAAGGAGACAGCGTTGACTCAAGACAAACCAAGAAGATATGACTCTTGGCTGAAAGTAGAAGTCAGAGATTTTAGCCCTTGTTAGAAGACTTTTTATGGGTAAATTGATCAATAACCTAAGGAGGAGGAAGTGGTGCCCCCATGCCCCCATGATGAAGCCTAATGATGAATCAAATGCTTTAGCCATAATCTTACCCATTGCTCCAACAAATGAACCAGGGGAAGATGTATGGATGGCTAAACACGCCTCCCCAAATAAGGGGAGGAGGCCTTAGCAAACCCAGCTTCTGCTTCTTCCTTCGACTAAGGAGGGTAAGGGGGCTAAATACCTAAAGAAAAACAAGAACATAAACCCTAGTGACAAAAAAAAACAAAGAAGGGTTAACCCTTATGAGAAAAGATCTTCTTCAATTCAGCTTCTTGATAAGGAGAACTTATTGGACACCCTGATCCAATCGTGGGAATGGGTCAAGGAAAGGGCTTTGGTGGCTAGCCCTAATAAGCCACTAGGATATACATGAAGATCCTATGCTGGAACTATCCGGGTTTGGGCACACCCTTGACAATTCAACATTTTAGAGCCTTAGTGGCTCGAGAGAGGCCTAACTTGGTGTTCCTCATGGAAACCAAGAATAAAGAAAGCAAGGTAAATTGAGTATGAAAGAGGCTGAAGTTTGGTTATTCTAGTATAATCAATCCCATCAAAATTGCGGGGGCACTAATTCTTATGTGGGATGATAAAGTACAAGTGGAAGTTCCGGCATGCTTCGGTAGATTATCAATATAAAATGTAAAGTTTTCAACAATTGCGATCAAATGAGAATATCATTCCTACATGCATCCACATCTTTCCAGGAGAGATTATGCTTATGGCAAATGCTCAGCTTAATCAACTCTTCCAACAACCTCCCTTAGCTTTGCATTGGAGACTTTAATAAAGTTCTTTATCATTAGGACAAAGTTGGAAGAAGGGAGGTGGATAGATATAGAATAGTGGCTTTTCATGCTTTCATGGACTCATGTTCATTAATGGACATGGAAAGTAAGGGTTGCAAATTCACCTGGATTAATAATCAGGAAGGAGATGAGTTAGTAAAGAAAAGGCTATATAAGGCTTTATGTAATTGGGCATGGAGGGTACAATTCCCAAACACTAAGGTTTTTGCTCTACCTATGATAGGCTCAGATCACATCCCCTTGCTACTTACATTCGAACCAAATACAGTGAAAAGAAATAAGGAGTTTAGATTCGAGGCATACTGGCTTGAAGAAAAGGAATGTACAAACGTAATCCAAGAGACTTGCAAGAAAAACAGCATCAACCAAGTAAATTTTGCTGGAAGAGTGAAGAGAGTTGCAGCTAATCTTGCTAAATTGAGTAAACGAAAACTCCAAAATATGTCCCAATAAATTAAAAAAAAAAAAAAAAACCACTAAGGAAGAGACTAGTGGAGTTGACTAACAAGGAAGATGGACATTCCGACAAAGAGGAGTACAAAAATGTGGTAGAGAAAATTGAAGGCCTTTGGAGACAAGAGGAGATGTATTGGTGCATGCAGTCATGAATCAAGTGGTTGAAATGGGGTGATCAAAAGACTAATTTTTTTTACGCCACGACGGTTCAAAGAAGAATTAGGAACAATATCTCTATGTTACGGATTGATGACACTACATGGAGCCAAGAGCCCTCAACCATTAAGCAACATGTCTAGTTTTTTTATCAATCATTATATACCATGGTGGTGAGAGGAATTATCAACCTATTCGTGACAAGTGTGTGCAAGTAGTAAATGATGAAATGAATGAGGACCTAATCAAGCCTATTTCCAACAAAGAAGTTAGAGATGCAATCTTCCAATTGGGAACTACTAAAGCACTGGACTGGATGGACTAAATGGATTATTTTATCAAAGTCAATGGTCAGTGGTTCATGAAGACATATTCAGAATGGTCAACTCCTTTTTCAGTCAAGGTACCCTCAATCCTAAGCTAAATAAGACCCATATCACTCTTGTTCCTAAAATAGCAAATCCTGAAAGCATAATTCAATACAAACCCATTAGTCTTTGCAATTTCAGTTATAAAATCATTACTAAAGTTATGGCAAACAGACTAAAATCCCTCCTCCCGAACCTAATCTCCCAAGAACAAAGTGTCTTTGTTAGTGGCCATCAAATCCAAGATAATATCTTCATTGTTCAAGAGGTCCTACATCAGCTAAGAGTGAGGAAAAGGAAGAGGGATTTTCACGCAGTACTTAAACTCAACATGCCAAAAACTTATGATAGGGTGGAATGGAATTTATTATGCGATTATTTGTTGAAACTGGGATTTAGTGGAAAATGGGTATCCTTAGTTAAACAATGCATCTCCTCGGTCTCATTTAGTGTAAGAGTGAATGGGGACCTTTGCACTCCTTTTAGGCCATCTTGAGGTACCAGACAAGGGGACCTACTATCCCCCTATCTTTTTATCCTTATGGCAAATGCACTTTCTTTCCTAATGAACAAAGCAGTTGAAGACCAAACCATTAAGGGTATTTGACTAAACACAACATGCCCCACTTTGTCACATCTCTTATTTGCTGAGAATGCTATTTTCTTCCTAAATGGTTCAATTATTGAGGCCCAAAACCTGGCTAATATCCTAAACTACTATTGTTTTGCCTTAGGTCAAGCCATCAATCTCAACAAGTCAGGGATCTTCTTTAGTAAGGGCTGCCCTCAACTCTTGAAATCAAACCTAGCAACTGAATTAAGGGTTCCCATTATGGAAAAACTAGGGAAATATCTTGGAATACCTTTAGATTGGGGCCAGACCAAAAAAACAAATGTTTGCTTGGGTCCATGCTCAAGTAGATAAGGAAATTAGAGGGTTGGAAAGAAAAACTCATATCCAAGGCAGAGAAAGAGATTCTTATTAAGACAGTGGTCCAAGCTTTGCCACAATATGCTATGTCAATTTCCAAAATCACAATATCTATTTGTCGAGCGATAGAACGGCAAATATCCAACTTCTAGTGGAAACAAAATTCAGCAAAGAAAGGTGTTCACTGGAAGACTTGAGACTTTCTGAAAACCCAAAAGGACTATGGAGGCCTTGGCATTAGAGATCTTATAGACTTTAATAAGGCCTTGCTAGGAAGACAAGCATGGAGGCTAATTCAAACCCCGAATGCCCTACAGAGCATAATATTGAAGAGCTTATACTTTCCAAGAGATAACTTCTGGAGTGCAAACGAAGGTTAGAGACCGTCTTGGGGATGGCAAAGTCTTTTGATGGGTAGGGTTGTGATTGAAAGTGCAACTAATTGGGAAGTAGGAGATGAGGAAAAAATAAGGACTAGAGAGGATTGACGATTAACCCTAGGCAAGATTGGCAATTCATCAAATAGAAATGAGCCACAAATGGTAGTTGAATTGATAGACCAAACCACCAGAGTGTGGGATGCTCAGAAAATTAACATGGTCTTAGGTGAGAGTGTGGTAAAAGAAATATTAATGACTCCTCTTAGTTTAACTTTGGGACCTGATAAATTACTTTAAATGGAAAATAGATCAGGAACCTATACAATAAAGAGTGGTTATAATAGGCTCCGAGATCACAAAAGAAATCCATCAGAAATGCAACGTACCACTTCCTACTAGATCCCAAAATCATTATGGCGTGAAATTTGGAAGCTTCAGACTAACCCTAAAGTCATATTCTTAGTATGGAGTATATGTAACAATGCTCTCACTACCAAAGAAAGTCTATTCAAGAGGAAGATGATACTTGATCTGATATGCTCAATTTGCAACCAAAATCTAGAAACGGCGGAGCATCTGTTTGCATTATGCGATTGGACAAAGGCTATTTGGTCAGATCCGAGATTAAAGTTCGATACCTCTCCAACGAACATAACTCTTATTGACAAGTGGGTTATGGATTTCCATACCTCTGCGGTTGATCCTCGGGTAAAGGCCTTTTTTGCTGGGATTTTATGGCAAATCTAGAAAGTAAGGATTGCATTGATCTTCCAAGCTTGTAGGCCAAATCTCAATTTGATTTTTGAAGATGCAACCTCCATGACCCTATTGTTTAAGCAACGGCTCCTGCAAAACAAAATCCAGCAAGCAAAGATGAGCTCAAATCTAGTGAAAAGCAGCTCGAAGAAACCCCAAACCTATAAAATTAACGTCGATAGTGCATGGAGCAGCTTCACGATGTTAGGCTCGGTAGTTAGGGTAGTTCAAAATAGCTGTGAGCTCCTCATCGACGACTTCATGAAACCCATCTATGTGTCTTCAGTCTTAATCGCCGAAACCCTTGCAGTGAGGGAAGCCTTACTTTGGCCGAAGAAGACCAAATAGGACAGAAGTGCGCAAACTAAAGTGTACTTGGGAAGTGAACAGGGGTTCCAACTCACTTTAGACAGTCTAGAAGCTGTTCAAAGTATCCTGGGCCAAAAAGAATCTCCATGGGCTGCTTGATTAGTAATTGAAGACTGCAGGCTCTTATTGGACCACATGCCAAAAGTAAAATTAGTCCACAAGCCCAGAGAAGCCAATCAAGCAGTGGATTGGGTTGTAAAGACCCATCGAGCAGGAGAACTTCCCTTGAATTGGATTACTTGTCTCCCTCTATTCTCTTTGATTAATTTTATGCTTAAATGTTTAGACTATGTGGTGTTCTAATGTTGGTTAAGTAATGAAAGCTATATTTTCTGACCAAAAAAAAAAAAAAAAAATTGATATGAAAAGCTTAACGACATGAGGAACAAATATAGATTGTCCGTTCAAAATTAGTCCCTTCAATTGACTTGCTACTCGAAGTTTATCTTATGTTGTCACACTGTAAACTTCATAATATGCATCAAATGACACGAAATCCTTTGGGACAGTGTTTTTATAGGTTAGAATACTGTACGGAACAATTTGTGAATCAAAAGTACGATAGAATTGAACAAAGTATTTTCAGTTCATATACTTTCTCAAAACAATTGGATAGGAAGTTAATATTTTCACTTTTTTGGATAAGTAAATCTGCGCAAAAGCCTGAAATGACAGAGCTAGTCTTGAAGGCATCAACTTGTCATAAAGGCAGTGAGTCACTTAGAGGACAAGAACGCATATTCTTCTCATTACGCACCCCCTCATCCACTTCCTTCAATAACTACTAATATTTTTACAGCGCATAATAATCTCACTTCATGATGTGCTTGCTTTGCCTCTAGCGTATAATAATGAACTAATTTGAATAGAGATTCTGTTATTTTAGAGTTGATATCTTCACATCAGTGAATTTAATGATCTACATAGGATTGGTATATTTTGATAGCGCACCAGGGAATTTCCAGCTCAAGAATTAGGGGCCAATTATGTTTTAATGGCTCCATATAAGGGCCACATACATGGGTCGAAGGTCTATATTAAACTAGTTCATGGGCCTTCTAAGATGTCCATGGTTCACTAAGCAAATGAATTTTCATACTTGTGTCCTAGATTATTCAGGGAAAAAAAAAAGAACTAAGAATGTAATTATCTAAATTTGCCTAATATTAGTGTACCTTAATCCCCATTTTTTCCTAAAGTGATGATGACCAAATTTTGTAAAAGAATATACTTTCGCGTCACTTTTGTCTAAAAACGCAAAAGAGAACTCAATCATCTTTTCCCCAGATTCAAACTAATATTCAAGCTTGCGGGGTAGTTCCACTATGACAATCAACTGTGTCAGATTCAAGCAGTATTTTGAAATTGAATAATACTTTTTGCAGAATATGAATAATTCAAAGGATGTACAGCATCAGTCTGGTGTGGCACTGAAACATATTTTACCAAATGGTGCGGTTTTCAATACAGGAGTACCTGAGATAATTAAAAAGAAATAAGCCCCTCAAGATTCTAACCATATAATAATATTTACTGTGAAAAAAACAATCATTCTTGCATCAGTGAGCTATCATCAAGATCATGCAACTTGCATTAGACTAATACCAAATTGATTGAAGCGGACAAAAACTTGTCAAAGTGGGGTCTGATCAGGAGGATAGGAGCCTCTCAGGCGAGGAAAAAAAAATGCAAGAATCTGCATCAAATGATGTAATCTGTCCTTATGTGCCCAGGATGATTTGCAGCAATAAATTTAATCTGGGGAAGATAATGGGGAAATTTCTCAGTCACCCTATCATCATTATGAGCACCACTAGGCAAACAAGAAAGGCTTTTTGGACCGAAACACCAGATTAGCGATCTCCTAAATTATCACTTCATTGAAATCAATTGTACAAGAAAAATTATGAGAGCGAGAGCGAGAGGAAAGATAGAGAGGGAGGGAGAGGGAAAATGAAAACAAAAAAGACTGCTGAGAGAAGCAGAGCCTAAGATATCAAGAAAACCCCAGCTTCAACCCATTTTATGCAATAGAAAGTTCAGTCTCTATCCCTGCCTCTAAAGATTTATGTTAAGAATGATGAATATATCCTCGTGAAGCCGGCTTTCTTCAAGACTCTCTCTTGAAGCAAAGCGATGACAAGTTGTTATCTAGAAAAGCCATATTCATCTGGTTCCGATCTCCCCATTCCCTCTTCCAAGAGAATCTCCTTGTACCGGCACTCTCCACTGCAGAAAGCTTTCTCCCCCCTGAAAATGGTGAAAATGCAACTTTGTATGATTCAAAGCTAAGAGATTGAGAGATAAATGGTGCAAACAAATTGATGTGCCTCTGTATGGTTCATTGAATCACTCTATCCGAATAATTGTGACAAGAATGTGTACCAGAGCAAGTGAAATGAAATCCTGGGTATTGAGTAAAACCAACTTATCATAAATAAATACAATAAAAGAGATCTAAAATCACAGCATGAACTTGTGTCAATTGGTCCATCTTCCTACCAGAAGGGAATCTAATTATTGTACTAAACTTGCAATTGAAAGTCTCAGTTTCTTCTTGTATGTCACGACTAGCTAAATTCAAATTCATGTAGCAGGAAACTTTCTTTTTTAATTTTTAAAGGTTTCAGAGTCGCAAGATTTTTTAATCCAGCATCTTCATGAAGTAAAGATGGTTACCATATTTGGAAAGGGACTCTCACTTCCACATGCTCTCTCGCCACATTCGTCACAAAAGTGTCCAAAAAGGGCTCAAATTGCAACAGACCACATTCAAAGGTCACTCAAAACATGCCACAACAAAATTGCAGAAGTTAAAAGTTTGAACTAAACTACCTGTACATGTAAATGTCACTTCCCTGCCCAAGATTCTTCTTGCAGGTGCAGCAGAAGCTAAGAAAACTCTGTGACAACGAACGACTACTCTGTTCATCACTCAAAAACCCACTCTCCTTCAGATCAGAGGCAGACTTAAAATCACCACAGCAGCTCTCCACAATGCAATCGTCAAATATATGTGTTGTCTTCGGGTTCGGGCCATGGGAGATCACACAAGTGTAGTCCTCCGAGCTCTCCATCTCAGTGGCACTAATGACCCGGGGCGAGCTTGGCACTCCGAGGCCGCGTGAAATGGAGGACGATCCGGAACGGGATCTCATATCCGGGGACCGCGAAAGGCGAGGTGATGCGAAACCCAGTTGGGAATTCTTGGATTTGGTCCCGAAATTGGGTGGAGACCTCGGGCTCGCCGACTCAGGGTTGGGAGGAACAGAGAAGGGCAGGGGAGGGACTTGGATATTGAGCTTTGATCCGAAGAAGACGACGGGCCGGGTCTCGGGTTTGGGTTGCTTCGGGTCAAAGCCCTCGTCTTTCAGAGCATCAACAATGCCCAGGCCAATTCCTACTGATTCTATCTTCTTCTTTTCCCAGTGAGAGCGCTTGTGCTCTGTGTCAGTGTTTCTGGGTGAAGAAGACGAACTGCTGTTGTTATCAGACCAGAAGGAGTTCCTGATGGTCGAGAATGAGAATGGTTTGGTGTCAAGAATTGAAGTGGGACTAATCACAGCGTCGGTTTCAGAGAACCCCTTCGCAGTGAAGCTAGTGAACAGTCTTGGCAAGCTGAAAAAAGATGATCCGGTGACTTTCTTGCAATTATTTCTGGGAGATGGTAAAGAGAAGGAACTAAGTTCTGCCATTGAAGAAGCTTCTTTCTGAGAAAAATCTGTTCTCTCTATGTATTACTGCACCAACAACAGCTAAATCTGCAAAGAAGAAACGCCAAGAAACTAAGACCCTCACATAATTATACATAAAAATAAGGATTGAAAAAAGACTTTGGAGGAGAGAGAGAGAGACCTGAAATTTTTTTTTGAGTTTTCAGCCAAGAACAGCCGTGAATTCAGATGGGCACGAGCAAGATCGCCTTTATGCTCCACCAAATTACAGAAAGTTTGTGGCTTTTTTATTTTTGAAGTTTGTGTCAGAGAATGAAGGACGAGCAGTACAGTCAAAGAGGCCATTTTTTGAGCACCAGAGAATGAAAAAAATTACGCAAGAAAGAGCCCAGGAAGTTGAAGTTCTCTGTCTCTTTCTCTGTGCTAGATTTCTCCCACCTCCATTCCAGAAACAGAGCAAACCCGAGAGAAATCGAACCTCAAGGAAGCTCAAAGGCTCAACTTTTACGCCACCTCTCTCGCTCTATTCTCTTCCTCCCAAGCGTTCTAGCTCGGATTTCTCACCAAAGGAGAAGAATCCAACTGCCCTTGGAACAGACATGCAGACAGAGACTCCCAGGAGTCGTCATCAATTATCAGGCACAGGGAACCAAAGAAAGGTTTTGTATTTTAGCTCCATCCCCCCCTTCGGTTCAGCCTTTTTCCGTTTCACCTCTTTTACGTTTTCGTCGTTTTCCGCCCCCTATCTCACCGGGGAAAAATTATTTTCTTATTTCGGTCCCTCACTCCCCCACGGAATACAAACAAGGAAAATGGTTCCCGTCGTCAAAAAGCCTCGAAGCCTCGGGTGCAGACAAACCACTCTCCAATCAAGAATCAATGCAGACTAAATCACTTCTGGACCAGGTGCCCTCTCTCTCTCTCTCTCCCTCCTTCCCGAAGAATCTTCTTTGTTTCTTTCTCCTGTTGCGACCCTCTAGCGGGATGCTTGCAGAAGACCCTCCCTCCCTCCCTCTATATCTTCTACTTCATCTCAAAACGCAAGGCCACGACTGGATAATTACGAATTGTGGCAGAGAAAGCGAGAAGAAGAAGAAGAAGAAGAAGATGAAGGAAGAGAGTGGGCTTGTGGATGGATGGATGGTAGGGACTGGGGGAGAGAGAGGGAGAGAGGGGAGGGAGTGGTGGTTGGTTTGATCTCCTCGTGCCGTGCTATTATAAACTGCGCGTGCATGGGAATCAGTGGGCATCTGATCGAAACCACTCTCTTTCTCTTTCTCTTCTCTCTCTAAAAATGGCACTCCTGTTCACGTCGCTGTCTTACCAAAACGAAACAAGAAAACGAGAGACTGCTGTGGGAGCAGAGCAGAGGGGCTCGAGCCACGGCGCTAACGCCACAGAAAAATCCTATCTTGACGTGACTAGTTTTCCTCCTCCTTTTTCTTCTTTTCCGAAAAGTAGGCCCTTTTGCATAATTTCGTGACGAGGGTACAAAAATGTGTGCTTGATCATATCCACTTTCCAATTTATAATGTCCTCAAAATCGAGTTTGACGATTTTGTTCTTCGAATTTATGCTATATATAGATCCGGTTATCAAATTTTATGGTCTGCCTTTATATTAGTCTCATATATTTATACATAAAATCAAATCTATTTTAATGAAGTAATTGAACGGTGATGGCCTTCTTGTCATCTTATGATGAATAACTCGATAATTTTGGATTGATTAAGATTTGAGAGGAAAAAATATGCAAGGAATACTTTCTTTTCGCACTTATTATGAGTGTTAAAAGCATAATGTAATGATTAATGAAGCATTTGATCAATTACATTAATTAAAAAAATTTGGCATGCATATAATGTGTCTATTAAAAGAAAGTACCCAACGACAAGAAGATGGGAGAGAGAAAATTCCGTTCAACTATGGCAAAGGTGGAGAAAACACAATAATATATGAATTGGCATATCAAATTATGATCTATTTCAATTTGGGTAAAATAGTCGAAAGAAACAACTAGTAAAGTTACCCATTTGACTATGACTATCGAGGCTCTAATTCCTATTACTAGACATTCATTTCGGTCTCGACTATTTAATTCGCTAGTGGGTGTATGCATGCCCCGACACCGCAGTTCTATCCATATATGAGGAGTCAAAAAAATATCTCATCACAAAATAATTCAAATTGATGATAGAAATGAGTCAATAAATTCATTTAAACCATGACTTAAAATCAGGGATTTTTATACAAGTGATGCGATTTTATGGGAGGATATTTAAATGGTTTTCTAATTTGTTCGAGATATTAAAACGGATTCTTTTTTTCTTTTTTTTTTTGGGTCAATATATATTGAAAGGGATTTAAAATCCACGAAATGGACGTGGAATAATAAATAAATAAATAAATAAATAAAGCACAGGACACCCTCCTATCTGACAAGACTCGCCGCAGCCACGCACAGCTCGGCTACTAGGCAAACGCAAGCCTAGCCGCTACTGCCGAAAGCTAGCTCGGCTCGGCTCGGCTCGAATGGAGGGGCGGCGATCAGATAGGTGACGGTGCACGAGAAGAAACTGGGGGAAAGGGGCGGTGATGATTGAAGTTGCGGGGCCGGGTCGCTGGGGCCCACCGCTTTATATACGGGAAAGCGGGCGGAGTGGGGAGAAAGAGAGGTCACGGACGGACCATCCCGTTGCGCCCCCTACGACTCCACCAACACTTGCCCCCACGTCATCCCAACCCCTCAAATTGTGACCACTATGCTATTATGGGCAATTTCAATTAAATATATAAAGATGATTCTTTTTTTTTCTTTTTTTAATGTGTGAAATATTAATAAGTTGGCAAAAAACTAAAAAGTGAAATGACTAAAAGGTGGAATTCATAATATTTACTATTATAATGTATCAAACTATCTCCATTAGTTATCCCGAAAAAGGAAGATACTCAAATTCATTATTTTTCTTTCTTGATAAAGTCAATTTAATGTGAGTGATGTGTAATTAATTATTTTTCATTAAGAAAATGAAAAGAAAAATACACGGTGGAATGGTTTTACGACTAGTGATTCGATAACTAAGCTCCATTTTATTTACATTTCAAGTATCTCAACTTTGAAATTACAACATGAAAACATTCAAAAATTTAGATATATGGAGCAAAATGTACTCGAATGTCACCACCCAAATTTATTGAAGTACGTTGTTTCTAACTCATTTACTTTTGTACACATATCTGAGTAGTTGTGGCGTGTTGTTTTGCAAAAAAGAAAATATATTGTCCTTAATTTTTATGTTTTGGCATGATCTTTTGAAAGCTCTCTTGTGGTCATCGATACAACTACCCACAATTCATATCTTTGCTTGTACTATAATTATAGGTAACTATAATGGTAAACTTCCATTCAAGTATACTTGCATGCATGGGCATCATGCCCATAGGTCTCGATAGTTAGCTCTTGGGCATTCTGACTACTTTACTACTTATGAGCATGGATAATTGGCATTAGATCATCCCTGACCAAGGACCACAAGACTCCGAATCCTATGCATATATAATAACTCAATCTGATTTGAAGTCATTTTTCCCGTTTCCCTTGTCATGTTGTGCTTGGGATATTATGATACTTTAGCTAAAGTGTTCAGTGCTCATTTCATTCAACATAAAAATGCATTTGTTACTTCCCTGTGAAAAGTTAATGATAATAAAAAAAAAATCTCAAGTGGTAAAAATTGTTTAAAAAACTTAAGCGATTGACAAGCACAACATTTTTTTAACTTAACCTTATTAAATAAGATCAACTTCTAGAAATCAGTAGAAAAGTGAAAGGAAAAAAAAGTCGAGAATAGTATTAAATGCATAATAATGTTACATTAAAATCCATCGCCGGAGTTGATTTTTTTAAGACCGGAAATAATTTACTGTTTGACTTCCATTTGAGAAATTATTTTTTCACGCTCCTAGTCCTACCTACCAAAATAAAAGTAACAATTTTTTTTTCCCAAAATGCGGGATTCCTGGTCCAAACCCCCCTGGGCCCCACGCTAACCTACGTCCCTCCGCGGGGCCCACCCCATCTTTCCTTAACAGTGTCGTGTCGTTATCTCGCGCTCGTCCCCATTTCTTTAATTGGCCTGAATTATTGCCCGAAACAGAAGGTCCGAGAGGGCGACATTACCTAAATGCCCTTGCACAACCGGCGAGATCATCCTCCGAGCGAGGGCACGATCGGTATCGTGAGAACTTCGGTGGGCCCAGGGGCGGGAATTTTTCTTTTTTTCGGTGGGCCCGGGGGGAAGTTAATAAGTAATGAAGGCGGAGTGGCATGATGGAGGATCATATATAGCCTCTGGATCCAAGAGTAATGAGATAGCCTGACCGATTGATGGCGACCTCCCATTTTTTGTCCTCATGCGTTATGTGACACCACAAAAAAATTAATAATTTTAAAAATTTTAAAAGTAATTTAAAAAAATGAGGGTGTAATTTAGTAGTGTGAAGCAATGCTGATTAAATGTGGAAATTGAGCTTTCGATGAGACAAAGTCTACTTTGAGGGGGGTTAGTAGTTCAAGAAAAGAAGGGCACGTAACTAGAAAAGAAGAATTGGAACCAGTCCAAAGAAAAAAATGGATATGTGTCGAGCACGCGTCTGAGGTGACATGAACGATCGGTCTCTATGTTCATATGGTGTACTTCTTGAATAAAAAAGATTCTGCTTATCAATTCCACGACTTGAGTGTCCTGATTTGTCGTCGATAATTAGCAATCGATGATTTGAACAGCACGTGGGAATAATCGAAAACTTTGTATTGATTCTTTCTTGCGATAATTAGCTATCAATGATTTGAATAGCACGTGGGAATAATTGAAAACTTAGTATGAATTCTTTCTTGTGATAATTAGCAATCGATGATTTAAACGGCACGTCGGAATAATCGAAAATTTAGTATGGATTCTTTCTTGTGATATTTCTCTAATTATGCATTACTTATATCTAAAAATGACAATGAGCCAACATAACTCGAACCAACCTTACTTATTTAAAGTATGATTGTAGTTATTTAACCGATTCACTTGAATCAAACAAGACAATTTAGTTCGGTCCTGTTTCCATTCTCGTTTTTAGGTGACAACGATCAAGAAAATTTCCCTTTCTTTTTTTTTTTTTTCCCCAAGTTTTCTGGCACATATATGTGTGCGCACTACAAATTTCTTCTACCATGGCAAGACTCCTTAAGGTGTGCAAGGCGTTCATATTTGAAAATCTAGAAAACTATTCATATCAATGGAAGATTTTGCAAGATTTGAAAGGCTATTATTTTGACAAAAAAAAAAAGTTAAATAAAGAGTAACAAGGGAAAGTCAATTCCAATATATTTTGATTTTTTTATCATAAATCTATTTCAATTTTTACTCGTGGAAGTTGCTTCAGACTTTTATAAATCTGGACGCTATCAATAATTGATAGCCTCTATAATGTAGAAAGTCAATTCCAATCTATTTTGATTTTTTTTTATCATAAATCTATTTCAACTTTTACTCGTAGAAGTTGCTTCAAACTTTTATAAATCTTGATGCTCTCAATAATTGCTAGCCTCTATAATGTAGACATAAAGTCAGAGCCATCGTCTTGTATTGAATAGCTCCCAGAAACCTGATGCGGCCAATAACTTTTTTTGGTCAAAAACCAATAATTTTCACTTGCTTTGAATTTCCATTATTTTTTCCATACATAGTCCAAGGGGGGGTATTTCTTGGCTTTTCAAGAGGGATGGAACATTTAATAATTCCTAAAGTGGACGTTTTGTGGAAAATTGATTTTACAGGAGTTGCTCTTTTTTGCTTCTCTTTTGTATGGCCCGTTTTGCAGAAGATCAAAAGCGAAATAGAATTTGGCTTCGTGGAGCTTCAAAGAAATGATGATTGTTGTTCATTCTAAGTTGTGGATCATGTTCCCCACTTAGGGAATGATTTATTGGACTGATCAAATTCTTTGAAGCAAAGATTATAGCTTTTAAGTGTCGTTTCATTCAATATGGGATCGAGTTTCTCAGGAAACGGGATTTCAATTCCCACTATTTTCATGTTTGGGGAAGATTTGAAATATAGATTTGGATTCCACAACAAATGAAATTCCTCAAAATACTTGAATTCGATGGCTAACTATAGCTAAGATTAGACGTCCATCCCACATTTTTATAGCCACCTAACTTTCAAAAGCTCTACTTCACCACTGATAGCCTTCGTCGCCCGTGATTGCCACAATTAGTTGCTGGCCTTCACCGCCACTGGTCTTTGGCTGCTGGATTGAACTTTGTTGCCAGTAGCCAGTCATTGTCGCCATTGGCTGATGATAGCTGATTGTTGTCACCAATGACTAGTATTTTCACTTTGAAGAACAATTTGTCTTGCAATCCAAATAGCTAAAAAGGATTCTCGTTTCATATTTGGAATGGAAATCCATTTGAAAATTTTCTTATCATGAGACCAAATGAAGATTAATCTTTGCAAGACATTTTCCATGACCATCAACTTTTCATGCTATATGAAACAACTTAAATGATCATTTATAGATGGATGACATGACTATTTTAAATTAGTGATGTGGCTAAGTTTTCTCTCATATCATGTTGGATCCTTATTAAACACAACCTCTTGAGATTTCAACAAAAAATGTCCATTACTAATTCCCTAGTCTGAAGAAATGGAGGATCAAGCAGCTTGGTAGTTGCTAGATGGCATAAAGTTCATCTTGTGATGTTGACTATGGGCATTGTTAAAAGAAATATTTCTTATTTTGCCAAATTCAACTTATATCGTCCCCTTGACCTAAATGCCGTGCTTTCCACTAATCTCCATATGTTTAATTAGTTGATTAGTAAATGTAACCTTGGATGTGAATGTTGGACTGATTTTTCCTATGCAAAAAAATACAAGATGTGGACATAAACACGTCAAATAAACAACCTAAAATAGGAAATTAAGCAGAGTAATATGAGTATGGGAAGGAGCTCCATGAGAGGTAGGGGTGCAAGCGAGTCAAGCTACTCGTGTTCAACTAATCACCTGCTGGAGATTAGCTAGGATTTTTCGAGCTCCAGGAGCTTGTCAAGTCAAGTTCAAGCCTAGGATACTTGCCTCGATCGGCTCGCGAGACTAATTGGGTATTTTATTTTATTTTCTAATTTTGGTGACACATAATATAAAATATATTTTATTTTCTAATTTTGGTGATTGTAATATCACATTTTATTACGTAATCACGCTTTCAGTCTTCAATATATTATTTAATACAAACACAAAGGGCAATCGTGAGCACTTCGAGTTGAGTCAAGTTCAATCGGCAAGAAAAACTAGAGTGTTGTGTATTATTTACTTGAGATCGAGTTGAGTTTGTGTATGTAGGGTTTTGTATCTAGTTGAGTTTGAACTGGAAAAAAATGCTTGATCAAGTTCAAACTTCAAGTTTACGAATCAAGTTGAGCTCAAGTCTGGCACTGTGCTGGTTTGACTCGACTCAATTGCATCACTGATGAGAGTGATTGCCATGATTCGAACTCTTGAGACGTGCCTAGATACCATGTTAAAAAGTCATTGTTCTTAAAGATTCAAGCTCTTAAAGAAGTAATCAACAACATTTATCTAAAATATTATTAGATAGTAAGGACGTTAATCCATTACAACATTCAACAATAATACAAATAATAAAAAAATATTATATATTATGTACATTTAGAAGGGTTTCTCTTAATAACTTTTCTCATGCTTTATCGTTTGCAGAAAATTCAATTTCTCTGGAAAATAGTTCTCTAAGTGACGGCTCTATGATAATTCAAACAATTATTCTAATTAGCCTTTTTGACTCCGTCGACAGCGATGCAATATAAGATCCGTGGCTTTCGGGATAAGGCGGGTTTTTAGGTTAGCAGACGGCTAAAATCCTTTTGAAAATGTCTATAAATTGTTGCTGCACTAATGTTTTTCTTTTATAATGTAAAGACACGATCCAAGAGACCTAACTACCTAAGAAAACCCATGAAATATCCTATTAGCCCCCATAAACCGATTAAGTCCTGACCTTTATCTTTCATAGGTGGCCATGACTTAGAATAATTTGAACACGGTAGGTTGGATTCGACATGCAACTTTCGATTTCCAACCTAAAAATCCCTAACAATCTTGGGTTTAGCTGCCGTATCATTGGAATCTAGCTGAAAAAAAGAGTGGCGACACCGATCTTAAAATCATGCCGTATATTACAATGACTTAATTTTCATAAATTTATGTATGTTAATGTTGTATGAAGTTTCCATCACCAGATATGTATAGTCTAAAAAAGCTATATCCATGGTCATCCACTTGGATCTATATAATCTCACGTAAATGATTGTGATTATAGTAACTGGTTTTGATAGCCTTGTCAAGTTGATGAAGTTGATATCTTTTTTTTCTTCCTCGTGATTCATGTATCATTTAAATTAGGCCGCACATCATCAATCAGGTCGAAGCTTCGCTGAGCCATTCATTCTAATATACTTTTCAACCTTAGAGTAGGGTGTGATCTATATAGCTTAGGGTCTTGTCTTGATACGTAAGCACAAATTTTTAGGACAAAGACAGCTTTGTGATTGGCCCTATTAGCTCGAGTTTAGGGCAAACCTACCCCGAAAATTGACAAAACAAGCTCGATTTTTCTCGTTTTTTGCTCATAGGTGGTGGTGGGGTCTCCATGTTTGGCACTTCATTAATGATCTGATGATGCTGTTTTGGTTCATTATTGATGTCTTGATCGTGCGAGACTTAGCTTATCATAGGTGTCCTCTGGCAACTGGCGAAGACAGGAGGAAAACATGAATGATTGATGGAGAAGAACGGAGAGTATGGTGATGAATGGAGATCCACCAGAGGAATGACCCAATGGCATGCTAATCACTCAATCCCCGCGGGGGGCCCGGAGCTGGGGCCCACATTGACTTGGCACTCCCTTGTGTCCACGTTATCATCGTTGCCGAGTAAATATATGTAGGCGCTATGATAGACTATGGTGGTGGTAAATCAAAGATCCACACCCCAATGAATGATTCCGTCGGCATCCTAAATCCTAATCATTCATGTCTGTGGGGGCCACACTGACTTGGCAATTGCTTGTGTCCACGTCATTATCTCTGTTTAGGATAGCTTGGTGACGGGGGAGATTTGACAAAATTGGAGTCCATTGGAAATGGTTTGATGGGACTATAATAGGAGTGATTTTTATCCCTTGGAAGGAATTTTAGGGAGTCCTATTGGTTAATCATCGAAGCTCAAGTAGAACCACAATTAGATCTAATATAGATTGATTGTATGTTCTAATGTTCATTTGTAGTAATAATTATTACAACGTAATCCTTATGTAATCCTTATTATAGCCTAACAGTAGTAATGATCCTACAAGTCTTGTCATCTCTTTCCTTTTGCTATTGTATCCCATCGTATGTACTTCAAATTCATATCAATTGTAACTTAATTTACTTATATAAGTTATATTATGATACCCAATTATACTTATTTTGACATAACCAAGTATTATATTATTAATAAAAAATTTAGTTTTATGTTGATGATTGATGCAATAATATATATGTTTGATGTGATAACAGATATGATGTACATAATTTGTATTACTTTTAAAAATCATTCAAAGTATAATGATTAGCATGATATTAGTGCCTCACACGTAGGATTATCTAAGTTTTAATGATTAAGCATGACATTATCGGGACCATCATTTTGGTTTGATTCCCGATAATTCCCAATCTTAGTAATTCTTCATAAATCGAACTTCACTTCACAAGTTCAAGCCCCAAGCTTTCCGTTGATGTAAAAAATGGGGTCATTTAGAAATGGAACAAAAAGGTCACAAGAGATCAAAATTGAGATAAAAAAAAAAAAGGTCACAATAATTTGCATTTTTCAAAAGTAAATTCTTAAGTGTCAATAGTAACAACGCTAGCCAACAAGAAACTACCACATGGTAGTCATAACGCTCGTCTAGCCAAGGCATGGCCGTGGACTGTGCATGCCCATTGTGTGATTAAGCTACAGGCATTAGGCTGCACCGACCAATGTGGGCCTATGCATCACCAAGCCAAGCACAAGACTTGTTCAAGCAGTTATAGGCCCAAATTGTGATTCTTGATGTTTTATTTTCAATTTCTATCATGCTGCTTATCATTTTCATCATTTTTCCTTTGCTTTACATTATTAGGGTTGTGCTTTCAAATAGCATCATATGATACAAAAATTTGGCTATAATGAGGGGCTCTAACACCTCATTTTGACCCAATGCTAGGGGAATCTCTCTCTCTCTCTCTCTCTCTCTCTCTCTCTCTCTCATTTTATTTATAATTTCTTTCAAAGCACTCTTATTGGGTTCTTGACCCATGTGAAAGGTTAGATTGTTGATAATTTATCTACCAACACTCTCTCCAATAGTTGTGTGGTTTGTGGATTCACTAAGTCCATACCTGATCTAACTAGGAAGGAGAGTGATCGTCTTGGATAGATAGCTTAGATAAGGTATGGTTCCTTGGGGCTTTAGGATGATAGAGGTGATAGGAATGGATCTCGGACTCACATTGATTATGGAGAGTATCCCTAAGTGGTATGGCCAACACTAATGGATACGTTATTGGTTTTAAGTGGGAAAGTTTATAGCATTTCAAGTCTCACATAAAATTGTTGTGACTTGTGATCTTAAGCTCAAGGAAGATCCACCCTCAATTGTTTACCATCTTGTATTGGTATTCAAAGTTGGTTAGGCCCAAGTGAAATAGACAGGATCTTTAGACTCCTTAATTTTCATTTCTTAACATTGAAGAGTCGATTCACAGTTAGCATAGGTTGATGTGTTGTTTTTCAAGTATTCTCCCAACTGTTGTCCAACGAATTTCAAGCATCGCACTTGGAACAAGACGGATGGTTGAGAAAATTGAACGTAAAACCTTTTGATAATGCCTTTAGCTTGTGTTGGATGTTGCTATTCTATGACACATGTTATAAAGGCATTACTGGACTCTTCGGAAAAATTTCAAGCCCTCCTTTATTGTGCCTTTTGAACGTCACTAAGGAGTAAAAGTAGGAAAGTACAATTTCTTTTTTTTTTTTAAAGAAAAAAATTGTGTTGAAGATGCCTGAATTTGTCAAAAAGGTTAGTGGACGAGTGAATCAAAATCTTAATGGGAAAACTCCTTTCATGATAATAACTTGAAAGGGACACGATGTGGTCGAATCTAAAAGCCTCCTGTTTATATCAACGTAAAGTGGGTGGAAATATATGATTAAAAAAACAAAGTGAGTGGAAACAGAGTTAAAAGGGTTTTTAATTGCATCGGGAGCAAAAGATAGTGGGGGTGCAATCTAGGAAAAAAGAGAGGTGGGTGGAGGCAAAGACGGGATTTACGTTCTTCCAATATGTGCAGAGATAGCTCTCGAAAAACCTACATCTTCGACCCTGGAAACTCATTAAATGTACTGTAAGTTTCATGAACTGATTAAGTACATACTTTTAATTTGTATAAGGGCCTTATCTCAGAATAATTTCAGCAGTTTTTACGCAGTTGATAGGATTCAAAGAGAAGACCTTTACTTCTTTAACTGGAAATCCCTTACTACTTAATTCAACTTGCCAACCTAGACACTTACCAAGACCACTTGAGTGCTTACAATAGATTATATGCAAAAAACCGAAAACTCCTTTGTGATTTGTCTTGAGTTTGAAGTTTTAATAAGATGATTTGTCACTCCAATCCTCTCTTTCATCGTTTTGACATGCACAAATTTTTTATAAAAATATCTGCATCGTTGGGTGAGTTATCGATATGATCTAGTAATGCATGTGACTTGCATTTAGATGCACCATGATCACTCAAGATTTGCTCTAAATGGAAACAATGGTGTTTGCGACTCAATGAAAATTACGTCAAATGGTTTCCATCAAATGAAAGGCATTAAGCCTACAATTTGTTGAATTGGCACAATCCTTTGGTTGTGGATACTAAACCTATCAATTGGATGGGTTTGGTTGGATTTGGGTTGAGTCATAAATAGTCCAATCCAAATTGACCGATTAACTCGTTTATGACTCATTTATCACTAATGTAAATTTATTGACCTAGACCGGATCAAACTCATACCTAACAGATACCTGACCCAACTTATAATGCTAAAACACTTCTATATTTAACTAAATAAATTGTCTCATACAATTACAAAATTATGGATTTATTTTATAATTTAAAAAAAAAATCAAAGCTTCATTTAATTTACAAAATTGTGGAATTTTTGAAATGATAATATTTTATAGTGTTTGGTTGAAATTTGAAAATAAATTAATAATATTTTCCACTTGGCATAGAAAATCCAATTTAATTTTTTGTGCACTCCTTTGAAGTATTTATATTTATTTTTTAAAAATAGAATTCTTTTTCTTTTTCTTTTCTCTTCTTCATTCGGTTGCCGACCATGGTGGCCGTGGTCGGCAATAGCAAGCTCCAACCTCGCCATAAGCCAGCGAGACTCAAGCTCACCCAATTTTGACGAGTTGAGCCTTGTTGGCCTTGGGCGAGGCTTGATCTTGTCAGATCTAGTGAGGTCTAGCTCACCTCGATGTTAATGAGTTTGAGTCTCGCCAGATCGGCGAGGCTCGACCCTTACCCGCACATGATTCCAACGAGTCAAGCACCATTGGCCTTGGGCGGGGCTTGACCTTGCCGAGATCCAACAAGGTGGAGCTTGCCTCAACAATGGTGAGACTTCGACGAGGTTGAGTCTTGCCTCAACACCGGCAAGACTTGAGCCTTGGCGTTGCTCGACTCCCAGATCGGCGAGGCTAGCTAGCTTGGCTTCCTAGATTTGGTGAGCGTGAGCTCATCTCAGGCCGATGAGGCATCGACCTTGCCCGATCAAGCTCGTTGGTGCGATTGGGCAGCAATTGCAACCCTCGACCTATCGGTGAGGGCTTCACGACCCTCACTCATGATTGATGAGGGCCTCGTGGCCCTTGGCCTGTAGTTGATGAGGGTCGGCTGCCAAACTTCATTGGGAAAGAAGTAAAAGAAAAAGAAAAAGAAAAAAAGAAAATATTATTAAAACAATCAAAAATGAAATAAATAAAAATGATAATAACTATTTGAAAAGGATAATTTATCCTTAATGGGTTAACTCAATTAATAAATTTTATAAGTTAAATGGGTTTAAAGATAAACCCATTTATAACCCATTTATCATCACACTTATAAACAATCCAAACCCATCAACAGCTCATTTATTAAAATTTAACTAACCCATATATGACCCATCTCATTAAATATGGGTTCCTCAACCCGTTTTGACACCTCTAACGGATACTCATTTAGTTTACAGAGGGGGACAAAGTGATGGCTATGTAGCACCGACATAGACACGTGACACACAACACGACACGCCGATACGTCATTTCTTAAAAATAGAGAATTTCGACACGCTCCGACACGTTATATATTATATATTTTTATATATAAATACATAATAAATAATAATAAAAATAGCATATAATTAATTTACATGAAAAATATTAAATAATATCATTCGTTATTTTAATTTTTACAATAATACATAAAACCTAGAGGAAAAAACATTGTTTAAAGAAAAATGCTGAAATGATATTTTTAAATTTATTTATTTATCATATATAGCATTTTTTTATTACTTCTTTCATAGTAAAAGACTTTTAAAAAAACTAAAACAATTATAAAAAACCAAAACTGAAAAAAAAAAAAAAAAAAAGTTGACCCGGTGCGTGTATATTTATAGTAATTTTATTATTTTTTGATTACTTCTTTTGTGCATATTTATATTTTGACCTATCAAGTATTAGAAATTTTTAAAATTGACCAAGTGCGTGTCGAAATCACATGTCGAATTTTGGACTCGCGTGTCGAGAGTTGATCACATGTCGGATTTTTCGACACTCGTTGACCACGTGTCGAACACAACACGAAAGCTTCCGGAAAGTGTCCATGCTACATAGAGTACTCTCCAGTCATTACTTGGTCATCCTTGCACTCTCCAGGTCACAGATTGCAACTACCGTCAGATAAATCATCACCTTTTTTTCTCATTCTTATAAGGATTTCATTCCTTTCTTTCCTCAACTACATTCATCTCTTTCGCAGGAAATTAACTAAATCATTTGACGAGGATTTGACCATCAGCATGGATTAAAAATAGCTTCAGCATCAAATTTAATAGCCACCAAGACTTGTCTTTTCTTAAATCCCTACAAGAGAATGGACGTCATTCACGGCCACCCAATCACTAAAAGAAATTTTAAGTTGTAGAATTACAATTTTCTTTTTTTATTAAAGTTAATAAGTGTATCTGTACCCCTTATTATTAAAGCCAAGGGGGATATTGTTAATCACTTTTAGTAACTAAATAAGATAAATGCACTGAAATTTTAAAATTTATCATGAAAGTGTAAGGTTGATGTGATTTATTATTATTATTTCTCTCATAAGTGGCGTTGACATGAATAAAACATGAAGGACGAGGCCAAAATGACGTCGTTTTGGTTATAATCTGATTTTTTAAAACTACTAGATGATTTTATTAATTGCCCTTAGGATCTAGGCTGCTATTGGTATCATAGTCAATATATATATATATATATAAAAAATCAGATTATGTTATCACAATAGAAGAAAGCAATACGCCCCTTTTAAGATCTTTCAAAACAATTACACTTATAAATCAGAATCCATATAAATATATATATATATATAGTAAAAGTTCAGTTACATTCACATAGGATTAGTTCATGTGGGTGTTAAACCTCTCACCAAGGAGGGTTTAATACATCTATCCTTCTAGTCTTAAGAGATTCGAGACTCATAAATTTTGAAAAATCCATCTTAGGAACTGTAGAAACTAGTCTTTGCAATGACCCAATCCAATTTGATTGATTTCCTATTTTTCGGTATCTCTCAAAGATAAAAATATCACTAAATCTTTAACCATCCAACTTAAAACACATGATTGTTTTCCTAATTTTCGATCTCTCAAAGGTAAAAGTATCACTAAATCTTTAACCCTCCAACTTAAAACACATAATTATGAGATAGCATAATGATCTCCTCTAGCCCTTGTCTGAAGGATTCATTACAAATCTATGCCTTTTGCATTTGGAAGCAAAGTTTTTAAACACAGCCCAAAAGGAGAATTGAAATGCAAATATAGTATTAATAGAACAATGGGAATTAGAAAATCAAGTTCTCTAGCAAATAGTTTGAAATACAAATCCAACTAATGTAATACCACAATACCACATCAAGAGGGTAATGTTAACCATTCAATTTTTAAGAAGATCATTCGACTTAAGGTCAATTCCCTCGTCCTAATCAAGAAGGTCAGTTGATCTCCATCCAAATCTCCCTCCCATTATTACTCTCTCGTCTAGAAACCAAAGTAGCATGTCTAATCTAGAAAACAACCATTAACCAAACTAACAACCCCATAGTGGCTAATATTAGTGGTCTTGATGGTATTTCTTGACCTATTGATCAACAAGACCAACCTGAATTAGAAAATCCTGACTCCCCACATCATTCTCCTACCTACTCCCAATTAGTAAATCCTAAAGTACTTTTGAAAATGACTTTGAACTTGATCGAAAGTTCTTAAATCAAAGAATTTTACTCAGAAGAAAACAAAGAAATAAGGTAGCAATTTTTTTACACTTTTCATGATCAAACCAAAGAAATTAAAGAAAACTATTATGATTACTTGTACAAACATGAAACTCATATATTTTTCATTGATTGGTTTGAAGAACATTATCTTCAATCAAAAGAAATTTATGTACTAGATCACGCATATAAGTGGAAATTAGATAATGGCCAAATAATGAAATCTAACCATCCTACTTTAAGGAAGATTAAATTCCACAATAGGTATAGTGAAATAATAGCTACTCTTTTTACAATAACAACTAAAACTAATGAGCCTCATAGCATAAAAATAAAACAAAGTAATTACACAAATTAACCTCTCCATACCATTGGCAATCAATTAAATAGAATAGAATCATCTATTTAATCATTTTATTATTAAAGATCAAGGCTAGAAACTTTTAAATCCCCAAATTTTAAAACATTTGAGTTCCTTAGAACTCTTAGTCTAGAATTTGCTAAAGCCATAGAAAATAGAAGAAAATCTTAAGGCAAATTACCCACAATTAATACTCCTACCTTCAAAGGACCTAACATAGAATAAACTTCTAAATTAAGGGATCAATCATAAATGACACTCCAGATCAAGTAAACATCCTTGAAAAATCTAATGGAGGGTCCGATAATGAATCCACCCATGAGGTACATAAACTCACATGAAGAAATCCACAAAAACTTACAAAAGTCAATAACAAGATCATTATCACAAAGAATTCAAAATAAATATTCTCCCGACACCATTTGTAAATAGAATATAGATGGTGTTGCCGAAAATAATATTATTATACATTGAATTAAATGGTTATGGTAGCAAATGCTTATAAAAGTCAATAACAAGATCATCATCATTGCTAATCTTTTAGTGATTGGTTTGACCTAGCAACTAAAAGACTGGTGGGATAATTATTTATCTAATGAACAAAAATTAATATATTAAATGCATCAAATAGATGAATATGACCAACGCATTGAGGATGAAAATAGACAAATCATCCAAGATACTATCAATGCGCTCATCTTTTTTATATCTAAACACTTTATAGGAGATCCTTCACGCTTTAGAGATGAAAACTAAGATCTTTATGAAATATGAAATGTAAGTCCTTTGGAAAATTCAGGGTATACAAAAAAATTTTCTTACAAAGATTTTTAGTCAAACTAGATTATAATTAACCTTTTTAAAAGATTTTTTTTTAGTAGGATTACCTCAAGTAATAGGAGAACAAGTCTGTGATAAGATTATGGAAGAATATGATGGTCAAATCCCACATCACTTATTGTTTTATGGAGAACTAATTTCATATGTTTATAGACAAGGAACACCAAATGTGTAACACAATCAAATAAAGATTTAGGTGATTTTTGTGCCCAACATCCTTCACATACTGAACCAACAAAACCAAAGTATAAAGGAGATTGTTCTTCTAAAACCAAAAAAGAAAATTTAAGAATTATCACAAGAACAAATCACAACAAGGTAGACATAATAAATCTAAGCAAAAACTTAAGAGAAAAATTAACAAAGATATCAAATTTTACATTTATGGAAAAAAGATGACAAATTTCAAAATATTGTAGGATAAACAAAATACTAAATGAACTATCGATACATGAAGAAACTCTCCGTCAATTATATAACAATATAACCAACTTTTTAAAGTAGAATGAAATTGAAACCTCTTTAGAATCAAAAGATGATGATCTCTCCCTAGTGAATTGGCACCAAAATTTATGTTTTAACAAAAGAAGAAAAATTTCTTTTAAAAACTAAGAATCAAATATATGACCCTAAAGATAAGAAAAATTTTCAAGATAGACTCCAATCTTCAATAAGAATCACTTCTAAAACTACCACAACTTATAACCTCAAAATATCCGTAACAAGAATGAGAAAATTAGAACAATCAACATTATTGGTCTCAGTAATGAGATTAATAAACAAAAATTAGAAATTCATGCTCTCAAAGCAACCCAAATTCAAATGCAAAAGGAAATTTTGGAAATTAATTATAAAATGAATAAAGAGAAAGAGAAGGAAGAAGCAGGTGAATCGGATACTTCCGATCCTAATTTTTTTTTTTAATGATTTTGTCAGAAATAACCTCCATAAAATAGATTATAGATATAACAATAAAAATTAATAATTAATTTGTCATTGATATTACATCGCTCTTCAATATTGGTTCTAATTTCAATTGTATCATAGAGGGTTTAATACCAGTCAAATATTTTGCAAAAGTAACGAAATCACTAAAATTAGCTTCAGGAGATAAATTTCATATTAATTAGAGATTACCGGAAGCCTTTGTTGTAAAAAAATCAAATGTATTATAAGAAATCTTTTCTTAGTCAAAGATATGAGACAGAATTTGATTTTAAGAACAACATTTATATAACTAATTCAACATTTTACTGTCACTAGTGAAGGTATTGAGGCTCGAGCTTTAAGCAAAATATCACTTTCAATTTATCACCAAAACTCATACAAGAAATTTGAATATTTTGCAAGAATATTCAATTTTAGAAATTAAATTTCTTATATAAAATAAAGAAGATTAGCTCGTATATTTGAAAGAGGATTTAGAATTCAAAAGGATAGAAGATAATCTTCATGAACCTAAAATTAGAGATAAAATAATATCGCTTCAAAAATACGTCAAAAAAATTATTTGTTATACTTTATCCAATGCATTTTAGGAAAAGAAAAGACATATTGTCGATTTACCTTATGAACCTGATTTTTTTGAAAAATAAATTCCTGTAAAATTTAGACCTATTCAAACGAATCAAGAAGTTTTACAATTTTTCCAAAAAGAGATTCGAGATATTAAACAAAAAAAAAAAAAAAACTTCTCGGAAAAAACCAATCACCTTAGAGGGATATGCTTTCTTTGTCAATAAAAACGTTGAATTAGAAAGGGGGCATCTAGATTAGTAATCAATTACAAGCCATTGAATAAAGCATTAAAATTAATAAAATATTCAATTCATAATAAAAAATATTTATTAAATAGACTTCATAGTTAAAAAAAAATCAAAATTTGATATGAAATCCAAATTTTGGTCAATACAGATTAGTGAGGAAGATAAATACAAGATATCATTTACAATTCCATTGGCCAATATGAATGGAATATAATGCCTTTTGGTTTTAAAAAAAAAAAAAAAAAAAAACAACTTCTAAATTTCAGAAAATAATGAATGGCATTTTTAATCTATGTTCTAAATATAGCATAGTTTATATAAATGAAATCTTGATATTTTCCTCCGATATTGATCAACATTTCAAACATATATTTGTTTTCACAAGTGCTATCAAGAAAAATGGTTTAATAGTTTCTTCTACTAAAGTATCACTTTTCCAAACAAAAATTAACTTTCTAGGACATTACATCACTCAAGGAACGATTATCTCAATAGAAAGATCAATCTTATTTGCTGAAAAATTTCCTAATGAAATCAAAGATAATGACCCAATTGCAAAGATTTTTAGGAAGTCTCAACTATATTTTAATTTTTTTCCCGATATCAATATACTTTGCAAGCCTTTACATCAAAGATTACAAAATAACCTTCCACCTTGGATATCAACTCACACCAATATTGTTAGAGAAATTAAAACTCATGCCAAAGAAATACTTTGTCTTCATTTAATTGATCTATCAACTTTCAAAATATTGGAAATAGATGCTTCAGATATGGGATATGGAGGAACACTCAAGCAAGTCAAGAATAACAAGGAGCAAATTATCCAATTTGTCTCTAAACATTGGAATTAAACCCAACAAAGTTATTCTATGGTTAAAAAAGAAATATTAGCCATTGTCCTAGCAATATCTAAATTTCAAAGAGACTTATTAAACCGAAAATTCCTTCTATGAATTAATTGCAAATCAACAAAAGAATCTCGCAAAAAAAAGAAAAGTATTGAATATCGTCTCAAAACAGACTTTTGCTGTGACATCTTGAAACATACTTATTCATCGACACCTCTATAGTGCTATTCTCAGAACTGATCACTCCTGAGATAATTAGATTATCTGGGGAAGTCATTAATGAATTTTAATGCAATAGACTTGAGAATTTAACTAAGAATCGACTACTCGACTATACTCATCTGCAGAGATCATTTCAGCACCATAAAGATCGATTAGAAATTAGAAATAGGTTGGTTCGACCGAGATATGTGGTTAAACGAGGGTGATTCCATAAAATTGAGAAATTCTCGTCGATTGGCATTAGATTGATTTTTGGTCGTTTTGGTACCTTGTATCTATATTTGAAAGCTCGAGATTTTCACAACAATTGAGAGTCGCCAATGTGTCGAAGAAGTTCATTGTGGCTTGAAAAAAATCGACCACGAGTCATTTGCAGTAAAAATTTCTGAAAGCTACCCGATAGGCTAGGTTACGCTAAAATTGCGCTAAGTGAAATTAAATGCGAATTTGAATCCAATTTCGGAAATTGAAAATTCTGTCATGTCACGAGTCATTTTAGGAACATCGATTTAGTCTTCGAAGATTTTTCTACAAACCAAGATTTTGGCAGGAAAAGTAGATATAGGGCCATTTTCGATCGGAAAATTCAGAGGACCGTTTTTTATCGCGAAATTGGGATGCAAGTAAGATCTATTGGTGAGGAAAAATACCAATTGATCGAAGACTCGATAATGGAATTTTTGAGAGCCAAATTGGATTAATTCAAAGATGAATTGAATGGAAATCGAGGTGCAAATGTGCAATTTCGTAGCTCCCCCATGGACACCACATTTTGTGACATCCCGAATTTTCAATGCTATTTTCAAATAATTAGTTGGGCCTTTCATCGACGCGCCTATAGTGCTATTCTCAGAGTTAATCACTCACGAGATAACTAGATTATCTGGGAAAGCCATTAAGGAATTTTAATGCATTAAACTTGAGAATTCGACAAGAAATTGGCTACTCGACAGTGCTTATCCGTCGAGATTATTACGACACAATTAAAAATCGATTAGAGATTAGAAATAGGTCGGTTCGATCGAGATATCTAACTAAACGTGGGTGATTCCACTAAATTACAAAATTCTCATCTACCGACATTAGACCGATTTTTCTATTGTTTTGGTACTCTATGTCTGTATTTGAATCCTCGAGATTTTCACGACCATCGAGAGTCACCAATGTGATGAAGATGTTCATTGTGACTCGAAGAAAATCGACCACGGGTTATTTGCACTAAAAATTTCTGAAAGCTACCCATTAGCCCGGGTCACGCTAAATTTGCGCCGGATTGACATTAATTGTGAATTTGAATCCGATTTTAGAAATTGAAAGTTCTATCATGTCACATGTTATTTTAAGAATGTCGACTAAATCTTCGAAGATTTTTCTGCAAACCGAAACTTTTTGGGGTAAAGTCGAGGTGGGGTCATTTTTTTTCAAGAATGTCAGGGACAATTTATGATCGCGTAATTGGGATGTAAGTGGGATCAATTTGTGAGAAAAATACCAATTTGATCAAGAGTTCGATACTTGAATTTACAAGAGCCGATTTGAGTTGATTCAAGAGAAATTAAAGTCCAATTGGGGGAAAAACATTACAAATTCGTATGTCCCAACCACCCATGACTATTGGACCATTTCAAGTCTTCTAGAAGGGGCCTCGATGGCTGAAATTTGGCCAAGAAAACCAGCTAGTGGTGGGCATTGGTCAAGGGGACCAAAAGAGGATAAGTGAGACCAAGTAGCCTCCCTTTGTTCCCTCCATCTCCCTTCCCTCCTCAGCCCATCAACCGCCCATCCTCGCCCTCCATTTGTGCCGTTTTCAGCTCCAGCAAAGCCAGAAAAGTAGCTGGAGCAACCTGCTAGCCTACCGGACCGCCGTTCGCCGTCCTTGCATGCCGTCATGCCCCAGCGGTAGTCTCGCCTGTCTCGTGCCTCTAGCCGCGCCGTCTTGCCTAGCCTGTGTGTATAGCAACTCGTCAGGACACTGTGGGCCGCCGTCGGAGTCCCTACCATCGACATGAGCTACCGCTTGCACCCATCCAAGTTGCTGCAGCCCTTACCAGTCTTCCTTGGCTGTTTTGGCCCCAATCAGCCCCCGGACCAGCCACCTCTTAGCCCCGAATAGATAGCAAATCAGTGGGTCTCCAACAGTATTTCAGCTCGCTTTGGCCTGTTTCCCGACCTCAAAAGTTAGTCCTCCTTTGGAGTTTATTGTCCCCCATCGCGCCCCCATCGCTTCCATCCAATCGGATTGTTAATCAAGTAAGTTTAACTCACTAATTCTTACTTAGTAAGTTAATGAGGTTTAAGGTTGATTAGTTTAGACTAAGCATGGATTATGTGGATAGTTAGATTAGATTAGCAATTTAATTAGTTGTTATCGTATGTTAGGTGGTTAGAGTAGTGTAGTTAGAGCCTAGAAAAGTTTTAGTATTTAACTAGAGTGGCATCATATGAAATTTATCGTACTTGTAGTGTTCGTAGCCCAAGATCTAAAATATGTAGACCTATTAATCAGCAAGATCAGGCTCCTCAAATCATTCACCTACTTATTGACAAATGATCGACCCTAAGCTTCTTACTCTTGAAAAACAATTTAAACCAAATAGAACAATTTTAAATCAGAAGTTCAATTCATATGAAATTAAGGAATCAATGTGACATCCTAGATTTTTACTTCTACTTTCAATTAAATAAATTGGGTTTTTTATCGACGCATCTAAAGTGCTGTTCTCAGAGGTAATTACTCTTAAGATAACTAGATGATCTGGGGAAGTCATTATAGAATTTTAATGCAATAGATTTGAGGATTCAATTAGGAATTGACTACTCAACTGTTCTTATCTGCAGAGATCATTACAAAGACGGTTAAAAATCACTTAGAGATCGAGATAGGCCGGTTAACTAAGATGTATGGCTAAACATGGGTGATTTCATTAAATTACAAAATTCTCGACGATCGGCACTAGATTGATTTTTCAATTATTTTGGTACCCTGTGTCTGTATTTGAAATCTCGAGATTTTCACAACCACCAAGAGTCGCCAATGTGTCGAAGGGGTTCATTATGACTCGAAGAAAATTGACCACGGATCATTTCCACTAAAAATTTCTGAAAGCTACCGATAGCCTAGGTCACACCGAAATAGTGCCGAGTGAAATTAATCGCAAATTTGAATCGAATTTCAGAAATTGAAAGTTTTGTCATGTCATAAGTCATTTTAGGAATGTCAACTTAGTCTCCGAAGATTTTTTTGCAAACCGACATTTTGGTGGAAAAAGTCGTCATAGAGCCATTTTCAACCGGAAAATGTAGAGGACAATTTTTTATCACAAAATTAGAATGCAAGTGGGATTAATTAGCGAGGAAAAATACCAATTTGATTAAGGGTTCGACGAATGAATTTTTAGAAGTTGAATTACACCGATTCAAGAAGGAATCGAATCCCAATGAAGGAATTTCAATCAAAATTCATGTGCCCCCATGGCCCATGACCTTTGGACCATTTCAAGTTTCTAGAAGAGTGTTTGGTGGCTAAAAATTGGCCATGGAATCCAGCTAGGTTGTGGTGAGGTCTTCCAAGGGAACAAGAGGATGAGAGGAGACCATTGGTGGCTCCCTCAAGATCAGCCGGTTCCCCCCTCTCCTTCCTCCCCCATCTTGGTTGAGCACTCCCCTTTCCCAGTAGCTGAAGACCTCAAAAATTCCGGAGAATCAAGCCAGCAAGCCGTCGATCACCCCTGCCGCCCACTGAGCTGTATACCTTATCAGTTTAGAGTGAGCAATATTACTATCAGGTTAGAGTGAGCAATACTATTATCAACTTAGAGTGAGCATTATTAGTATACTATATCAGATTACAAGTTTGATATGTCAGCTTAGTAAGAGAATAGTATATTATTTATCAGCTTAGCATGAGCTATACTATTTATTATTAGCTTAGAGGGAGCAATCTTGACTCAATCAAACTTATTAGATAGTATTAATTGGGCTGACTAAGGGAAGGTCGTGATGACATGTAATCGACTAAGTCGATTGATCGATAATTTGATCTGATTTGATGAATTCAAATGATTAGTTGATGTGATTTGTGTATCTATGAGATAGATTGACTTGTAGGAAGGAAATGAGGTAAAGGTAAGTCCTCCGACCTATGTTTGTGCTTAGGCAACCATTGTGGCATATTTTCTTCCTAGTCAAGTCTCAGGGGGTTGAACTTGCTGATACGCCATCTTACCCCATTATAGGATAACATTTCAGGTCCATAAATGGCAGCTCATGAGTTTTTGGACGGCCTAAGAAGGTTACAGAGCAAACATCTTATATTCCGTTGCATGGGAGCCATAAGGGCTGGACCTATGAGTTGGTAAAGTCCATAATTTGGGTCGACGTGGGTCTCACCCACAGGTGCCCCATCGCCACGCTCAGGATGGCCAAAGAGAGGGTCTCATACTGAAGTCTGAGATACCTCTATATGTTTTGGAGGTGGCTTTTGAGAAGGGTACTGTAGATCCCCCTGGAGGTTCAATACTAGACTCGGTAGACTCGGCTCTTGAAGAACCAGAGTCCTTAGTGCAGTCTATTGAAGGCTCCAATTGGAGTGTGGATGATGATGGAGAGGAGGACGAGGATCCATAGTTTTGTGAAATCCCCTTGTTCTGTAGAACTTATATATATATATCCATGTGTGTGTGTGTGTGTGTGTGTGTGTGTGTGTGTGTGTGTGTGTGTGTGTGTATTGTTGGAGAAAACTCTCTTATTTTAAAGTTGACAAAACATTTCCATCAGTCTAGTCTGAAAACTTCAAGACTCAATTATTAAAGTCTGATGAACTCCAGACTCTGTCGTCAAAGTCTGAAGACTACAAGACTCAAGACTTAAAGTCTACCTTCACTGGTAGTTTCTTGACCAGCAAAGAGAAGACTTATCTAGATGCCGGTTTATCTTTAAGGATTCGATTTGTACGATTTAAAGAAGATCTTACGGTTGGAGATAGCACATTGTGATCAATTATTCTTATTGGAATCAATTCGAATAATCAAGATCTTTTGAAAGGCGAAGTATACTTGGAAGGTTCTACTTATGGAAACCTAGATCTTGATTGTATGGGCAAGTAAGATTGGTGGGTTATCATCACATTCCTTAAATGACTCGAGATCTCCTTGATTGATTCTGTCCAACAGGTAGATTGGAAGAATTCATTTGGAAAGTGCTAACTGGTATAGGTATGAAGGAGTATATAAGAAAGATGCTCAAGTTGTTCAAGAGTGTGCGTGAAAGAAAAATTCCAAAGTCTAAAGCTCTTAATTCTTTACTTTCTCAATTGCTGAGTTTAAGTTGCACTCAAAAGAGAATTTAAATAATTGTGAGACCTTGAGAAAGTGTAGTAGAGTCTCTACACTATGGAATCAAGGACATGGGACTGTAAAAATCTCTTTTGGTTCATAGTAAAATCCAGCCGGTGAGCTGTCAGTGTAGGAGAGTGGACGTAGGCTTGGTCTAAATTGAACCACTATAAACCTTGTGTTTCAATTCTCTTTCTCTACTCTTCTTGCTTTAATTTCTAGCTTTATCTAACTTCTTATAGTCTTCTACATATTCAATCTGTTATTCTTGAAAGACGAGTTAACTTGTTGAAAATCTAGCAAAAACTTGCTAGAACACCTATTCACCCCCTTTAGATGTCCTTACTAGCCCTATCAATTGGTATCGAGCTTGTGTACTTATTTAATTGAAGTATTTTTAATTCTAAGTTAAAGATCTATGGCTAATATGTTGGCTCCAAGTTTGGTTGAAGGCCAATATAACACTAGACCTCCTTACTTTGATGGAAAGAAATATAGCATATGGAAAAACAAGATGAAGACATTTCTAAGATCGAAAGATCCTCTGGAATGGGATGTGGTAGAAAAAGGAATCATTCCTAAAGCTGTATCAATTTCAGAAAGAGGAAAAGAAGTTGTAGATGCTAGCGAGATGATACAAGAAGAAATAACGAAGAGACAAACTCTTGATGCTAAAGCAATTTACTCTTTATATTTTGCTTTATCTTCTACTGAATATAACAAATTTTTTTCTTGTGAAATAGTTAAAAAAAGTCTGGGATAGACTACACATTACCTATAAAAGCATTGATCGAATGAAATAAATAAGAATCAATATTCTACTCGAATAGTATGAAACTTTCAAGATGAAGTTAGGATAATCTATCACTAACATGTTTAGTCATTTTACAGATATTGTAAACGGTTTGGAGTATCGGGGATAGCTAATCTCAGGACCAATGAAGGTTAACAAATTACTACGTGGACTTTCCAAAGACTGGAATCACGTGAATACCTCAATAAGGGAAAGTCAAAGGATCATGCCACTTTTTGTAGATGAGCTGGTTGGCACATTTCAGTCCTATGAAGTGGAGCAAATCAACGAGGAAGAAGATCCCAAGGGTAAGAAGTCAATTATTTTAAAATCTAACGATGACTTTGATGTTACAAACTCTAAAGATGATATGGATGATGAAGAGTTAGCACTTATGATAAGGAAGTTTAGGAAACTAAACAAAAAGGGAAGAAGATTCAATTGGAAGTAAAAAGCACTCACAAGTTTCAAAACAAATCAACTGAGGATGATAAAGCAAACAAAAACGTAATTTATTTTTTATGCAAGAAAAATAGATACATCGACCCAACTGTCCTCTATTGAAGAAAAGGAGGGGAAAAGTTGAGAAATATAGAAAAGCTCTCAAAGCAGAGACATGGAATAATACCGAATGTGAAGAAAGTGACGAAGATTATGCCAATATATGTTTAATGGCAAAATCATGTTCAGACTCAAACTCGAGATATAATCGACTTAGACTCGATAGTGAAATCGAGGTAAACAATTTAAAAATTCCTATTAAAGTCTCAAAATACATTGATAAACTTTGTTTCGGTCTCAAAACCTCTCTTAAGAGGATTTCCGAGTTAAAAAGGGAGAATTTTATACTTAAGCAACATGAAATTTCTTGGAAAGAAAATTTTGAAAATCTAGACAAAAGCTTTGTGGTTTTAAAAGAAAATACATACACTCTTTAAAAAAAAAAAAAAAATACATTTTTGAAACAAGATATTTCAAATATCTCAAAAAGATTTTCAATATGATCTGAGAAGTTGGAAAAGATTCTTTTAGTACAAAGATTTTATTTCAACAAGTCGATTGGGAATGACCCTAGAAACCAATCATTTAATTGATTTTCCAAGGTAAAAGAAAGAATCAAACAAAGACCTACAAACTTTTTTACAGAAATCATTTTTAAAAAGTTTTTGTAAAACCCGTTGGCCGAAGTGCTCTCGAATATTTTTGAGAAAGATTCTCTTATGGTTAGAGACTTGTTAAGAAGGATTGGGAGAGACTGTGTTTAAAACTAACTCCTCTAGACCCAAAAAGATCTGGGTACCAAAGGAAGCTTGAGTTCTTTTTGTAATTGCAAGTCACTAACAAGAAAAAGATTAAATGGTATTTGGATAGTGGCTGTTTGAGATGCATGTCTAAAGATTCAAGTTGTTTTATAAAAATTGTGCAAATAAATGATGGAAAAGTCTCTTTTGGTGGAAGCAACAAAAGAAAAATTGTTGGGTGTGGAGTTGTAAAAATTAGAAGTCTCACAATCAATAATGTCTCATTGGTGGAAGGACTAAATTACAACTTGCTCAGCATTAGCCAATTGTGTGACATTGGATTCAAATTCAACTTCCAAGAAGGAATATGTTTGGGAATTAGTAAAGATGTTTGTCAATCTTTTATTGGAAGAAGACATGGGAACATTTATCTTCTAGATATAAAATCGAAAAAGATCCCAATGTCTAATATCGATTCAATATGAAGCAAATCTTTAGCATCGAAAGCTTGGCCATGTTAACATGAAGCAAATTGCCAAGATCTTATCTAAGAATCTTGTCCGTGGACTGCCCAACCCGAAGTATCAAAATTTTGACTTATACACACCATGTGTATTGGGAAAACAGGTTATAAGCTTTTAAACCAATAAATCAGATTTTTATTAATTGTGTTTTCCAACTTTTGCATATGGATCTCTTTGGACCAATTAGAACTCAAAGTATTGGTGAAAAGAGATATTGCCTAGTAATTGTGGATAATTATTCACGATTTACTTGGGTTTACTTTTGAGTATTCTTAAGGCCTATACTTGGAGAAAACTCCCTATGAGTTATTTAAAGGAAAAAAAAAGCCAATTGTTTCTTATTTTCATGTTTTTGGTTGCAAATGCTTTATTTTGCAAAATGCAAATGATCGAACTGGTAAGTTTGAAGAGAAATCAGACGAAAGAATTTTTCTTGGCTACTCAACCTCAAGCAAATCCTACAAAGTATACAATAAGAAGACTCAGTCTGTGGAAGAATCTATGAACGTCAAATTTAAGACTATTTGCAAAATCAATTGACTCGAGACTCAACCTAAAGAATCTAAACTGTTTCAGATTTTACAAAATCTAACTCCCTTGAAGTAGCTCAGACTTTTGAAAAACAACAACAAACGGAAGGATCAATTGAATTAGAAGATCAACAAACTGTCAGACCGACCAATAATTGGAAGCATGAGTCTAGTCATCCCAAGGAACTCATCATTGGCAACATTGATGAAGGGATTTGCATCAGATCCAAAAGGCGAGAAGATTCTAGTGCCGTGATACTTATTTCTGAAATAAAGCCTAAAAGCATAGAAGAGGCCTTAGCTGACGAAAGCTAGATTGAAGCTATGCAAGAAGAATTCAAACGGTTCAATGACGTCTGGGAATTAACTCTTAAATCGAAAGGTAAATCAATAATTGGAGCTAAATGGGTTTTTAGGAACAAGATGGACGAAAAAGGAAAAGTGGTCATAAACACAATAAGACTCGTGGCCAAAGGATATACGCAAGAAGAAGGGATAGATTCTGATGAAAATTACGCACCGAGCAATGTTAAAAGCAATTAGATTATTACTCGCTTTTGTTTGCTATAAAAATTTCAGGTTATTCCAAATGGACGTCAAAAGCGCATTTCTAAATGGATTTATCCAAGAAGAGGTCTATGTGGAACAACCTTATGGATTTGAAGATCCAAAGAGACCAGACTTAGTATTCAAACTGAAGAAGGCTCTATATGGATTAAAACAAGAACCTCAAGCTTGGTATGACATGTTAAGTAAGTTTCTAATTCATAATGGTTTTGTTAAAGGTAAAGTGGATACTACTTTATTTATTAAAAAAGAAGGTAAAGATTTTCTACTTGTTCAAAACTATGTTGATGATATCATATTTGGATCACCTAACGAAAATCTATGCAAGAAGTTCACTAAGTCTATGCAAGATGAATTTGAGATAAGCATGATGGATGAACTATCTTTCTTTCTCGGATTACAAGTGAAGCAATTGAAGGAAGGAATTTTCATTCATCAAGAAAAATATGCAAAAGATCTCATTCAAAAGTTCGGATTGGAGAATTGCTAAAAGACTGGAATACTAATGTTAAGTTTTTCGAAGCTGGACAAAGATGAAAGAGGAAAGAATGACCAAAAGCTTTACAGGAGCATTATTGGTTCACTTATTTATCTTACTGCTTCTAGACTTGACATTTTGTTTAGTGTTTGCATTTGTGCAAGATTTCAATCATATCCCAAAGAATCTCATCTAAGTGCTGCAAAACACATCATCAAATATGTTGCAACTACTTCAAATTTAGGTTTGTGGTATCCCAAAGAATGAGACTTTACCCTCCTTGGATATTCAGATGCAGATTTAGCAGGTTGCAGAGTTGATAGAAATAGTTTTCATTGAACGTGAAGTTACGAGAGAAGTTTTCATTGCTTCAACTCAAACAGTTTTGCTATGAAACAACGGTTGCTCATCCAAAACTTACAGTTTATTTCTATTCTAATCTATCCTTTTTAGATGCGAATAGATTTTCCTTTAGTGTTAGAGACCAAGATTTTATGGTGGATGTGGACACTCGGCTAATGTGATTGGGGTGGAAAGAGGGAGTTTCCAACCAATCAATGTGTCTATTGCTCATGCTTCTTTGGCGCTTGTTCAAGATAGAATTGCTGAAGGTAGGATTTCTTACAACAGGATGAATGCTTTCAATATCTTACTTCACAAGATTGTCATTAACTATCTTAGACCCAAATCCACATCAAAGACCGATGTCTCAAACTCTGAAGCAAAGCTGATGTACGCCATTCACATTGATTTTAAGTTATCTCTGCCTCACACTATCCTTATGCACATGTATAGGACCGTGGCAAAGGACAAGGGACAACTCCCTTATTTTGCTCTTATCACTCGTTTGTTCAGACATCTTAATATTCAGCCTCCCAAAATTCTATGCATTCGAACCATTGATCCAATGGTAGTGGAACTGAAGATGGTTTCCAAGATGCGTTTGAAGGAGCTAAACAAGGCTTTGGAGCGCTTTAAGAAGAAGACCCCTGTCAAGGCATGACAAAATGCTGTGGCTGGAAAAAGGAAAAGTAAAGAGCCTATGACAGCATCATCCAAGAAGAGGAGAGCACTCATCTTGGAGGATAAAGAAGATGAGAATGACATCACTATCTCTGCTCTTGCCTTGAAAACTTATAGAATTTTTTTATAGAGACAAAGGATCAAGAGAACCAAGACAGAGAAGAGACAGAGTAGGAGATGTAGAGAAAGAAGTGATGAGGGAAGAAGAAGAAGAAGAAGAAGAAGAAGGAAGATCAAAAGAAGAAGAGAAAGAAAAGAGCAAGCGAAGAAGAGGATCATGGTGATTTTCGTGCAGAGGACGAAGGACAAGATCTTCATGATATTGAAGAAAAGCAAGAGCAGGAAGAGTGCCTTTCTCCAAATGAAGGCACTAAAACAGGGGGAATTGCTGATAAAAGAGGTACTTATTCACTTGCTTTTACTAGTGATGATGTTAGTCGTTCTCCTGCTAATCTAGAAGATGTGTATGCCTCTCAATTTCCTAAAGATCGTAATGAGGCTTCATCTCCAAGTTTGAATGTACATGCTGAAGTTCCATCATCAATTAATACTCCACAGTTTGATCATGCTGAAGTAAGTACTTAAACTACAATACAACAGACTTTATAAGACCGCTCGAGTTTCTTCTAGAAATTAAAGCTTAGGTTTATGGGTTGGGATGTGAATTTCATACCATGCAGAATGCTAATAGAGCCACTTCAGTTTCTTTACACGACCAAGTACAAGCCCTTAATCTTCTAGTTCAAGCAAATGCAAAGGGTAAGGATCTAAAACAACTAAAGGAGGATATGAGGAGGCTCGAAGAGACTATCAAGTCTATGGGGGATTTCCAGCTCGTTCGCATCCCCAAGAAACCTTGATTGTATCCAATACCTTTTATGTTCTCCACTTTTTGCTGTTGACAAAAAGGGGGAAAAAGTTTGTGCAGATTTGATTATTGGCTTTGACTTTTGGACTTATTTTTTGTTTGGTTGTAGATTGGACTTTTTGACTGTTTGATTTGATCTTTTGATGCTTACAGTAACTTAGGTTGTGACAATGATTATGGAAGGATAGTTATGTTTGCAGGACTAACAAGTTTTCTATGGTTGCATAATCATTACCATCCTTGTCCTAATCTACTCACTTGTTATGAGATATCTTGTTTTGCTTAAGTTTTGTTTTGTGGGTCAAAAGCATTCAAATCTATTGGAAAGTTTTGTCACCAAAAAAAAGGGAGAGATTATTGGAGAAAATTCTCTTATTTTGAAGTTGACAAAATGTTTTCATCAATCTAATATGAAGACTTCAAGACTCAATTATTAAAGTCTGATGAACTCCAGACTCTGTTGTCAAAGTTTGAAAATTGCAAGACTCAAGACTTAAAGTCTACCCATACTGGTAATTTCTTGACTAATGAAGAGAAGACTTATCAAGATGCGAGTTTATCTTTAAGGATTCGATTCGTACGGTTTAAAGAAGATCTTACGGCTGGAGATAACACCTTGTGATCAATTATTTTTATTGGAATCAATTCGGATAATCAAGATCTTTTGAAAGGCGAAGTATACTTGGAAGGTTCTACTTATGGAAACCTAGATCTTGATTGTATGAGCGAGCAAGATTGGTGGGCTATCATCACATTCCTTAAACAACTCGAGATCTCCTTAATTGATTCTATCCAACAAGTAGATCGGAAGAATTCATTTAGAAAGTGCCAACGGGTATAGAGGCATGAAGGAGTATATAAGGAAGATGATCAAGTTGTTCAAGAGTGTGCGTGAAAGAAAAATTCCAAAGTCTGAAGCTCTTAATCCTTTGCTTTCTTAATCGCTGAGCTTAAGTTGTATTCAAAAGAAAGTTTAAATACTTGTGAGACCTTGAGGAAGGTCGTAGAGTCTCTACACTGTGGAATCAAGGATGTGAGACTATAAAAAACTCTTTTGGTTCATAGTAAAATCCAGCCGATGGGCTGTCAGTGCGAAGAGTGGACGTAGGCTTGATCTAAGCCGAACCACTATAAACCTTGTATTTTAATTCTCTTTCCCTATACTCCTTACTTTAATTCGTAACTTTATCTAATTGCTTATAGTCTTCTACATATTCAATCTGTTATTCTTGAAAGACGAGTTAACTTGTTGAAAATCTAGCGAAAACTTGCTAGAACACCTATTCACCCCCCTCTAGGTGTCCTTACTAGCCCTATCATATATATCAGTTTGTATTGTATATATAAGTGTGATGTTGATATTCAATATTATGGCTCTACTTTCCTATCCCATATTATTGTTGTCTAGGGATTTTTTTTTATTGCTTCTACATGTGTATTAAAATGAATGGATCGGTGATGCGTCCTAAGACGTCACTATTTAATTGACCGTAAAGGGATGGGCACGCGCTCGGAGGATCGGGCGTGACAATTAATAAATGGTTTTTTAAACCCATGATACACCTGCAAGTCCCATAAGCTGATTAAATCTAAGCCTTTATCTTTTGTAGGGGGCTATGATATAGAGTAATTCACATTGCCACAATCAACTGCTCCAATTTTGAGGTTAGCTGCCGTGTTATTGGAATCTAGCTTAAAAAAAGGGGTGATGAAGCAGTCTTAAAACCATGCCTAATATTACAATGACCCAAGTTCCCATAAATTTTCCTATCTTAATGATTTATGAAATTCATATTAGTTGATTATTTGATTGGGCTATCAATTTGAATAATTTCTTTCCATTCTACGAGCCAATGCATGGACAACTTTTTTTTCATGGTCCTTGTATCATTTAACTTTGGCCGCACACCACTCAACTATAACTTGACTTTAGACCTGAAATTGTTCAATCTTATAATACATTTTCAATCAGGTCATAACTTCACTAAGCTATTCACTAAAATGTGTATGGAGAGATGTGATTCAAAATAAAGTCAAAATTTCGATAACATGACTAATTTGTGCTATAATTCCTAGCTTAGAACAGGGCGTGATCTTTGGTCTCGAGTTTTGTCTTGACGTACTACGCATTATTAGGACAAAGATAGCCTTGTGTAGACCCTATTAACTCACGTTCAGGGCAAACCTACTACGAAAATTGACAAAACAACTCCGATTTTTTTTGTTTTTGCTTCTAGGTGGTGGTGGGGTCTCCATGTTTGGGACTTCATTAATGATCTGATAATGTTGTTTTGGCTCATTATTAGTGTCTTGATCGTGCGAGCTTAGCTTCTCTTAGGTGTCCTCCGCAAGGACTTGAGAAAACATGGATGATTGATGAAGAAGAATAGAGTACGGTGGTAAACCGAGATCCACTCAAGGACGACCCAATGGCCCGTCAATCATTCAATGCCGCGGGGCCAGCAGATCGGACCCACATTAACTTGGCACTTGCTTGTGTCCATGGCTAAGTCATAAAAGGTCCGAACACTTGCCCAGACTCGACTTTCATAACACAATTGCTTTATATTATGCCATTATAAGGAGCCGCTAAATGGAAGGATTGCTGTCAGCTATACGACGGTGAATTCGTTTTCAAGCCTTGTATACATTGCCCGTCATCCTATGGATGCCGGCCATGCCTAGCCTAATCTTAGACTCTAACTCATCGTTCATGGACGAACTTTACGGAGGAACCCTTAGGTTTTTGAGGCATTGGATTCTCATTAATATTTGCATTATTCAAGCCGACATTTGTTCACCCGTGCTCTTGCGTGTACTTCCCTCTAAGGCAGAATGCTCTCGTACCGATGTATTTGTACATCCCACACGTCATCATCCCTGCTGAGAAATATATAGGGCTATCATAGATTATGGTGGTGGCAAATCGAGATCCACACCCCCATGACTGATCCCGTTGGCATCGTAATCATCTCGTGTCTGTGGGGTCCAAATTGACCTCGGAATTGTTTGTGCCCACATCGTCATCTCTGTTGAGGATGGCTTGGTGATAGGAGACGTTTGACAAAACTGGAGTCCATTGGAAAAGGCTTGATGAAACTATAATAGAAGTGATTTAATTTCCCTTGAAGAAATTTTAGGGACGCTCATTGGTTAATCATCTAAGCTCAAGAAAATGATCCTTCCCTTTCCTACCAACCGAACTGCATGTTTTAATGTATGATAACCGCATGTTTGATTATAGTAATGGTATTATATTTTAAGTTGATCACGGATCATCCATATGCTTCAATGTTTGCAGCAATAATTACTACCGTGGAATCCCTATTACAGCGGAACTATAGCAATGATCCAACAAGTCTCCTGTCTCTTTCCTCTCGCTCGCCCAAATTCATATCAATTGTAACTTATTTACTTATATAAGTTATATCATGAGACCCCAATTATAATTAATGGATTATATGTTTAATAAATAAAGTATTAATTTTATGTTAATGACTGATGCAATAATACATGTGTTTAATGTAATAACAGGTATGTTGTACATAACTGTATATTACTTTAAAAATCATTCAAAGCGTAATGATTAGTATAATATTACTGCCTCAAAGGTAAGATATCTAAGTTTTAGTAATTAAGCATGACATTGTCACGACCATCCGTTTGGCTCAATTCTTTAAAATTCACAATCTCAATAATTTTTCATAGATCGAGGGTCAAGTAGAAATTGAACAAAAAAGGTTATATGAGATCAAAGCTGGGGTCATTTTTTTAAAAAAAATTACATACGATTTTATATTTTTCAAAAATAAATTTTGAACCGTCGAGAGTGGCGACGTTACCCAATAGACAACTACCGCATGGTAGTCTAGTCACAACACCCATCTAGCCAAGGCATGGCCACGAGTTGGGCTGCACGTGCCCATTGCATGATCAAGCCGCAGGCACTGGCTGTACCGACCGGTGTGGGCTTATGCACCACCAAGCCAGCTGCTTCATGCAATTCTAAGTCAATATTGTAATTCCCAGTGTTTTATTTTCAATTTCCATTATTCTTCTTGTCATTTCATCATTTCCCCTTTCCTTTACATTATTAGGGATGTGCTTTCAAATAGTCCCCTTCGATGCACAAATTTGGCTATCGTCTAGCACCTCATTTTAACCCAATGAAAGGGAATTTCTTTCTCATTTCATGTATAATCTTTTTTTTTTTTAGAGTACTCCTTTTGAGGGCTTGAACCATGTGAAAGTGGTTGGATTGTTCATAATGTATCTAAGCAAGACCCCCTAGCTGTGTGGTTTGTGGACTTACCGGCTCCATGTCCAGTCTAATGAGGGAAAAGAGGGATCGTTTTAGTAAGAGAGCTTAGACATGGTGCAGCTCCTTGGGGTTTTTAGGATGGTGGAGGGATACATTGACTATAGCATCTTAAGTCTTACATCAGAGATTGTTAAGGAGTTGTGATGTTATGTTAAAGTAAGATCAACCCTTAATTGTTTACCTTCTTATGCTGGTATTAAAAGTCAACTTGGCCCAAGTGAAACAAACAACATCCTTAAGACTCCTTACTTTTCGTTTCTTAACATTGAAGAATCGATTCAAAGTTGGCATTGGTTAATGAATTGCTTTTCCAAGTATACTCGCAACTATTGTCCAATGAATTGCAAACATCGCACTTGGAACAAGACGGATGGTTAATAAAACCTTTTGATAATGCCCTCAGCTAGTAGTGGATGTCGCTATTCTATGACACATGTTATAAAGGCATTATAGCATAGACACGCTTTGGAAAAATTTCAAGCCCCTCTTTATGGTGCTTTTTGAACGTCACTAAGGAGGTAAAGTGGGAAAGTACGGTTTCTTTTTTCTTAATATTTTATGTGGTGAAGATGCCTAAATTTGTCAAAAAGATAGTGGAGGAGTGAGTCAAGATCTTAATGGAAAAACATGGGTACGTTCCTTTCATGATAATAACTTGAAAGGGACTCGAAGTGTTCGAATCTAAAGGCCTCTTGTTTATAACAACGTAATGTGGGTGGACTAATTGGATTGGGAACAAACGATAGTGGGGTGCAATCTAGGGAAAAAAGTGAGAGATTGGTGGAGGCAAAGACAGATTTTACGGTCTTCCAATATGTGCAAAGATTAGCTCTTGAAGAACATAAATCATAGTCCCCTTAGAAAGTTTCTTTCTTACCCCTTGCAAGTACTTGATTGTGAGTTTTACTAGACGATGGCTACTTTATTGTCTTATAGTGTTTATATAAAATTAGGAACGGGTATGGAGATTTAGTTACCTGAAAGCTCTTTAAATGCTCTATAGGTTAAATCCATGCCTTTGATTTGTACAGGTGGCCTTGACTCAAAGCATTTTCAGCAGTTTTTACACAGTTAATGCTATTTGAATGGATGACGTTCAGTTCTTGAACTAGATATCCTCTATTAACTCAATCAACTCGCCAACCTCGAGACATTTACCAAGACTAGAAGTGAGTTCTCCCAATAGATTATGCACAGAACCAAAAACTCCTTTGGGATTTGTCTTTTAGTTTGAATTTCTAATAAGATGGTTTACGACTCCAGCCCTCTTCTTCATCATTTTGACACGAACAAACTTTTCACAAAAAAATCTATTCTGTCAGGTGAGGTTGGTCCCAAATGAGATCAATATGATCTAATAATGCATGTGACTTGGGCTCACATGCATCACAATTGCCCCAGACTTGCTCTCAATAGAAGCAACGGTGTTTGCGAATTTACGTCACAGTTTCCATCAAATGACAAGGCATTGAGCCCACAATTTGTTGAATTGGTACAATCCTTTGGTTACGGATACTCAATCAACGGAGGAGGGCGAAGTGACGGTCACTCTCTAATCATTAACTTTGTCATCCTCGCATCGTCAAGGTCACAGATTGCAACTACCGTCAGATAGATCATCACCTTTGTTCTCACTCTTACAAGGATTTCATTCATTTCTTTCCTCAACTTCATTCATCTCGTCCACAGGACATAAACTAAATCTTTGATGAGGATTTGACCATTAGGATGTATTATTAATAGCTTTAGCATAGCCACCAAGACTTGACTTTTCTTGAATCCCCACAAGAGAATGGACGTCATTCATGGCCACCCAATCACAGAAAGAACATTTTTAAGTGTGGAATTACAATGTTCTTAATAACCAATTTAATCAGTGTATTAGAGTGTGTGCGGGTGTGTGTATATAAAAGCCAAGGGAATATTGTTAATCACTTTAATAACTGAACAAGATAAGTGTACTAGAAATCCCAAAACTTGTCAAGTTGGTGCAATCAAGTCCTTCCATAAACTCTGTCCAATTTAGTTAATAGAACTCGCTCATGTGGCTTTTTGGTTACATTCTCTCTCCTATGTGGCACTAACATGGATAATGAATGACAAGGCCAAAATGACGTCGTTTTGATCCTAATTAGTGAAAAAATTAGATTAGGATAAAAAATGATGTTGTTTTAGCTTTGTCTTTCATGTTTTATCCACATTAGCATCACATAGAAGAGAAAATAATTAAAAAAATCTTGTCAGCATTTTCCATTAGTTAAGTTGGATGGAGTTAATGGGTGGACTTAATTTCACCAATTTGACATATAGGATTTGATTATACTTTTTAAAAATTTTAGGATTTAGTTATACTTTTGTGACAAGTTTTAGGATGAATTTTAATATTTTTGCTTGAACATTCCTTTAGATAAGAACAGTTTACCTGATAGTGATCCCGGCAATAAAGCCCGCGGAAGGGTAGTGGGACCGTTGGTAAGCTTTGATTGGTAGTCTAGACATTTTGTTAAAATGATTTTATTAAGTCGATCAATATCTTCCTCTAATTATATATCACAAATGTCTTTAAATCAATGAGCTGTCCATAGAGAAGAAATAAACATTGAAGATTCCAACAAATCAATAATAACCTGGGAGATACCCATAGTTCAACTCAAAAAGAGAAGTTCATCTTTCAAATTCTTATGAAACAATTCAACTTCTAAGTTAGGAATCGATGAACAAATATAAACAACTATTTAATTATATTCACATAGGACTTGTCGAAGTACACATTACACCACTTGCTAAAGAAGGCTCAAATACTTCAATGATCTTAGTTCTAAGAGATTCAGGCTTACTAAATTATGAAGAGTGAATCCTTGAAATTGTTTAAACAAACCTCTATAATGGATCAATGCATTTTGATTGTTATCTCAATTTTTTAGTCTATGATTATCTCTCCAATAAAAGCAAATCATTACAAAATTGCTGATAGATCCATTCCCTTACCATCCAATTTCTCAAAAAATCATTTGATTTACCATCAAGTTCTTCATCTTTTAATTCAACCTCTAGGAGAAGATCAACTGATCTCCATCCTCATATTCTCCCATAATCACCTTCCAACTAGTAGTCCCTCCAATCAAAGATGTACTTCTAATATTCAACCAAACCCCATTACCAATCCTGAAGTTTCTACTAGTACTACATTTGGTCCAGCTTTGGGAAAATTCTAAGTAATTTCCCCTAAGCTCTTTGGCTCAAGCGTATTTTGCTCAAAGCAATGGCATTTGATTAGTGACTTTTGGTGTAAGTGCAAAGTAATATGAAATTTAAAAAAAAAAAAAAAAGGAAAAATAAAGGGCATTGTTCTCCTCCTTTGTTGAAGAGAGTGCTGGGGTTTGCAACATCTCTCCCTAAACCATTTCTTGTAAATCCTCAATCCAAAAACCCCAATCCGTCAAAATTCTAACTCTCTTGCATTGGCTACTTTGCAGTATCTAAGATTGATTACGTCACACTAGATGATGGACTGTTGAGGTCTCGTGACAACGGATAACTTAATCTTTCACTCCGATGGTCGGTGTGACCTAGGTGAGGCCACAAAGGATGCACGATGCTAGGCAAGGCAATGCCAAGGTCACACAATCGCCTTTGAAGGATTGCAAAAGAAAATGATGTGGGGATTGAAGATTATGATAGATCAACCATAACCTACGTGACTTCAACGTTGACCTTTAACTTGGGGATATTGACCTTGGTGACTAGTGACTTGACCTCAACCACTTATGGCCTGTTTGGTAATGTTTCTATTTATCCCAAATTCTATTTTTTTGTTCCGAATAACCAAAAAAGAATAGAAATCCATTTGGTAACGTTAATAAATTTTTGTATTCCTCGAAATAGAAAAGTGGATGGGAAATAGATTTGGAACAGAAACAAAAAAAAAAAAAAAAAAAGGAAAAAATAGCTTCTTGTTCCCATGAACAATTTCTAGAAATAAGTTATTTTCTCTTTCTTCTTTTTTTTCTTATTTGCCGTTCACCGCCACCGATTGTAATTGCCACCACTCGCTACCACCCACTGCTAATGACTGCTAATGCCGCTCATCACCACTACCTACCACCGCTGGCCAACTAACCACCACTGTGACCCAATGCTGTCGCCCACCGCTGCCCAGCTGTCACCACTGGCCAATCGCCGCCACCACCAACCGCTGTCGTGGTCGCCCACCACCACCCACTGCCGATGACCACCGATGCCTCTCTCCGTCGACTGGCCAACCGATCGCCGCCAACCTTTGGCGACAATGGCCGGAGGTTGGTGGTCAACAACAATGGCGGTCGGTGGCGATAAGGAAAATAAGGAAAAAAAGTAAAAGAAATTCTACATTACAAAAAAAATTATGAATCGTACCAAACACATTCCTATCATTTTTTCATTCTGATAATAGAAATATTGTATAGTTACCAAACGCGTTCTTTTACTAAGAAATTGTTTTGGGGAATAGAAATAGAAAAAACTATTTTTGAAAAGAAATTATTTCCCGAAATAGAAATGTTACCGAATGGACCCTTAGCAACTAGGGAGCATAGAGATGATGGGTTAAAGAAGATGAAAGACGATGGTTGAACAAAATCTTTTAGGGCAAAAGTGGAACACACAATTATCAATGATGGCGATATTGGAAACTAAAAGTCATTAAATCCACATAATAGCATTTAAAAATGCTGAAAGTCCAAGGAAGGTCTCTACCTATCTTGGGTTTTCAATTTTGCCAAAGCTAGCACTTGGCCAAAAGTCCCCAAAAAAATTTGCCGACCATCCAAAAATTTCCTCAAGATGGTTTTCAAGCCAAAAGCTCATTTGAAAATTGAACCAAATGCATCCTTAATAATCCTAATAAGAAATCTAAAGGAAAAATGACACAACAAATGCCATAATTTCCGTGCGTATTTCTAGTTAGCGAAAAAAATAAGTTACGTTATTTAAGTGAGCACCGTACAAAAGTTTTAATACTTGTAGTGTCCTTACCCCCATATCTAAAATATCTATACCTATTTATCAGCAAGATCAAACTCTAGAAGCTTCAAACCTATTTATCAGCAAAATCAAACTCTAGAAGCTTCAAACTCCCCAAATCGTTCTCCTACTTATTCGCAAATGGTGGATCCTAAGCTTCTGACTCCTGGAAAATAATTTAAACCAAATAGAACATTTTTAAATCAAGAGTTTGAGAGGAAATCAGTCAATAGTATTTTGAACCCATGAGACGCTTACAAGTGCCAGGTTAAGTTCAGGCATTTATCTTTTGCAGGTGGCTGTGACAGAGTAATTTGGACATAGTTGGCTAATTTTATATTTAACCTTCGATTACAAAGCCGAAAATTCCCAACACCACACCAACTTTGAGGTTACCTGTCATGTTATTGGACTCTAGCTAAAAAAGATGGGTGATGACTCAGGTCTTAAAACCATGCCTTATATTATAATGAACAAAGTTTCCATGAATTTACTGTTCTTAATGTTTTATGAAGTTCCTATCAGCTGATTTCTGTAGCCTAGGAAAGCGATTTCCCTAGTCATCCACTAAGTTCTTTATAATTTCACGTAAATAACTATGACTATAGTCACTAAAATCCATTGCGCTATCAATTTGACCAACTTGTTTCCATTCCATAAGCCAACGTGTCGACAACTTTTTTCCATAGTCCATGTATCATTTAATTTCGGCCGCACACCGCCCAACTAAAACTTGACTTTTTCCTGAAATTTTTAATAGTACATTTTCAGTGAGTTGGTAGCTTCGGTTTCATTAAAGTATATGTAGAGAGATGTGATTCGTTTCCATCACAGGAATAATTTGCGCCTAAATTCCTAACTTAGAACAAGGCATGATGTCTGGTTTAGAGTTTTGTCTTGACGTAAGCAGGCCTTATTTGGACAACGACAGCCTTATGGAGACCCTATTAACTCATATTTACGGCGAACCTACAGCGAAAATGGACAAAACAACCCTGATTTTTTTTTTTTTTTGTTTTTGCTTATAGAGGTGGTGGGGTCTGCATGTTTGGCATTTCATTAATGATTTGATGATGTTGTTTTGGCTCACTACTAATGTCTTGATTGTGCGAGACTAGCTTATCTTAGGTGCCATCTCACAAGGATCTGAGAAAACATTGATGATTGATAGAGAAGAATAGAGTATGGTGGTGAATCAAGATCTACCCAATGGATCTTGGGGCCCCACATTGACTTGGCACTTGCTTGTGTCCAAGTCATCATCTCTGTTGAGCAATGTTCAGGATGTAATAGATCATAGTGGTGGTGTGTCAAGATCCACACCCAATGAATGATCCCATGGCCTCCTAATCTTACAAACCTGTGGAGGCCACATTGACTTGGCACCTGCTTCTGTCCACGTCATCTCTAGTGAGGATAATTTGGTGATGCGAGACATTTGACAAAAAATGGTGTCCATTGGAAAAGGTTTTATGAGACTATAATAGGAAGTGATTTTTATCCCTTTGAAAATTTTTAGTGATTTTTATGTCAATTTCTCTTTCCTCCCGCTTACTTTGTCAATATTAGAATACATCGAATATACTTCAAATTCATATCAATTGTAACTTAATTTACTTTTGTCAGAGATATTATGACACCCCAATTCTTTTTGGCAACCCGGAAATCACCGCGTAAACTCGGGAGAGCACTAGTAATAACATGATGAGTATAACCAACTGTAACATAACTTAATAACAAATATATTGTACATAATTGTTTATTCCTCTAAAAGTGATTCAAAGTCAATGATTAGCATAATATTAGTGCCTTATATATATATATAAGATTATCTAAATTTTCAAAATTAAGTATGACATTATCACAACCATCCTTTTAATTTGATTCCAGAAAATTCATGATCTCAATAATTTTTCATAGCTCGAACTTCATTTTCACAAAGCTCCGGCCATGAGCTTTCCATAGATGCAAAAAATGGGTCAATCAGAAATCCCAAAAAAGGTTATGAGAGATAAAATTTAGGGTCAATTTTCTAGAAAATTTATAAGATTTCATATTTTTCAGAAGTAAATTCTTGACCATCGATAGGTAGCAACGCCACCCAACAGGCGACTACCACATGGTGGTCACAACGCCCATCCAGCGGAGGCATGTCTGCGGGCCGGGTTGCACGTGTACACTGCATGATCAAACCATAGGTACTAGGCCGCACCGACCAATGTGGGCCCTATGCACCACCAGGCCAAGCACAGGATTTGTTCATGCAATTCTAGGTCCATATTGCGATTCCTGGTGTGTTATTCTAAATTTCTATCATTCTTCTTATTGGTTGCATCATTTTCCCTTTGCTTTACATCATTAGGGACGTGCTTTCAGACAGTCCCAGTGGATACAAAAAAAAATTGGCTATAGATAGGGCCTCTAAGCCCTCATTTTGACTTTACGTAAGGGAATTTCTCTCTCATTTCATTTATAATCTCTTTCAGACCATTTCTTTTGGGGGCTTGACCCTTGTGAAAGGGGAATCTAAGCAATACCCCACAAGTAGTTGTGCGGTTCGTGAACCTATTACGTCTATGCCTAATTTGATGAAGAGGAGAGTGACCGCTGCACTAACAAAGCTTAGACATGATATAGCTCCTCGAGACTTTTAGGATAGTGGAGGGGATAAGAATGGATCTTAGATCACACATTGATTATGGAGAGTATTGCTCGACCAACACTAACTAGGACGTTATTGGCTTAAGTGGGAGAGTTTAGAGCATCTCAAGTCTCACATTAGATTGTTGAGAACTTGAGATGTTATGCTTAAGTAAGATCCACCTCAATTATTTATCATCTTATTGATCCAAAGTCGTCTTGGCCTAGGTGAAACAGATGAGATCTTGACACTCCTTAATTGTTATTCCTTAACATAGAGAGTCAATTCAAAGTTAGCATTGGTTAACGTGTTGCTTTTTCAAGTATACTCCCAAATACAGTCCATTGAATTGTAGACATTGCACTTTGGAACGAGATGGATGGTTAAGAACATTGACGGGAAAACCTTTTGATAATGCCTTCAGCTCGTAGTGGAAGTTGCTGTTCTCGACACATGTTACCTAGGCATTATAAAATAGACATACTTTGGAGAAATTTCAAGCCCTCCTTTATTGTGCTTTTTGAACGTCACTACAGAGGAGAAGTAAGAAAGTACAATTTCTTTTTTCTTAATATTTTTTATGGTGAAGATTCCCAAATTTGTCAAAAGATAGTGGAGGAGTGAATCAAGATCTTTATGGTAAAATATGGGTACGTTCCTTCCATGATAATAACTTGAAAGGGACTCAAAGTGGTCGAATCTGAAGGCCTCTTGTTTATACCGACGTAATGTGGGTTTCTACATGGATCGGGAACAAACGATAGTGGGTGTGCAATCTAGGCAAAAAAAGTGAGAGATAGGTGGAGGCAAAGATGGATCTTACGGTCTTCCACTATGTGCAAAGATTAGATCACGAAGATCATAAATCATCGTCCCCTTAGGAAATTCCTTTTTTTTCCTAGCAAGTACTTGATGTGAGTTTTACTAGATGATGGCTACTTTATTGTTTTATGGTTTTTCTTTTTTATGAACTAAGGGCAGGGGTATGTAGATTCAGTTACTTAGAAGATTATGAAATACCCAACAAGTTTTATGGGTGGCCTTGACTCAAAGCACTTTGAGCAGTGTTTATGCAATTGGTGGAATTAGAATGAATGGACTTTAGTTCTTGAATGGAATTCTCTCACTAGTTCCATCAACTCGCCAACCCAAGACATATACCAAGACTACTTGAGTGCTTGATAGATACCAAAACTTCATTGGCTACGTTTGGTCATCCGGATTTCTAATCAAGATAGGATTGGATAGACATGATATGAAATCTTAGAATTTTTTTATATCATGTCCAATTTTTAGTGAATCGCAGTATTAAAGTTGGATATATTCACATTATATAATATATTTTTTTATATAAATGGCATGTTATTATAACTTAACTTAAATGTTCATAAACAAAATGGTGAAAATCTCTCGTAACACTATTCCTTAATATATTTTTATTTTATTTTTCCTCTTATTTATATTATTTTCTTTATTATTTCTTTTTTCCCCTTTCATCATTCTTTAAATAAAATTTTATCAAATGGTAAACTTGTACTAACATACTTAAAATACAAAAATACCTAAAATATATAATAAATATAAATATTTAATTTATAGATTGAATGTTTATTATAAGATAGAGTTAAAGTTGAATATATAAATTAAAATAAGATTAATTAAAAATAAACTTCTATTTTTATTTTTATTTTTAATTTCTTAAATTAGAATTCAAATATTATTTATATTGAAATATAATTTCAATTTTGTTAATTTAATAAGTTTGTTATTTTAGAAAAATAACTTTCCTATTATGGACATTAGAAATCCTATCCACATTTATCCCATCTCCCCATGGGATAATATTATCTTACCTATATCCCCTTATATCTAATTTTATCTTGTCCTAAGTGAGTACTAAACATAGGATAGGATAAATTATATCCTATTCCGAATTTTATCCCGACTGCCAAACGCAGCCCTTGTGATTTGTCTTGAGTTTGAAGTTTTAATAAGATGGTTTATGACTCTAGCCCTCTCTTCAATTGTTTTGAAATGCACAAACTTTTCACAATAATATTTATACCTTCAGGTGAGATTAGTTTTTTACAAGACCGATATGATCTAATGATGCTTGTGACGTGGCCTCACTTGCACAACGATCACCCAATACTTGCTCTCAATGGGAATGACAATGTTTGCGACTTCAATGAAAATTATGTCAAATGGTTTCCATCAAATGAAGAGGCGTTAGGCCTGCAATTTGTTGAATTGGTACAATCCGTTGATTACAAATATTCACTCATTGAACAAAGGGGGACAAAGTGATCGTCACTCTCCAGTTATGAGCTTTGTCATCCTTGCACCGCCAAGGTCACAGATTGCAACTACCGTTAGATAGATCAACACCTTTGTCCTAATTCTTACAACGATTCTATGCATTTCTTTCATCAACTAGAATCTTTTCGTTGACAAGAAAATAAATTAAAATCATTTGACAAGGACTTGACTATTAGCATGGATTATTAAAAGCTTTGGCAGCAAATTTAATAGCCATCAAGACTTTTCTCAAATCTCGACAAGAGATTGGACGTCTTTCATGGCCACCCAATTACTGAAGAAATTTTTAGGTGTGTATATAAAGCATGAACAAAGGAGTACCTATAAATTTTCTAGCTATTTGTGTTGAGATTCAATGGGGCCAAACAAGATCAAACTGACTTCTGTTTCTTGGGCCCAAAACATCAACGTCCGGCCCTGTCTGACCCTCAAGCCAGATTTCGTGCTAGTAAAAGTCTACCTTATCCGACCAGACCGAAAGGGACCAAATTTGACACCAGCAGCATACCTATGATGATGAGCTTCAAGGTCGCTGTTGAATTCTATATCCTGTTACGGATAGTCAAGACGATATGAAAAGTCAGCGAGAGGCCGATGCTCCAGCCCATTCCAGGTACACCCATTTGAGTAGCAATTGCCTCTTAGCTGGTAGTGGTTCTCATTCAAAAAGCAGCTTTATTGATGTGCTCTAATCAGTGCGCTCGATGATGATGTCATCATCGCTAACGCGCAACTTGTTTAAGTTTATATTCAATGTCTTTATAAACTAGCGGTAGTAGAAAAAATTCGTCTGATTTCTGTTCAAAAACACGTTTTGAGTGATATTGATCATTTGAGTTCAAATAATTTTTTTTAAAACTCAAAAATCAATAAAGATTTGAAAAAAAAATTCGACACTAAAACTGACCATGAATCTTTATGTCTTATTTAAAATAAATCGCGAGACTGGTTTACAAAAATTGGCTTACTAATGTTGAGTATCTTAACCTAAGACATCCAATTTGTTTTCTTCTGTTTTTCCCCTCAATTTTATGAAAAATAGGTAATCAATATGGAAAGAGCATCTTCACTCTTTCGTGGCTTCACTTGTTCCTCCTCGTGTCTCTTCTCTATACCTTCAAATGTTTGAGAGAGAAGTATGGAAGTTGGTCTCTCGCTTTTTTTTTTTATTATTTTTTTATTATTATTATTATTTTTGGCTTCCTTTATTTCCCCCACTTCTAAATGATCAAGTGTTAAGACACTGTAAAAATTTAAAGGTCAGCTGAGTAAATTTCTTTAGCTGTGAGTTTATCAACCGACCGGTGTTGAGGACGTGCTACACGCCAACGTGAAGCGAGGTGGGTATTGAAAGAAGAAATTGGATGATTACAGCGTAACACAAGGAAAGTGGATGAAACCGAAGTTATATGAGATGTGTTAATTTGAGCTTTTTTTTTTAATCTTTTATTATATTTGTTAAAGGATATGTCATGCAATATATGAGTTTGGAAAAGCTCGAGCTTTATCAATCAGCTAGAGGATAATTATGAAAAGCCCAAAAAATGAGACTAAACTCAGCTTAAATTTATATATTTAGATTAGGTTGTGAAACTGTTCCCTCCATTGCAGCTCTATCTTCCAGCGTATTCATACTTTTTGGAGTAGTCATCTCAACTGGGTGCTCCATTGGGATACTTTGGTGTACTTCTTACCTTCTTTATACTTGCTTCTTACCTGCAACCATGTTAGACAAACTATTTTCCTAAAAAATATTATCAATTAAGGAAACGATTAAAAATGTCTTGTAACATATATAAAATATATTTACACTTGAAGTGGTTTGTATTCATAACTTTTGTCATGCTCTATTATTCACAGAAAATTCAATTCATCTGAAAAATAGTTCTCTAGATGAAGGCTCCAATGATATTTCAAGCTATTATCCCGATTAGCCTTTTTGACTCATTCGTTAGTGATGCAATATAAGATCCGTGGCTTCTAGAAAATGTTGTTGTAATAATATTTTTCGTAGACAAGCAAACTTGGCTATTTAAAACCCTAGGTTTATTGGTTTGGACTATGACATAGAGCTAACTCATAAAAAACTAAATATCTAATTAGAAATTGTACCTGTTGTAAAAAAAATAATATTTTTTCTTTTTGTAATCTTTTGTAAAAAGACATGGTCAAACAGACTTGGGTATTTAAAACCCTAGGAGGCACCTTATAAGTCCTATAAGCCAGTTGAGTCTAGACCTCTATCTTTTGTAAGTGACTATGACATAGAGCAATTTGCATGCAATTGGTTGGATTTGACATGTGACATTCGATTACAAAACTAAAAATTTCAATGCCACAATCAACTAGGCTAACTTTGAGGATACCTACCATGTTATTGGAATCTAGCTAAAAAATGATGATGCAGGTCTTGAAACCATGCCTTATATTACGGTGACCCAAGTTTCCATACATTCACCTATTTTGATGTTTTATGAAGTTCCTATTCGCTAATCTCTATCACCTAGAGTAGAAAACATCCATAGTCATCCACTTGGTTCTTTATAATTTCATGTAAAAAAATGTGACTATAGTCTCCAATTTTGATTGCACTATCAATTTGATCAATTTCTTTCTATACTACAAGCCAATGAGTCGAATTTTTTTATGATGGTTCATTTATCATTTAACATCGGTTGCACACCACTCAACTATAACTTGACTTTTTACCTGAAATTATACAATCTAATAGCAAACTTTAAGTCAAATCACACTTTCGATAAGCTACTCATTGAAATATATATAAATAGTTGTGGTTCAAATGTAAAGTCAAAATTTCAATATTAGGAATAATTTGCGCCTAAATTCCTAACCTAGATAGGGTGTGATCTATAGCTTAGAGTTTTGTCCTGACGTAAGCACACATTATTAGGACAAAGACTAATAGACCCTATAACTGATGCTTAGGACAAAACTCCTACGACATTGACAAAACGGCACCCGTGTCGGCACTTCACTAATGATCTGATAATGTTATTTTGGCTCATTATTGATGCCTTTGATTGCGCGAGCTTAGCTTGTCTTAGGTGTCCCCTCGCAAGTCAGCAAGGACCAGAGAAAACATGCAGAAGGATAGAGAGTTTGGCGACGAATCGAGATCCACCCAATGGATCTTGAGCCCCATATTGACTTGGCACCACTTGCTTGTGTCCACGTCATCATCTCTGTTGAGCAATGTATAGGATGTAATAGATCATGGAGGGCGCCGGGAATCAAGATCTGCACCCAAGAAATGATCACATGGCATCCTAATCATTCCAACCTGTGGGGCCCACAGCTGAGGCCCACATTGACTTGGCACCTGCTTGTGTCCACGTCATCTTTGGTGAGGCTAATTTGGTGATGGGAGACGTTTGACATTAAAAAAAAAAAAAAAAAAAAAGGTGTCCATTGGAAAAAGTGTTATGAGATTTGAATTTTTTTGCTGAGACTATAAAAGGAGTAAATATTTATCCCTTTGAAAAATTAAGAGAACTCCTATTTGTTAATTGTCTAAGCTCAAGGATTATCCTACCCTTGACTTTCCTATCAATCGAACGGCAGTATTTTGACACACAAAAAAAAAAAAGGCTAGTTTAACCATAGTAATGACTATTATATTTTAAGTTCATTAAAAATTGACTGTATGTTCTAATATTTGCTTGCAGTAACAATAATCAAAACGCAATCCTCATTACAGCTTTAATAGATTCTACAAGTCTCCTGTCTCTTTCCTCCGACTCACTCTACAAATAATATATTACATTGAATAGACTTCAAATTTATTTTAATTGTAACTTAGTCTGCTTATATTTGTTATATAATGATACCCCAGTCATTATTATTTTGAAAAAACCAATAAAATATTGAATTGTAAGTATATGATTGATGCAATAATACATATGTTATACATAATTGTTTATTACTTTAAAAATCATTTAAAGTGTAATAATTAGCATAATGTTAGTGCCCCACAGGTATGATTATCTAAGTTTTCATAATTAAGCATAACTTGAAACTTCACAATCATGATAATTTTTTAAAGATCAAACTTTATTTTCACAATTTTCATGTCATAGGCTTTTCTCGGGATGCAAAAATGGCTCAATCGAAATCAAACAAAAAAATTATGAGAGATTGAATTCGGGTTCAATTTTTTTTTTTTTTAATTTTATTATTTTGTTGTATTAAAAATAAATTATTGATTGTTGATAACAATGACACCACCAATAGGGATTGCCACATGGTAGTCATGACAGCTATCTAGCTAAGGCATGGTTGCAGGTTAGGCTGCATGTGCCCATTACACGATCAAGCCATAGACCTTGGGTCGCCCTAGCTAGCATGGGCATACGTAGCACTAGGGGCGAGCATATCAGATGGACCAAACAGGGAATCAGACCAAACCAATTCATAGTCCAATTCATGGGGGCATCGGTCATGTTTACGGTTTCATTGTGATTTTCAGTTCGATTCCCAATTCCGAGAGAGAGTTAGACCGAACCGACTATTTTTAAAATATTTGTTTAATTTTTTTAAATAGCAATAAATTCTAAAATAGTAACAAATCTAGTAATTTTTTTTAAAAAAAAAATTGATGTGTAACTGGTCCCAAAAATTGAGAACCAATCCTCTCGGTCCAATTTGGAACCAAATTATACCTGCGATTATCCCTAGGCAAAGCAAATGCACTATAAGGCAAAAAGCAAATGACTAGTTTATACGCAGCACTAGGCAAAGCAAATGATATTCTTTCGAGCATTCCCGTTCGATACACAAATTTAGCTATAGGTAGGGGCTCTAACCCCTCCTTTTGACTCAATATAAGTGCAGTTCTCTTTCATTTCATTTATGATCTCTTTCAGAGCAATTCTTTTGGGGGGCTTGACCCATGTAGAATGAATTTGGGTGTTCATAATGTATCATGGCAAAATCTCCTCCAATATATGTGTGATTTGTGAACTTAGTAGATCAAGATGTCCGATATGACAAGAGAGGAGAGTGATCGTCGCAAAAGAGCTATTGCTCCAAGAGAGCTTAGATAAGGTGTGGCTATTGTCGGCTATTAGGATGGCACATTGAATATGGGGAGTTTCATTGGCCGACATGACCAACACTGACAAGGGTCTTATTAATTTAAGTTGGAGGGTTTATCATATCTCAAGTCACCCATCAAATGGTTGAGGACTTGTGATGCTATGATTAAATTGGTGCTCCCTCAATTATTTACCGCCTTATATGATTATTTAGAATTAGCTTGACCCAGGTGAAATAGACAAGATCCTTGCTCCCCATAACTTTCATTTCTTAACATTGAAGAGTCAACATAAAAATGAGCATTGGTTATGTTATTGCTTTTTTAAGTATACTCCCATACATTGTCCAATGAATTGCCAGCACCGCACTTGGAACATGACGGATGGTCAAGAAAATCGACGGGAAAACCTTTTGATAATGCCTTCAGCTCGTAATGGATAGTACTGTTTATAAAAGGTAATATAGGATAGACACGCTAAGGAAAAATTTCAAGCCTGTTTTATTGCGCTTTTTGAACGTCACCAAGGGGGAAAATGGAAGTACGATTTCTCTTTGTTAATATTTTTCGTGGTGAAGATGCCATAATTTGTCAAAAAGATAGAGGAACGAATCAAGATCTTAATGGAAAAACATGGGTACTTTCCTTTTATAATAATAACTTGAAAGGGACTATGAAAAGGACTTGAAGTGGTCGAATTTAAAGGATTCCCGTTTATGCCGGCGTAAAGTGGGGAGAAATAGAGTTTCAAAGGGTTTATTATTGGATTGACAGCAAAAGATAATGGGGTGCAACCTAGGTCAAAAAGTGAGACAAATAGCGGCAAAGATGATACTCATGGTTTCCATTACGCGGAAGGATTAGCTCTTGAAGAACAAAAACATCGTCCACTTAGAATGTTTCTCTTTTCCCCTTAGCAAGTACTTAATTGTGAGTTTTACTATTAGTTGACTATTCTCTACTTGATTTATATTATAATCCAGAGAGTTGGCGTGGAAATTGTGATACCTAGAGGTCTATGAAAAACCCTATTAGTCTTGTGAATGGGCTAACTCCAAACTGTTGATCCATATAGGTAACTTTTAAAAGTAATTTGTACATTGTTGATGGGACTTGAATGAACGAATTAAGTGTTTGCAATAGATTATAGGAAAAGAACCAAAAACTTCGTAGTGACTTGTTTTGAAATTTTAATTAGTTTATGATTGACATTCCCTGTTTCACTGTTGTGTGAAATTACTTTCACGAGATCGATATGATCTAATGATGCATGTGACTTGGGCTCACATGCACCACAATCACCCAAGACCAACTGTCAATGGAAACAACGGGGTTAGTGACTCAAATGAAGTTTACGTCCAACAGTTTCCATCAAATGACAAGACATCAAGGCCGCAATTAATTGAATTGATACACTTCTTTGGTTACAAATACTTACTCAATGAACAAAAGGGAACGAAGTGATGGTCATTCTCTAGTCATTAACTCATTATCCTTGTGTCGTCCTTGCAACTAACGTCAGGTCAACACATTTGTCCTAATTTTTGTAAGGATTTCATTCATTCCTTACATCGACTTGATTTATTTCGTTCACAGGAAATAAACTAGAACATTTGACGAGGGTTTGACTATTAGCATGGATTATTAAATGATTTAGCAGCAAATTTAGTAGCCACCAAGGCTTGACTTTTCTCAAATCTCTACAACAGATTGGACGTCATTCATGGCCACCCAATCACTGAAAATTTTTTATGTGTGGCAATGCAATTTTCGTGTCCACTAAAGTTAATCAGTGTATCAGAAGTGTATAATAAACATTTTTGTATCTTACATATATAAATTATGAAGAAAAGAGTACCGGTAAATTTGTCTAGCTATTTGTGTTTAGATTCAATGGGTCCAAACAAAACCAAATCAACCTCCGGTTTCTTGGGCCCAAAAACATCTTGTCTGGCCTTCTCTTGCCCCCAAGGCCAGATTTTGTGTCTAGTAAAAGTCTGGCTTATCCAACCAGACTAGAAAGGACCAAGTCCGGCACCGATAGCATCCCTTCCAGTCCCCAATAGGTCCCAAGTAATTACAGATTATATCTAAACGACAATGGGAAATATGAGACAGCCAATTTGTAGCCAGAGAGTCACGCCGATGAGCCTTTATGACCCAATCTGCGGCTTGGTTTGCTTCTCTCGGACAAAGGGTGACCAAAACCCCCTAGAAGTTTTTTTGCAGTCAACTGCTATGGTTTGAACGGCCCATGGAGTTTCAACCCGGCCCGATGCTCCAGGCCCATACCAAGAGTCCCTTATGATGATGGGCCTGATCCATAGCTGATGCTGGTTGGAAGTAGTATCAGTTGAAGCTATGGAGTATCCCTTCGAGTTTAAGATGGATCTTTATTGAGTTCCATACCCTGTTACAGATATTCAAGATGTAGAGAAAGATTGAAAGTCATTTGATTGAGATAGAGTAGCTATACTAATCCTTTGAGGTCAAAAGCCCATTCTGAATACACCCACTTGAGTTACAAATATGCCTGAGCCAATATTAGGTTTTTTAAAAGCCACTTTAGTGGTTGTGCCCGATAGATGTGCTTTGGTGACAATGTTGTCATCGTAAATGTACAATTTGGTTTGGCTTATTTTTAATGACTTTAGAAATTAGGAATTTCAATTTGAGCCAAAAAAAAAAAAAAAATGTGTGGTTTCTGACATCGGTGCATTTTGGTTTGATGAGCTTTTGCGTCAAGGGGCAAAGCTTCATCAAGAGCTTCCCCCTCATGTAGTCGTCGGCCTTCCCCAGCCCCCAATTTGTCACTTCCAGCTAAATCTGCGAGTTCATCCAAAACACGTCCTTTGAGTGATATTGTTGAATAATCCAGAGAAAAAAAAAGTTTCTTTTTAGGACATTCGACACTAAAACCCAGTGCTCAAATCAGTGAGTAATTTTACACTAAAACCCAATGCTCAAATCAGTGAGTAAATTTTGTGTTTGTTTAAAATAAATGGTCGAACTAGCCTACAAAAAATTGGCCTTCTAACGTTGAGTATCCTAACCTAAGACAACCAATTTGTCTTTTATATCTCAATTTCATGATAAATGGGGTAACTAGTATGGCAAGGGCCTCTTTACTCTTTAGTGGCACCCCACCAGCTGCTCCTTAAATCTCCATCCATACCTTCTAAATGATCGAGTGTTGGACACCGTAAAATTCGATGGACAATGGTGTAAACTTGGAGTTATTTGGGTCGCAACCTGCCCGTGTTAGGGGACGTGTCCGTAGAGTGAGGTTATTGGTAGAAGAAAATGCCAGGGTGAATATTGCGAAAATTGAGATATTGGGGCAAAGTGTCACAATTCCAGAAATTTAGGGGGCATGATGTAATTATCCCCAATCCACTGCAAATCGTGAGAATACATGATTAGATAAGTTGAATTGTTTGACAAAAATTCACTTATGTGAATAATAGGATTTGTCAACGCAATTACTTGTAATCTTGTAAATAAGGACATCAAAAGTTTTAAAATTTATTATGAAGTACAATTAAGTACAAGAACTTTCTGATTATACAATAAAATCCTGAAACTTGTCAAATTTGTGTAATGAAGTCCTCTTATGTGGCTGTTATGTTAACTCAAGTGTGAACCAATACCCAAAATGATATCTTTCCCCAAATGTTATTTTCCCGCCATACCACAATTAAGTGAGATTCAAAATCAAAACATTAAAAAGTTTAATAAAAAAAAAATAAAAAGAAACAAGATATAAATAACTCTTTTTCTTCTAAATCAACCATTTTCTTAGAAAACACTTCCTCTCCTTACAAATTTCGCTCTATATACAGTTTGGGCGACAAGGAGGAGAATGTTCTGCAATGCAATATGCTAAGAATTGCACCAAGAGGTGAGAACTGACCACGTCGTTAATCGTCCAAACATTGTAACATCGACTCATTGCCTAAAACTGATAGTTTCTAAAGAGATTCCATATGAAACTTGAAACCCAACTGAGAAAGCCAGTCTAATGACAAAACTGGGTGTGCAACCGCCATCAAATACAAAACAATGTATCCAAATGCTAATTCAGCTGCATCATTCCTTTCATGTTTCTGTCCCAAAAATGGATTCTCAAGTTAAGACGACTACTTGCTGAATCACAGTCGAGTTGGTGAAAGTTGCTTCGGATAAAACCGTGGCCTTCGACATCTTTTTCACCAGCTTTTTGGCACAAGGACAACATCAACTTGACCAGAAACATGTTGCTGCTAGGCTGTTGTTTGTAGCAGTACCACCCATTGTCTCCTCCATGATTCGCAGCGTTCCAACAGGTTGCGCTCACCGGCAGATCCTTCCCACTTCTCCACACAAGTTTCGGCCTCTTCGGCCTGCCAAAGAATGGGATACATAGAACAGTATGAAGTCAAAGATCATCATGAGCACTAACTTGAGAAAGAAAATGTGCCTAGAGTACGGATCACCAACCTCTCTGTTCTAGTTGGTAATTGAAGTGACAATTTTGAGGATTATGGTTTGTAAACAAATGCCTTGGATCATACCTGACCAAATACCCTCCAAGCACAAAAGCAGAGGCGCCCATCAGAAGGGAAAGGATGGAATTTTGCAACCCCATGTTCCTTTCCTTCCTCATCTTTTGTACAGTAGTCACCGTGCTTTGGGCAGCGGCCGCAGCTCTCCCCATACCGTGTGATGCAGATGAGGGCCTGCAAGTCCTCACCGAGCCTCGCCGACACCCCGATGAGGCTCATGGTGAAGCAGATCAGTGACATGATCTTGTCTTTTTTCTAAAAAATTTAATCTCTTTACTTATTTTCTAATTCTTATCTTTCTTTTTTTTTCTGTGCCACATGCGCGCCATGTATACTAACACAATAATAAAAAAAAAAAAGTTAGCAACAGAAATTTTAGATTACATTAATTTGATAAGTTTTGGAATCAATTGCACTATTTTCTAAGCTTGGGCGTTGTACTACTTTGAAACGTCCAGCGCATTGATCAAGTCACTTTATAGAACAATGCTACAGGTGCGAAAACAGAAAACAAAAAGGTCAATTAGGACAAAGATTCCAGTTTTTCTTAAAAATCTAGAGGAAGATGCTTTGAATCTGGATTCGTTAGAGAAGAGTCAACCATGGCGGCCACAATCAGCATTGTCACATGCCTTCTATGCAAATATGCAAATTTCCTAGCGATGAGAATTTGACCATAAACATCAGATCTTCTGAAGAAGGAAGAAGGCGTTTCCCAAGTAATGCTACAGTAACATCATTGTAAAAGGGACATCCCTCCCTCCTCCTTACCTTACCCATGGTGGTCGCCGAATTCTCTGACATCGCTCTTCGTGCGATGGACCTTTCGGACATCAACAGCTTCACGGCGTGGGCAACTGACAACAGAGTGAGCCGATTTTGCACTTGGGACACTTTCACCAGCAAAGAAGAAGGAATCAGATACATCACGATGACCATCCTCCCTCACCCGTGGTATAGAGCTATCTGCCTTGATGACCATCCGGTTGGCTCCATTTCCATGAGGCCGGTGGCATCGGTAGGGGACCACCAGTCGACAGCTGAGATCAGCTATGTCCTTGCCTCGGCGTACTAGGGACTGGGAATCATGACGTGGGCGGTGAAAGATGGCGGTGGCAGCGATTTTCTGAGAGTGGCCGGAGCTGCTGAGGCTTCAGGCACTTGTTGATGTTGAGAATGTGGGGTCAATCAGAGTGCAGGAGAAGGCTGGATTTAGGACGGAGGGTGTTCTGAGGAAGCATATTGTCCTGAAGGGAAGAGCCAGAGACCTGGTCACGTTTAGCCTTCTCTCTAGTGATGATCATTAAAGTTAGTGTCTCTCCTGGATGAAACTGAAGGTGATCATATTGTTCAGAGTCTTTTCATTGGATTCACTCTTCTGTTAAAAAATTCTAAGTTTTGCCTAATCTGTATAGATTAATTTTGGCTGTCTTCAAGAGATTTAAGTTACCAATTCAATTCGAGAATTATGAGTGCTGCGGCAGATGCTGATTAGGTAACTAGCAATTGCATGTAGCCTTGAACCAACCACTCTGTCCATGAATTTGTCAATGATTAGATCATGATAGGGAGCATATAATTGCTATTACGATAGAAGAACCACCTTTTTTTTAATAATTCATCTGTCGAAAGTTGCTGCATGCTGGGAGCTAGAGTCAAGCATCACCAGCTGTTGGGGCAAAATCTTGGCTCGATTCGATTTCCATGGACCCCATTCACAAGGACAAGAAGGGGTTCCAAGTTCTTTTGTCAGAGTTAGGTGATACTAAATTGTCCAAAATCGGCGAAAATTTTCCGTCACAATTAATCAGCATGCCAAAATTCATCTTCTGTTTCTTTTTAACCTTTAGTTCAATACTCGAGTTTATACAATATAATATCGTCGAAAAACAAGCTAATCTCAACTTCCATCTCCACTTTGCTATTGAATGTTCTTCTGATCGATCTGTTTAGAAGTAGAGTTTTCACTCAGATGAAATAAGTCATCCTCAAGCTGAAAATCATGCCAAGAGCCCCATTTGTAATCTTAAAAACTCCCGTTATTAGATAGAAATTCACCACATAAATACGTATTATATACCATTATGTAATAATACATGTGCCGCTCGAGCTAAATGAGAAAAGCAAAGATGAATGTATACATTCTGATGATGAAAGGAAGCAGGAAGTAGTTCTTGTATTTGTTCAGGCATATGATGCTGCGAAGAGAAGGACGACGAGAAGCGGAACCGACAACTCGGCAATGCTTCCTGCTGATGTACCGTCTTGTGTAGTCGATGGAGTGTCTTTCGTTCCAGAATCTGCGAAAATAAATTGGGAATGTCTCTAGTCAACAAGACGAACATTCACAGCCAAATTGTGATCGAAATTGATAGAAGAGAAAATCATGAGGGTCGGGGTGATTAGCAAGTAAAGTAACATTTTATTATTCATTTCTTCATAACCTACCAATGCTGAGTTCTATTGCTTGTGTTAGGGGTGATCAGTTCCTGGTCCGGTCTAATCCCACCTAGGAAACGGGATTTGGACCAAGAGGACCGGTTCCTTGTTTTTGGAACCGAATCTTGGTCCCGGGACCGGACTGGATTGACCATTTTGGTTCTTGGGTGATTTAATAAAACCAATGTATTCACATATATGAGCGAAAAGTTATGAATAATTGAATTGCCAATTCATATCGCAATTTGAAATTGGGATTTCGTCCAAAATTTGTGAAGAAGACTGAGAGATGATGGGGTGGTGATTGTAAGGGCACGCTTGAAAAAAGGAGGAGGATTCGATGGATTTTTTTCCATAATTGATGGACTCACAGATTTAAGGAAGATGCAAGTAAGCAAGGGAGGTAAATTTGGTGAATCTTTGCTGAAAAAGAAAAAATGTAAAATAAAGACAGAAGCAAGAGACAAAAGGAGCAAGTTGGATGAATCGATGCAACAATATGAAAGAAACAAAGATGTGCTTCATCATCTAGAATAAGCGAGACGTGAGAGGAGATAAAGGTTTAGGTTTACATTTTACTTCTTTAAAAAAAATATAGAAAAAAATTAATCGGCCTGGTCCAAATAGTCCGGTCTCCATCCTAAAACCAGGAACTGGATCAAAAATCACCTAGAACTGGACCAACGCCCCCTAAAACTGCCCAAAACCTGCCCATTCCGTCAGGTCTGGGTGGTTCTATACGCTCACCCCTAGCTTGTGTACCGAAGTCCTGCCTAACTAACCGAAACACTTGAATTGATAAATTGTTCGACGACAAAGAATGATGAGTGTACCTGCAGGAACTGCATTGGGGGTATTAGGAGTTCCGGCAGGAGATCCGGCGGGCGAAGCAACTGCAAATAAATTCAATTAGTACAAAAAGTAAGAGCTAGATCAAAAAATTTGGAGCCGGAAATGAGAAATATCAGTTTTGATGTTTTCCATGCGCACGCACACTCACCGTTGCAACGGCTGGTCGACTGAGTCTGAATGTTGCAAGCGCCGGGCACGGACAGGGCACGGGTCTGGTTGATGCTGATACCAAGGGAAGAGCCGCCCCCGTTGAGGACCTGGCACAGGCACTGCGGCTCTGAGCGGACCACATTGGCGAGCTGCGAGCAGCAGCTCGAGGACGGGGCCGAGGAGTTGCCCGTGATGTAGTTGAGGCACGGCGACATGCTGATCAACGCATTCGTGCAGCTTGACGACTGAGCCGCCACACCTGCAGCCACCATGGCCAAGACCAGAGCCACAATTTGCATCCTAGTCTGCGCCATCGGATGATCTTCCCTGTTTCCAATTTTGGGCTGATGCCAAAAGATGTGTGTATATGGAAACTTTGGATGTAACTTGCAAGTCCTGGATTGTGAGTTTAGTTCAGTGGTGTGAGGAGAAAGAGAGCAACTGGTTTGGCTTTATGTAGAAGAAATTTGAGAGAGAGGGGAGAGTTACAGGTACTGTTGATTTGGGTCACCAACTGCTCCAACTACTTCCATGGGATCTTTTCTGGTTATCAGAAACCTGTTTGATTTCATGATTTTGGTCATAAACATAGTATGTTAGGGACAGGACCATAATAATTGCGCATACGCAGGAGCAAGTCCATGTGTTTGGTCCCTTTTGCGAATGGGAATCTATTTGGTTCTTCAGGTGGCCAACTACTAACCAATTGGTTTCAACTGATTTGGTATACTTTTTATCTGTTATGGAAACGAGTTCAGAGCTGAGAAAACTTGCACCAAGAAGTAATGAGCAGGATGAGCTGGACCTGCGTGGTCAAGTGATGAAGTTGTTTTAAAAGAATTAATCATTCAGATATGAAATCTTGTATTGCCACTAGCTTTGATTTATCTCTCCAGATGACTAGGAACTCCTGATTGGTGAGCTGTGACATATTGAAGAGTGGCTCATGCAAGCAAGTGAATCAATTTGGTTTATCATAACAAATTTGATTGCCAATTCAAGTAGTCTTTTTGGCCAGGAGGAATTACAAGTCACAAGCAAAGTACCGGTCACTCATTAGATGTGATCAATAGACGGGTCGGGTTGATTAGGTATTTGGCTTAAAAATTCTTACCCTAGCCCATCCATCATTAAAAAATGTTAGATTTCTTGCTAAAAGGGATCTTGCTTGGATGGGTGTCGGTTCAAGAAGACAAGTGTTTGCCTAGACCACCATACTAATATTCGCTCCAATTAAGTAGCCACCATAGCTAATGTTACTTGCATGAGCCCATTCATTTGACTTGATACCTTGATGATTGACGAAAGTCTCATTTTGCACAATCTTTATGTAAACATTTTGGAAAACTATTTATTACAAGTTATAATGCAAAATTAATTCATCATGCTCTATAGTCCTAACATAAGGTTTTCCTCATTCCCGATTCAAGAATTTGAATATATTTCTTCTTAGAGCCATATACTTAGATCCATAAATTATTGAATCAGATTAGCCTTGAGCCTCTATACGTGAAATCATCTAACATAAGGACCGTGACGTGGCATGAATTTCGCTGGTCCAATAATCTTCAAGAGTATCACGCAAGAAACCCTCGACGTGCTCTAGATCATCCAAACCTTCAATCCTTAAATTCTTCCTTTTTTAAATCAAGTTCGTTAAGGACGGTAACACTAGGTCAACGCCCTCCGATGGTCCCTTGTTAGCGCAACTACAATCTCTAATCCTTGAAAGGCAACCAATAAGCAAGTGACACGCAAGCAAGGGCCCCTCTTACCAACAAAAGATAAGTCAAAATAGGGTCCACAGGGGGACATGCCAATCCACCAATCTTGTCACGAGTTCTTAACACCTGTACTCTGCAAGCTAAAAATTAGTTAAGGTAGTTTAACTCCAACACCAACTTCATTTTCCCAACATACTCAACCCAATCTTTTTTTCTTTTTTTTCTAATGATTCTCTTATGTTCCTGTCATACTTTTCTCCACTTCTCAATACCTATAAATACCATTCACCATCTTTCCCTTCCCTCATCACCAAGGAACATCCCATTCTCAACTCCTACAAAATCTTCTCAGTTTTCTTCTCCAACAAGCACGGTTTTCCTTACACTCCTCCGTCTCCAAAATTTGACGAAAATGAAGCATTTCAGGCCTCTCTCGCTCTCTCTTCCCCTCCTTGCCATGGCCATCGCGCTCTCGATCACCACCGTCCCGGTGCGTGGCCAGATCACCACCCCATGCACTCCCTCCATGATCTCGAGCTTCACGCCATGCCTGAACTTCGTCACCAACAGCAGCCTCAACGGCACATCGCCGACCCAGTTGTGTTGCAGCTCGCTCAAGTCGCTCACGAGCAGCGGGATGGGCTGCCTGTGCCTCATCGTGGCTGGTGGCATTCCATTCCAGATGCCCATCAACCGGACCCTCGCCATCTCGCTCCCCCGTGCCTGCAACATGCCCAGTGTGCCTCTCCAGTGCAAAGGTATGCTAGTCCTACTAATTTTGGTGTCACTTACACTTATTCTCTACTCATATGATCGGATCTTCCTTGGTGTTGTACTAGACTTAATCCATTTAATGTTCTTCATTTCATTGTAACTTGCAGCTACGGGTGCGCCTCTTCCTGCTCCAGGTACCGGCCTTTCACCTTTAGTCCTTGTGCTTCTGCAGTTTTCATAGTCGTTAGAAGATTGATTCGTTAACCTTAAAGCCTGAACTTGACATGATATTTTGCTATTTCTTTTCGACTATGAATTGCTGCACCATCTCAACCACCAAATGAAACCGTTCACAAGGAATGAAAGAATGTTAAAGAGCATGTAAACCCAGTATAAGCGATATGGAATAGTAGATTGAATTTTAAGGAAGCCAAAAGCAAAATCTTTTCAAGAATTTGTCATCAATTATCACAAGAGAAGAGAACTTGCAAAAGCAATCAATTGAATCGTTGCCTAATTAACTCTTCTCATCGATTTTCAGGTCCCGCTTCGCTTGGACCGACTCTCTCTCCCTCATCCTCTCCAGCAGGCAGTCCTCTAGGTAACCAATACTCAAACCAGCCACACCTGTCTGAAATCAATGAACAAATGGTATCAGATTTTGTAGCTTTCAGGTGCATGTCTTAGTTTTCTTGATTTTGTGCCGCAGGGTCCGCAGATCCTCAACCCGACTCACCAGCTCTGGCCCCAGAATCCAACACGCCGCCACTCTTGACTCCACCATCTCCAGGTGTCACTTCAGTGACTCCGACGACAACCACTGGGAGCCGCTCCGGTGTAAATCCATCAGCTGCTAGCCCATCCAGTGTTTTCTCACCGGCTCTGCTGCTAGTCACATTAGCATCCGCTTTCTTGAAGTACTACTGATTTATGATGGGATTGTCTACTTGATTCTGTATTAAAATTTCTTTTTTTAGAATTATCTGTGGTGATTCTTTGGGGGTGTGACTATTGTAGTAGGGCTTTTCAGGATACCGAGCGAGAGTCTCGTTTGGCTATTTTTTATGGGATAAGACTATACTTGCTTTGTAATGCTGTGATGAGAGTGGGAATAAAATCATAGTTTCTTTTATACTGCTTGAAGAGCACAGGCTTAAGCTGGAGGATATTAATCATAGAAGCAAAGAAGATGCTGATCCTTGCCCAAAAGCAATGGCCTGAATCTGATTGCTAGAAATTTACAAATGGTTTCGTACAAAGAGTACATTCACGAATTCATTCCAAAACTTGCGAATGTATCTCGTTTAGCAGAAAAAAGAGTCCGATATGTGGTCTAGAACTGTTTTCTGTTAGAAGGATGAGATCCCTAAGTGTGAAACAACTGAGAGCTCTGCAGCCATTTGAGATTCACGCTTTCACGATTGCAGCATGCTCCTGTCACAAAACTCAACCTCCCCAGCAGTTGAGGGAGAAAAGTTGATCATGCCTTCACGACTTCACGCTCTGACCATTGCGAGATCATTCTGGTATATGCCGGTTTTCCCTCCCCACTCTTCAAGATAATATTAGACGATTATAGACTAAGAAGTCACCATTAATAGTTCCATTTAGATCATGTCATTGTGAATATGACCGGGGCATTCTGGGAATAGCACAAGCGCCTGCCCGAGCATGCGAATCGTCCCTCCTGATCAGAGAACTTGCATTGCCTATGTTCATAAACTTGTGAAGGTAATGAAAATTTACAGCAACTTGAATTGAAGAAAACGACGAACATCATGGTCTCGAGCTGCCTAAGTTTCTTCAAGTTGCCTCTTTGTCTAGCTCTTATGCTGTGTTCGACGCAATGTATAGCGCCATTTCAAGGCTGTCATGTGGAGGAAATAAGCCTCAAGCAATGCTTGAAGCAAGATGAGGGCACCATAGAAACATGCTGCATCGCCCTTAATGCAGTGATTCGGGAAGGATTTGACTGCTTCTGCTCCCTGTTCAAATCCTCTGAACCGCTCCACGGGAATGCATTCTTGTTGCTGTCATCGAACTGCTATGTATCGATACCTCCTCTGGCCCTTTGTCAAGGTAAACTTCTGCACGCTGCTGCCTAGCTAAAACTGATGTAACGTTCATGTATGATATGATTCTTGTACGAAAGCTGGCAACGCGACACCATGGATTGAATCAAACCAGTCAAGCATGAGAATTGCTAGTGATGCAAAAGCAATGTTCTGCTTTGAATTCTTTCTCATTCCCTAAAGAAACTAATACACCTTACTAAATAAACTGCAGTTCTACAGAGACAAAAGGAAATGTCTAATTTCTTCCCTTCTTTCTAGCAAAGGCTATAGAAATTTCACTCCTTTTTCCTTCCAATCTCAGATCGCGCTCTGCCAGCGGTGTTTCCACCGATCACACCGAACATCAGCGAACTACCTCCTGCTTCTGGAGAAGCCAACTCTGCAAATGTCACACTGTGCGGAAATTCGACCGCAGATCAAAACAGTGCAGAGAAATTCGACGCATTCGAAGAGCCAAGTGGTGAGACATCAGATGGAGAAGACAAGCCCGCAGAGCTGCTGCACAATGCTCTGTTTCTTCTCTTACTGTTCATGGTGTTATGCTATTGACATCATCCTAGTATATGTTTCTGCTCTGTCCATGCTATGACATCAACTATGTCCATTCATAATGAGGACATAAATTAAAATTTTAAAATATTCGAGATGAGCAATTCCAACAAGTGTTTTCATATCATTTTCTTAAATTTATCAATGAATATTTTCATTGATTGGAAAGCATTTTTGGTTGACTATTCATTTTCTGTGAGCCAAATAGATGAAAGTTTGAAGAATTAATTCTCACTTTTTCCCTAAACAAACATATCCAAACTTTAACCACCCGTGGTGCCGATATACTAGTTGAGCTTCAGTTCCTTTCGAAAGAGGTCTGGAGTTCAAATCGCTGCATTGTTTATTTTGTTGGAAAGGAACCCACGACTTATCCGAGACAGAAAGGGTAGTGGTGACTCTCCCGCTTTCCAGATTTACTTTCCGCGGAGGTTCGCACCTGGAGGTTCCCACTCAAAAAAAAAATATATATATCCTAACTTTAGTTCGAATCTCCATTTTTGACCTAAACCTTTTTTTGTTTTTTTTTGCTCTACTTAAAAAGCACCAGCTTTAGATCATTTTGTGATTTTAGTGATAATTTTCTTTTGTGTAATGAAAAAGCACCAACTTTAGCTCCGAGTGTTAAAACTAACCAAAACTTTATTTGGTCTCCTCAAAAAGCACTACTTTCTATCAATACCTAAATCGGGCCCCAAACTTATGACACAAAAAAGGGTTTAGGCTAGAATTTAGATTTGAAGTAAATTTGTGCTTTTAATAAGACCAAATTAATTTTTTTTTTACCAAAACCAAAATCTAAGCTAAATTTAACTTTTTATGAGAAAAAAAAAGTTTTGAATTGGAATTAGACAGGTAACTTCTTTTTTCTTTTTTTCTTTTTTCATGTTACTGCAGTTTCTGAAGTTGATGTCTGGTGCGATTGGTCTGAATTTCATCATTTACTAGTTATTATTACACATTATAATGCCGACACCCTAACGACCTAATTCTAAGTTTTATAGTATGTCGACGGAACGGCGAAGGAGAATTTTGAAAGTCATGCGATCGCGCTGTTGTGTTGGATCGTTAAAAGGAAACATTGCGCCTTTTCTTCCGCCGAACGAATTCTCGTGGGTTGTTCTATCCTTCACCAGAGGCCCGAAACGATGAATTTTTAATTTCTTTTTCCTAACTCCATTCCAAAAAATAATTATAAGGAGTTAATGTCATGAAAAACCCATAACAATTTTACTCAAGATTAAGTTTTTGACCCAATACCTATGACAAATATATTGTGAAAAATTTACCTTCGATTAATTTCAATAAATTGGATAAATATCACGAAAATTCGCAAACCGATATACTTATAACAAATGAAGGGAAAAATTCGAATTGATATGTACGTCAATTGTCACGTGCTATCAAACTTAAGAATTGAAATATAAAATTTAATGAAAATTAACAAAATGTAATTTATCACAGATTTATATATACATAGTTTTTTATGGTAAGTTTGTATCAATTTAGAGGATTTCGTGACATTAATTTTTTTAAAAAAGAATTCAAATTCTTTACATGTAGATTTTTTTTTTTTTTAGTCGATCCTCTCACTTAAAATCATATCGTCCTTATTCCAACCTCACCTCAATTTCATGAAAATGTGGAGATTCGAACTCCCCACCCCCATTTTCATATCGGAAAAGGGATAGTTATTAGGGATAAACCTCGATGGTTACACATAGACATCACATGGCTACCACTAATGTGGGATTATTTAACGATGATTCGCCAACCAGGCCACCTAATTCTCACATTGTCTAATGGCGGGGCGAAAATGAATAGAAAAATTGATAATTCAAAGGACTCAATATTGCGTAAATAAAAAGAGAAGTTGGGGGCAATTTTCGTTGGCTTTTATTATTATTTACACCCGAATCGGCTGATCGTCCGGCGATCTCCCACATGCTTGGGCTGCCGCCGACTTCGGCGAGCGGAAAGCGCACGTCGTCTTCTTCTTCTTCCACCGCTTCTTAGTAGTTCTCCGCACGCATTCTCCGGCTCTGAAATCCCGTGCGAACCTCAAGAATCGGCGACACCCGTTTCGTTTCCGACGACGTCTCGTCCGTGAAATGGAGTAAGCTTGCGTGCCCACGAGTTGTGCCGCCACCACCGGCGATTCCCGCGACCTTCCATGGCTGCTGCGTTGCTCCGGCGGCGAGTCTCGGCTCTGGGTGTCTCTCCATTTGTCAAAGGTCTGACCTTGAGCCCGTGTTCTAACCCAATTCTTCATTGTTTTGTGTCTCTGTTGTTGCTTCATTGGTTAATGGATTGAGGCTCAGATTAAAGTGCTTTTGCTCTCTCTTTTTTCTGTTTTTATTTTATTTTATTTTTTTTTTGTGGGATTTTCTGGTTTGGGATTGCTGAGCTGAGGATGCATCTGTTGAGGCAGAGGACTTCAACCGAGGGACTAGTTTTTTTTTTTTTTTTTTTGGGCCAGTGAGTTTCTGTTTTATCCATATGGTATTGAATTGTTTGGTCATCTGTCGAGAAATGGTAATGTATTAATTCTATGCTGGATTTCTAGCTTCTCAGTAACTTCAGGTGACTTGGGAGAAGAAGGATCTTGTTTACCAAACGTACATTTTTTTTTTTTTTTTTTTTTTTTTTGGGGTATTGTGACGAGAGAGGTGACCAATTTTAAATGCATATGGATTTCCACCAAAATATATGTAGTTCTTATAATTGGGTAGATGATTGGGTAGACCGGTCTTCGAAGTCCGGTACTTTGGTCAATGTCTTGGCATTGCTGATATCCTGTTTCACTATTTCAGTTTGCTGGTATAGGCTAACTATGTTCTTTCCGAAACTCCATCGACTGAGATTTTTGTTATTCAATATAACTGAAGTATATGTCTGTGTCAATACTTGTTTCGGGCATTCAAAGGATATTGCTGATTGTCACATTCGTGAGTAGATATTTATGGATCATTATGGTTTTAGATGACAATTAGCACTGTAAACATTACTTGTGGACGATTGTAAAAAACTATTGTACACGAATATCATAGAAACACAAGAATCACAAGGTATTCTAGTGCTATTTCCTGTGAAATGAGGTTATGTGAGCACTGTACAACAGGAGACCATAGGCTGTCATTGTCAACATCGATACATTACAGATTTTGTTCTGTATTCACTTCCAAGAAGGAAAAAAAAAAAAAAACGTTGTCCTTGCATCAAACTTTATGAAGACATTTGAATTTGATTGTGTCCTTGCAACTTTGGTATGGTGTTTCTGTTGGTAGATAATGTGGAGTCATTTTGGCTGTGGCTGGAGTTGAAGGGCGGGTGTGGAACTGGGGTATTTAAGACGAAAAGGCACTATGGAAGCTGCGGCAGCTCCAGAAAGTTTGATATCACAGACCTGAAAGGTGGAAGTAGCAACAATTCCAACAAGTTGGATCTCACGGACCTAACGTACGATTTCATGTGCATCTTTCTTCATGCACGAGTTCACTCTCCTTAGTGGTTTTAGTGGTATCCAGTGCTTTGTTTCATGTTGCCTTTCCTTTTGTCAGACCCATGCATCACTGTCTTCATATTGTTCTATAATATATTTTAATAGGTGAGGAAGCTACTTTTGTAATGGGATAAATCTTTTTTTGGTCGATGGCTTTTTGGGGCTACAGAAAGTTATGTTTATTGATATATCTAATATTTAGTCCATTTATATGTGTATGGTATGTCAAGCAACAATGACTGAAAAGTTGATCTTCAACTTTGCTATTCAACTAATTCCCTCAATATGCATTCGCAATTTTTTAATTTCCATCATTATGAAGAAGTGCAATTTTCCAGTCGTCCTCATACATGGTACCCTGTGGCACGGAAGAAAAGGCGCAAGGTCATTCTCCATGTAGGTCCTACTAACAGTGGCAAAACTCATTCCGCACTGAAGCAACTGGAGCTGAGTTTGTCAGGCAAGCTTTTCTATATGTTTCAGAGTACTTTGATTAGTGGAATAATCACATATTGCCCGCTATAGAAAGGCAGGTTTTCAAAGTACCTACCTAACTTTCCGAATTTTTAAAACAAGTTGGCACCACTTTGTATATAGTAAGAAGTTTCACTCTTTCAGCCAATTTTAACAGAGGTTATCATGTGGTTCTCATGCAAAAGCCATTTGCTGCAAGTACACATATGTGGATAACCAGTCTACGTCTAAAGCATGTGAGACTTTGTTTTGTTAGAATTGGAAATGTGATTGTTGATTTGTATGCAGGGAGTTGAGGGAGGCTTTTCAATTAAATTCTTAGATTTGCATAGGCAATGTGTTTATAGCCCTCTCTGTGGGTAGGGAATTTGTTGATTTACAAGATTGATATGTAGGCATTACTTGCAAATTTGCTCCAGATTTATTGTTTTTCTGAATAATTTTACAATCTTTAGGTGTATACTGTGGTCCCTTGAGGTTGTTGGCCTGGGAAGTGGCTACACGAATGAATAAAGCAAAAGTTCCTTGTGATTTGATTACGGGACAAGAGAGAGAGGAAATTGAAGGCGCAAAGCACAAGTCTATGACAGTTGAGATGGCTGATGTTACGGCAAACTATCAGTGTGCCGTTATTGACGAAATTCAGGCATGTTGTTGACTGGTTCATGAGACAGTTTTGCCGTGAAATGTGTAACTCCTGAAGTAAATTCACTAAAAGTGCAATAGATCATGCACACGGTGGAATGTTGATTTAATGGATAATACATAAAATCAATTCAATATCTCATACCTGTGGCTATCAATAACATAAGAGAGCTAATTTAACTCAAATATGACTAGACATTGGAACCATCATGCGTTTTGCGGTTGCCAAACATCTATCGATCTTTTCACCTTTTGCCTCGGTATAAATTCATACCAAATCCACAGATATGTAGGCTTTGCTTCCTTTTCACCTTATGAGCTTTTTTCTAGAATTCTAACTCTAGGAACTCATTTTCAGATGGTGGGATGTAAGACGAGGGGATATGCGTTTACACGAGCACTACTGGGACTTGCTGCTGATGAGCTCCATCTTTGTGGAGATTCAGCGGCAGTTGCTCTTGTTGAAGATATAGTGAAAGTGACAGGCGATGATCTTGAGGTACTTACATCTTTTCTTTTATATTTAAATGGGACCTTTTCTGCTCTAGCTTTTAATGGCAACTGAAGAAATATATTTCATATTAGTGATGCGAAATTGTCTAGTCAGTATGAAGAATGGGAGACTTCGTAATATTTGATTGTCAGTGTCAATGGCTTCAAGAAAAGCTGACTTGCCTTTTACTGTGTTTCAACTCCCTAACTAACATATGCCAATAAACTGGATGTACGACTTAATGAGAGTTTGTGCATGACATCTCTTGGAATTTCATCATCATATGATTCCAAGAAACACAATTACCTTTGTTGCTCAGGAAATAATATCATGGACATTCCATATAGCTGGTAGTTGGTGTAGAATCTAGAAATCATACATCTCAATGACTTTTGCTTAAAAATAATTTCTTATGCAAAGAAATTTCCTGGTAACATAAATCTCCATTTGTAGCAATATATGACCTACCAATATGTTGATGTCATCTTGCTTTGCCCTGCTTGAGCATATTGCTTAATTGCTTTTTCTGCTTTCTGCTGTCTGTTAGATTCACCATTATGAGAGACTTTCACCTCTGGTCCCTCTGAAAGTCCCTTTGCAATCTTTTTCTGAAATACGAAAAGGCGATTGCATGGTCACCTTTTCCCGTCGTGGAATTTACCGATTAAAGGTTGTGAATCTCTTCCCTTTATATGTTTTCAGCTCCTGTTCATCTGACTGTAATTTTCATTAAACTGAAATATCAATTCATTCCCGTAACCTACCTTTAAAGTGTAAGCATATCTTTTGTAATGTAGAAGCAAATTGAAAGAGGGGGAGAGCATCGTTGTGCTGTTGTTTATGGTTCATTGCCACCTCAGACTCGAACAAGACAGGTAGTATTTTGCTCCTGTGAACTTTTGCCTGCTTTGAGAGGGCCAACTAGGCAACTGGAGTCCATTAAACATTAAAATGAAAAGAAAAGCTCATTTATCACTTGAGCAAATTGAATGATTGGTAGTCCTATTTATTTTTTCCTTTTCCTTAAAAGCATAAATGAGCTGTATTTGTTATTTTATTGAAATGCCGATTTTGCTATTCTAATATTTATATATTTATTGATAGGGTTTTCTTAACGAGTGCTTCAAGGGTACTAGTTAAGAATACTTCTAAAAATGGTTATAACACGTACCTACTCACTTTGGTAATTGCTCAATAACACATTTCAACAAAGTTATCTACTTCAAACAAAAATATTTTTGTTTTCAAAGCACAATTAATGACTCTTAACAAGTCCCTCGAGGCACTCTTTAACATTTTCCTATTGATATAGAGTAACTAATGTCAATCTGAAGTTTTCCTCTCCACAAAATCTCTCATCAAATTTCATGATCAGTTGAATAAATATATCAATTAGCTCTTTTTACTAGTAAAACTATTGGGGTTTCAATTTGAAGTTCAAGCTCATGCTTCCTTAGAGGTTCACATATCGAGGTTCAGGAGCATGTCATTCCAAAAGCCACAAACAAGAAGATGATGAAATAAATGCATCTGTGGCAATTGATGCACTTCGTCAATTGCAGTGTTGTCAGAAATGGCTATGATGAGGCCTTGTATTAATATTCCCTGAGGACTGTTCCTGAAAATTTTATGCCAGTAAATGTAACTAATGTTTTGTTGGAGATATAGAACCTGCACAGGAATGGTCTTAATGATTATGTAAGGCATCTTTTTGTTACATGAAAATCTTTTCTCTTTTTCTTTTTGCCAGAGCTCTAAGTTGCATTTGTGGCTTTATAATTCTGATCTCTATTAGAGCATGCATATTCATGTGCTTTGAAAGCATTGGATAATTGAGATGTTCTGAAGCATTTTTATTAGGACTGCAGGCAACCATGTTCAATGATGCAGATAGCGAATTTGATGTTCTTGTTGCTAGTGATGCCATTGGAATGGGTCTCAATCTGCAAATTTCCAGGCTGATATTTTCATCAATGACAAAATTTGATGGTGTCGAGTTCCGTAAGCTAACTGTACCAGAGATTAAGCAAATTGCAGGTATGTATGTTTTCATGTCGGCAAAATAATGACATCAGCTGTTAGTGTTGTATGCTTTGCATCTACTTGAGGGTTCATATATGTGCAATTTTTTTCACTCTTATTGTATGCCAAAATTCTGCTTGCTTTTGTTTCTACTTTTTTCCCTTGTTTGAAGTCTATTTATGAAATGGTTTTCAATGATCAGGTGTTGATATGTTGCTATTTAGATGGGTTGTGATGGCTGAATGTTGTTTCACTGGGAAAACACACCCCAACGTGCAAGCCAAACCTAGATGTTTGATAAGTTCACTGAAAAAGCCTGTGCACTGCAGATGTTTAATTTTTAACCAATTAGCAAAAGTTCATCTACAAAGCACAAAGCTGCCAGTACCCATCAACATAACATTATTTGCATGATGGTTTCATCAAATCTGTCCTAAAAAATATCAAAAGATAAACAGGTCATCGGATCTAATGGAATTTTGATGCTTCAATAGCCTAGGTAGATATTGGATTTATTGTACGAAGTCATGTCGTGGACAGGGGTATATGAATCATATAGATGGAGTTTTTTGGTTGATCGGTTTAGAATCTGAGGCTCACCACGTCCAGATGAGCCTAATATTGTCAGAAACTGTTAATTTATGGGTTGCTTCTCCTACTTCTTTTAGCCATATTGTTGTCCACTAAGGAAATTAGGCTTCAGAAATATGTCATTGAAAATTTTTAGCCTTATGGGTTGTGCGCCAAAAGCCATACCTTGCTCCAGTTCTTGCTTAAAGGTCACTATTAATGGTTTACTTGGGCTATTGGTCACAAGGAGTGTGTGCTTTATAAGTTTCAAGTAGTCAACTTATTCATGTGAATGGGGGTAATAACACTGTAAACTGTAGTATATTCTCCTGGTGACAGCTGCTTGTCAAATGCATGCTTCAATATGTCATGTCCGTACATCAATGTGCAAACTCTAATGTGATTTTGTTATTGATTGCTAATCACTGAAACATTTTGGGAGTGATGCTCTATATAAACCGTCTGTAAATTGGCTTTAATGTAGGGAGGGCCGGCAGGTATGGATCAAAATATCCTGTTGGTGAGGTGACTTGTGTTGACGAAGAGGATTTACCTTTGCTTCACGCAGCTGTGAATGCCCCATCTCCTACTCTAGAGGTGACCTTTCAATGCTTGTAGAGATTGTAACTATAATTCCTACATGCTTCATGTGGTTTCTAGGGTCAATTATAGTCCAACCAGAATTCATGGATATTCTAACCTACTTATTTTCCCTCACGTTATATTTTGCAGCATGCAGGATTATTCCCAACCTTTGATCTTTTAATGATGTACTCTCATTTAAACCCACAATTTGGTTTTCGGCAGATTTTGGTAGGTTGATTCTTCGCTAAATTTGGTTCTAGATGTTCTGCCTGCTAGTTAATTAAATCCTTCTATTGCCTTCCTTTAGTACTGATGTCAAGTTTCTCATTTTAACCTTTTGCATTAATGTTTCTCTCTCCTGGGATGGTTAAAGGCAAGGCAAGGCAAGACAATGAATAACCTACTCCTGTCTAGTCGTAGCTAATTTAAGGCTACTTGGGTCCTTGAGGGCACTTTTTTCTTTTTTCCCTGTCCCCCATGTCCATTTTCAGCTGCACGGACCCCCACAAAGGGCAAGAGAATCGAGTGATTTACATGGGGCTATCCTTATCTATATTTACATATAATGATGTCCTTTCCTATAAACTGAAATCATTGATAGTTTGATTGGATACCGATGCTAATGATTGTTTTGTTACAAAATCTAGTAATATGAAATGTATTACAAGCTGAAATGATAGAATGCTTCAGGGACTGCTTATACATTGTAATTAAAAAAAAAAATTGCCTGAAATTAGAAAATGATTATGCTCACAAGTTGAAATAAATCATCTCTTATGCTCTGGACTGCGTGACATCAAATTATCAAGAGAGCGGAGAGAAAGATAAGTGGTACTAATGAGCATCATGGCGGATATTACCCAAGTAACAGATTACTTTACCCCTTCATGATTTTGGTTGTGTAGTGGGTAGATACAAATTGTAATTTCCTTCAAATTAACTTAGATGTGGCGAAATATGGGCACACATGATTAGTACCAGTCTAGTCCTGTTATAGCCTGCAGTGCAGGGCTAGTAATAGTTAATGCTATGAAAAAAGGTAGATGGTCAATCCTTAGAAAAACTGTCAGCGCTGTTACATTTCTGTTTTGTCTTTAACATGGTAATCCATGGGGTGTAAATCTTTTTCATTCCCTTTCTTTTCCATTCCTTTTCAACTTTGAATTTTTCTTCAAACATCCTCAACAGGAGCATTTTGTAGAGAATGCCAAGCTATCTGAAAACTACTTCATTGCTGACTGCGAAGATATGTTGGTATGTTTTCCCTTTGTCCTCATCTATAGGAAAGTAGGTGGTCTGGCAGGATAAACTGGTTCTCTTAGCCTGTTAAGATTGACCTTGTGATTGATTTAAACCTTGTTTCAATAAATATCAGAAAGTGGCCGCTATTGTTGATGAGTTGCCCCTCACTTTGCATGACAAGTACCTTTTTTGTCTCAGGTAATATTGTTCACCAGTAGAGTTGCCTTTAGTCATGTTTTGACCTATTTTGTCATAATGGAGTTACCTATAAAGAGATGCTTCCTCTCCCTTTTTGCTGATGCATGTATGCAAGTGCACAAGCACACGATTAAGAGGGAAAACCTACTCCATCAAAGTTTCATTTACCTACCAGTAAAAACTGGTCTGCATGAATTTTTGGCCATGGCCATGTGAATTGTATCGCAGTAGTTCAATGTTGCTAATTCATGAGGTTTGAATTCATTAGCACATGTATTTTGCAGTCCAGTTGACGTTCACGATGACATCTCCACCCAAGGTCTTATACAGGTTAGATGAATGGTTAAAATCCTGTTGATCTTTCGCAAATATTTATGGCTATTCCAAATCAGAGAACTAAGATGCTCACTATTTTGGTAAACTAGTTTGCACAGAACTATGCGAAGAGAGGCATGGTTCACCTCCGAGAAATATTTACTCCGGGGACACTTCAGGTGCCAAAAACACATACAGCAATGAAGGAACTTGAATCAATTCACAAGGTTAGAATATTCGCTTGCTCATCTGAATGTTATACGATGTGAGTTTCTGCTGGTTAAGATGTTTCATCTCTTTTAGATTGAAAACAGGTCTATTCTAGTTTGTTTAGATAAATCAAAGTTTTTGTAGGGTCTGAAATGAGAATAGAGCAGATAGGAGAATTCTGTTAGTGTGAACTTGTAACCACATCTATTCAATCTAAGGTTATCAATTTAATTGTCCTTTTTTTTTGTTGGTATTTTTACAAGTGATAAATTAGGAATTAATCCTAGAAAGTCAGTAAGACCAACTCATAGGCTTGAGCAACAGAGTGAGTGGATATAGAGGGTCAAGGAACGCCAAAAGGGGAGGTCTAGATGGCAAAGTTATCATTTTAAATAAAGCTTTGGAAGTAGTGAAAAAATCATTCCCTTCTAGAATTTGCGCCTGTAAGGTGAAGGTGTCCATACTCAGCAGCTTCAGGACAATGTGCAAACTGAATTTCACTACAAAAAAGCTGGATGAGTCAAAATTGTACCTGTGTATTATTTGCTTCTGTGAGTATCCAGAAAACAAGCTGCTTAGTGCTTGTGCTTTTGTTCCAGAGGCTGGTTGATCAGATGATAAAAGGAAGTTGTAGGCGAATTTTGACCCTAGATGACAAAGAAAGGCGACATGATGTTGCTGTGATGTTTGGAGAAAGTGAGCTAAGCAGAAAATAAGACAAATTACTAAAGGATCTCTAATTTATTCAAGATGGAACCAAGGATATTTTCTTTTAGGTTGTCTAATTAGCCATTTATGTTTCACTACTCCCACTGCTTCTGTGGAAGCACCAAACAAAAGAAGGTGGACGTAATTGAACTATGTGAAGAACCATGATATTTGAAGCTGCATGTTTCTTCAAACCATGCATTCTAACTTATTTAATTTTAGCTAAAAGCTTTCATCTTCCTTTCTTGGAAATGAATGATAGGTCTTGGAGCTGTATGTTTGGTTGAGTTTCCGAATGGAGGATTCATTCCCTGACTCTGAGCTGGCAGCTTCCCAGAAGGCTATCTGTGGCCTGTAAGTAGCCCTGGGCTTCAAGTGGCTTTTGGGTTTGGGTTTGGCTTGACTTTTTTTAATCTTCATCGCCCCTCCAAAAATGTAGGTTGATCGAGGAGTTCCTGGAGAAATATGGGTTGCAGATGCCGAGGGGAAAAAGGTTGCCATTGCGCAAGAGCTCTAGTTCTATACTCCAGTAAGATGATGTACTTTATATTGGATTACCGCAGTTCGCTCAAGCCTTGGGCATAGATGCCTGATGGAAGGTGGACTGGCAAGAGATCGGTGTGTCCTGTAAGACGCCTTGATCCCATCCCACCAGCCTGGTAGAATAAACCTGCCGAGGACTGAAGAAAATGAAAACAACCTTGGAGATCTCTGACCGCCTCCCCACCCCCACAGACACACCACAACAAAAGATTAGATTAAGACCACACTGCAATCAAACATTACACTGTACACTCAGACATTACATCCAGTCCAACAATGTGTTTCTTTAATTGTTTCCTTAGGAACTCTTCTTGCAATCCAGTGCGCGTCATTCCTTATTTGTAAGTTGAGTTACAATGTACATTACTGCTGATAACGGTTCTTTCAATTAACAATGATATTCCTCATGTCAGAAAAATGTTCTTGATTGCATGCGCAGAAACTCCTATCCGTGTGCTTGTGCATGTCTGCACCGAGGCGTCCTGTGTATCAGTGTCAAGATGGTGTAGGCTTGCTTGCGCCTGCATGTGGCCATCCACAAGCGTAAGTCGCACGTGACTTTGTGGGCACTCGCGTGCATATGATTGTGTTAAGAAAATACTAGGCAGGACCAACGAAGTAGCTGTTGCCTTGTAGTCAGGAGACCGCCCTCACTAGACCGAAGTGACGACCCCTTGTTGATGGAGGCATGGAAGACACATAAGGACAGGAAGATAACTAGTATTTCTTTAACTCCTATCTTTTAGGTAAAATGAAGTTCGAAGCCGTATGATCTTGCTTTGGCATGTACAAAGAGATGCGTCAATCAAATTATACCTGATAAGTGCAAACAAATCTCTATACTTAACCGTGGAATTAGTCGGATACGAGGCATTAAATACATGGATATGAGTAATGGGTTTCAGACGACAGAAAGAACAGAAACCATCAAAGAAAGCAACCATTAAAGAGATACTTAAGAGACACTCTTGCTAAGCACTGGTGTCAACTGAACTAGCCCTCAAATCTGCATTTCGATCTGCACAACCCTCAAAAAATGGTTGAGATTAAGACATGGTGGAGAATAATAACGATCCATGGACTATAACAGCATGGTACAAATAGTAACAGAAGTTGGTTGGGTCTGACAACAAGCAGATTGGTTTATAATGGTTCTTGTTACTGATTCCGTCACTCTGCATACATCTAGACTCCGGCCAATAAATAACAGAAAACGCAGATTTGTGGAACCCATTTTTCACAATGGCTATTCGCGTCACTCCGCATGTATCTAGATTCCGGCCAATAAATAACAGAAAACGTAGATTAGAGATACCCATTTTTCGCAATGGCTATCCGTGTCACTCTGCATATAGACCAATAAATAACAGAAAACGCAGATTAGTGATACCAATTTTTTTGCAATGGTTATTCGCATTTCATTTAAATCATCACATCTCAAAAGCTGCCTTATTTATGTCACATTTAATTTAACAAGCTGTAGAAAAGGGTGTTGAGGGATCAAAACCCTTCACCATTAGAATAAATCTTCGCAAAACTGTAGCCCTTCATCGGCTTACTTGGGTAGTCCAACGGCACCCCACTCATCCCAATCACGTTGATAGAGCTGGAATTCTCAGTGCTCCATGTCTTGCATTGAGATTTCCCGAAAATCATCAGGGAAAGTGCAATCCGTTTCACTTCCTATGGTAATTCATTTGGTGGATTCCTGCTGACTCGATTATCCAGACCAAATTCTCTAAGAATGCCATGGTGGTTGAAAAATCGTATCTTTCATTTTTTGGCCTACCAAAAATCACCGCAGGAACAAAAACCTTCTTTGAAAAAGTGAAACCGGTTATTATCTCTTATGCTGATTTCCCGATCATATACTTTTGACACTAGTTTAGCATATGTGTGGCAATCAGAACATATTCTCAGATTCTTCACAACCCGGACTGGCATCTTCTGACCTGTGCTAATAAGTGTGTAAGCTATGGCCAGCTTCTCGCTGTGTCGACTCAGCAAAAACTTCTTCTCATGGTCATCCACATCAAGCAGAACATTTCTCAGATCGGGAACATGACCTGCATCCTGTAGTTTGCAGTTTATTTCATCCAGCATCTGGGCAATGCGGCTCATTTCCGGGTGAGATTCATCTCCTGAGGAAAACTGATGAACTACTCCATTTACCTCTGTGGAGCTTGACCCCGGAACCTTGTGCATCCCTCTCTTTTCATTTTTAGCCTCACTTTTGCTACTTCTGACCATTTTCCCTCAGACGCATATATGTTTGACAAAACCACTGGGATCCCAGTCCTATCTGATGTTAATTCAGGAATTCTGTTGGCAGCATAAGCCGCAATCTCCACATTCTTGTGAGTCCGGCATGATGATAGAAGTGAACCCCAGATAATGTCATTGGGTTCAATTGGCATGCTCTTTATGAAGTCTAGTGCTTCCTCCAACAGTCCAGCTCGGCCAAGCAAATCAACCACGCATCCATAATGAACCACCTTAGGTGAAATGCCATATACCTCCTCCATGGACTGGAAAAGTCGGCGGCCTTGTTCAACTAATCCGCTGTGGCTGCATGCTGTAAGGAGTCCGACAAATGTCACATCATCGGGTTCAACTCCTTGAGTAAGCATCTCCTTGAACAGCTCTAGTGCTTGTTTGCCGTTTCCTTCTGTGGCCATCACACAGATTATTGCAGTCCAAGATGACACATCCCTTTTCTCCATCTTCTCAAATATTTGCACTGCCATCTTTGGATCACCGCACCGACCAAACATGTCTACAAAGGCTGTGTCAAGGAGCATATCACGTTCAATAGCATTTTCTTCTGTGTAATGATAAATCCACTTTGCAAGACCTACAGAACCTAAATTTCCACAGGCAGATGCAACACTGACTATTGTCACTTTATCTGCTTTTATTCCCTCCCTCTGCATCATCCGGAAAAACTCAATTGCTTCCTCAAATAAACTCTCCTGAACTAAACCACCAATCATGATGTTCCAAGATACCAGATCTCTTTCAGGCATCTCATCAAAGATCTCCCTAGTTGATCTCACATCACCGATTTTAACATAACCTGCAAGTAGTGAATTCCACGACACAACAGTTTTATTTGACATAGAATTGAAAATTGTGCCGGCTAGTCCTGGTTCGCCACATTTCATGTACATGTCGATCATTGCATTGTTAATGTTATCGTCTTTTTCTTGTAATCCATTTCTCAAAATGTAACCATGGCAAGCCTTCCCAAAGAAGAGTTCATTTAAAGCGGCACTCGCCGAGATTGCGGACAACATTGTTACCCTATCTGGTTGTGGTCCCTGTTCCAGCATTTCATCCAGGACAGCTAATGCTTCCCTTGCCATTCCTCTTTTGACATAGTGCGACATGATTGTGTTATACAAGACCAAATTCCTCTCAACACAACCATCAAAAATCCGCTTTGCAGTAACAAAAGCTCCACATTTCATGTACATGTCAACAAGAGCACTCACCATATGACCATTAGGCTCAATATCTAAATTGCCGATATAAGAATGAACCCGCTCGCCTAATTTAAGATCCTGCAACTTGGCACATGCAGCAATCACGCACACCATCGTAACTGAGTTGGGTACCGCACCTGCCTCCACCATATCAAAGAACAACGAAACCGCCTCCTTCGGACAATCCCTCCGCGAGTAACCACAAATCAGACTGGTCCAGGAAACGACATTCCTCTCAGGCATTTTATCAAACAACCTGCGGCCATCGACAACATCCCCGCATTCAAAGTGAAAATGAATCAAGGTGTTCGCCACAAACATATCCTCCGCAAATCCCATCTTCACTATCGCCCCGTGAACTTGGACCCCCTCGCGAAACCACGAAACCTTCGTGCAAGCGCTCAACAGGAACGGGAAAGTGTATTTGTCCGGCATCACGCCCATCTCCAACATCCGAACGAACACCAAGATGGCCCTCTCCCCCAGCCCGGCGAAAGAGCAAGCTCTGATCAAAGAATTGCACACGAACAACGACCCGGCGACGCACTCGTCCTCGTTCCACCCTTCAAACACCTTGAGCGCGTAGTCCAGGCTCTCGGGCGTGCCCACTTCGGCGCACTTGGCGATGAGCTCGTTATTGTGGGTCGGGCCTTTCTTGGCGACGCAGCAGTGCAATTGCTTGATCTCCTTCAGGTCCCGCCGCCGCCGCCGCCGCCGCCGCTCCTGAGGAAGGCGCTCGGGGCGGCCGCGTCGTCCGCTACGGGGGAGAGCCCATTGAGGTTGGAGACGGCCGGCGAGTCCCGGACGGCCGAGACGGGGGGAGACGAGCAGAGGGTGGCGAGGCTTGAGAGAGCCATGGCCGGTCGACGTCGAAAGCGGCGGCTAACGACTGTATAAAAACGCGAACTTTAAGGTCCCGGCGCCGCGGCCGCGGCCGGAAACTGCCGGGGCCGGTTGCGTGCTCCGGCCCGCCGCCGGAACGTCGCCGCGACGGCCTTTATCTCCTCCGGTGAGGCTCGAACGAGGCGGCGGCCGGCGAGTGCCGGCGAGGTTGCCGGAGGCGGCGGCGGCCGGTGAGGACGATGAGTGAGCAGTCCGAGAACTCTCTTTACTGGCAACTGAACTTTCAACAGTTACACGATAATTTTTCCTTTTATTTTCCATTTTGACCTAGCATATTGATTTTTTTTTCAAGGTTTAAATTATAATTTAATTTATAATTATCCGACCCAAAGAATAAAGTTTAAGTTATTATTTTTTTTTCCTTCATTATTTTAGTCGATTCGCTATTTTTTTTTTCTTTTCAGAGTGGGAAAAGACAAACTGAAGCCGTAATTAATAAAGGAAAGTGAGAAATAATGGACTGGCCTTGGGATAATCATTATAATTAATATAATAATCAGCACCAGAAACCACAACGATGATATGGTTGACTTGCCGAAAACATTTTAATATTATCCCAAGGATTTAAAATTATCATAGGAGTATCTCGAAATTTTCGAATTTACTTTTCCTTTATATCCTCTATTAGCGGTTCGCAGTTTAAGAGACCATGGCCATAGATTTGGTTATGCAACTTTGGTATTTTCGGCACAATTCAATTGGAGTTTTGTATATCACCGTATCGGTTGAAATCCCGAAGGATAAAGCCATATCGCCTTGAAAGTTAATTGAACTTTTCAATAATTTTCCCTTGCTATCATTTCTCTAGTAGATTCGATTCAATGAACAAAGTTGCATGCATGTAAATTTAGAGCCTATTTGGTAACACTCTCGAGAATTATTAATTATGTTCTTTTGTTCCCAAGGATGAAAAAAGAACAGAAATTTGTTTGATAAATTTTTTTATTCTCTACAATAGATTTGGAATAAAATTAGGAAGCAGAAAAAGTTGTTTTTTGTTTCTAGAACAATTCCTATAATCAAGTCCAATTTTTTTTTCTCTTCTTTTCTTCTCTATTCTTCTCTTTTCTATTCTCTTATTCTCTTTTCCTTTCTTCTTCTCTCTTTTTGCCAGCAACCTCGCTAGAGCATCATCGCCCTCGATGATGCCGAGCCACGATGAGGCTCGGCTTCACTTTGGCTAGGCAAGCTCCAAGTTCGTTGGCCAAAGTGAGGTTGGGCCTCACTAAGCCAAGGCGAGGCTAACCTTGCACCTCCTAGGTGAGGTGGAGCCTCATAGTGGCCAGTGAGCCTCTAGCAAGCTCATTGCTTACCAGCAAATCTTCAATATACTCCCTTGGTGTACGATTGATCATTTCGCTGAGAAAGGGTAAGGAAGTCCTGCATTTTTGACTCACACTTCTCATTTTCATTAAGGTCTTTCTCTCGCTTTATTCGATGATTTGCTTTCAGTTGCTTTCTCGTAGAGTTGAGAGTAAGGCTGGAAGGAATTGGCAGAATTTTGTTAGGTCCCAATGAGGGGGGACCGGGTCATGCGACGGATGCAAGCTAGACTTTGAAGCAAAAATCCAAGATTTCATAGAAGAAGGAAAATCAACGTGGCGGATGAACAGGAAGCTCCTAAGAACCCCAACGAGAAAATGGGAGTTTTTAAGAACTCGCTCTCTAGTCACGCTCTGGTCTCAACATGCTGGGCCGAGGAAGTGTCCGATTTCCAACATCCCCCTACCATCACTACAATGAATGCTTTTCAGTCTGAAGAGTCATTCAATCATGGAGTTGGCTTCTTCGGTACCTCGAGTTGGGATCTTTCCCCTATAGAATCTATGTCTCCCGATCAAAAGCCACAGTTTGCTCATGACTTGCATAAAACATCCTGCTCATACTGTACTCACTTGAAAGATTTCCCTGGTTTGAAACGGGACGGGGACACTAGCCGGCTTAGCCTAAACAAAACAGTCTACCTCATACTTGATTAGTCCATCGAACTACATGCCGGTAGCCACTATTATCCGGATAGCTTTTACTATTCTCATAGGAGAAAAAGCCTATGCAGGAGTGGCGTGGCGAGATGCACTCTTTCTTCTGAATTTGAAGAAGAAAAAGTGAAGCTTTCCTAAAATGCAAATCCCTAATAGACTTTTCTTTAAATTGAAATTTAAAGACTTTGATAAAGGTAGTAATTTTACTTACCAATGGTTTACCCGCCCGAGGGGTGGCGTATTGATCGCGAAAGGTATGAGAATATAGGGAATAAACCTAATATGGATGCTGAAGATTTTGTCACCTCCTCACCCTAACCTGGTGAGGTTTCGGTGAGCTCGCCACACCTCGCTCAACCAGTCACTAGCTATCGCCCTAGCCAATGACCGGCCATAAAGAAAGAGGAAGAAGTGAGAAGAGAAAAATATAATAGAAGTATTAAAAATTTAAAAAAACAAAAAAATTTAAAAATCCTACTAAATGCATTTCTATTCCCAAAATAAAATTTTTGTACATTTTCCAAGTGCGTTCTTCTATTTAGAAATTGTTTACCGAAAACCAAATCATAAAAATCATTTTTGATCAAAATTGTGCACAAGAACAAAATCATTATCGACACGCCTTTAATGTTGGACTTTTTCTTATGGTGATTTTGAGTGGAACTCTTCATGGAGTTTAAAGAGGTATTGACTATGGAATGGAAGATAACTTCAAATGTAGCTTCCATAATCGATCCAAGAAGTGAACTTGCCATTATTGTGATTAGAGTTTTCATATCCTAGTAAGGGGATCGTTGGAATTTTCATGCCACACCACCACAATCTACAGCCCTGATGGTCGGCCTAACCTCTCAATTGTCAGTGATAGTTGTGGCACCGCCTCTTGTCGATGGCAGATGCACAACCAAAAGAGGGGAGCCGAAGTGGTTGCGATGGCAGTGGGTAGCGGCTTTGTGAAAAAACGTAGATGGACTTTTTCCAACATTTAAAGAAAAGAAAATATAACGACCATTTTGGATCTCCTTCCTAGTTAAAATTTTGTAATTATCGGCTAGAATGATGCGACTATGTCCACAAATAGTAAAGTCCATAAGTTGAATGATGAACCACTTTATAAATGGATTTCACCAAAAAAAATGTCTTTGGATATTGGTCATGCGAAAAAGTAATAAGTAGTTCTTCAATAATGATCAATAAATCTTTCTCTTTCTAAATCCTAGATGAGGGTTTCCTCTCTTTTCTTTTGAAGCCGCAACCTTTATGCAATGCTAGCGCTGAACCTTTCTCTTTCTAAATCCTAGATGAAAGTTTCCTCTCTTTCATTTTGAAGCCGCCACCTTTATGTAGTGCTATCTTTGAACCTTTCTCTTTCTAAATCCTAGATGAGGGTTTCCTCTCTTTCATTTTGAAGCCGCCACCTTTATGCAGTGCTAGCGCTAAACCTTTCTCTTTCTAAATCCTAGATGAGGGTTTCCTCTCTTTCATTTTGAAGCCGCCACCTTTCTACAATGCCATCTTTGAGCTCTCTCTCTCTCTCTCTCTCTCTCTCTCTCTCTCTCTCTCTCCCACCTTTATGATGTAGTGCTAGCGCTCAACCTCTCTCTTTCTAAATCCTAGATGAGGGTTTCCTCTCTCTCTCTGTCTCTCTCTCTGCCAGCGCTCAACCTTTCTCTTTCTAAATCCTAGATGAGGGTTTCCTCTCTTTTTTTAAAGCCGCCACCTTTCTGCAGTGCCAGAGCTCAAACTTTCTCTTTCTAAAATCCTAGATGAGGGTTTCCTCTCTTTCTTTTGAAGCCGCAACCTTTCTGCAGGCTCTTTGAGCTCTCTCTCTCTCTCTCTCTCTATCGAACCTTAACCTTTCTCTTTCTAAATCCTAGATGAGGGTTTCCTCTCTTTTCTTTTGAAGTTGCCACCTTTATGCAGTGCCATTTTTGAGCTCTCTCTCTTCTCATCCCTCTTTTTGAAGCTTTCCGTCTTTTTTCTCTCTCGATTTGTTGTGGAAGTTTGTGTGTGAATAAATTTCTGTAATTGATTTTGGGTGAAGTGGAGACTAGTTCTAGCATTCATTCTATGATGACCTAATCCTTGAGGGCAAGAGTGATCATCGAAGCTAGAGGGGGGGCTTGGACAAGGAGTGGCTCCAACTCAAGGATGACGATGAGGTAAGAATGAATTGAAACTCACATTATCTAAGTATGGTGAGGTGAAGTACTATATATGTGATGACACTTGTCTTAACTTGTAATGAGGTATTTTTTTATGCAAAGCACAAAAGAACAAAGCTGTGTGGGTTCCAACCCAAAGCAAACAATAGCATTATGAGCAAAACTTGGGCTTAACATTGTAATATCACAACTAATAGTCTAGTAAAAAAATGTGTGGTTTAGGGATGAATCAAGTGAATCTAGTGGGCCCAGTAATTCACTTAGTCCTAAAGGATGGGAGTGAGGGGCTTGGACAAGGAGTGGCTTTGACTCTAGAATGATGATGAGGTAGAAATGAATGGAATTCCGCATTGCCCGAATTGTGGTGAGGTGAAGTGCCATATATGTGATGGCACTTGTCCTAACTTATAATGAGGTTGTAATGAGGCATTTTTTAGGCAAAGCTCAGGCAAAACTTCGCTCAATTAAAAAAAAAACTTCGCCTAAAAGAAAAAAAAAAAAAACTAGGCGAGTTTAAGTCCAAGTTTTGCCTAAAATAGACTATCATTTTGAGCTTTGTGGAATATATTTAATCGATGGCAATGGTTATTGAAAAGGATGTTCATAATGTGGCTTCACAACTTTTTTGATCATCCGCCAAATTTACAATGTCAAATTTCTTCTTGAGGGATGAGAATGCTCTTTTCCCCTGACTTTAGATTTAAGTCCAAGTTTTGGGGGCTTTAATCCCTCAAACTAAATCTAATATAGATTTGGGAGCTCATTACATGTATTTGATCTATGTTCTTTCAACTTATAATTTTTCTTGTGAGATAAAAAAAAAAAAAAAATGCTCCAAGTATCTTAAAATTCATATTGTCGTTCACCTTAAATTATTCTCATAAATTTTTTTAAATATAGTCATATTTTAAAATTTTAAAGGAAAGCATAAAATTGTTTATTGCTTTTTAAAAATCACAAACAAAGGGCCCCTAAGAATAGCTCTAATGATAATTTCTGACAATCTTTGCCTAAGCAAAGCACGCTATTTAAAAAAAAAAATTGTTAGATATCATGAATAAAATTGATTTAGTCTGGACGGCCACATCGAGCACTAAGCTCAAGAAAGATATTGTTTGTTTCGAGTTCCACATCACCCGTTCGACATAAATTATGTCTCTAGTTTAATTAGTTCACATATAAAAGATTAAGTAAAGCATTTTTCTATAGTTATAATGCGAAGAAATTATTATTGATAGAAGTACACAATATGAAGAAATTATATCAAAACTTATGGAAAGAAAAAAATTTCGAGGTATTTGCAGTTTCTTTTTTGAAATAATGTCATAATATGATAGAAAATATCCAAATTTAAGTATTAAAAAGTGTGAGAGTTAGAATAAAATTATTAGTTTAGGAATTCGTACAGGGACGTAATATTCGTAAAATTATTCATTAATGATATTCAGAGGAGACAAAATGATTGGGACTCACCGTAATATACAAGGGATCCAAACGCCTACCTACTTCGGAACAGTGCTTGTCCTAGGCACGTGTCCTTCACTTCGTTCGACCCATAGCCTAATGTTTTGGCAAGCAAGCGAGAGAAAAGGCGAGTGAAAGCTGCTTTATAATAAATCATGAATTTTTCGATGGAGATTACATTGTTTTCACTGGGGCGAGTATGGTTTTAGAGTAAAATCCAAGATTGAAGAACCGGACCAATGAGAATCTATTCAGTTCCAAGTTTTAGGGTATGTGGAATAGATTCGAGGTTTCAAATTGAAATTTATTTTAATAGATAAGTTTGAGATTCTACATCTTGGAACAAGTTTTTGTGTGTGTGTGTTTTTTTTAAATATATGTTTTCATGTAATTTTGTGATATTTCATGGCCTCCAATGACGAGTATATATTCTAGAACTACTAATCTAAGTTTTGATTTTATGACTAAAACTTTTACTTTGTTAATATTATATATTTTTCGTGTGTCTAAATATAAGTTGTAGTTAGTGGATTGTAACAACAGATGATGGTTATTAGATATGATAATTCATTACAATCGTTTTATTAATAATATATGTGAAACTTGGATAGACCTTAAAATTGAAACTGGAATTTATGATGAGATGATTTTAGGTTTCGGATATGTATAATATATTCTAAGTTCCAAAAATGAAAAACTTGTTCCAGCGAATAGGTTTTAAATTTCATATAAAACACGTTCGGAATTTAGAATTGTTAATCTCTAGTTTTCACTTTTATCACTTCAAGAGAAATTCTGTGATTAAGGAATCGTTTCTTTGTGCAGTAGGATCTCAAGGGAAGACTGCTATTTGCCTAGTGACCCAGTTGGTGGTACTTCCTTACATATCCTCCCCTCACATGTTCGCAAACTGCGGAATTCGACGAGGCAGAACAAATTTGCACACTCCAGAATTTCCCCAAACAGGACACAACTACACGAATTGATTTCAATGAGATTGAAATTTGTACATACGAAGTTCAGCCATTCTAGCTCACTGTCAGAGGTCCGTGCTGAGGAATTCAGTTTCGGAAGATCGCTAGATCGAACAAGTAAGTCATATTCAGCGTCGGGTTCATGTCATTCCGGTCTCACCAGATGTCATAAAGAGATACTCCATTGAATCAATTTGCATACTAAACCTAAACAAGCCCTTCATCCGCTAAGTAAGTATATGCCAGTTTCGCCTGCTCTTCCGCTCATGGCCGCTTGATCTCCATTTTACTTATGGGTATCCCGCTGCTGCACCATAGCAGCCCCCTTCATAGAAATTATCGAGTTAACCTCGAGAAAAGTTCCTCTAAATAATTTTTTTTTGTCCCGCCCCTCTCCTCTTTTATGTACATATATATGGAGTGCTCGTGAGGATCAAACCCTGGATCTGATACTCTCCGGCCCCACCCCCAATCCCCTTACCAGCAAGGCTGCATATGCCTGTCGGCCTCTATATAACACAACAAGCTATCTTTATACAACAAAATAAGATTTGACACAAAATGAACAAGAATAACCCTGTTGTTTAGCTTAGAATCTAAGCAAGAAGAAAGCATTTTCCACGGGACTAGAAGAATGATTCACTCCATTAAATAACCTAAATAGGAAAGAGCAATAAAACTTAAACCAGTTTTAGCTCTCTAAAAGGCACTACTGATCAATCCCCTTTCGACCTAAATCAACTGAACTACAAATAGTTAATGTAGTAATGACCTAACCAACACTAAAAAGAGAATGGCATCTTTCACAACTCCACCTTTTTCAATTCTCTGAAATTGAAGGGGGGGAAAAAAATCAAGGACCACGAACTGGACGGAAACAGAAGCAACCGCTGCGAGCCTGATCATCGGGAATCATCCCTCCGCCTTTGCTGGTGTCGATTGCCTCCAACAAATGGACCACCTCATCCATTTCCAGACGTTTGTCTGGGTTTACATCCCAACATCTGCGCATGATGTTTGCCAGAGCGCCAGGGCAGCATCGAGGAATTTCAGGTCGCAAGTTCTATTAGACACAAAACCAAAAGCAAAATAAGTCATATGTTGTTGATTGAATTAAAATGCACAGAAACTAAAAGACTTGCTATTTTATGTACGATGCTGAGCTCAAACCACAAAATCAAATGACAGCTAAACAGCTTATCCAAAAGATTTCACTTGTCAACACACACACACACACACACACACATTTATTGAACATGAAGAAAGAGTGCAAATGTTGAAATTCTAAAGAACCAACCTGCAAAACCACTGCAGATGAGACATCGGCAAAACTTAGATTCGGATATGGCATATCACAACAGTAAATTTCCCATAAACATATGCCGAAGCTGTAGACATCGCAACTTCGATTATATGGCTTGCCATCAAGAACCTACAACAGGTATAACATTTCACTCATCGATAAGTTTTATGTCAGCAATGCCAAGTGCAATGTTAGTTGTCTTGTAAAGTTTCAACAAAATTTGATGAAGTAAATACCTCAGGAGCCATATAACCAAGGGTGCCAGTTTCACCGGTCATATCTCCTGGATTTTGAGCTTCAACACGTGCAACTCCAAAATCAGCGATTTTCAGATTCCTCCTAGAATCTAGCAACATGTTTTCTGTCTTGACATCTCGATGCACGATCTTCTTTGAATGAAGATAGCTCAAACTGCAAACCAGCATTTTTATAAACTCATTTCTCAAGAGTCCCTTTTTTAACGATGGTCCAAACAAGGTTTGATGGGAAAGAATGTTAATAGTCAGCCCTTGGAGAGACCTCTATTTTGATATTTTTGAAGCATGAAGGATGAAAAAGAATGCCGACACTCACCCTCTTGAGAGATCTAAAGCCAGCTGGATGACATCCTTGAAGGGAAGTTTCTTGCGGCTGTTCCGTATCAGGAATTGTTTTAGAGTCCCTCCTTGTAGATACTCCACAACAACACAACATGCTCTAGTTGGATGAGATTCAGAAGCTTCACCAGAACCTGGCTTTGTGGGGATTTTAAGATTCGCAGTTCCCATAGAAGCTCCAACAAACTGCATCCAATGTAGCAATTATTACAATCATTTAAAGCAACAGAACAGATTAGATTTTCAAATGTATCATGGTAAACAGGTATGTGAAACATAGGCCTTTGCAACATTATCTCTTCATTCAGTCTGATGTCACCAGAATTATTTTGTAAAATGAAAGATACAAGGTAAAAGGCTAAGAGTTAAGTACTTTTGTCACATTAGCATGGTCAAGCTTGTGCCAAACAGCAACCTCTTGCTGAAACGATGCCCGCAAGGCAGCAGTTTCAGCTGCTGTGTTAAGACCATCCTCGCCCCAGTCCAACAACTTCACTACGACACCCAAAACGGCATAGTGGTAAGGGAAAAGGACTCATATGATCATATAATACTTAAATCAATCACCATAGCTCAAAATAACGGAGAACTCCAGCACAACACACAAGAGGCATCAAAGTATAGAAAGCAGCTCAAGCATAGGAAGGTCTGCCTTTTAATCACTATAAACACATATGGTGCTGACATAGTACCTATCGATCAAGTTTTATTGGCTTGTCAATCTAGTACCGTAAACCCAAAACGAGATCATTAATCAATCACAAGATGATACCATATCAAGATGGCATGTGGAAGAACAGTTAACCAAATGCAAGAAACTATTTGATGTCACAAATCAAAATAGACAATGGACACTGCAATTACACACTTATAATACTGTCATTGCAACTTGTAAATCACGCAACTGCCATGCTGAGATAAGACTCTACAATCCATGATTCGATCTCACATTCTATACAGCTGGAAAAATTTTGTGGCCATGAAATAGGTGCATCAAAGCATTGATTAATGAGTGAAAGAAGGTGATGGACTGATGACGAACTGATTATGATGATGATGTACCTGCAACATCTTTATCATCATACGTGCCCCTGTACACAGTGCCATAAGTACCCTGAGCCACAACATATCTGATATTCAATTTGGACAAATCAATCTCCCACTCTTCTTTAGGCCTCTGGTTCTCCATGACGCTTCTTGACCAGACCCTGCTCAGATGCTTCTCCAATTGAATGTCCAGACTCCTCAGATCGAACTTGTCAGCCCTCAAAAACATGTCCTTGCTGCTCAAATTCCCGGAGCCCTTAATCTTTGAACTCGGCATCTCCGGTGTTCTCGCTCCGCCAGAATCAGCTGTTTTCGCGGAATCCATCGCCGAATGAGCCTCTCAATACCCAGAAGCTCTGACCCAGAAACGTGTTTCCACCAAAAATAGTTGAAACCCGTTTATCAAGATCGAATTTTGAAATCAAGATCCTCCAAAAATCCAAGGATTTTCACCAACACGGAGATTTTCAGAAATCAAACACCAGCTGAATTTCAGATAAAATTACTCGAGTTAAAAAAAGAGCAAAGAACCTGGACGAAATGAGACAGCAACTTATAGCAGAAAGACAGAAACTCCGGGTCCCAATTGTATTCCTATTCGTATGCTGATTCTGATTCTCGATTCTCGATTCTCGATTCTCGATTCTTAATTTTATAATTAACTCCCTCCAAAATTGACGACGCAACGATCCGAAACAACATTCTTCGGAATCTTCCCCGCAGCACCGAAAAAAATATATATATATATAATTTGACTTTTCGCAGCCCGCAGCCTCTGATCCTCACCAGTTTTACACGGACTAGAATTCCATCGAATATGAACAGTATTTATCAAGAAAAACCGACACGAAATGAAAAGTAAACACGTCGAAAGAGACCCACGATCCAACCCGCACGCGATCGAGACCAGAGACCCACAATTCTTCCGCCCACGGCAGCAAAACGGAAAAAAGAAAATTCGACCTTTAAACGCGACCGAACACCGCTGAGATCGAAGCCTTAACGGACACGCGTGCGCGACCCATCACAAGCACGACCGCGAATGAAACAATCCAACGAACGGGGGAGAGGGAGACGGAAAAGTTGACTTTAAACCTGTCCGCGGAGGAGGATTGGGGAAGGCAAAAGGGTCGGCGGGCGGGGGTCAAGAAAAGCCGTCGAGAGTTCGAAGCCACGACGAGAGGACCAGACCCGTTCACGTCATGGCTTCATTTCTCATCAGCTCCCGAACCAGCCAGCCCCAGACCCAGATGGAAACCAGAACAAGAAGAACGAAATGGAGGCCAAAAGATGGAAAATTTAAGGCAGGCAGATGAGAGAGAGAGAGAGAGAGAGGGGAGAAATTTGTGGCAGGCAACGCCCAAATTTAAGCAGACGAACCAAAGAGGAGAACAGAAAAGACACAGTAGAGAGAGAGAGAGAGAGAGAGAGAGAGAGATTGTGCTCTCCTAGACCAAGGTGGTTCTCACTTTTAATTATTTAATAATTTCATTGGCTTTCGGGGAATATAATGATGGCGAGAGAATCCAAGAAAGGAAGAAATCGAGGGAATGTTGGGGAGGCCAGGACAACGTTTAGCTCCCGGCTGTCGAGGCCTTCCCCCCAACGAAATTACCTGCCTTTTGCAGCCCACGAACAGAAACACTGTTTAACTCACCATTGCTGGCAAAAAATAACTCGCGGCTGCTTTTCCATATTTAACCATCGACCCCCCCAACATTTATTATTTGTCCTGAAAACTGCATACTGAATAAGGGCTAAGTGGTTTCCAATTTAGAGAATGCTGTCTAGAGTAAAAAGAATCCATTGGAATTGATTTCGTCGCATTGATGTTGTCATGTGTCGAGAAGAAATAAAAGTATATCAAAGGCGATACGGTTGTTATTAAGAGTGAGCATGGTTTCCAATTGATGATCGATAGATTCTAAATTTCAAAATTGGCAAACCTGTTTTGATAGGTACGTTCTCTAAATTTTAAGTAGGTAAAATTGGAAATTTAAAACCCGAAATGTAAGTTTTTTTTGTTTTTTTTTTTTTTTTGTCTTTGTTTTCATGTGATCCTAAAATTTTTCATGATGTTCAATAATGATTGTATAATTTAGAATTACTAGTCTAAGCTTTTATTTTATGACCGGGCTTTAATGTTTCAAATGCTTGGTGTGTGTAAAAACAAGTTATAGTCAATGGATTATAATGATAAATAATGGTCATTAAAAGTGATGATTTATTGTAATAATTCAATTAATAATACAGGTTGAACCTATATGGAACTTAAAACTAATCTTGGAGCCTATGATGGGTAAATTATAGGTTTCAAGTTTCAAAATTAAGGAACTTGTTCTAGCGGGTAAGTTGTAAGATTTAGATGAAATTTATACAGAACTTGAAACATCTTATTCTTAATTCTTGTGAATCGGATTAATTTGATGGCTCCTTTCACATTTCATATGATAATTAACAATGTGGATGTGGCTTCATCAATTATGCTGGTCACTCATTGATTAGTGGGTTCCAATAAGACAACGGGAAGGTGCATCACCCGTTGTGCTTTTTTTATATTCTATTTTTCCTTTTCTTTTCACTTTTAGAGATAAAAGGATTTAGGGACATGGCAATGAACTCTGCCACGCTATTTATACTTGTCCTATTTGGCGGCGTACTGCTCATTTGTAAAATCCAAAGGCCGAAAGAGCTCCACAAAACATTCTCTGGCCAATCATTGAACCTTTGGGAATCATCCAGGAACAAAAAAAAAAAAAAAAAAAACGTTTGGGAATCATCCATTTATCAATCTCTAATATAAATGGGTAAAATAACTGGATAATGTCCATCAATTCCCTGGCATACCAGATATATACATGACATATGTACATACGTTTAAACATGCATATATATTCCTCATTATGCCCCCTAGATGAGTCACTAGCTTTAATGTTCTTTTATTTAATAAACTTTTTGGTAGAGCCTGATGTCTTTTTAGTGCACATCGATGGAAAGTGCCGGGATATGTCTTGTTATTCCATCTAGTAAACTTTCTTGTTTAGTTCAATGACAATAGCTGGATAATGTCTATCAACTCCTTGTGTGTTTAGATACGAGCCACAATGTCTAATTGTTCTCATTGAATATTTCTCTAGGGTAGAGCCTGATGTTTTTGTAGTGCATACATTTTTGAAGGACAAGAATATTACATAATAATTATTCCATCCGACTGAATTTGGTTTTCGGTTATGTCTTTTCTTTTAGGAGAAATTACACAAACTCTTGTTGAATTTTGAGGGTATGATACATTTACCCATAAACTTTCAAGTGCCCATAACTTTCATTTTATTATTAACGTACGTTATTTTATATGTATTAGTATGTCAATGCACACGATGTGTAAGAGATACAAGTATATAGTTCATCTCATATTTAGAAGGAAATCTCTCATTTACCCATAATGCTATACATAATTGAAAAATATAGAAAACGGCAGAAAATAGATTAACTAAATATTAATTGTAGAAAAATAAATATCAATAGTCGTATGAAACAAAATATGATTATGGCAACATCAACGAAATTTAAAAAAAAAAAAAAAAAGAAGATATTTTAAGAAAAAAATTTAAAGGCGTTAATGAAAAGGTGAAACGACAAGATTTGGTTAGTCACTGTGATATTTAAGGACTAAATTGATGTAACTAAAATTGATTGACTAAACATTTTTAGAAAAAAGTAATAAAAGAAAATGATAACCTCAACTCATGAAAGCAAATGATTAACCAATTAGTGATTTTTAAAATTTTTTTGTAGTAATTAAGTCATTTTTTGCATTAATTAACGATTTAAAAGTACGCTAATGAGTATCCAACTCTTTGTTATTTGAACTCTTTTGTTGTTGAGGCATTTTTCCTTTTTACTAGATCATAGTTCTTTTTCTTAAATATTTTATTAATTCTATTAATATGTTAACCTAGTTATAATTTTATTTAAAAATTATCAATGAGATTCATTTTTCTAATAATTATATTTTAGTTAATTATATTTTCTTTGAATTCTTTATATTTTTATTTTTATTAAAAAAAAGGGTAAAAGAGGAATTCCAGTAAATAATGATATGGAAAAGTCACAAAAATAGAAAGTGAAAACACCTCAATAATAAAAAAGGTGAAATGACAAAAATTGGCATAACATCTAAATGCTTAATTCTGCAACAATATGAACCCATGAAGAGCCGAAATAAAAAAAGTGGGTTGACTCATAAAAAAAGAAGAAGAGGAAATGGTGTCCTTGACTCATAAAAGTAAAAAAGATTAGCCGAAATATAAAGTGAATGGAGCGACAATTTCAAGAAGCAAACATTTGCACGGAGAAAAAAAAGGGGTTCATTGTAAGAAGCTTCTCTTGGGCCCTTTTTTTTTTTTTTTAACCAATTGAGTTAATGAAAAGAAAGAAAAGGAAACATAAGAAATGTCTCTTTGTGGTCCTTGTGAAGCCACGTCAAGAGGCGACCAGGTACAGTGTTTCTCTGTCACTACCTTTTTGGGTTGAACGAGAATTAGATCCACTGATGCCATTGATGTTGTTGTTGTTGAAGAATGAACCGCAACGCCACAAATTCTCAGCATCTGCCCATCCAATCAAACGTGTATTCTATGCCTTGAATCTTCCCTTCCTACGAACCAACCTTCACGAGTTGAAGACACGCAGGATCTCAGCATCCTTTAAGGCATGTTTGGTCGAATCTAATTGAGTGCCCCCACTTTTCATTGCACCCACAGAAAAATTTAAAGAAAATGTCTTGCTTTATAAGAGTCATAATTAGCAATGGCTATGGGCCTTGCCGCGAGGACCGACATTTTCATATGCCCTTAGTACGTCAAAGGAATTCTTGTGTTCGAGTCGGCACTGCCCATGGCAATGACGGGCCATGCCAGCCCTCATGCCAAGCGAGGGCATATTATGCTCGGGCTTGGTTTTTAATTTAATTTTTTATTAATTTGCAAAATAATTAAAATACATTTAGTTAACCAATGCATTTTTCTTTTTGTTTGTCCTACTATAACTCTTAACTTTAAGACATTTACTTTATTTTTTTACAAAATATGGAAGTCGAATCCCCAAAATTGAACTTCATGATAATGTTTTATGAGGAGTAGGGATTATTGCAGGAAAAATATAGTAACAGCACCAGCAACAACAATAATAACAGTAATAGGAGGCAAAATGCAATAGGTAAGACTCTGACTTAGATAAAAACATCTCATTGGAAATCAAATTACACCACACAAATTGCACCAGTTATAATAAAATTACATAAGGCTCTTACTTAGAGAAATACATTTTATATAATATTACATTATGAAAAGAGAAATACAAATTTAAATGATATCTCTGTCACCGTGAATCGAATGAGATATTGTTATCCTCCTCTCACACACACACACACACACACACACATATATATATTTGAATTGGATCAATACTTCCAATTTAATGAGTATTAGTAAAGGATCCATGAATAAATATAGAAAAGCGCCTCTAACTCAATACTCTTCTCTGGCTTCACTATTTCCATCAATTAAGATTGGCCTACGGCGGTCATCTCCAGATTCTTGTCGGACAACCTTGATTGTTAACCCCAATTATTCAATTAGTGCATCAACGTTCTCGTGGCTAACTTTCTCAATGTACCCCAAGTCATCATTATCCATCATGGACGGAGAAGAGCCAGAGGAACTCATTTGAACCACTCTCTTTTCTCTATAAGATTCCAAACCATTTAATGTAATTTAATTTAATTTGGGGGGTGTGTGGGGTTCTTTTTGCTCGATAAGGATAATGTCTCAGTCCGTGGGGCTGAATTGCTTGCAACGTATCCCTAGTGATTGTCCCGCCAGCTTCACACCATGGCCAGTATTCTTGAACATCGACGGAATTACGAGTCCCGAATTCTTGTTATATCGTGCAAGTAGTGATTGTCCAGTCAGCTTCACACCATGGCCAGTATTTCTTGAACATTGACAGAGTTACGAGTCCTGAATTACCAGTCCCTCTATCTTGAATCTCGGATCCGAACACGTAGATGCCATACAAAAGAGGATGAATTTCCTCGAGGTACTTGAGCAGTTTTTCTTAATGACAATAATGACGGGACCAAAAAAGGCGTCACATTCTTTAGCTACTCATTCCTACGAAATCAAGAAGAGGAAAGACAAAACTCAATTGGTCGATGGATAGTCGCTCGCCTCTGTGGCGTCGTTGAACACCTCCAGGAAGTGCTTGAACAGATAGGTGGAAGGAAAACGAGGTCAACACATCCATCTAATCGTAGGCCTTCTGCAACACCAGCTAGGTGGAATTCCACCTAATTTTGACATCTGAGGGAGCTTTTTGGGAGCTCCCTTCGGCATTCCGTGAACATCGTCTCCATATCTTGAACCCTTAAAGGGGGCGGAACCTAGGCAGCGAACCCACCAGCTTACACGACTTACAGAAGAATCATAAAAATCTCTAAGAGTCTAAGACCATGTTGTGTGCAAAGATTGGTAACACCACACTATGCAACATGCACGGAAGAACTGGCCATTGCAAGCAAGCCACATCTGGGCATCCATGTTCCTAGCAATCCTATTATTACATAGGCTTTATCCAAAGTAATGGAAAATGCTTTCTCCCTAATGCCAAAGTCTTTCACCGATCTCATGATTTCCACACAAATATTTTGTGATTTGTGGCGATGTGGATGCTTAAACAACAGAGTTTGGTGATGTAATACCCAATACGACCCTTTCTAGCACACAACAACAGCCACAGGCCTTCAGGTTAGTCCCCATATTTGAAGTCAATGACATCCATGGATAACAGCTGCACCGACTTTACTCATTTCTCCTTGTATAGACCCTTGTATTTCCTAGTGTTCGTGGTCCTTGTAATGCATTTGTAATTTGACCGAGCGCCACTTGACGAACTCAAGAAACCCTGGATCTTGGGTGCGACCAAATGGTACCTCGGCCTCGAGTGTCTACTGTTCATTTGGGCATTGAGCCTGAGCATCGTTGTACTTGAACAGACTACTGTCGTGGCATGTTGCAACGGCGGTGGACCGCGTAACCACTAGATTTTGCTGGTAATTTCACACCTTACGCCATGTAAATGGCCTTCTTCTCGTCACTGGGGAGGACCTCGATGCTGAACATTCGCCAAATCTAGGACCTTCCAACACAAAGACTACCCAGGATTGGTTGGAGGTAGGCTACTCTTCGTAGTCGGAGGTCTAAGTCTGGGAATTGAGTTGGTTAATGTAGCTGATTTGGGTCTGTTGCATACTTGGAAATTTGAAATGTCGTATGTAGAATTCAAGAATTTTTTAGGAATTGTAAGAGAGTGATAAGTAATGAGAAATGGATGGAGGCGATGATGCAAGAGGAATTAAAGTTGTAGGAGTTCTTTTTTTGCGGTGTGGTCGAACGATCACATTCTGTCACATTCATTTTGTTTTTCTTAAAGGGTCAAGGTTACGAAAAAAATTAAAATTAGTATACTTGTGAAAATTTAAAATATAAAAACTATTTTTTTATCATAAAAAACCTTAAATTACTACACTCGTGACAAATTTACCCGTGTTAGTTTTCATTAAATTTTATTGTGAAATTGCTGGGTTGGATGACACATGGCAATTGATGAGTGTACCGATCTAGGGTTTTACCTCTATTTATCACAAGTGTATTAGTTTGATAATTTTTCGTGATATTAATCCAATTTAATGGAAATTGATAGAGAGTAAATTTTTCACAAATTTATTATAAATGCATTAGTTTGGAGTTATTGATAATAAAAAAATTAATTTGGTATAGATTTATTGCATGTATACCAGTTTTAAATTTTTCGTGATGTTAATCATTCTTTAAATGCGACCGGGATCTTTGGAAAAAAATAGGGGTCGTTTCCCTGTTTGGGCCCAAGGGAATGGCCTAGGCCCAACTGGGTCATAGCCCTCCCTAGCACGGCTCCTCACACAGTTGGAAGGGGAAGGGCTATGCGGTGCTTGGGCCAATCCGGTGGAGTGGCCATTACCAGTCATAATACCATAGTAGAGTTTGTGCTATCGGGGTCCACTTGGTCAACTTCTTGCCGGGTTGGTTCTACAATGTTGAAAGTCAAACGAATGTTTTGGTAGCTCCTGCGTGCTAGACTTTAGAAGGGGGTGGTTGTGTTTGGCAAGGATTTTGGGGAAAATGCAAAAAACGTTTGTTCGAATGAGAGACAATTGAGATTTGAGGGAGAGTGATAGAGATGACATGAATGAAGATGGAAACGAGCGATCATGGTAGCATGTACATCTCTAAGGTTGAGCATTCGGTGGACTTGCCCATATCTCGTCTTCTCATCTTGAAGACTAGTTTTTACCTAACTATCTTAATTGGCGTTCACCGATAATGCGCGCTCGAACTGTAGAGCTATCTCTAATGAGTTGACGCAAAGTCTCGTCCAATGTATTAAGATATTTGTTACAGTCTACTTTACTTCTAAGATTAGCAATAATTTGAAATACACACTCTACTCTACTTCTAAGATTAAAATCAATAAACTACTTGTTATACATCCATTTTTCACACAAATAAAGATCAAGAATAAACTCATGGATCGTTTAAACAAACCAAATCAAACTCTAGGCCCCAAATCAAACTCTCTCTTCTTTCACGTAAGACCCCCTGCACTTTGAGTTCAACTACAGCTTTTATTCGGTCGTCCATGTTTCTATTTTCCACAAAAGCCAATCCACACGAATGATATATTCATCTTCTTCCGGTGGAACAAAAGCTGTGGCTGAAAATACCCAAGAAGAAGCTTTCGCAAATCTCAATTATTTGATAGTTCAAGAGCTGCACAATAACCCTATCTTGACCTCTTCTTTTGCAGTTGTTGATCCACTGGTTTGATTGGGCTCTGACACAGCCCCCCTCGCTTGAATCCAAGGCCCAGTTAACTCGAAGCAAGATTCAGAATTCATATATGAAACGGCCTCCACTACTCCGTTTGGTTATGTGAATGAAATGTAATGCCTTATGGTTTAAAAAAAATGCCCCCTTAGAAATTTCCAAATATGATAATGATATACTTGAAAACTATGTCACTTTTTTCAATAGTATATATAGATGATATATTAATATTTGCAAAATCTATAGAAGCATTTTAAGTATTTCACTATTTTATATTATTATTATTATTTGGAATAATGATTAGTATTTTCAGCACCAAATATGAAATATGCAAACTAAAGTAAGGCTTTCAGGAATTAAAATATATGTCAAACAACTATTGAACCTATTAATAACTATAGAATTCGCAAATAACTTTCCTGGTGAAATTAAAGCAAAAATGCAATTGCATATATTATTAGGATGTCTAAACTATGTTTCAGATTTTATTTCAAGTCTTAAAACCTTATGTACACCTTTATGCTTGTAAACGTTGATGCTTTGAATATGGGATATGGAGGTGTATCGAAACAAACAATAGATTCAAATTCTGACGAAAAAAAATAGGTAGATGATATATGGGGATTTGGAGTGGTCCTCAAAACAACTATTCGACGATTAAAAATCAGATGATGTCCATTAATTGTGGCGATCAAAAGTCTCAAGGTGATATTTAAAAGAGAAAAAAGTCACAAAGAGTCTAAAAAAATATGATACATTGATAACTAATTAGCTTTCAAAGTGAAAAATAGGGCAATAATAAAAGTAAGTAGAGGACAACATCCAAGTCTAATTTCTCATAATCGGGCTTTTTGTCAAAAGTTGGGTCTGCATGACAACATTCTAATTTTTCTATTCTATTATTATTTTGTTCCCTAAAATAGAAAAAGAATGAAAATCCACTTGGTAACATCGCTTCGTTTTTTTTATTCCTCGGAATAGAAAAGTGGCCTGAAATAGATTTGGAACCAAAACAAGAAGTAAAAAAAGTAGCTTCTTGCTCTCTTATGCTTGGAAACAATTTCTAAAAATAAGTCATTTTTTTCTTTTCTTTTTCATTTTTCCTTTTCTTCTTCGTTCTCTTCTAATTGGTCGGTGGAGACTTGTCACCCACTGTTGCCACTACCACCGAAGCTTGTCGCACATCGCCTGTTGTTGCCTGACGACCAGCTAAAGGAGGAAGAAGAAGAGAGGAAAAAAAAAAAAAAAAAAAAAAAGAAAAATCTCAAAAAGTTACTAAAAATTTAAAGAAATTCTACATCACAAAAAAACTTATGGGTCGTACCAAACACATTCTTGTTCTTTTTCTATTCCAAGAATATAAATTTTGTACAATTACTAAATGTGTAGTTTTATTTAGAATTTATTCCGGAGAATAGAAATAAAAAAAAGTTATTTTTGAAAATAAATTGTTTCCAAGAATAGAAATATTATTAAACACACTTTATTTTTTGGTGCCAAAAGGAAATAGAAAGCTTTGATTCGCATTTCTTAGTATGGCATAATTACAATTTACGTCAGGATTTTCAAAAACTGCATTTGGATCCGCGGAAACTAAATTCTTGCTTTTCCCTCAGGCTGATTATAGTTCTACGTTTTATCATTTTGACTGTGCCTACCTGGAAATTTACGGGGAAAACGTGATGACATCAATGTATTAAAGAAATAAAGCAGGTGTGGAGAGAAGTATGCAGAGAGTCGGGGTGAGCAAGTAGCTCATTTGGCTAAAAGGAATCCATTAATTTACGAGACTTATTGGTGCCAATGTTTAGGAGACCAATTTCTTTTTCTTTTTTATTGGACATTTGCAATCACTGTGCAAATCCAGTTGTGAAAAGCATAACTTTTGTAAATCTGAATGTGAACCGTGAATCTTAATTATGAATTTGCAATAAGAAATGAATACAAATTTTTCCTAGCAAATATTATAATAGGTAAGGTAGAAATCACAATTGCCCACAAATTTCAGAAAGGAAACTGCAACTTCTCTGAAAAGACATGTATTACTGTAGAGCCTGCCTACCGAAAGGCACATAGATTCCGCCAATTAGAAATTTTAAAACTGATGTCCCCAAACACCTAAATCCGAATTTTAATTGTGAGCGTTAGCTGGAGAAAATCATTAAAAAAAGGAGAAAATTACACAAAATTCCTTCAAACTTTGGCCGTGGAAAACCATCACAGTCGCTGGGATATTCTCTAGATAGTACAAAACAAGCACTTGTGGATGAAAAAGTATTTTCTTTTCATTTGTCTAACCTCTTACATCCTTGAAGTCTTAGTTTTTGTTTGATCTCTTTTTTTTTTTTTTTTTTGATAACTCAGGGAACTCCGTAAATTGACAATCGGCGGGCAAATCCTGGGGGAGTGATTGTAGGACTCACCACCACAAGACTTCTCATTCGTGAGGTAGAATCCCTAACGACGCTTTTTTGGATTTGAACTCATTCCCTTCGTGAGGGGGGAGAGAGTCCAAGCCAATTGAGCCGCTTAGCGGGCGGTAATTTTTGTTTGATCTCTTTCATAAGGGGAAAATGCAAAAAAAGTCATAAACCTACTATATTGATACCAATTCAGTCCTAAACATTTCAATTGACCAATTCAGTCCTAAAATTTTTCATATTGATATTAATTTTGTCCATCTAGCCAATTTTGGCTGGTCGACAGCGATATGAACATTGACCATCCGACCAACGCTCATGTGGTAATTTTTAATAATTTTTTTTTCAAAATTTTTATTAATTTGTTCCTTTTCCTTTTCCTTCTTTTTCCCTCTCATTCCTCCTTGGATCCCTGCAATGGCCAATGAGGCTCCAACAAGGCTTGTTGACCATTGGGCAAGGGCCATGAAGCCTATGCTGGCAACTAGCGAGGGTCGTGGTCCTTGCCTAGGGCCACGGGTGAGGCCAACCTTGCTTTGGCCTTACTAGAGCCTCGTTCGCCACTGTGGGGATCCAAGGAGGAAGAAGAGCAAAAAGAAAAGAAAAAGGAAAAAGAAAAATAAAAGAATTATTTAAAAATTTTGAAAAAAAAAAATTGTTACGTCAGCGTTGGTCGAATGGCCGGTGTCCACGTCAATACTTCCAAAATTGGCTAGATGAACTGAACTGATACCAATGTGAAAATATTTAGGATTGATTTGATACCAATAAAATTGGTTTAAGCATTTTTTTGGTACTTTTTCCCTTTGACAGGTAAGAGTCTTAAGCTTCCCAAACTTCATAGTTTTCTCTCTCCATTAACTCATTATCGCTTTGCTTCATCATAACATTTGTTATTCTTTACGGTGATTGATTCAAATATGGCCATTAGAGATGTTGTTTCGGGTTCCTTCTTGTAGGTCCTTTTTGATAGGTTAAGTTCTCTGGCATTGAATTATGTGCATTGAGAAGGAATCAGCACCACCCTCCTTGATGAGTGGAAGGGGATGCTGGTCACAATCAAAGTAATGCTAGATAATGGAGAGGAAAAGCAACTGAGCGGTAATTGTCAGGTGAAGCTGCGGCTAAACAACTTCAGGGATTTGGCCAATGACATGTAAGACTTGCTCGATGAGTTCGAGATGGAACCCGCTCAGGCCAAGTTAGAGGCAGAATCCAGCACAAGGAAATTCTTTTTCTTAAAAGTCTCACGTCTGCCATGAAGTACTTTCATTTAAAATTGCAAGAACGTCATCATACAATACCATTCGCAATCCAATTATCTTAGGTAGGCAAGTCTTGTCATTATATCCCCACCAAGCTGCCAGAGCTCCTGTCACAGTTAATCTTCACAAAACCTAGCTTAGGTTACTCTACAGACCCTGCCTTTCGTCCACCAATCATGACTTAGCTCTCTTACATTTTTAAAAGGCTGCAAAGTCTAAAAGAGCTATTTCTAATCTGTGTAGTGACAGTTCTAGTATGGAGTGATTTATGTTTAATGGTTATTGCATTTCGAGTGTTCCAGATATACCAACAGGTGTAGGCAATCATTCTCAAGCGTTATCAACCTGTACCAAGTCATTCGATCTCCTAACATCACATTTGTAGAATACCAGCCTGTACGAATAAGTGTCCATCGCCAGTGTCTCCCATACTTGTTAATTAACATAATCATAGGAATTTTCTAGTCATCAAAAATAAAAATCATCAACAGGGTATCCCGGTTCATTTTTTGTTGCAATCAATTAGGTGTGTGTATCCCAGTTCGATCACTCTTGCAATTCTTCATTATGCATGAAGGATCATTTTATTTAGGACTAATTGCTCATCTTGTTTCAAACTTTTGGATGAGAAATATGAGGACGGTGGAAAGACTATTAACGGTGGAGGATGTAAGACTATTACAAGAAATATGAGGGACATGGAAAGATTATCAAGTGGTCTTCGCAGAAATCTCTCCTCTCTCAAACAGCTATCTTTTATAGTTACTGGTACTTGCCAGAGGATGGCTTTGCTTCCTCTTTCAAGTATTTGGTATAATGCAATGTAAAAATTCTAAAAGATCAATGCTCAAAACTCAACGGCGACTATTGGCACCTCATCCAAGAAATCCCACTCATTGTAATTGATTGAGTTCGGATTTAATAAGAAGATTTCTCTCCAATGTCTAATTTTTATTCTTCAGGTAATGGTTCGGACTTCTTTCTTTCTTCCACACTTGTCGTTATGCTACTACTGCTGCTCAAAAATCCATTTCTATTACGAATCCTCAACTCGATGCTAGGAAGTTCATGTTTGTCCATGGACAAGCTTCACATAATTTGCCACAAACCAGCTAGACTTTTGGGTTGCTCTGGTTTGTTTGATAAGGAAGAACACAATGAAACGGTTATAATGCTAATGTTGTTCAGCAAGTCCACCATTGTTTCATACGAGTGATTATTCCTCAAAACAAATAATACTTGCATGTACTCGCTCACAGTGCTGGAATTGTGATGCGTGGATGTACCTGTCTGGATGATGATATATCTTGAACTTTGTTACCCAACTATTGCTTATCTATCCACTAATGGAAATGCACTATGCTTTGCATGAGAATCATGAAGAATTGTTGCTCTTATATTGATATTTTTTCTGAAATTTCAGTGTTTGTCGTGTTTTCTCTTCTAAAGATCTTTTTTTTAGTGCCCTAGCCCATTGACTTGAATTCTCTCAACTGTGCTTGTTTTGTAGAATATCCCACTGTCAATGATCTTTTCTGAAATTTCAGCGCTTGTTATGTTTTCTCTTTCAAAGATCTTTTTTTTTTAATGTCCTAGCCTCGTGACTTAAATTCTCTCAATTGTGCTTGTTTTGCAGAATATCCCACTGTCATCTTTATTTGGCAAAATCTCTAAGGAGGATCAAATGCAAATGCTGTTGAGGTAGGCAAATGATGTGCTTATGTATATCTTCTGCAACTTGACAAAAGAAGACAAAAGGCTATTTATTTTGGTAGGTGTACCGATATGCTCAAAACTATTTCTTGTTTTTCTTTTTTTTGGTGACACACTTCAAAAGATTCATCTATATCATGATGTCAATCATCGAGGTCTATATTCAAAGTCAAACAGAGAATCTTTCTTTCTTTTTTTTTTTTTTTTTGGTCGGAGGAGAATCTTTCTTACTTCCAACAACAGCAGCTACTGTAAAGATGCACACAATAGGATTTAAAACAAGTGTTTTCAAGTTGGTGAATGTGACAACTAAATTTGAATGAACCCTGCAGACTATAATTTATTTAAACCTGACTTCCTAGTCAAAGTTCATAGTTTATATTCTTCTTCTATTTAAATTGCCACACCATCTCAAAGCGCATTTTCTTTTTCTCTGTTATCAAGGAAGACAGAGACGAGCAATCAGGTAGACTATGCTCTGTCGGTCTGTTAAGTGATCATGAAAGCCTCACTTTTGCCACAATGAATTTCTATTTAAGATTGTGAGAAGGCCATTCATCCAGTACCACTTGAAACCATTTATCTAGGGTAGGCAAGTCCTATCACTATAACCTCGCCAAGCTGCTGGAGCTTGATGCAAGCCAAGGGTAGGCTTTCTCAAACAGTAGGATCGGGAGAGTGACTCGTGCACGGGAAACAGGACCGACAGAAATTTCAGCACTGCGCAAGCTCAGGAGAACAGTCGTATCTTTGTCGATACAGATCGGATCAACCTGATTCCAAAGCCAAATGAACAAAGACTTCTGGATCTACAATTTCTCTGTTTTGGGTTTTCTGAAATAAGCACTGTAGGATGGTCGAATCTGGGTTGGAATTAACGAACAGAATAGGAAAAGATAGAAACTTCGTTGGTTGCTCTTCTAGGCCTCCAAGGAAGTTGAGGGGGCACCGATTCTTCTAGATCGATGAATGCAACTCTTCAAGGATGCAGGTTTCGAAAAGCTCCGACTCTTCAAGGATGGAGTGAAAACTCTTCTAGGTTTTTAAGGATATGAACTCTATAAAGTTCACGATACTTGCTTCAAAGCAAAGTCTTTCATTTATCAAAAGTCGTATGTCCTCTACAAAGAATTGGATGGCTCATATCGTCAAAGAAATAAAGAGAGAGCATAGAAACTTGAAAGCATTAAAGAGCTTAGGAACTAGAAACTAGAAACTAGAAAAATAATAAAGAGCTTAGGAACTAGAAACTAGTAAAAGCATAAAGTCTTCATGGCTCCCAAGGTGTCTTCTTTCAAACTTCCGGGATGGACTCAAGATATCAATACGGCTTCTCGGTTTCATCGAGCTTGAATGCGGGCCGATCTTCTTGGTCGAGAGAGTTGGTCTTCAATGCGGGCTACATTAATCCTCCTGTCATGGGCAAGGCAAGATGCAGGCACTATCATTGCTAGTGGGTTATCCTAGTGACCTCGGATGGGGGAATATCAGCTTGTACCAGGAGGAGTGAGAAGTGAAAAAGAATTAATTTGTGTCCTGCAAAGGCCTTGTCCTTTTCATTTGCTCTCTTTCGCTTTTGCTTCACTATCTAGTCATAACATACAGTCCAGTCAAGTCAAGTCACGGTCTTCTTGAGTTTTATGGTTTATTTACATGAACAAAGCACTTGTGGATAGAAAGCATCATTGAAGGTCTTCTCCTTTATTGAAACTTTTGGTAGGTGAAGCCCACGGTCTTCTTGAGTTTATGGTTTATAGTTTTCTCTCTCCGTTAATTCATTATCACTTGGCTTCACCATGACCTATGCTCACCTCTCGGCTCAATAGTGTTCTCCTCCTGCTCATTCGAAGCTAGAGCTTGTGCTCAATAGTGTTCTCCTCCTACTCGTTCGAACCTAGAGATCGTGCTTGTTGGATTGTTGTAATTGATATAATCACATTCACTTGTCTGCTCCAGGAAGTCTACTCGGAACAGGTAAGTAATATCTATCTTTTTGCTCTCTTTTTCATCCCCAAATTGATGCATCTAGAACTTCCCAACCTAAAGCATATGGTGGTTTGATTCCCCCCCCCCCAAAAAAAAAAAAAAAAAAAGAAACGTCTTTGATGTCTCCACATGGTCATCCTCATTGAAGGAGGAATTGCTAATCTTCTTATATCTTATGTAAAGGCCTATATTGATCGCATACTCACCAATAAAGCAAAAAAAAAAAAAAAAAAAAAAAGCATTGAAATTTCAAGGATACTAACAACATATGGATTCGAAAAATGTCAACAAAACACTAATATGCATTTAAGTTTTTGACAAACATAGGCGTGTGCTCTAAGTTGGTCGTATATAGAAAATTCAAATTTTATCCTCTGTTTTGGATGCCCACAAGAAAAGTCTTGATATGAAGAAAAAGGAAGGACAATTGACGAACAATTGACGAAACAAGCACCCGTGGACAAAAGCTATTTTATTTTGATTTGTCTAACCTTTGGTGTACATTTCTCGAAAGTCTTGGTCTTTTTTATGTTCTTTTTGGTAAATGAACGTGTTCATCTTCCTCGACTTCATAGTTTTCTCTCTCCATTGACTCATTTTTACCTCGCTCCAACATAACACCTTTGTTGTTCTCTACAGTGACTAATTCAACCATGACCATTGGAGAGATTGTTTTGGGTTCCTTTATGGGTTCCTTCTTTTCAGTCCTATTCCACAAGTTGACTTCTCTCACATTAGTCTATGCACAACATGAAGGAATTAACACTTCTCTCCTCAAGGAGTGGAATGAGATGTTGGGCATAATCAATGCAGTGCTGACTGATGCAGAAGACAAGCAACTCAACGGTAACCCTCTAGTGAAGTTGTGGCTAGATGATGTTAGGGACTTGGCCTATGATATGGAAGACTTGATTGATGAGTTAGTGATCAAAGTCGCTCAGGTTAAGTTGGAGGAAAAATCCAACACAAGCAAAGGTCTGGAAAAATGGAAGTTCTCTTTCTTTGGCCGAGATAAATTCTTTGGATCGAATCCAAACCTTGGCTCGCTCATGTTTGAAACCAAGGTACAGGAGATTAGTGGCAGGTTGAAAGTGATTGTCACTAGGAAGGCTCCTCTAAGCTTAAGAGAGAATGTTGTGGATAGATCCAACTACACAAACAAAAGGGATCTAACCACTTCTTTGCCAGAGCCTCAGTTTTATGGTAGAGAGAAGGAAGAAGCACAAATACTCAAACTATTGATTAGTGAAGTTGAAAATTCCGATGCCGTGTTGAGCATGATCCCCATAGTTGGGATGGGTGGTGTTGGAAAAACGGCCTTGGCTCAACGGTTGTATAATGATGTCAAAGTATATAGCTGTTTCGAGAAGAGAGCGTGGGTTTGTGTGTCAGATGTTTTTGATGTTCTTCACATAACAAAAGCTATTTTGCGGTCAATCACTGGGTTGTCATGCCAGGGTGAAGATCTTAACGGGCTTCAAGTTAAGTTGAAGGGCAATCTATCTGGGAAGAAGTTTCTTGTGGTTTTAGATGATATATGGAATGAGAAATATGAAAAATGGACTGCCCTCTTAAAGCCATTTGAAGCGGGGGCTAAGGGGAGTAAGATCATCATCACGACTCGCAACCTTGCTGTTGCTTCCATAACTAGAGCATCACCCTATCATTTGAAGGAATTGTCCCTTGACAATTGTACAAGCTTATTAGCCTTTCATGCTCTTGGAGCAACAAATTTTGAGAGCCATCCGGATTTTAAAACAATAGGTAAGAAAATAGCTGAAAGATGTAAAGGTTTACCTTTGGCGGCGAAGATGCTAGGCGGTGCCCTATGTAATAAAAGGAGTCCTAGTGAATGGGAAGATACCTTAAATAACAGAATATGGGATCTTCCGATGGCGAGAGAATGATGAAGTTCTCCCTGTCTTGAACTTGAGTTATGTCCATCTTCCTTGCCATTTGAAGAGATGTTTTGCTTATTGTGCAGTATTTCCCAAGGATTATGAAATTGAGAGAGATGAGCTGGTACTCTTATGGATAGCCGAGGGCTTTCTAGATACACAAAAGGTAAAGGGGGATAATTTCAAATTAGGACGAAATTACTTTGATGAGTTAGTATCCAGATCATTTCTTCAACAATCAAGTGTTGACGCATCTAAGTTTTCAATGCATGATCTTTTGAATGATCTAGCAAAGTCAATTGTAGGAAGTGCATACTTTAGCTCTGGGGAGTCTCACTTGGTAGCTAATGAAGAAGACACATCTCTTGGGAAAATTCGTTATGCGTCATTCATCTCATCGCATTTTGCTACATCAAAATGCTTAAGAGAATATCACCGAATGAAGGTACTAAGAACTTTAATGCTACTACATAATGGATTTAGAGGGGACACTTTCTCTATTTCCAACAAGGTGCTACACGACTTGCTAACAGAATTGAAGTACTTGAGGGTGCTCTCAATATGTCATTGTGACATCATAGAGGTACCGAATTGCATTGGTGATCTAAAATATCTTAGATATCTCAATTTCTCGTACACTGATATCAAAAGGCTACCTGAATCAATTGTCAACTTGTGCAAATTACAAGTTTTGATCTTAAGAGGTTGTCAAAAACTTTCAAAGTTGCCTCAAGGCATCACAAAATTGGTCAGTTTACAGATTCTTGATGTTAGAGATACAAGGAGTCTTAAAGAGATGCCGTTGGGTATTGGTAATTTAAAAAATCTTATTATCTTGTCTAAGTTTGTGGTACGACCAGAGAAAGGGTCACAGTTAGAGGAGTTAAAGAATTTGCCACATCTTCAAGGAGAATTATTCATATCAGAATTGCAAAGGGTGGAAAAAGTTAGAGATGCAATTGATGCTAATTTGCATCAAAAGCAAGGCCTTACCAACTTATCCTTGCATTGGGATGAAAATTTGGAATATCTCCAGAATCATGAGCGGGAAGCACAAGTGCTTGACTTCCTACGACCTCACATTGATCTTGAAAATCTTAATATTTTAAACTATGGTGGTGCAAAATTCCCGTCATGGTTAGGTGGTCCATCCTATTCTAAGATAGTGTCTTTATGCTTGTGGGGCTGTCCTAATGTTATATCACTTCCTCCGCTTGGACAACTACCTTCATTGAAAGAATTATCTCTTGAAGGTCTACACACAGTAAGAATGATAGGCTCTGAATTTTATGGAGATAAAAGGCCTTTCTCATCCTTAACAACTTTGAAGTTGAAAGAGATGTTGTCATGGAAGAATTGGTCTCCTTATGTTGGGGGCCCAAAAGAAGAAGTCGCATTCTCTTGTCTTCAACATCTTGTTGTCCGGAGCTGTCCTTCATTGATTAGGACATTACCTCGTCAACTTGATTGTCTCATAAAACTTGAAATCCATTCATGTCCGCTTTTGAATAATTCAACGAATGAGGTTTGTTTTCCATCTCTCCGTGAGTTATACCTTGAGGATTGTAACAAGGAAATCTTAAAGAGCTTGGTCAACCTAACTTCTTTGACCATTCTCAAAATTGAAAATCTTGCCGAGCTTGTTTGCTTTGATCATGTGTTTATGAGGTGCTTGGTCAAGCTAAAGGATCTTCATATAGGACGGTGTGACAAGCTATATACTTGTGGCAAGATGAAAATATAATGCTAAATCTTACTTGCCTTCAAGAATTAGTCATTGAAAGTTGCCCTCGATTCACATCTTTTGTGGCAGGAGAAGGAGAAATAGAGTTGCCGTGCAACTTTGAAAGGATGGAATTGAGTAATTGCATAAGTTTAGAAAAGCTTCCAAGCAAGATGCACACATTCAAACATTTGATCATTAGGAGGTGTCCAAAAATCTTGGGACCAACCATTCCTCTAGATGACCCTAGCAACAATAACCCGATATCTCAACTTGAGTATCTGCGGATTGTAAATTGTGATTCTCTAATATCGTCTTTGTTTGCCAACGATAGACTTACTGCTTTGAAGAAACTTTGTATTTATGAGTGCAAGGGAGTGGAGTCGGTGGAAACGATCACCATAGAATCACTCAAAGAAATGACAATTGATGGTTGTCCAAATCTAGGAAGCCTACCACAGTGCCTTCACACGCTCTCCCATCTTGCTCATTTGGATATAAGTAATTGTCCAGCAGTGGAGATAGATGAATTCCCTTCCCTTCCCATCACCCTGTCGTGTCTTATAATTAGTAATTGTCCGAAGATAAAGTCTCTACCAAATCAGTGGCATCATCTTACATCCCTCGAGACGCTATTCATCGAGGATTGCCAAAATATCAAATGCTTCCCCAAAGGAGGTTTGCCTCCCAATTTGCATCGCCTTTTAATAAGAGGGTGCGAGAATCTGAAGCAGCCAGTGAGAGAATGGGGCTTACACCTACTCACATCCCTCCGATGTATGTTAATTGACTTTTGCATGGGAGGGGAGGGAGAGAATGTATGGTTTCCTTCGGAGGACAGGGATGCGTGGAGTCTTATCTTTCCTTCCTCTCTAATGTATCTTCGCATTTGCAATATGTGGAATGTTGAAAGACTATCAAGCGGTCTTCTCAACCATCTCTCCTCTCTCAAACATTTATGGATTGACTCTTGCCCGAAGCTGAGGTACTTGCCAGAGGATGGCTTCCCTCCCTCCCTCCAAGAATTGTACATAGAGAAATGTGAGATTCTGAAAGATAGATGCTCAAAACTCACTGGTGACTATTGGCCCCTAATCCAAGAAATCCCTCTCATTGAGATAGATTGGGTGCGGATCCAATGAATTGATTCTTTCATGCACCGCCAGTTTTCTCGGATTAAGGGTAAGTTTTTGGTTTTGAAGGCATCAATTTTGATTCTGCCTACTCTATTCGATGCGTAATACAAATTGATATTTGTCATGGAGATATTTCCCATGAATTTCCAAAAACAACCCACTAAGGTCAACGAATGACAATTCGTTGGGTTTTTTTTTTTTTTTTTTTTTCCAACAAACAAACTCAGTACTCATCCATTACTTCCAATTTTGACAACACGTCCTCTTCCTAGTATGCAAAGCTACCCAATGGGCATAAACATTTGCTTTTCATGAAATACGACTACAATTTAGAGCTGAAAATCGATCTTTAGCTGCTTGAATCCCAGCAGAAGCTTGCTTTAGTCTTTAGTTGTATTGCTTGCGAAAGTTGATAATATCCTTGGATACCACAGCTGCATCTATCTCCACTACAACCTTGGGCCAGCTTCTCTTTTGCCACTGCAATGCTCTTTCCAACAAAAAGTAATTCAGCCTCCTCTGCAAATCTAACTTGCACCACCACACCCCTGCGGGTAACCATGTCCCCTGCCTAATTTGTGGCCACAATGCCTGTTGTTAGTTTGGTCTTAAAACATAGAAAAAGTGCTTTAGTAAATAGTTTGTTTCTTAAAGACAGTGTATTCATGCCTCAAAGTCCAATTCCATCTTCCCAACAATCCCAGCAACTGCATGTTTCGTTTCTTTAATGTCAGACCCATCGCAGTTGATATTCACAGAACCTAGTTTAGGTTTTACTACACGCCCTGCCTTTCATCCATCCACTGACAACATAGCTCTCTTATATTCTTGCAGGCAACACACTGCAAAAGAGTTTTTCTTATCTGTATTACTTATGGTCTCAAGATCTGGTGATTTATGGTTAAAAGTTGCTGCATTCGGAGCTTTCCAGTTACACCAGGTGACGGCAATCATTCTTAAGAGTTATTAGCCTGCACTAATCATTTGATCTCATGACCTCACATTCGTAGAATATCAAGCCTGAACTGATAAGTCACCATCACTGGTGATTAGTGTCTCCCATACGTGTGTGCTAACATAATCGTAAGAATTATTCAGCAAAAAAAAAAAATCATCCAAAGGGTCACTAATTGCTAAGAAAAGGAAAGCGAAGGATCCTGGTTCTTATCTTGTCTGGTTCATTTTTTGTTGCTGTCGGGTGGATATGCATATAATTCTTTTTGTCTGATCACTCTCAAAGTTGTTCATTATGCATGGAAGTAATTTTTATTCAGGACTAATTAATCGTCCTCTTCTAGGATTTTGGATAAGAAATATGAAAAATGTGGAAGAACCATCAATAGCGGAGGACATAAGATGCGGGGAGCCTCCTATTTCCTTCCTCTCTAACCTCTCCTTGGATGAAAAATATGAGGAACGTTAAAAGACTATCAAGTGGGCTTCGCAGGCATCTCTCCTCTCTCAAACAGTCATATATTTTATAGTTGCCGGATGTTGGGGTACTTGACAGAGGACAACTTCCATCCCTCCCTCCATGTATTCCGCATAATTCAATGAGAGATTCTGAAAGATCGGTGCTCAAAACTCTGCGGCGACTGTTGGCACCTCATCCAAGAAATCCCACTCATCGTAATTGATTGAGTTCAGATTCAATAAGAAGATGTCTCTCCAATGTCTAATCTTTGTTCTCAAAACAAATAATACATACATGGACTTGCTTTCACTGCAGGAATTATGATGCATGGTTGTGCCTGTCTTTATTGATGATATATCTTGAACTTTGTTTCATGCCCAAAATTGCTTATCTTTCCACTTATGGAAATGCACTATGCTTTGCGTGAGAATCATGAAGAATTGTTGCTCTTTTATTGATATTTTTCTGCAATTTCAGTATTTTCTTTTCCAAATATCTTTTCTTAGGCCCTAGCTCATTGACCTGAAGTCTCTCAACTGTGCTTGCTTTGCAGAATATCCCACTGTCTTTTGTATTTGGCAAAATCTCTCCCGGTGATCAAATGCAAACATTGTTGAGGTAGGCAACTGATGTGCTTACGTTCATCTTTTGCAACTTGACAAAAGAAAAACAAAAAGCTACTAATTTTGGTAGTTGTACTAATATGCTCTATACTTTTTTTGGTGACATGCTCTAAAAGATTTATCTGTATCACGATGTCAATTATCGAGGTCTACATTCAAAGTCAAACGAAGCAGCTTTCGTACCTCCAACAGCAGCAGCGACTGAAGAGATGCAAAAATTGGGGTTTTCGAGTTGGCAGATTACAATCCATTTCAATCTGACTTCCTTGTCGAAGTTAACAGTTCATCTTTATTCTATTTAACTTCCCACGCCATCTCAGAGAATATTTTATTTTTCTTTGTCGCAAAGGAAAGACCGAGAGGAGCAATCAAGGAGACTATGCTCTGTTACCATTTTGAGTAATTGTAAAAGTTTCACGTCTGCCTTGAAATATTTCAGATCGCGAGAAGGTCATCGTCCAATACCACTCGCAACCTAGTTATCTCGGGTAGCCAAATCTCATCATCCAATACCAAGCTGCCAGAGCTCCCATCACGGGCAAGGCAAGATATAGGCACTACCATCACTAATGGATTATCATCGTGACCTCGCGTTTGTGGAATATCAGTTTGTACCGTCAGGCCACCGTCGCTGGTGTTCAGTGGTCCCCTATAGTTCTGCGTTAACAAAATCATGAAGTCTATTTAGGATTAGCAAAATCATCAAAGCAGTTTCATTTTTACATGCAATAATTGACTTGAGCATGCATGTTTCGAGAATACCTAAATGCCTCTTACCAATAAACCGCTCTAAGAAAAACATCTGAAGGAAATGTTGCCTATGAAGGTGACTATAAGCAGCGGTGCTGATGGCAACGGCTTGGCAGTGGCCGTGGGACAGTGGTGCGCTCTCCCACCCCATTCTCACTTCTTCTTGTTTTTTTTTTTCAAGTTCTTGCTGTTTTTCTTTTTATTTTTCTTTTGCTTTTTTTTTCTTTTATTGAACTTAAATTTGAAAAGATACATGAAATCTAGACATTATTCATTAGACAAGTACAAGAGAGATTATTGAATGAAAAATCACGGTACAATTAAACAAGAAAAGAGTAGGACAAAAATTATAATAACAGTAAATTTTTAAGCGTGGCATGTAATGCATGGGGAAATTCTACTAGTAATGGAAAAACAAAGGCATTCACATTGGGATGAAAGAGGAGGGATGTGAGAAGTGATGTAACAATGCCAATTTGCATCCTGCAAACTCTATCTTTTTCATTTGTTCTCTTTTGCTTCTGCTTCACTTTATAGACAAAAAAATACATGATGTCCAATAAAGTCTTGGTCTTCCTGAGTTTATGGTTTATCTGCATGAACAAAGTACTTGTGGACAGAAAGCATCCTTGAAAGTCTTGGTCTCTGTTTAAACTCTTTGGTAGGTGAAAGTCTTGGTCTTCCGGGACTTTGAAGTTGTCTATCTCCATTAACTCATTATCACTTTGCTTCAACATAACCCTTGATTGACTCTACGGTTATTGATTCACCCTTAGAGGGCAGGCATATCTTCATAAAAAATTTATCTTACGAATGTTTTCTTGGTTTTTTTTTTTTTTTTGAGTATAGTCTTTCACGTGGTATCCATAGTGCTAAAAATTTGCAACAAAATGGGTGGCAATGATCTGTTGAAGGGTGCTGAAGTAATTGTTGATGATCGTGAAGCGCTTGATAAGAGAATTGTGGTCCTTTGAAAAGAAAAAGTTAACCAAAGCATTTGCTTGATGATTAGTTGGTGATATATGAATTGTTTACTATTTCCAGAGTAAAATTAAGCAAATTGCTTCATGGATTCATTGGTGTACCTGACTATTTTCCTTGTTTGACCCAAATAATGTGTTTCTATTCTCATTATTGAACGGTCAAAGTTAGTTGTCTTTGATGACTTACAAATATATAATAGAAAGTAGATGCCATTGTTAGTGGATGTCTTTGATGACTTATATGTCAGTCCTATTAATTGTGGTTTGAATAGATATAGTAAGATGCCATTGTTAGGTGGATCCTCTACATTTATTTCAATCGGTGCAAGTTGCACAAAGATGCTTATATGTTAGTCCTATTAATTGTGGTTTGACTTACAGATATATAACATAAAGTAAGATGTCATTGTTAGGTGGATTGTCTACATTTATTTCAATCAATGCAAGTTACAAAGATGCTTATTTGTTATCCCATTAATTGTGGTCTGAGAAAGTAAGATGCCATTGTTAGGTGGATTGTCTACATTTATTTCAATCAATGCAAGTTGTAGAAAGATGCTTATTTGTTAGTCCTATTAATTGTGGTCAGCTTCATTCATCACTAGACAAGAAAAAGGGTCTCACATCGCCAACTAATAGTGTACAATCTACTAGATATACTCTAGGCATCACACTTGTGAACAGTAAAATCATGGAAAGGACCATGATTCTACTATCATAAGGTTTTCGATCATCAACTACTACTTCAGCACCCTTTAGTAGATCATTGCTACCCATCTTGCTACAAATCTTTAGCATGGTAATTGCCACATAAAAGCCTACATTGATAGCATATTCACCAATAATGCATCAAATGAAGATATTGAATTATAAGATTATTAAGAATGTACAGATGCCAAAAAAAAAAAAAAATCTTGGTCTTGGTCTTTTTTTGTTTTTTCTGGATCTTGATCTTCCTGAGCTAAATAGTTTTCTCTCTTCCTGCTTTAAATAAGACAGAACTAAGCAAAATGCTAGAAAAAGTTCAATAAGTTGTCGACAATTTCAAATTTGCTCATGAGTTCCTAAATTAAAAGATTCAATTTAACAAGTACGTACACATTGATTATAGATTGTGTGCGTAGCATGGGTACTTTACAAGTGTGTACGTACTTGTTAAATTGAATCTTTTAATTTAGGAACTCATGAGCAACAGTTGAAATCGTCCACAACTTATATATATAAATATGGTCAGTCCTCCTTGATGAGCCCTATCAATTATTACTTTCCCTTTCCTAAAAGTTATTAATTAAAAAAACAGAAGATTTAATCTAAAATCTATTTAGATATGAACCCAATTAATGAGGTCAATTAATTATGAGATATGAAATTATATTAGATTACTAATATTCATACACGTGCTATGCACGGACGAAGACACTGCACACATATTTTCAGATTACATGTAAATAAAAATTAGGAATTGGAATAAAATGAACTATTTATGTGGTTGATTGTTTCCAAATATTACTTAAACCTTAGAACTCAACTGGCATACTTGAACCAAATATATTTCCCCACAACAAAAAGAAAATCGTCAAATGCGCTAATCTAATTTGGTCCCAGGAACACGTCATTAACACTTCAATAATTTTGACATGTGTATATAACTTTACAACTATCATTTATAATCGCCTAGTAGTAGTAATACATGACAAGGAAAATCAGAGAATATTTTTTGGCTTATAAAAAACATACAATTTGATTGTGTCTTATCTCAAGCATTTGGGATCTGGCTGAATAAGGAAAAGAAAAAGACATTCAAGAGGAGGCAATTATTCCATTTTACATGTGAGGGGTTGGAGCAAAAACTCCATAAGAGGAACCCATCAATTTCATTCTATATCCATGGCTTCCAAAAATATTCAAATTGACTAAAACAAAACCAGATAATGAGGTCGATGAAATTTCTTACCTTTCTGCTGGCAATCAAGTATCTAAAGTTTTTTTCAATTCAACCAATTACCTCTCATTTATTAATGGGGGTCAACATGAGACCTCTGTTGAAATCGCAAACGAAAAATATCAATATTGACACCAACGTATTAATTAGTCGTTAATTATCTGTATTGGTATCAAATATGTTTCTTGCAGTATTAATTTTGTCTCTTGCGGGTCAGAAATGACCTTCAAGACGATATTGATCCATCTTCAAAGAGTTGGAACAAATTATCCACAAAAAATGTTATTTAGGCAATTTCGTTGTAATTGGTTAAGAAATCCTAGAAAGTTTTATATTATGTGTGCCCAAATGGTTAAATCTGATGAAAATATTATGAATATAATTTCCAACAGAAATAAAAGCAAGGACAAATAAAAGTCTATCTTCAATAAAATATTTGATAACCCACTAAAATATTTCTAGGGTAAGGCTTGAATTTTTATGATCAAATGATTCCACGAAAGAAACTCTAAACAAAATCGACATTGATTCCCTCTTTAGTCCCTAAAATTTTTATGATCGAAAGAAACTCTAAACAAAATCGACATTGAGAAACTTTCTAACCTCTTTAGTCCCTAAAATCTTTTGGCACGTGAAATTAACAAAAATATCTCCTATTATCTTTCATAGGAGAGAATGAATAATCTTACAAAAGAAAATTATTAAAGGGAGATCAAGCAAAGAATTGAGAGGATAAGTTTGTAGAATAAATATAGCATAAAAAAAGTACGTCTGAGATTTGAACCTAGACCAATGATTGTATGATAAACTCTTTGGGGCAATGACATCGTGATTATTTGAGCTATTATCCCTTTCATGATAAAGTACCTGAACTTTTTATTGTTCAATCAATTACCTCAATTTTTCAAATGTGGGCCAACATGAGACCTTCATTAGAATTGCGGACAAAAAATGTTGACAGAACACTAATGCTGTTAGATGTCCGTATTGAAGTCTAATGCAAGATCTTGAGATGTGGCCATGTCAATAGAGACATTGGATGTTAAGATTGTCTAAGCTGACATACACATTTCTCTCCTCATCACCAATCTGCATTATAAAGCGAATCATATCAATAAAATAATTATGACATGGCAATTTAAGTTACGGATGCCTAAAAATGAGCAAAATTTGAAGAAATGAAAAACAATTGAGATTAATCCAGACCTAACGCGTAAAGGTTTTACTATTAACGGATAAAAAGTTCACATGCGGATGGAAGGGGCAGGATGTGAAAAGTGAATCAACAAACTTTAATTTGCATCCTGCAAAGTCTTGGTCTTTCTGGAATTTATTGAAATTTCTTTCCCACTACCTCTTTTTCTCTTTTGCTTCACTTTCCAGAAAAAAATTTGGGGAAATTCTCTGAATATTACCAAACAAGCACTTGTATACAAATAGTATCTTATTTTGATTCCTCTGACCACTGAGGTGCATGTAGAGAGCACCCAAAGTTAAATGGATTACAAAGTGCTATAGCCTTGTCCCAAGAAAGCATCATTACTACTTCAATACTTTTGATATGTGTATATGAATTTATGAATAATTACCCAAAGTCTATAAATCTATTATATGGTGGCTAATTCAATAGTATTTTTTTTTTTTCAATTTGACTAATTTAGTTATAAACCTTTAGACGATATAATTGAAAATTGCTAAGTTGATAGTTATGTCATGTTAGATGGCCGGCATCCACATAGGTAATTTCCAAAGAATTAGCTAGAATAACTACATTGACAAATCGTTAAAAAAATTTAAAACTAAATTGGCCAAATTGAAATTTTAAGATTGAATTGATTGCCATGCAATAGGTTTAGAAATTTTTGGACAATTATACCTTAATGTTACAGCTATTATTAATGATCAACTTGTAGCAATCCATGACAAAGAAAATCAGGTAATATTTTTTGGCTAAAAAAAATATACAAACTATTGTCTAAAAAAAAAAAAAAAAAAAAAAACTATTTAGGCAAGTTAGTTGTAATTGGTAGACCAGACAAATAAATAAAGGACATATAAATGTGCCAGTGTCTTCAATTGAATAAAATAAATCATGGTAAAGTTTTAAATTATGTGTGCCTTAACGATTACATGTGATAATAATATTATTTATTAACAAATGTCCAATGAACATAAAATCAAGTACATAGAAAGATTTTATATTAGATCAAATGTTTGATAATCCACTAAAATATTTTAACCGGGGAAAAGAAAATTCTTAGGCTTATATATACATTAAGGTTTTGTTTGTTCCGCAAAAAAAAATGATTTAGAAAATATTTTTTTATAGATGATCACTTTTGTTATTAAAATAATTAGTTGATTAAAAATGTTTTTACTATTGACACAATTTATGTCTAAATTTTTTGTGAACAGTGAAAAGTATTTTATGAGTATTCTATCATGACAAGCAATTTGAGTTAGACCAAAGAGCCTATGTTTTGATGCACCTTGTGTCCTTGAGTTAGATAAATAAGCTGTTCTCCTTTTTCTCCGGATCAAGACTTTTTGGCTGTCATTTGAAAGAGGGGACCTTTTCTTGTGACCATCCAAAGTAGAGGATAAGAGGTGATATTTCTTCACATGACCAACTTAGAAGGTATGCATATCTTCATCAAAAATTTATAAGTTACAAATGTTTTGTTGGTTTTTTTTTTTTTTTTTTTTAAGTATAGGCTTTTACATGGCAACTATAGTGCTAAAAATTTGCAACAAGATGGGTGGCAATGATTTGCTGAAGGGTGTTGAAATAGTTGTTCATGATTGTGAATCATTTGATAGGAGAATTGTGGTCCTTTGAACAGAAAAAGTTAGCCCAAAGCAACTGGCTTAATGAATTAGTTGCTGATTTTTGAATCATTTACTATTTCCAAAGTAAAATTAGGCAACTTGCTTCATGGATTCATTGGTGTACCTAATTCTTTTTCTTGTTAGCATAAAGCACATGTTTCCGTTCTCCTTCTCCAATAGTATAAGTTAGTTGTCTTTGATGACTTGTTAGATGTGCGATAGAAAGTAAGATGCCATAACTAGGTGGATCGTCAACATTTATTTTAGTTGGTGCAAGTTGTACAAAGATGCTTGTTTGTTAGTCTTATTAATTATGGTCAATTTCATTCATCGCTAAACAAGAAAAAAGGTCAGGCATTGCCAACTAACAATGTACAATCTACTAGACATTATACTCTAGGCATAACACCTATGAACAAGAAAATCGTGCAAAGGACCACGATTCTCCTATCAAGTGGTTCTCGATCAAGGTTACTGAGAATGTATGGCTGCAAAATTTAAAAAATAAAATAAAAGCCTTGGTGTTGGTCTTTGTTTGATGTTTTAGGTAGGTGAATGTCTTGGTCTTCTTGGACTAAATAGTTTTCTCTCTCCATTAGCTCACTTCTACTTTAAATAAGATAGAACTAATAAAAAAGATAGGAAAAATTAAATAACTTTTGGACAATTTCAAGTGTTGCTCATGAGTTCCTAAATTAATTCAATTAAAAGGATACATACACCCTGATTATGAGCCGATGCGCGGCATGGATACTCTACTAGTGTGTGTGTCCTTTTCCTAATAGTTATTAGTTAAAAAAATAGATAAAAAACAGATAGTTAAATTTAAAATTTGTTTATTCTCCAAACATTACGAGACAAGCACATGTGGACGAAAAGTATTTTTTATTGATTCCTCTAACCACTAATGTGCATCCTTGAAAGTCTTGATCTTTGTTTATTTTATTTTTTTTTATCGATTCCTAGCCTTTATAGTTTTCTCTCTCCCTTATCTCTTTATCACTTAGATTCACCATCACCCATGCCTATCCCCCTGCTCAACAGTGTTATCCTCTTGCTCGTCTGAACCTAGCGGTCTTGCTGGCTGGATTGCTGCCATTGATCTCATCCAGTTCTCCGGTTTGCTCCAGGAAGTCTACTCGGAAAAGATAAGAGACATCTATCTTCTTGCTCTGTTTTTCCCTCAGACTGATGCAGCCGCAACCTGGCTACCTTAAGCATCTGGTGGGCGTTTGTTACCCGGGAGAAACCACCTATTCTTTCTTAAATCTTTCTATTAGTGGAGGCAAAGAAGAGGCAACAGCAGCAGCAAAAGTTTGGTTCTTAAACCGATTTCATGCCTATCTATGATCCTGATTAAAGTTGATGTCAAATACTTGATGTCGAACTGTTTAATTTTTGTTAGAGAAAGAACTATTACTTCATCTATCATTGATCTCTTTACTAAACACGCACTGACGTGGAATAATTTTGCTAAGTACAAGTTTGAGATTTTTACATGAAACAATCACATATCAGTTTGGAATTTTAGTCCATTAAATTGGGTAAACAACAGTAAATATTGTAAGAGGATAACTTCATTCCTCTTAGAAAGATTCCCGGGAAATTCACGTTTGCTACAATTTCTGCAGTGCCAAAAAAATAAATAATTTTTGTTGTGTCTTTTCACATAGTCACTCTTATGGTAGATTTGCCATCAACGGAAGGGGGTAAGGTGAATTAATAAGGTGAATTTGTGATTTAGAATTCTTTTAAAGTGTGCTAGTTTAATCAATTGAGTTAAGTCAATTCGATCGCAAATTAAACTTCACATGAAGTAGTTTCTGCCAAAGCCGCAAGGGTGTTGCATGTGGATGACTTGTTTTCATCGTGCAAAAACCATTGATAGTTCAATGCTGGAAAACTTATTCATGTATTTTCTTTGAAGATAGAGAAGAATGTGAAGGGTTTGTGATAAAAAATTAAATTTTGAATTATGGAAATCAAAATTGTGCCTTTGTTAGAAAAAGACCATGCGAAGACTTAGTGTTTTGTTAGAGAAGAAGGTATTTCTACGTCGGAATAGTTTCTGAGATTGTTCATCTTTCATAATGCGCATTAATTTGGTATTAAACAGATTTCACATATTTTTCAACCCCAAAAGCCCAACTTGTCATTTTATATTGTACACTCCTAAAAGTGAGTAACTTTCTTATATTTGTTGACTCCCCTTTTAAGTTCTAATTCATGCTAAAGAATCTTTAGTCGGTCATTTTTAATTTTAATTTTTGATGGCGTCAAAAAAATTATGATATATAATCTATTGGTGGGGCTGTGAAGCCAAGAACACATCACTCCATGGATTTAATCTCTCTCTCTCTCTCTCTCTCTCTCTCTCTCTCTCTCTCTATATATATATATATATATATATATATATATATATATTTTCCCTTTGAGCCCGAGAGAGGGGACCAATAATGCATGTAATCAACGAATTAAGGGTTTAGTACATGTTTTAGAAATAATTCATTAAAAAAAGTGTGAATGAAAAGTAAATGTTTATGATCGTGCATTCCCGCTGCCAAAATGTAAAAGATATGATAGAAAGAAGGGAGAGGGAAAAAAAATACAAAGTCACCATCTGAAAGAAGTGAAATGCTCAGACCAAAAAAAAGAGTCATATTGTTAAACAGATTAATATGGCTCTAATCTCCTTCTGAATTTTACATTATGATGTTATCAAATTATGGAAAACTCGTTATTTTTTTCTTAATTGTAGACCAATTGAAGACAAAAATAAAAGAGGGACATTTGCTTTCATCCAAGGTAAATAGGAAATACATTGTTGAAAGCAACCTTCTTGTTTGTTCGATCTTTTCATACTTGTCGGAATCATCAGATCACCATTGCTTGTGATGGAGAGCACGTTATGTCTGGGTGAACTTCACGCCTTTATGAACGATTCAGAATACAGAATGTTTAAAGAACGCTTCTAGAGAGAATGCCTTCTTGCTGCACAAAAAGATGTAGATAAACAAACAAAAGGCTGGATGGAGAGCACATGCTCTCCGAACGATTATGCTCATTGATCGCATATTCTGGATATGCGAACAATGTAGGCTTTTAGTGGCAGTTACAGTGTTCAAACCTCATAGCAAGATGGGCAACGATGATTTGCTGAAAGTGTGCTGAGGTAATAGTTGATAATCGGAATCGCTTGATTAAGAGAATCATGGTCCTCTGAACACAAATTTCCCGTTCATCAGTCTGATGCATAAAGTATAATTTTCAGTAGATTATATAATGTTAGCTGGTGATTTTTTACTGCTTCACTAGTTGCAAAGCGAACTAAATTAACTTGGTTATTGGATTAGTGGTGTGCCTGACCCTTTTTTCTTGTTTAGGCATGTGCTTTATTTTCCTTATTGAACAGACAAAATTAGCTGCCTTTGATCTCTTTACATGGTCATTCATGTTGAAGGAGGAATCGATAATCTTATCATATCTTAAACATATGCAAATTTTCAGTACTGTAACTGTCACATAAAAGCCTACATTGGTCACATATTCACCAATAAAGCAGAAAAAAAGGACAATGAATCATAAAGATTCTAACAATATATGAATGCGAAAAAGCCAACACATCAGTCGTAAGCAATGAAGTTTTTGATGAAAATACACGTGCGCTCTAAGTTGTCATGTGTAGAAAAATCACATTTTATCCTTTGTTTGGATAACCACAAGAAAAGTCTCGATTTGAAGAAAAGGGAGAACAATTGACAAAACAAGCACTCTTGGGCAAAAAGCTATTTATTTTGATTTGTCTAACCTCTTTCGTATGCGTCTCTTAAAAGTCTTGGTCTGTTTTTTTTATTCTCTTTGGTCAGTGAACGTCTTGGTCTTCCTATAATTCATAGTTTTCGCTCTCCACTAGCTTATTTTAACTTTGCTTCATCATAACACCTTTTTTGTTCTCTATAGTGACCGATTCACCCATGGCCATTGGAAAGATCGTTTTTGGGTTCCTTCTTGGCTTCCCTCTTTCAAGTCTTGTTTGAGAAGTTGGCTCCTCTCCTTTTGGGCTCTACATGACAAGAAGGAATCTGCATTGCCCAGCTCAAGGGGTGGGAGGAAGAGCTGACAATGATCAATGCAATGCTGGCTGATGCAGAGGACAAGCAACTCAAAGGTGATCATCAAGTGAAGCTATGGTTGGATGATGTTGGGGACTTGACCTATGACATGGAAGACTTGCTCGATATGTTCGCCATCAAAATTGCTCAAGTTAAGATGGAGGTAGAATCCAGCACAAGCAAAGGTCGAATGAAATGGAAGTTCTCTTGCTTTGGCCAAAATAAACACTCCAAATGGAATCCGAACCCATCCTCGCTCGTGTCTAAAACCATGGTCCAAGAGGTCAATGGTAGGTTGGAAGCGAACATCGATCATTTAGTCAATGGGATGGTTCGTCTAGGCTTGGAAGCAAATGTTGTGAACAGATCCAACTACATCAACAAAAGGGATCCCACTAGTTCTCTGCTAGAGTGTCAGTTTTTTGGCAGGGAGAACGAAGAAAGGGAGATACTCGAATTATTGATCCATGAGGTCAAAAATGACACACTAAGCATAGTCCCCATAGTTGGGATGGGTGGTGTTGGAAAGACGGCCTTCGCTCAGCAGCTATATAATAATGCCAAAGTGAATAGCTATTTCGAGAAGAGAGCATGGGTTTGTGTCTCAGATGTGACATTCTGATTTTCCAATTCTATTTTTAATAAATTGAGACGGACATTTCGTTGGCACGCATATAGTTCTTTTCCTTGAATCGGCCACTCATGTGAAAATTAGTCTATCGGGTGAAGCCGTTAAGAGTTTCTAATGCATCAGACTTGAGAATTTGACCAGGAAGCGACTTTTCGACCGAGTTAATCTGCAAGGGTCATTACGGCACAATTAAAAATCGATTAGAGATCGGAGATAGGTCGACTCGACGAAGGCATGTGATCAAGTGAATCACACCAAATCGCACAATTCTGGTCGATCGGCACTGGACCGACGTTTCTATCAATTGGGTACCTTGTGTCCGTATTTGAAACCTTAAGATTACCCCGACAACCGAGAGTCGCCGATGTGTCAAAGATGTACATTGTGGCTTGATCAACCACAGGTCAATTGCACGAAAATTTCTAAAAGCTACCTGGTAGATCAGGACGCGCTGATATCGTGCCAGAGTGAAATTAATCGTGAATTGAGATCGAATTCAGAAATTGGAAGTCATGGTATGTCACAAATCATTTTAGGATCATTGACTCATCTTTGGAAGATTTTTCATGCAAGCCGAGTTTTTCAACAAAATAATCAAGGTATGGTTAATTTGGGTCGGAAAATTGGTAGGCCCGGTTTTGGTGATATTTTTTAGATCAAGATAATACTATAGTCAAGTAAATATGTGAATTGAAGGGTGGTGACATTGGATTAATTTTACGGACTTTAAATTGGTTTAATTAGAAGAGAATTGAAGAATTGAATGTACAAGATTTCAAAATTCGTATGCCACGGCGGAGGAAGCATTTTGGACCCATTGAAGATTGTTGTGGGAGATTTGAAGTTAGTGGAGTACGACATCACTTGATGATGTCATGGTGGGCCATTTTGTTGGATTAAAGAAAGAGAAAAAGAAAAAAAAAATGGCCCCCTTCCTTCTCTCTCCTCCATCTCCATTGTGCGAAGACCAGAAAAAATTGCAGAGAAGAAGTTGGAGCAGCCATGGCTGTCACACGTTGCCAGCCAGAGCTCCTCGCCGTCGCAGCTCGCCGCCCATTCGTGCGCGTCGCCCGCGCGCACGCCACGCCGCCCTTTCTTCACTCCGCCTTGCTCGCTCGACCCCGAGCTCCATCCTCCTCCGTCCAGCCGCTATCGCCGCCGCTAGGGTTGCCGGATACCCGCCGAGCCGTCGCCTCACCCGCACGAGCTGCCGCCGCCCTCCTCCGCCCATTCCGACCCGAACCAGCCGCCGTTTGGCCCTCCTCCGCCCGTGACCAGCAACTGGAAAAATGGGTATGGCAGCAGGTGTTTGGCCCGTTTTGGCCGTCTTCCCGAGCTCGGATGCTTGGCCTGCTTTGAAGGAAGTTGTTCCCCTCGGCGTCGCCGTCGTTTTGGTCCGCTCGGCTCGCTAATCCGGTGAGTTTAGCTCACTAAATCTTGATTAGACGGTTAATGATGCCCTAAGTGTGCTTTGTCTAAGTTAATTAAGCTTAGGTGGTTAGTTTAGTTTATTTAATTGTGATTTAGATTAAGATGTTTGTTTAATTTAAAGCATGTTTAATTAAAGGCTAAGAGAGTTTATTTAATAATAAACCTTGATGGGACATAATAGAGTTTTATTTTTGATTCACTTAAATGTTTTGAAATTCTGGAATTTTAATAATATATTATATTACGAAATTATTAATATATTATTATTTAAATAAATTTCGAATAAAATTATTTATTTAATAAATTCCGAAAATTATCTCGGGATCTTATTTGCTCGAATTTCATGCTGATCGCAGTTGTGTATTCGGATTTTGAAATTGATGTTTGGATATTATAAATTGAGTTTGGATTGCGAAAAATATATATATATATTAATATTTAATTAATTTTCGTAATAAATTTAGTTATTTATTAAATTTCGAAAATTTCGTCAGGACCTTATTCTCTTAGAATTTCGTGCTGATCGCCGCTGTGCATTTAGAATTTGAGTTTGATGATTGATTGTGGCAAATTGAGTGTGATTGCGATAAATAGAGATTCTTTTTATAAAATCCCAAGTGTCAAAACTTGATGGAAGAACGACCGTATTTGACAATCTATTAAAGGTTGTGCCCAATATGGCCGTGATTGACCATCTATTAAAGGTTGTGCCCAATAGGATCGTGATTGACCACCTATTAAAAGTTGTGCCTAGTGAGGCCGTGATTGACCATCTATTAGAGATCGTGCCCAATAAGACCGTGATTGACCACCTATTAAAGGTCGTGCCCTTCGGGCCGATATCTACCACCTAATTAAAGGTAGTGTTGAGTGGGGTCGTGATTGCCACTGGTTGTTAAACCTTCTTATAGGGTCGAGATTGGAAACAATGATTGATTTGCTAGAATGACATGTAATCGGCCAAGTCGATTGATCGCTGAGACGATTCAAGTGGTTGAATTGTTCTGATAATGTGATTGTGCCACAGTTGTTTGGTTGTCATAATTGCACATGGTTGAATTATATAAACTGTGCTAACCTGCAGATGAAGACTAATGTGAGGTAAGTCTTTTGTATGATGTGGCTAGGCCACCCAGGGCGTATTTTCTTTCTAATAGGGGTTTAGAGGGTTGAACTTACTGAGACAATATCTCATCCCGGTTGTGGGATTAAAATTTCAAGTCCCTGGTGGACGGAGCGGCTAGATGGTTTTGGTTGACCTTGAAGAGTTGCAGAGGTGAAGTCATAAAAATTGGAGAACGTGTCCGACTTGTAGGTCGTAGGACAGTTCCTTTTTAAGAGCCGGTCTTTTGTAGACTTTTGGCCGTAGATCTCTGTTTGTAATTCTGTTGAATTATGAAAGTGTCATGTTGTGGTTTTGCTTCCTGCTTGTCTATCTCGTATTTCACTGTTAGGGATTTTGTAATACGTTCCACTTGCGCAATAATAAATGAATGGGATCGGCGACACTACCTGGAAATGTCGCATTTGCATGACCATGGTGGGATGTTGGCGTGCTCGAGGTTCGGGGCGTGACATCAGATGTTTTTGATGTCCTTGACATAACAAAGACTATTTTGTAGTTGATCACTAGATTGTCCAATGTGGGTGAAGATCCTGACGAGCTTCAAGTTAAAGTTGAAGGATAGTCTATTTGGGAAGAAGTTTCTAGTGGTTTTAGACGATATATAGAATGAGTATGAAAAATGGACTACTTTTTTAAAGCCATTTGAAGTGGGGGCTAAGGGAAGCAAGATCATCATCACGACTCGCATCCTTGAAGTTGCTGCCATAACAGGAGCTTTGCCATATCATTTGAGGGAATTGTCCTTTGAGAATTGTATAAGTTTATTGGCCTTTCATGCTCTTGGAACAAAAAATTTTGAGAGCCACCCAGCCTTTGAAATGATAGGCAAGAAAATAGCTAAAAGATGTCAAGGTTTACCTTTGGCAGCGAAGTTGTTCGGCGGTGTTCTACGTACTAAAAAAACTCCCAAGGAATGGCAAGATACCTTAAATAACAAAATATGGAATCTTCTAATGGCAAAGAATGATGAGGTTCTTCCAATTTTAAAATTGAGCTATGTCCATCTTCCTTCCCATTTGAAGAGGTGTTTTGCTTATTGTGCGGTATTTCCTAAGGATTACGAAATTGAGAGGGATGAGTTGGTACTCTTATGGATAGCAGATGGATTGTTAGATGGACAAAAAACAAATAAGAATATCTTGAAATTGGGACGGAATCACTTTGATGAGTTAGTATCCATGTCAATTCTTCAACAATCAAGTATCGACGCATCTAAGTTTTCAATGCATGATCTTTTGAATGATCTAGCAAAGTCAATTGCAAGAAGGACTTGCTTTAGCTCGGGAGCCCTCAGGTGGCAAGTAATGAACATGATGTACCATCTCTTGAAAAAACTGGTTATGCATCCATCCCATTGTGGCATGTTGCATCATGAATGCCTAAAACCATATCAAGGAATGAAGGCACTAAGAAGTTTAATTCTAGTGCGTGATGGATCTAGTAAGAGGTCTTTCTCTATTTCCAATGCGGCAGTGCATGACTTGCTAACAAACTTGGAGTACTTGAGAGTATTCTCGTTATGTCATTGTAATATCGTAGAGGTACCAAATTGTGTTGGTGATCTAAAACATCTTCGATATCTCAATTTCTCATACACTCATATCAAGAGGCTACCAGAGTCAATTAGTGCCTTGTGCAAATTACAAGCTCTAATTTTAAGAGGTTGTATTAAGCTTTCAAAGTTGCCTCAAGGTATCACAGAGTTAGTTAGCTTATAGTTTCTTGATTTTAGACATACAATGAGTCTAAAAGAGATGCTGTTGGGTATCGGTAATTTAAAGAATCTTATTATCTTGTCCAAATTTGTGGTAGGACAAGAGAAATGGTCGCATTTGAAAGAGTTAAAGAACTTGCAACATCTTGAAGGAGAATTATTCATATTAGAATTGCAAAAGGTGGAAAAAGTTATAGATGCAGCCGATGCTAATTTGCTTCAAAAGCTAGACCTTGCCAACTTATCCTTGCACTGGGATAAACATGTGCAAAATCTCCATAATCATGAGCTTGAAGCACAAGTGCTTGACTTTCTACAACCTCACACTAATCTTAAAAATCTCACTATTTTGAACTATGGTGGTGCAAGATTTCCATCATGGTTAGATTGTACGTATTCTAAAATAGTGTCTTTATGCTTGTGGGACTGTCCTAATGTTGTGTCGCTGCCTATGATTGGACAACTTCCTTCACTTAAGGAATTATCTCTTAAAGGTCTATATGCAATAGGAAGGCTAGGCTCTGAATTCTATGGAGGCAAGATGCCTTTTTCATCATTAACAACTTTGAAGTTCGAAGAGATGTTGACATGGAGGGATTGGTCTCCTTATGTCGAGGGCCTAGAAAAAAAAAAGTTTCATTCTCCTATCTTCTGCATCTTGTTGTCCAGGGCTGTCCTCTATTGGTCGGGACATTACCTAATCGACTTGATCATCTCATAAAGCTTGAAATTCATTCATGCCTGCATTTGGAAAACTCAACCAATGTTTGCCTTCCATCTCTCTGTGAGTTGTTCCTTGAGGATTGTAACAAGAAGATCTTGAAGAGCTTGGTCAACCTAACTTCTTTGACCATTCTTACAATTCAGAATCTTGTAGAGCTTGTTTGCTTTGATCATGGGTTTATGAGCTACTTGATCAAGCTAAAGGAGCTTCATATAAGAGGGTGTGACCAATTAAAATACTTGTGGTAAGATGGAAATGAAATGCTAAATCTCACTTGTCACTAGGAATTAACCATCGTAAGCTGTCCTCAGTTCACATCATTCGTGCCAAGAGAAAGAGAAATAGAGCTGCCGTGCAACCTTGAAAAGATGGAATTGAGTAATTGCACCAGTTTAGAAAAGCTTCCAAGCAAGATGTACACACTCAATTATTTGTCTATTGAATGGTGTCCAAAACTCATAAGACCAACCATTTCTTCAAATGACCCCAAAAGCAACAACCCGATGTCTCAACTTCAATCTTCATGTACAATTAAATGTGATTCTCTAACATCTTTCCCCTTAGCCAAAGGTAGACTTGCTACTTTGAAGAAATTTTCTATTCAAGAGTGCAAGGGAGTGGAGTCGTTGGAAGAGATCACCGTAGAATCGCTCGAATGTATGAGTATTGGCAATTGTGAGAATCTAAGAAGCCTACCGCAATGCCTTCACACGCGCTCCCATCTCACTCGCTTGTATATAAGTGACTATCCAGCATTGGAGATAGAGGACTTTCCTGCCCTTCCCCTCACCCTATCGGTTCTCATGGTTAAGGGATGTTCAAAGATAAAATCTATTGCCAGCTTTAGTAATCTCACTAGTTTGGATATTGTTGAGTGTCCAGCATTGGAGATGGAGAATTTTCCTCCCCTTCCCATCACCTTGTCGTTTCTTAAACTTGAAGATTGTCCAAAGATAAAGTCACCGCCAAATCGCTAGCGTCATCCTACATCCCTCGTACATTTGACATCTAAATTTTGGCAACCCATTTAGTCATTTATCGCCTTAAAAATTAGGGGTTAATTTTATCCCTAAAAATGCATTTGTTTTTAATTTGTATTTTTTACATTTGTTTATTGGACCGGTGGTGGATGCGTCGAATTGGCGTTTGAATTTTAAATTAACAGTCGGACTAAGCCCATGAAGAATACAAATTGGCCCAAGCCCATTTTCTGAAATTGAGATTTGAAATGAGAATCTTTTTGAAATTTGAGAAAATCGGATTGTGATCTTATCTTTAAAAATCAGTAAAAAATATTTAGGAGATAAAGAGAATAAAAAGATTTTTGTAATCAAGAGGTTATAGAAATCTTCGAAATATCCTACGAAGATCACATTTTTTTCATGCTTATAAAAGGGCCGTGTACGGTAAAGCGGGGGTTCTCTTCGTTGAAAAAGAAAAAAGAAGAGCAGAAAAAAGAAGAAAAAACTGCAGAAAAAGAAAAGGTCACGGGAGAGTGACGAGAGAGAGAGAGGGGGAAAAGGTAAAAGTAAAAGGGCAGAGGTGATTTGACTCCTACTGTTCATCGTCTCCCCAATCTCGCTGCCCACGTTGCTGTTCTAGAGCTCCTTCGTCTCACCGCGCGATTACCGCCGTTCACCACAACCGCCGCCGCACCTACACGTCGCATCACCGCGATCTATAACCCAGCCCCGTCGCGATGTCCGTGGGTCCGCTTGCCGCACCACCGGATTCCCGACCCGGTTCCGCCGAGCCGTGACTCCGTTTGTTGTTCATGACTCCACTACCAGGGTTCCCTTGCCCGCAAGCTCGCACCGCCGCCTTGCCGTGTCGATCCGCAACGACTCCGCCGCCCAAGCGACGAGCCGCTACCCCGATACGAGTCCGCTGCTGTCCTCGGTGCGCCATCGCTACTACCCGAGCGATCTCCTGTTTTGTTGCAAGTTTACCTTCACCGGAGCCCTAAATTAGCCGTACCGTCGAGCCAATCTGCTCTCTGTTGCAGCCCATTCTGACCCGCGACGCCCAAGCCTGCCGCGCCCGCACCGCCGAGCACCGACGCCGATCCACCCAACGCCGACCCTGCCCGTCCAGACCCAAGCTTCCCTAGCTCCGCTCCTGTGTTGCTGCCGTCGCCGGTTCACCTTGGCCGGAGCCTCCTTTGCCGAACCGATTCGTCAATTCCCTTGGAGATCCACGAGCGGTGCCTGAAAAAAAAAAAAGAAAAATAAAAGAAAAGGAAATTAGGTAGTTTTATTTTCTTTTTCTATTCACTTTATATTATTTATTTCTTTTAAGTTTAGTTGTTATTGTGAAAATTTGAAGTAATCTTCATTTCATGAATTCTCGTAGGCATTATCCGCAGGGTATTCCCCATAATTATTGTAATTACTAATTTGATCCGTAAGATATTGGATCATTTTTTTAATTATATTAATTGTTGGGGTTTGTCGATAGTATTTTATGTGTTGAATCAATATAATTATTAATCTGATCCGTAAGAATTCGGATAAGATTTTTAATTATTTTGAACTCCTTGTCGTGATAATTAGGGTTAGGATAATCGTTAATTTGACCTGTGAGACAACATGTTATTTTTTCGATTATTTTAATCCTTTATTTGATTGAATATCTTGATTGTTTAGATTTAATGTTTAGTTGATAATTGCTTGTTTTGGAGAATCACTAAAAATCCAAAAATATTTGAATTAGGATTCAGTTTGTTTTGGAATTTTTTTTTTTTTTTGTTATCTTGCATATCTAGAATAGGGATTTTATTTCGAATTTAGGAAAATAAAAAAAAAACAAAAATGCATTCATTTAGGTTGTTAGTTTTATCATTATTTGAATTGCATGTGAAATTTTAATTTCGAAATTAATATAAAAACACAAAAATCATCATGCATATATCATGTCGAATTGGGGCATTCTTTGCACGTCATTGCATATTAGATAAATTGCATGTTATATTAAGATAATATCTTAGTTTAAATTACGATTTAATGTGACTTGATCCTTAGTTTAACTTAGATAGAATTTTAATCTAGCTAGATCCTTTTTGCATAGAAATATCAAATGCACGTCATTTAGTTTTTATTAGTTTCATTTAATTGGAACTTCCTCGTCATTAGACTAAGTCATTTAATAAATGTCGCGTGACATATAACCCGCATACTAAATTGTATGTTGCGTGTCATTTTAGTTTAAATAATTTTGTATGTCATTGCATCGCATTGCATGTCATTAGAATTAGGTCATTTAGATTGCATTTAATTATTGCATTTCTTCATGTCATATAGTTCAGGTCGTGCTGCCATGTCATATTGGGTTATTAGCATGTATCGCATGATTTTCATTAAATAAAGTGAAAACAAAAATTGAAATTGAGTGTTAATTAGAAATCATATCTAAGGTTGCTGATGTGAATTCTAATTTAATAATGCAGATGCTTTCGTTGCTTCGGGTATGTTTTTGCAATATTTAATTGCTTTCTTGAGTGTTAAATTGGTGGTATGCGCACATGTATGATCACCTCACATGTTAGGAAGTTAAATTAAAATCACTTCAATTGCCAAACATTTTTGAAAATGAAATAAAAAGGTACCGAAAGGGCACTAGGATAGTCTCGGTGTAACCAAGTCCCCGAACTCATAAATCTCTGTTCGTAGGAGTAAAGTAAATCTCCCGTTACTTTACTTGGGTTTCTAATCGACCCACAAAAATAGATGAGTGGCGACTCCGATTGAAAATCATTTGCATGTTAAGAATTCAAACCTAAGTTTTGAATTGGTATGGGCTTGGGAGAGCCCGAGCTAAACTTAAAGACTTAGTAATCCATTAACCTAGTTTTAGGCGGTTAACTCGAAAAATTGGGTCGCGACAGCTTGGCGACTCCGCTGGGGACTTGTGTTAAAACATTTAGTAGACTTAGGCCATTTTTTCTTTTTAAAAATATTTTTGTTTGGCAGCGAGGATCTCAGGTACGTCCCTAACATTTCTAAGGTGTTAAATGTTCTTTCAGATTGGAGGTATAAGGGGAGTAGTCTTTGCTAACCCTTGTCTTGCAAGGAGATGTTGAGATTAATGATTTATTTTTCCTGATTAGAAGTGTTGTTTGCATTTAAACTGTTGTGCATGCTTTATTGCTTTAGCACCACACTATTTGCACACATAACCTGCGGTCGAACCTGGGCTGTGATAGGATTTTTAAGATGGTGTTGAGAAGGATACTTCCTCCAAAGCGAGACTGCTATGTAGAGGTTGACCTTCTCTTCCCCGAAATTTCTTTCATGGTGTCGAATGTGTTTGTCCATATCCGTGAGACTGTGTGATTATTGGGTATTCCATTCGACTGAGCCGGAGTTAGGGGGACCTGACATGTTAATGCGAGACTGCAACGGTCAGATTATCCTCTTAGCTCCACATTATTAAGCCATTTAGATAGAAATCGAGCCTCACATCTCATGTGCATGTCTATGTGATTCCCGTTGATTTTTCTTTGTAAAGTAAGTTTTCTATCTCTATACCATGCAATTTATTTTGTCATGCTTTTGGTCTGTCCATGACAATCTAGGATAGTCATTTAATCTAATTCCTTTCAAGAATGAAATGAGGAAATTGCCATAAATCATTTGGAAAAATAAAAAAAAAGCTTTGGACAATTTGTTTTCAATTTATGTCTAGGAAATTTGATCTTACTAGGATGTCTATTTTTCTAGCTCTCTTTAGGAAATTCCCTCATTGTAAGAGCTTTTTGTGAAAAAAATGATAAAAAAAAGGTTGATAGATCATTGTCGTGGGTTGATTCTTTATTTGCACCTTATACTTATATATTTTCATTCATTTGAAATTAGGTGATAACGGATCCTTCACGTTCACCCATCATTAGGCGATCAAAGGCTAAAATGGCTGACCAAAATGAAATGCGTGATCGTATGTCCGCTATAGAGACTCAGCTCCAACAAGTACTCGCCTCTATACAGCTTGTGACGGATCAACTCCAATTCCTCCAAGCAAATCCAACGACTACGCTCGCTCTTCCTGAAGTAGCTATCCCAAAGCAAGCAAACAAGGTTCAAATGATTGACGACGACATGCCTAGGCTGGAAGATGACCCAGTCATTGTTGGAAAGGCCAAGCTTGACAGTGTTCCCAAGACAGATTAGGATGAGCGTGTTGCGAAGCTGGAAGAGAAAATGAGACAGCTAGGAGTCACAAAACTCCTCCCGTTCGACCTCTCGCCTTTATGAGAAGGTCAAAATGCCGAGCAAGTTCAAAATGCCAGAATTTGAGAAGTATGATGGCACATCTTGCCCAAAATCTCATTTGCAGATGTACCGCGTGCGCATGGCTCAGCACGTCAAAAATGAGCCCCTCATGATCCAATCATTTCATGCGAGTTTAACTGGACCTGCACTAAACTGGTACGTGATGAAGAATGTGAACCTGCTCGACACCTGGAATGAAGTAGCTGACGCATTCCTTAAACAGTACAAGTTCAACATGGACATCGCACCTTCTTGAGAAGACCTAGAGCGAATAGAAAAGAAAAGGAGCGAATCATTTAAAGAATATGCTGTAAGATGGAGAAACCTGGCAGCTCAAATCACTCCTGAGCCTACCAACAAGGAGCTGATGAAGTTGTTTGTAAAGATCCTCCCATCTGAGTTTCGTAACCGAATGGCTAGTACGTATGTTGAAAGCTTCAATCAACTTATTCCTGTGGGAGAACAAATCGAGATGGGGATAAGAGAAGGGTGGTTTACCGAGCCATCTAACAAGAGGTTTTCTACCAAGAAGGAGGACCCCGAAGCTAAGATTAATATGGCCTACTCTCAACTAAATCGTGATACATCCAATCGCGCTCCGGTAATTAAGATTTCTACCGAGCAACAGCATGGAGGATATCGGTTCTCGGGTCAACGACGTAATGTTAGGAGGCAGCTTACACCTCTTCCCGGACCCCTATCCAAAGTTTTGCCTGTTCTCCAAAAGAAGGGATTACTCTCTACCGAGCCAAAAGCGACCAAATCCCGAGCGTTATCATGCATATAATCCCTCCGAGAAGTGTGACTATTACACGGGAGAGATTAGTCACTCTACCGATGATTGCTATGTTTTGAAGCATAACGTCCAAGACCTCTTGGATACAAAGGCGTTCTCTTTTAGTAGTAATCAGAAAAATCCTCGCCCAACCATGATGAAGGCGCAAACGCTGTCACCGAGTGAAGAAGTTCTTATCTCCTAGGATTTCAAGTTTTGTTTAGGATTCTCGCTTTTGAAATTTTCAATCATCGCTTTTGCTTTTAGGGTTTGGCTTGTTTGCATTTTCCACTCCAATAATGTAATTCATTTGATTATATGAAATTACAATTTTATTTCAAATTTTGAGGACATGATGGAGTATACTAAACCAGTCCAATGACGATATCCAATCATGAAAAAGAAAAATATCATCCATGGAGAAATCCTGAGAGCTGGACTTTCTCATGCTTCCTCCCAAAACTTTTTGAAAACAAAAGCGTTTCACTACTAAAAACAAAAAACATTTTCCCAAAACTTGTAGCGATTAAACCTGTTTGTTTGTCTAACTCATTTGCGTCTTGTCTCGGTGCATAATTCTATAACTTGTTATGACAAGGGACATTTGAAAATGGCGTATCAAGTTTCAACGATCATAAACTTGACTTGTGATCAACGGGCTTAGAGCGCACTTACAGTAAAAAAAAAAAAAAAAAAAAAGATTTGGGGCAAGTAAAAGGGGACCATCATTCCCTGGTGGAAGAGTTGACAAATTGGGGGGATGACAGGTTTTGGTAATGACTCGACTGGGATAAAGTCTCAACCCGAGCCAAAATGGATGTGCAATCTGAATTTACTTTGATGTTGTATCATACCGATGCATGTTCTCTTGTGCGGGGGCAAAAGTGGATTTTCAGTCTTGAATGATAGGGGACGATCCAAAGACATCAACTACGAGGCAATTTCCATTGTAGAGGAATCCTTGAATGAATGCTTAAAACCATTTTGCGGATAGAAAACTGTTTGAAGTTGACATGCTTAAAGCTATTGAGTTTTTTTTTTTTTTTTTTTAAAAGGGTTTTGCATGATGACTCTTACATGTTTTATCCACCAATTCCACTAAAGAACATCAAGATGGACTAATTTAATGAATGATGTGGAATTTATTGAGCATACTAAATGAGACGAGTCGGGATGATGAAAGGCAAACCCTATCCTATACACAGTCCCATATTCATACACTTGTGAGATGAGTGTGGGAAGGTTCATATCCATAAGGTAAAGAGTTCTCTCGCAAAAGGTACGGCAACCGAAGTGATGAGAGGTAATTCATTTCTCTTTTCCAAACACTACAAGTGATCAATTGCTTAACCCTTTTGAGTCCATACACTTATGGATATTCTTTTCAAATCACCCCTGTCAAGAATCACCCCACATTGGGGCAATTGAAAGGTAAAATGGCATCATGAGGTGAGGAAAATGAATTGAAATTTTCTTGCTCTCACTTGCATCAATCTTCAAGTCATGCTATTATATTGAATTCATGTGTTAATTTAAGTGCCTTAGGATGACGAAGAGCATTTCTTTCTCTATCCTATATACTTATATCCTTTGCATAGCCCACTTGAGCCTACAATTTCATTTCTTTTAAACCCAGTTGATGATCATCTCCCACACTGGGGCAAGGCAAAAGGCAGATGAAGACTCTTGAAAAGTTCGAGTGTCATTCAAAGTGTAATTGCTTGACGCATGCATTGTGCGCAAGAATTGAATTCAAAATAGAATTAAGGGGCATGAAAAAGCAGTGTGCCTGGTAAAAGTAGGCTGATGCCCATGAAAAGAAGTGAAGAAAAATGCATGAGAACTAGGGGCATGAAAAAGCGGTGTGCCTGGTAAAAGCAAGACCAATGCCCATAGATGAAAAAAAGAGTTAAGATAGGTGACTGTCAATTACAAGAATTGAATCCCAATGGAATAATAGTCAAAGAACTCAAATGTCGAGTTTCTACAATCAATGGGGGACTTCATGAAGACAATCCTCGATGGTGAAAAAGAAAACTGGTGGCAATGCCAAGATGATCATCAACTCTTACATTTTACACACATTTTGAGCCCAATGATCCATTCATTTCTCAACCCATGAACCCAACCTACGTTACGTCCCTTACAAAGTCTCTTCAGATTAGGGCATTTGAATTAACGTAGGAGTTCATATGTTTATAAACATCGCTCGAAGAAGTGCGAGCAAAGATTATTTCTTTTTCATTTTGCAGGGTTCTTGACTTGTAAACCCGGAGATGATTACAAGACTGTTCATTCAATAGCTTCGACTCAAACAGTCCATTTGTTAAGCCGTTGACCAAGCCCACATTATGGTCCCTGTTAAAGACCTCTCAGATTGGTAAGATCGTACCGCTTGTGAGAATACTCGGACCCATGTTGATATGATGAAATTGAGTGATTCGCATAAAATAGACATTCTAAATGAGAGTGAGTGAAAGTCCTTTCTAACCGAAAGTCTCTCATTTAGTGTTCTTAAGAAATCCATGTCATGAGTGAAGATTGTCTTGAATGATAATTTTCTCCAAAGAAATTTGGGTGATGCAAAAGTCATTATGCATAAACCCTGATTGAGTTGATGAAAACCTCATCGAATTTTGAAATGTGCATTCTAGAGTAGCTTAGATTGTCTATCTCTTTGATGAATGCATATTAGTTTTTGCTCTAAATCATGTCTGACAGATAATGTTTTCTCAAAGACCCGAGAGCTCTTGATATTCAGGAGGTGAGAGGCCTCCACAGATATCTAAGTTCCGTAAGACATATCCCAAAGAATCGAGATATCATCGGTAAGTATATCTCTACCTATTCTTCACACTTGACTCGGTCAAGCTATCCTTTTAAATTGACATGGCGTGCTTTTGTAGCCCAGAGTCCCTTTATATTGACTTGGCGTGCTTTCGTAGCCCAAGGCCCATCTTTATTGACTCGGCGTGCTTTTGTAGCCCGATGTCCCTTTATATTGACTTGGCGTGCTTTCGTAGCCCAGAGTCTCTCTTTATCGACTCGGTGTGCTTTTGTAGCCCGATGTCCCTTTATATTGACCTGGCGTGCTTTTGTAGCCCGTGAGTCCCTCTTTATTGACTCGGTGTGTTTTTGTAGCCCATTGTCCCTTTACATTGACCTGGCGTGCTTTCGTAGCCCAGGGCCCATCTTTATCGACTCAGCATGCTTTCGTAGCCCGATGTCCATTTATATTGACCTAGTGTGCTTTTATAGCCTAGAGTCCCTTTTAATCGACACTCGATGAAGTTGTCCCCAAAGATTTTTCCTATATTGCAACGCTGGGCGACCGAAGAATGGTTCGGGTCCTAGCCAAGCAAAACCTCGTTTAGGCGACCGTAGAATGGTATGAGTCCTAGACAACATTTATTGCTCTAACAGGCGACCGTAGACTGGTACGGGTCCTAGAAAAGCAATTTTCCCATTCAAGCGACCGTAGAATGGTACGGGTCATGAAAAATCAATTTTCCGTTAAGGTGATCGTAGAATGGTACAGGTCCTCGACAACACCTATTCCCTATTTTAGGCAACCGTAGAATGGTACGGGTCCTAGAAAGTGAATCCCCGTTTAGGAGACCGTAGAATGGTATGGGTCCTAGACAAAACCTATTCCATATTCAAGCGATCAGAGAATGGTACGGGTCCTGGAAGGTAAATCCCCGTTTAGGCGACCGTAGAATGGTACGGGTCCTAGAAGGTAAATCCCCATTTAGGCGATCGTAGAATGGTACGAGTCCTAGACATAACCAAACACTGTTATACTTTGGACGACCGTAGAATGGTACAAGTCCTAGGAAAGCAGTCTCTTTGCAAAGCCATGTTACTATCCTGGGCGACCGTAGAATGGTACGAGTCTTGGACATGTAACACCAACTATCTTGAATCACTCTACCCTCCTTGAAGGTAAGTCATTCCAGGTAAGTCTTTTATCATCTGCATTAGCATTTCCATACATCATATAAGTTGCATCAAAAAAATGAAATTCATTTTCCAACAAAAATCATCCATTGCATACGCATAACCAAAATTTAGGTCTCAAATTATCTTTGAAGGCAACCTCTACGAGCTCACCTTCAAAGAGGGGCAGCTGTTGACACCTAAATTTTGGCAACTCATTTAGTCATTTATCGCCTTAAAAATTAGGAGTTAATTTTATCCCTAAAAAATGCATTTGTTTTTAATTTGTATTTTTTACATTTGTTTATTGGACCGGTGGTGGACGGGTCGAATTGGCGCTTTTGAATTTTAAATTAAAAGGTCGGACTAAGCCCATGAAAAATACAAATTGGCCCAAGCCCATTTTCTGAAATTGAGATTTGAAATGAGAATCTTTTTGAAATTTGAGAAAATCATATTGTGATCTTCTCTTTAAAAATTAGTAAAAAATATTTAGGAGATAAAGAGAATAAAAAGATTTTTGTAATCAAGAGGTTATAGAAATCTTCGAAATATCCTACGAAGATCACATTTTTTTCATGCTTATAAAAGGGCCGTGTACGGTAAAGCGGGAGGTTCTCTTTGTTGAAAAAGAAAAAAAGAAGAGCAGAAAAAGAAGAAAAAACTGCAGAAAAAAGAAAAGGTCACGGGAGAGTGACGAGAGAGAGAGAGGGGAAAAGGTAAAAGTAAAAAGGGCAGAGGTGATTTGACTCCTACTGTTCATCGTCTCCCTAATCTCGCTACCCACATTGTTGTTCTAGAGCTCCTTCGTCTCACCGTGCGATTACCGTCGTTCACCGCAACTACCGCCGCACCCGCACATCGCATCACTGCGATCTACAACCCAGCCACGTCGCTAATGTCTGTGGTCCGCTCGCCGTGCCGCCGAGATTCCCGACCCAAAGTTCTGCGAGCCGTGACCTGCTTGCTGTTCGCGACTCCACCGCCAGGTTCCCTTGCCCGTGAGCTCGCACCACCGCCTTGCCGTGTCGATCCGCAACGACCTGCCGCCCAAGCGACGAGCCGCTACCCCGATCCGAGTCCGTCTGCTGTCCTTGGTGCGCCATCGCTACTACCCGAGCGATCTCCTGTTTTGTTGCAGGTTTACCTTCACCGGAGCCCCAAATTAGTCGTACCGTCGAGCCAATCTGCTCTCTGTTGCAGCCCATTGCAACCCGCGATGCCCAAGCCTGCCGCACCCGCACCGCCGAGCACCGACGCCGATCCACCCAACGCCGACCCCCGCCCGTCCGGACCCAAGCTTCCCTAGCTCCACTCCCGTGTTGCTTTGCCGTCGCCGGTTCACCTTGGCCGGAGCCTCCTTTGCCAAACCGATTCGTCAATTCCCCTGAGATCCACGAGCGGTGCCTGGAAAAGAAAAACAAAAAAAAAAAAAGAAAAGAAAAAAAGGAAATTAGGTAGTTTTATTTTCTTTTTCTATTCACTTTATATTATTTATTTCTTTTAAGTTTAGTTGCTATTGTGAAAATTTGAAGTAATCTTCATTTCATGAATTCTCGTAGGCATTATCCGTGGGTATTCCCCATAATTATTGTAATTACTAATTTGATCCGTAAGATATCGGATCATTTTTTTTAATTATATTAATTGTTGGGGTTTGTTGATAGTATTTTATGTGTTGAATCAATATAATTATTAATTTGATCCGTAAGAATTTGGATTAGATTTTTAATTATTTTGAACTCTTTGTCGTGATAATTAGGGTTAGGATAATCGTTAATTTGACCTGTGAGACAACATGTTATTTTTTCGATTATTTTAATCCTTTATTTGATTGAATATCTTGATTGTTTAGATTTAATGTTTAGTTGATAATTGCTTGTTTTGGAGAATCACTAAAAATCCAAAAATATTTGAATTAGGATTCAGTTTGTTTTGGAATTTTTTTTTTTGTTATCTTGCATATCTAGAATAGGGATTTTATTTCGAATTTAGGAAAATAAAAAAAAAACAAAAATGCATTCATTTAGGTTGTTAGTTTTATCATTATTTGAATTGCATGTGAAATTTTAATTTCGAAATTAATATAAAAACACAAAAAATCATCATGCATATATCATGTCGAATTGGGGCATTCTTTGCACGTCATTGCATATTAGATAAATTGCATGTTATATTAAGATAATATCTTAGTTTAAATTACGATTTAATGTGACTTGATCCTTAGTTTAACTTAGATAGAATTTTAATCTAGCTAGATCCTTTTTGCATAGAAATATCAAATGCACGTCATTTAGTTTTTATTAGTTTCATTTAATTGGAACTTCCTCATCATTAGACTAAGTCATTTAATAAATGTCGCGTGACATATAACCCGCATACTAAATTGTATGTTGCGTGTCATTTTAGTTTAAATAATTTTGTATGTCATTGCATCGCATTGCATGTCATTAGAATTAGGTCATTTAGATTGCATTTAATTATTGCATTTCTTCATGTCATATAGTTCAGGTCGTGCTGCCATGTCATATTGGGTTATTAGCATGTATCGCATGATTTTCATTAAATAAAGTGAAAACAAAAATTGAAATTGAGTGTTAATTAGAAATCATATCTAAGGTTGCTGATGTGAATTCTAATTTAACAATACAGATGCTTTCGTTGCTTCTAGGTATGTTTTTGCAATATTTAATTGCTTTCTTGAGTGTTAAATTGGTGGTATGCGCACATGTATGATCACCTCACATGTTAGGAAGTTAAATTAAAATCAATTCAATTGCCAAACATTTTTGAAAATGAAATAAAAAGGTACCGAAAGGGCACTAGGATAGTCGGTGTAACCAAGTCCCCGAACTCCTAAATCTCGATTCGTAGGAGTAAAGTAAATCTCCCGTTACTTTACTTGGGTTTCTAATTGACCCACAAAAAATAGATTAGTGGCGACTCCTGATTGAAAATCATTTGCATGTTAAGAATTCAAACCTAAGTCGCGAATTGGTATGGATTTGGGAGAGCTCGAGCTAAGCTTAAAGACTTAATAATCTATTAACCTAGTTTTAGGTGGTGAACCCGCAAAAAATTGGGTCGCGACAGGTACATATGTATTGCATGTTGCCAAAATATCAAATGCGTGCTCGAAGGAGGTTTGCCTCCCAATTTAGAGACCCTCGTTATTTATGGGTGCGAGAATCTGGAGCCAAAGCCAGTGAGAGAATGGGGCTTTTACCGGCTCACGTCCCTCACGTCTCTAAATATTGACGGAAGAATCATGGAAGGGCAGGGAGAGAAGGTGCGGTTTCCTTCGGGGGACGAGGACGAGGAGGATGCGTGGCGTCTTCTCTATCCTTCCTCTCTAACATGTCTTTATATAGCAAATATGAGTAACGTGGAAAGATTATCACGCGGTCTTCGGAACCATCTATCCTCTCTCCAACGTTTAAGGATTGAAGATTGCCCGAAGTTGAGGGACTTGCCGAGGATGGCCTCCCTCCCTCCCTCCCTCCAAGAATTATGGATAGACAAATGCGAGATTCTGAAAGGTCGATGCTCAAAACACACCGGCGACTATTGGCTCCTCATCCAAGAGATCCCTTCCATCTACATTGATGGCTCTCCGATCCAATAAATTGATTCGTCCTGCTACGGTCAGGTTTTCTAGGGTTCGGGTAAGCTTATGGTTTCGAAGGCATCGATTTTCCGTTCGCTTCCTCAACTCGATGCTCAATACAAATCGATACTTTCCCATGTAGATGTTTCCCATAACTTTCTGGAAGTCCAAGAAATCCCTAACATACACATTGATTGGGTTCGGATCCAATGAAGTGAGATCGATCCGCTTTCGCTTTCATTTGCCAAATGCCGCGATTCATCCTTCGATGTGCGTCAGTTTTCTTGCGGTTAGGGTAAGTTTCTCGGTCTTGAATGCATCAATTTCGCTTCTGTTCTTCAATTCGATGCTTTATGCGAATTAATTCTTTCCCATGGCAAAGTGTCGAATGGAATTTCCAGAAACCGACTTATCGTGAAATGCAACTAAAATTCAGGGCTGAAAGAATGATATTTAGTTGCTTGAATCCCATCAAGAGCTTCCTTTAGTCTCCAATTGCACTTGCTTGCGGAAGTTGATGATATTCTTGTATGCCACTTTGCAGCATCCATCTCATCTACCGCGTTGGGCCTGCTTTTCTCTTCGATCCAGCTGCAATGCACTTTCGAACAGCAAGTGATTCAGCCTCCTCTCGCAGGCATGCATCTCCTCTGTTTCATTTCCGGCCTCAATCCCAACAAAGGCATGTTATGTAAGACCCATCTTAGTTAATCTTCACAAAACCTAGCTCTGTTTTACTCCAGGCACCGTGCCTTTCATCCACCCGATCATGACTCTCGCTTCCATTTTTTGGAACACACTTCAAAAGAGCTTTTTGACCTGTGCAAGTGATAGTTTTTAGTATCTGTGATTTAAGGGTAAAAGTTACTATATTTTGAGCTTTCCGGATATACCAACAGTCTAGGCAATCATTCCTAGGAGTTATTAAGCATACAAATGAGTCACCATCACTAGTGATTGGTGGTCTCCCATATTTGTGAGTTAACAAATCACAAGAATTTTTCAATGAAAAAAACAAATAGAAAATCATCAAGAGGGTATCCCAGTTCATTTTTCATTGCTGTGAATTGTGTATGCATATGATTTTGTTCTGAACACTCTACGCATGAAAGGTAATTTTTATTCAGGACTAATTGCTTTGTCTGGTTTCAGATTTTTGGCGGAGAAATATGAGGGATGTGGAAAGACTATCAACTGTGGACGATGTAACAACAATGGAGTATTCTGTTTCCTTCGTCTCTACATCTCTTTGGATGAGAACTATGAGGAATGTGGAAAGATTATCAAGTGATCTTCACAGCTATCTCTCCATTCTCGAATGGCTACATTTTATGGGTACACTTGCCGAGAGGATGGCTTCTTTCCCTCCTCCAAGTATTTGGCACAATGCAATTTCAAATTCTGAAAGATTGATGCTCAAAACTCAGTGGTGACTATTGGCACATCATCCAAGATATCCAGCTCATCGTAGTTGATCGAGTTCAGGTAATATAAGAAGATATCTCTCCAATGTCTAATTTTTGTCCTTCGAGGTAATGATTCGGACTTCCTTTCTTTCTTGCACACTCGTCATTTAGCTACCGTTGCTGCTGCAGGATCCATGTCTATTCTGAAATCGTCAACTCAATACTAAAAGGTTCATGTTATTCAATGGACGAGCTTCACCTAAATTTCCACAAACCAGATACCGAAGGTCCAACATTGACATTTAGGTTGCTCTGTTTTGTTTAACAAGGAAGTACGCAATGAAATGGTTAAAATGCTTGCATTGCACAGCAAGTCAACCATTGTTTTATACAAGTGACTATTGCTCGAAACAAATAATACTTGCATGGATTTGCTCACGGTGCTGGAATTATGATGCGTGGATGTGCTTGTTTGATGTTATATTTTGAACTTTTTCATCCCCAAAACTTGTTTATCTTTCCACTCATGCAAATGCACTATGCTTTGCGTGAGAATCATGAAGAATTGTTGCTTTTATATTGATATTTTTCTGCAATTTCAGCGTTTGTTGTATTTTCTCTTCCAAATATCTTCTTTTTTATTCTCCAGCTCAGTGACCTGAATTATCTCAACTGTGCTTGTTGGGCAAAACATCCCACTGTCATCTTTGCTTGGCAAAATCTCTCGTTAGGATCAAATACAAACACTGTCAAGTTAGGCAACTAATGTGCTTACATTTATCTTTTGCAACTTTACAAAAAAAAACAAAAACAAAAACAAAAACAAAAGGCTATTTATTTTGGTAGGCGTGCTGATATTCTCTAAACTGTTTTTTTTTTTTTTTTTAAGTGACATGCTCCAAAATATTAATCCATATCATGATGTCAATTTTCGAGTTCTATATTCATGGTCAAATGGAGAAGCTTTTTTTACTTATAATAACAGCAGCTACTGTAAAGATGCAAAAATAGGATTTAAAACAAGTGTTTTCGAGTTGGTGAATATGACAACAAAATTTGAATGAGCCCCGCAAGTATAAGCCATTTAAATCTGAGTTCCTTGTTAAAGTTCATCATTCATCTTTCTCCTATTCAACTTCCCACACCATCTCGAGCACATTTTCTTTTTCTTTGTTGTTGGGAAAAGGCGGAAAGGAGCAATAAGGAAGACTATGATTTGTCCAAATTCTGGGATATTTCTATGCAAGATTCTGAAAGATCAATGCTCAAAACTCACCGGCAACTATTGGCCCCTCATCCAAGAGATCCCTCCCTTCTACATTGATGGTGTTCAAATCCAATGAATTGAAATTGATCACACCCGAGCCATCGCAAATGATTTATCTCCATTGACTACTTTTCCTTCTTCAGGTAATTCTTATAACTTCTTTCATTCTTTTGCTTCCATTTGCTCTCTGCTGCAATTTGTTGTTCCACCTAAAGTCAGCTTTCTGGGGTTGGGGTCAATATTTTGGGTTTGAAGGTATCAATTTCTATTATGTTCTTCAGTTTGATGCTTAATACGGATTGATTTTTTCCCGTGGAGATGTTTCTCATAGAATTTCCAGAAACCAGCCACTGAAGGCCAGAGACTGACATTTGGGTGTGTCGTGTGTGTCCTCAATGGGGTTTTTTCTTTTTAGGCCAACAACACACGGTTGAAATAAGCCAAATGTGATAGGAAGGATGGGGGATATAGATGTAGATCCCAGTTTGGCAAAGCTACCTAATGGGCACAAGCATTTGGTTTTTGCGAAATACAACTAAAATTTGGAGCTGCAAAATGATCTTTGGCTTCTTGAATCCCATTAGGCACGTCCTTTAGTCTTTAATTGCACTGTTTGGGAAAATTGATAATATCCTTGTATACCACAGCTGCATTCAGCTCCACTACTACCTTGATTCAGCTTTTCTTTAGCTACTGCAATGCTCTTTCGAACAGCAAGTAATTCAGCCTCCTTTGCGAGATCTAGCTTGCACTACCACACCTCTGCAGGCAATCATCTTCCCCGTTTCATTTCTGGCCATAATCCCAATGACAGCATGTTTAGTTCCTCCAACGTAAGAGCCATCACAAGTTAATCTTCGCAAAACCTAGCTCAGGTTTACTCTACACACCTTGCCTTTCGTCCACCCAATCATGACCCAGCTCTCCTACATTTTTACAAGAAACGCAGTTTAAAAGTGCTTTTTTAATCTGTAGGAGTGACAGTTTCAGGATCAAGTGATTTATGGTCAAAGATTACTGCATTTCTAGCATTCCGGATATACCAACCGGTGTAGGCAATCATTCTTAAGCGTTATCGGCTGTACCAAGTCATTCGAATCTCCTAGCCTCACATTTGTAGAATATCAACCCATACCAATAAGTCACCATCGCTAGTGATTAGCAGTCTCCCATACTTGTTAGTTAACATAGCCATAAGGGTTTTTTAGCAAAAGGAAAAACCATTCAAAAGGGTCACTGATTCCTGAAAATAATAAAGCAAAGTATCCCGGTTCTTGTCTTGTTTGCTCATTTTTTGTTGCTTTTGGGTGGGTATGCGTGTGAGGACTGTGGAAAGACTGTCAATGGTGGAGGATGTAAGAAGCATGGACTATTCTGTTTCCCTTGTCTCTATTTTCTCCTTGGATGAGAAACATGAGGAACATGGAAAGATTATCAAGTGGTCTACCTCTCCTCTCTCAAACAGCTATCTTTTGTAGGTTTTATCGGTACTTGCCAGAGGATGGCTTTGCTCCCTACTCCAAGTATTCAGCATAGTGCGTTGTGAAATTCTAAAAGATCTATGCTCAAAATTCAATAGTGGTGACTGTTGGCACCCCATCCAAGAAATCCCGCTCGTTGTGGTTGATTGAGTTCAGATTCAATAAGAAGATTTCTCGCAATGTCTAATTTTTATTCTTCAGGTAATGCTTCGGACTTCTTTCTTCTTCTCCACTTGTCATTTAATTACTGATTCTGCTACAGATCCATTTCTATTAGAAATCCTCAACTTGATGCTAAAAAGTTCACGTTTTTCCATGCACAAGCTTCACATAATTTGCCACAAAGCAGCTAGACATGCTCTGTTTTGTTTGATAAGGATGCACATAATGAAATGGTTATAATGCTAATGGGGTACAGCTAGTCCACCATTTTTTCATACGAGTGACTATTCCTCAAAACAAATAATACTCATATGGACTTGCTCACAGTGCTGGAATTGTCATGCGCGGATGTGCCTGTCTGGATTGATGATATGTCTTGAACTTGGTTTGGTGCTCAAATATGGCTCATCTTTCCACTTATGGAAATGCACTATGCTTCGTGTGAGAATCATGAAGAATTGTTGCTCCTACACCAATATTTTTCTGCCATTTCAGCATTTGTTGTATTCTCTTCCAAATATCTTTTTTTTTTTTTTTTTATGCCCTAACTCAGTGACCTGAATCCTCTCAATTGTGCTTGTTTTGCAGAATATCTTGCCGTCTTCTTTATTTGGCAAACTCTCTCAGAAGGATCAAATGCAAACACTGTCGAGGTAGGCAAATGATGTGCTTATGTCTTTTTTTGGTAAAGAATGATGTGCTTATGTTCATCTTTTGCAACTTGACGAAAGAAAAATAAAAGGCCATTTATTTTGGTAGGTGTAATGATATGCTTTAAACTGTTTTTTCGGTGACATGCTCAAAAGATTAATCTGTATCATGATGTCAATTATCGAGGTCTACACTCAAAGTCAAATGAAGCAGTTTTCTTACTTCCAACAGCAGCAGCTATTGTAAAGATGCAAAAATAGGATTTAAAACAGGTGTTTTCGATTTAGTGAATATGACAATTAAATTTGAATGAATCCTGCAGATTATAATCCATTAAATCTGACTTCCTTGTCAAAGTTCAAAGTTCATCTTTCTACTATTCAAATTCCCACACCAGCTCAGAGCACATTTTCTTTTTATTCGTTTTCAAGGAAAGGCAAAGAGGAGCAATCAGGGAGACTATGCTTTGCCACTCTGTTAAGTCATCATGAAAGCGTCACGTTTGCCACGATGTATTTTGATATAAGATTGTGAGAAGACCGTTATCCAATACTACTCACAACTATTTATATATGGTAGGCAAGTTTCGTTACTATGACCCTACCAAGCTGCCAGAGCTCCCGTCACGGATAAGACAAGATTCATGCGCCATCATCGCTAGGGGTTATCCTTGTGTCCTCGCGTTCGTGAAATATCAGCTTGTGTCAATAGGCCACAATCACTGGTGATCAGCGATCCCCCATAGTTTTGCATTGGCATTATCATTAGGGTCTTTCAGGAAAAACAAAATCATCAAAACAATCACATTTTTAGGCTTGCAATGGTAAGTATCCTGGTATGCCTGGTAGATTTTTGGTTGAAGTTGGGTGAATATGTGTATAATGTGTATGTCTGATTACTCTTGTAATTGACGACAAAGTAATTTTTACTGTGGGCTACTTGATTTTCTCATCCCATGATTTTTTTTTTTTGTTCCCATTTTCATCTCACACGCCATATATTAATCTTTTAGTTGAACCTGAAGAGTACGATACAGTGATTGTGATTCTATCGAGATATTATATTGACGATTGCGATCGACGAAAGTTGGGGCATTAAAGAAATGTCTAGGGCCTGAGTGAGGTGAACTCAGATTAACGTAAAAAAAAAAAAATTGTTCCTTTTGTTTTTTTTATCCGTTTCACTTTTTATGCAATTAAAAAGCAATTTTTCTCAACGATTTATAAGAATTTAAGACGTCTTCAAAACACTTATCTTCATCTGGTCAACCTGAGTTAGATGCCTTTATACGAAGTGTTACGAATCTTCTTGTTTTTTGTTTACAATATATGTTAATACTTCACATGATTGAGTTGAATAAGGAATGTTTCAAGAATACCTAAATATTTGTCACTAATGAATTAGATTTATTGATTTTTTGAACAACACTATGATATACTAATTTGTAGATGTAAATCAATGATATAAGCATGTATATAAGTCGGGGATATCATTTGTTAAGGTTAAAATAACTTTTGAAAAATTTCCCTTGTCAAAAAAAAAGAAAATAAAATAAAAGGCTTTTCCAAAACTTCAAAAATTGTGGATGCCAAAAAATAATGCCAAGTCAACTTTTCATTATCCATAATATGACATTGTTCTTCTTTTCTCGTCGCCAAAAATATTGATATAGCATAAGAGGGATCCATTGTAGTCGATTGTTCTTAATATTTAAAGTAGACTTCAAATAAGAAAAAGCAAGTAATATGACATTTAGCACGTAAAGTGATATTGACACCTCAGAGTTTATATATTTCCCTTGATAGAATGCCTAGTTTAATACCAAAGAGAAGCAAAAAAAAAAAAAAAAAGAAAAGAAAGAATTCCCAGTTAGTTCCCCGAAACAAGCCCCTTCTTCAAATTCTGTAGTGTGAAATAAAAGTTAAAATTTAATAGAAAAAAGGAAGATTTTATAGATATATTTTCGAAATGTTTCAGGTGCTCAAGTGCTAAATGCCGATTAAACTTGAATTTAACAATTGCAATAGTATTAAGCCCTAACACCATGCGGCAAAAGCATTGAATGGGCCATTGTTGGCATGTTGGGCCTAGATAGATAGATAGCCCCAACTCTTGGGCCTTGATCCGAAAATGGATCCGATTTTATTGGGACTTGACGTACAATTCGGGTAATAAGGTAAAGAAGGTTGTTCGGTTGGGACAACACTCACTAATTGTAGAACTATTGAATGGGCGAGCCTAGACGGACCTAGTCGGACATCGACCATCAAAATTCTTACCCATTCCGCGATTTTGGAAATTATTATACTTTCTTAGTATACTTAACAGCATCAAGGTGAGCTATTGCCCAAAGAAAAAAGTTGCTTGCCTAGACTCGCTCAAGCCGTGCATTCGACAAACAATAAAACCATGTCGGCCAAGTCTTGGTAGCTTCGAGCTCTAAGAGAAGAGTCATGGCCCTAGGCTTGCCCAATTGTTTTCCCTTATTTGGGCTAGGTTGAGCTAAGCTCGATGGGCGATTCTTTTTTTGCTCTCGAGCCTACTCAAATGAACATGTTTTGCATTCGAATACAGTGCGGGCTATTCGAAATATCTGGTTTTATCTTGAGAAAAAAAAGATAGATGATATACTTGGTATCAACATGGACTCACATGAGCTTGAAACTTATGGCCTGATTATGTGTGAAAACACAATCAGGTATGGAGAACAATGAGTTATTACAATGGCTCTCTTTAGATTTAGTTAATGACAGACTTTGTAATCTTTATAATTCCCTCTCCTTCCATATTCTAGCGTGATAAAAATGAGTCGTCATCATCACCTGACCATACGGTGAGTCGACCAAAAGACAACTTCTGTCGAAGGATTCAGTGCAAAACAAAAGCCGCGAGAAGATGGTGGAAGAAGAATTTTTAGCGAGGGAGAGCACTGAGTTCGGCAGAGCTCCAGCTCAGTTTCTGACGTCTCTCGGCCTTTGCTCCGACGACAACGGCTCCTCCTGCTCGGCTCCTCGCCGTTCAATCGCTAAAGCCAAGTCCTCCCTCTCTCTTTTTCTATGGTTTTCGGATTTCTGTTCAATGAGTCGAGCTGAGCTCTCTGTTTTTCTTGAATTTCCAGAGGAGAGGCTTCTTCATCGACTCTCCTCCTTCTCAGTTTCCGTTGATGTTCTGGACCTTGGTTGTTGCCGATAGTAATGACTGAAGTGGATCGCTGCTTGATGATAGCGTATATTAGTTCCTTAACCGGGAGGCGTTTTACCAGTTCGACAGAATGCCTGACTCAGTCATAGATAGTTAATATCTATTTCATTCTGTTTACCAACGTTTTGATGTCCCATTGAAGTTGCACTGCTCGTGTCTTACCGCATTTCCCGTATAAAGTTGATAGAAATGCGATTATGTGTGCTTCTAGTATGTCAAATGCGGGTCACGTGCTTTTGATGTTCGCTGTTCATGCGTGCATTTGCTGTGTTAACTGACGTTGCAGATGTACATGGTATTACTCCTCTAAGCTGCTGGACGTGAGAAGTTCTGGTACGGATGACCTACTTATGACGTTCTATACATAGTCCTTGAGGTGCATAAATATGCATAGTGAGATGGGCATGTGAGGATATTGATGGCTCATCAAATTTTCATCGTTTCCAGCCTTGAATATAATAAGGGTGTTTGCTGGCCGCTTTTGTTCGCATGGGGAATGTGAGGATTTCAATCTCATTTCGGTAGTGTTCTAGTTGTGTGAACATATAGAGAGATGCCACATTGATGTTACATTTGTTTTCCATCAAATTGGGGCAATTCGAGGCTTGAAACATATAAAAAATGATGGTATTACATGTTGCCCTGATTCGAGTCAAGTAAAGCCATTAGTTGTCTGTTGTTACTTGTGCGGAATTGGACCTCCTTGCTATGTATATCCATGTAAGAAAGTGACGCTTTGGATTCATTATGATTTCATATTGGATTGTCACATTGTTATGCTTAAAGCGTGCTTAAGTTGTCCTAGTAGCTTGCTGTCCGTATGTATTTGTGCAGTGAATGATAACTTGCATTTGTGGCTGGTGGGGTCTTCGTTTGGTTGAAGGGTTATTGGCGCTTTCTGTTGGGCCAATGTGGGTGCCGCTGTCAATTTTTTCTCATATAGGACAATAGTGCATGGATGAAAGTTGCTTTCTTTGAGGTAAAGAAGTTGAGTATATTGAGCTAAATCTTCACTGCAATATGTTGACTTCTTCTCAGCTTGCCCATCATGCTTTGAGATTGTAAAATATCAGCCCTCGTTTTATTGGTGGTGTAGTTGGTTGTTCATCCTTTAGAAATTAAAAAATAAAAAATAAATGCTAAGAACTTACTAGTTTCAATTAGGTAGTCAAGCCTTTAAGAATTGGTTTATTCACTGTTGGATGAGGTGGACTTCACATGGAACCCAACTTTTGACAACGCAAGTGAGAAATCGTGAATCCTAGAATTCTTTATTTATGTTGTGAATTCCCCTCTAGATCAAGTTACACCAGTCATTAGGTAATTAAAGGTAATTGGATGTGATGGTTGATCTAGCTAGTTTTGCCGGCTGCAATGGTGGCAACAGCATTGGAATGAGTCGCCTTGGCAGTGGTGCTGATGCCAATGGCATGGCTGTGGGAATGGCGGTGCTCTCCTTGCTCCATTCCTTCTTTTTTTCTTTTTTCAGTTTTTTGCTGTTTTTTTCTTTTTAGCTTTTCTTTTTGCTTTTATTAAACTTATATTTGATAAGATACATAAAAATCTGGGCATAATTCTAATAGACGAGTACCATAGAGATAAATGAATGAATAATTAAAATATGATTAAACATGAAAAAGTTAGACGAACATTATTGTTGATTTTGAGCAAGAGAACAACAATCAATGCCGATTATTGAATAATATTTTATTCAAACGAGGAAAAAAAAAAAAAACCATGTGAAAAGTGAAGTAACAAAGCCAATTTGCGTCCTGGACTTCTTGAGTTTTTGTTATATGAGGCAATGACAGTGCTAAAAATTTGCAGCAAGATGGGTGGCAATGATCTGCTGAAGGGTGCTGAGATAGTAGTCAATGATAGGGAGCCGCTTAATAGGAGAATGCTAGTCCTTTTGAACACGATTTTCCTGTTCATGAGTTTTATGCATAGACCATAATTTCCAGTAGATCATACTGTTAGATGGTTATTTGTGATTCCTTTACCATTGCCAGAGTGAAACTTGCTTAATGGATTGTTTGGTGTGGTTGTTGTGCCTACCCTTTTTCTTGTTTAGCTCAAAACACATGCTTTTGTTTTCCTTTTTGAATAGAGAAAGTTAGCCATCTCTGATGACTTTTAGTTGTCTAACGAAAAGTCTTGGTCTTCTTAAGTTTATGATTTACGTACATGAACAAATATATGATTGTGGAAACTACAAATATCTGAGGATATTCTCCAACCATTACAAGACAAGCACTTGTGGACGCAAAGTATTTTATATCGATTCCTCTAACCACTGATGTGCATTCTTGAAAGTCTTGGTCTTTGTTTATTGTTTTTGGTAGGTGAAAGTCTTGGTCTTCCTAGCTTTTATAGTTTTCTCTCTCCCTTATCTCTTTATCACTTAGATTCACCACACCCATGCCCGTCCTCCTGCTCAATAGTGTTCTCCTCCTGCTCGTCTGAACCTAGCACACGTGCTTGCTGGATTGTTGCCATTGATCTCATCCCGTTCACCGGTCTGCTCCAGGAAGTCTACTCGGAAAAGGTAAGAGACATCTATCTTCTTGCTCTATTTTTCCCTCAAACTGATGCAGCCGCAACTTCGCTATCTAAAGCATCTGGTGAGCAATTATTACCAAAGAGCAACCACCTATTCTTTCTGAAATCTTTCTATTATCGAGGCAAAGAAGGGGCAACGGAGCAACAGAAGTTTGGTTCTAAAACCGATTTCATGCCTATCTATGATCCTAATTAAAGTTGATGTCAAATACTTGATGTCAAGTTTAATAACAAAGAATTGTTGCTCCAATTTTTGTTAGATAGTAATATTAGGATATTAAGATTAATTTGTAATCTCCTTATCATTGATCTCTTTACTAAACACGCACTGACTTGGAATGATTCTATTAAGTACAAGTTTGGTATTTTACTTGAAATAGTCACATATCTGTTTGGAATTTTAGTCCATTAAATTGGGTAAACAACAATAAATATCGTAAGAGGATAGCTTCATTCCTCTTAGAAGAGATTCACAGAAAATTCACGTTTACTATAATTTCGCGGTGCCAAACAAAACAAATAACTTTTGTTGTCTTTTCACATATTTACTGTTATAATAAGAAGTCCTTGTTATATAGATGTAGTAGATTTATCATCAACCGAAAGGGGTAAGGTGAATTAATAAGGTGCTTGTGATTTAGTATTCAATTAAGGTGTGCCAGTGTAATCAATCGAGTTAAGTCAATTCGCAGAAGTAGTTTCTACCGAAGCCCCAAGGGTGTTGCATGTGGACGACTTGTTTTCATCGTGTGAAAACCAATGATAGTTTAGTGCTGGAAAACTTATCCATGTATTTTCTTACAAGATAGAGAAAATGTGAAGGTGGTCGTGATTAAAAATAAAATAAATTTTGAATTATGGAAATTAAAATTGTGCTTCGTTAGAAAAGACCATGCGATGACTCAGTGTTTTGTTAAAGAAAAATGTATTCTATGTCGGAAATTTTTTTCAGATTGCTCATCTTTTATAATGCGCATTAATCTGGTATTAAACAAACTTCGCATATTATTCAACCCTAAAAAGCCCAACCTGTCGTTTTATATTGTACGCTCCTAAAAGTGAGTAACTTTCTTATATTTGTTGACCCCGCTTTTAAGTTCTAATTGATGCTAAAGAATCTTTAGTCGGTCAATTTTAATTTTAAGTTTTGAAGGCGTCAAAAAACTTATGATATATAATCAATTGGTGGGACTGTGAAGCCAAGAACACATCACTCCATAGAATTAAGCTCTCTCTCTAAGTTATGATATATAATCAATTGGCGGGGCTATGAAGCCAAGAACACATCACTCCATGGATTTAAGCTCTCTCTCTCTCTCTCTCTCTCTCTCTCTCTCTCTCTCTCTCTCTCTCTCTTATATACATGTATATAATATATATGATATATTTTCCCTATGAGCCGAGGAGAGAGGGAGAGAGAGAGGGGACCAATAATGCATGTAACCGGGTAATTAAGGGTTTAGTACATGTTTTAGATATAATTCATTGAAAAAAAGTGTAAATGAAAAGTAAATGTTTATAATCGTGCATTCCCACTAACAGAAAATAAAAGATATGATAGAGAAAAGGGAGAGGGAAAAAATACAAAGTCGCCACGTGAAAGAAGTGAAATGCTCATACCAAAAAAGAAAAATCATATTGTTAAACAGATTACTATGGTTCTAATCTCCTTGTGAATTTTTCATTATGATGTTACCAAATTATGGAAAACTCGTCATTTTTTTTCCTTAATCGTAGACCAATAGAAGACAAAAAGAAAAGAGGGACATTTGCTTTAATCCAAGGTAAATAGGAAATACATTGTTGATAGAGAGCACGTAATGTCTGGGTGAACTTCACACGATTCAGAAAACAAAATGTTTAAAGAACGCTTCTAGAGGGGATGCCTTCTTGCTGCACAAAAAGATGTAGATAAACAGACGAAAGACTGGATGGAAAGCACGTGCTCTCCGAACGATTCCGCTCATTGATCGCGTACTTTGGATATGCGATCAATATAGGATTTAAGTGGCAGTTACAATGGTAAAACTTCGCAGCAAGATGACGATGATGATCTGCCGAAGGGTGCTAAGGTAATAGTTGATAATCGGAAATGCTTGATAAGAGAACGATGGTTTGATGCATAAAGTATAATTTTTAGTAGATTATGTAATGTTAATTAATGATTATTGACTCCTTCACTATTTGAAAAGTAAACTAAAGCAACTTGGTTAATGGATTAGTTGGTGCACCTGACCTTTTTCTTGTTTAGCCCAAAGCATGTGCTTTGTTTTCCTTATTGAACGGACAAAATTAGTCGCCTTTGATGTCTTTACATGGTCATTCACATTGAAGGAGGAACCGATAATCTTCTCATATCTTAAACATATGCAAATTTTCAGCAATGTAACCGTCACGTAAAAGCCTACATTGATCGCATATTCTAAAGCAAAAACAAGGACAATGAAATCATAGAGATTCTAATAATATATGAATGTGTGAAAAGCCAACACAACACTCGTAAGTAATGAAGTTTTTGACAAAAATACATGTGAGCTCTAAGTTGGTTGTATGAAGAAAAATCACATTTATCCTCTGTTTTGGATGCCCACAAGAAAAGTCTGGATCCGAAGAAAAGGGATAACAATTGACAAAACAGGCACTCTTGGACAAAAAACTATTTTAGTTTGATTTGTCTAAACTTTGGTGTGCATCCCTTGAAAGTCTTGGTCCTTTTTTTTTTAATTCTTTTTGGTAAGTGGACGTCTTGGTCCTCCTGGAATTCATAGTTTTCTCTTTCCATTAGCTCACTTTACTTTACTTCACCATAACACTTTGTTGTTCTCAACAGTGATTGATTCACCCATGGCCATTGGGGAGATCGTTTTGGGTTCCTTCTTTCAAACCTTGTTTGACAAGTTGAGTTCTTTGGCATCGACTATGCGCAACGGGAAGGAACTGACACCACCATCCTTGATGACTGGAAGAGGATGCTAGTCACAATCAATGCAGTGGTGGATGATGCAGAGGAAAAGCAACTTAGCGGGAATTGTCTAGTGAAGCTGTGGCTCGATGATGTTAAGGACTTGGCCTTTGACATAGAAGACTTGCTCGATGAGTTAGACATCAAAGCCACTCAAGTTAAGTCGGAGGTAGAATCTAGAACAAGTAGAGGTCAATGGAAAAGGAAGTTCTTTTCTTTTACACAACCAGGCTCACTCGTGTCTGACACTAAGGCCCAAGATATCAATGGTAGGTTTGAAGCGATTGTCAAAAGGAGGGATTATCTAAGCTTGAGAGACAATGTTGTGGACAGATCCAACTACAACAACAAAAGGGATCCCACTAGTTCTCTGCCGGAGCCTTGGTTTGTCGGCGGGAGAAGGAAGAAATGGAGATACTCCAACTATTGATCCGTGAGGTCAAAAATTCTGATGCCACACTAAGCATAGTCCCCATAGTTGGGATGGGCGGTGTTGGAAAGACGGCCTTGGCTCAGCGGCTATATAATGATGCCAAAGTGAATAGTTGTTTCGAGAAGAAAGCACGGGTTTGTGTGTCAAATGTTTTTGATGTTCTTCACATAACAAAAATTATTTTGCGGTCAATCACTGGGTTGTCATGCCAAGGTGAAGATCTTAACGAGCTTCAAGTTAAGTTGAAGGGCAATCTATTTGGGAAGAAGTTTCTTGTGGTTTTAGATGATATGTGGAATGAGAAATATGAAAAATGGACTGCCCTCTTAAAGCCATTTGAAGCGGGGGCTAAGGGGAGTAAGATCATCATCACGACTCGCAACCTTGCTGTTGTTTCCATAACTAGAGCATCACCCCGTCATTTGAAGGAATTGTCCCTTGATAATTGTACAAGCTTATTAGCCTTTCATGCTCTTGGAGCAACAAATTTTGAGAGCCATCTGGATTTTAAAGCAATAAGTAAGAAAATAGCTGAAAGATGTAAAGGTTTACCTTTGGCAGCGAAGATGCTAGGTGGTGCCCTACGTAATAAAAGGAATCCCAGTGAATGGGAAGATACCTTAAATAACAGAATATGGGATCTTCCGATGGCGTAGAATGATGAGGTTCTCCCTGTCTTGAACTTGAGTTATGTCCATCTTCCTTGCCATTTGAAGAGATGTTTTGCTTATTTTGCAGTATTTCCCAAGGATTACGAAATTGAAAGAGATGAGTTGGTACTCTTATGGATAGCCGAGGGCTTTTTAGATAGACAAAAAGTAAAGGGCAATAATTTCAGATTAGGACGAAATTACTTTGATGAGTTAGTATCCAGATCATTTCTTCAACAATCAAGTGTCAACACATCTAAGTTTTCAATGCATGATCTTTTGAATGATCTAGCAAAGTCAACTGCAGGAAGTGCATACTTTAGCTCGAGGAGTCTCACTTGGTAGCTAATGAAGAAGACACATCTCTTGGGAAAATTCGTTATGCATCATTCATCTCATCGCATTTTGCTACACCAAAATGCTTAAGAGAACATCACCGAATGAAGGTACTAAGAACTTTAATGCTACTGCATAATGGATTTAGAGGGGACACTTTCTCTATTTCCAACAAGGTGCTACATGACTTGCTAATGGAATTAAAGTACTTGAGGGTGCTCTCAATATGTCATTGTGACATTGTAGAGGTACCAAATTGCATTGGTGATCTAAAACATCTAAGATATCTCAATTTCTCGTACACTAATATCAAAAGGCTACCTGAATCAATTGTCAGCTTGTGCAAATTACAAGTTTTGATTTTAAGAGGTTGTCAAAAACTTTCAAAGTTGCCTCAAGGCATCACAAAATTGGTCAATTTACAGTTTCTTGATGTTAGAGATACGAGAGGTCTTAAAGAGATGCCATTGGGTATCGGTAATTTAAAAAATCTTATTATCTTGTCCAAGTTTGTGTTACGACCACAGAAAGGGTCACAGCAGTTAAAGGAGTTAAAGAATTTGCCACATCTTCAAGGAGAATTATTCATATCAGAATTGCAAAAGGTGGAAAAAGTTAGAGATGCAATTGATGCTAATTTGCATCAAAAGCAAGGCCTTACCAACTTATCCTTGCATTGGGATGAAAATTTGGAAAATCTCCAGAATCATGAGCGGGAAGCACAAGTGATTGACTTCCTACGACCTCACATTGATCTTGAAAATCTCAATATTTTGAACTATGGTGGTGCAAAATTCCCGTCATGGTTAGGTGGTCCATCCTATTCTAAGATAGTGTCTTTGTGCTTGCGGAGCTATCCTAATGTTATATCACTTCCCCCGCTTGGACAACTACCTTCACCAAAGGAATTATCTCTTGAAGGTCTACATGCAATAAGAATGATAGGCTCTGAATTTTATGGAGATAAAAGGCCTTTCTCATCCTTAACAACTTTGAAGTTGAAAGAGATGTTGTCATGGAAGAATTGGTCTCCTTATGTTGGGGGCCCAAAAGAAGAAGCCTCATTCTCCTGTCTTCAACATCTTGTTGTCCAGAGTTGTCCTTCATTGATCAGGACATTACCTCGTCAACTTGATTGTCTCATAAAACTTGAAATCCATTCATGTCCGCATTTGAATAATTCAACGAATGAGGTTTGTTTTCCATCTCTTCGTGAGTTATACCTTGAGGATTGTAACAAGGAAATCTTAAAGAGCTTGGTCAACCTAACTTCTTTGATCATTCTCAAAATTGAAAATCTTGCCGAGCTTGTTTGCTTTGATCATGTGTTTATGAGGTGCTTGGTCAAGCTAAAAGAGCTTCATATAGGACGGTGTGACAAGCTTACATACTTGTGGCAAGATGAAAATATAATGCTAAATCTTACTTGCCTTCAAGAATTAGCCATTGAAAGCTGCCCTCGATTCACATCTTTTGTGGCAGGAGAAGGAGAAATAGAGCTGCCATGCAACTTTGAAAGGATGGAATTGAGTAATTGCATAAGTTTAGAAAAGCTTCCAAGCAAGATGCACACAGTCAAATGTTTGATCATTAGGAGGTGTCCAAAAATCTTGGGACCAACCATTCCTCTAGATGACCCTAACAACAATAACCCGATATCTCAACTTGAGTATTTGTGGATTGTAAATTGTGATTCTCTAATATCTTTTTTGTTTGCCAACGATAGACTTACTACTTTGAAGAAACTTTGTATTTGTGAGTGCGAGGGAGTGGAGTTAGTGGAAATGATCACCATAGAATCACTCAAAGAAATGACAATTGATGGCTTTCCAAATCTAGGAAGCCTACCACAGTGCCTTCACACGCTCCCCCATCTCACTCATTTGGATATAAGTAATTGTCCAGCATTGGAGATAGAGGAATTCCCTTCCCTTCCCATCACCCTATCATGTCTTATAATTAGTAATTGTCCGAAGATAAAGTCTCTACCAAATCAGTGGCATCATCTTACATCCCTCGAGACGCTATTCATCGAGGATTGCCAAAATATCAAATGCTTCCCTAAAGGAGGTTTGCCTCCCAATTTGCATCGCCTTTTAATAAGAGGGTGCAAGAATTTGAAGCAGCCAATGAGAGAATGGGGCTTGCACCTACTCACATCCCTCTGGTGTATGTTAATTGACTTTTGCATGGGAGGGGAGGGAGAGAAGATATGGTTTCCTTCGAAGGACAGGGATGCGTGGAGTCTTCTCTTTCCTTCCTCTCTATCGTATCTTCGCATTTGCAATATGTGGAATGTTGAAAGACTATCAAGTGGTCTTCTCAACCATCTCTCCTCTCTCAAACATTTATGGATCGACTCTGCCCAAAGCTGAGGTACTTGCCAGAGGATGGCCTCCTCCCTCCCTCCAAGAATTGTACATAGAGAAATGTGAGATTCTGAAAGATAGATGCTCAAAACTCACTGGCGACTATTGGCCCATTATCCAAGAAATCCTCTCATTGAGATAGATTGGGTGCGGATCCAATGAATTGATTCTTCCATGCACCGCCAGTTTTCTCGGATTAAGGGTAAGTTTTTGGTTTTGAAGGCATCAATTTTGATTCTGCCTCCTCTATTTGATGCGTAATACAAATTGATATTTTGTCATAAAGATATTTCCCATGAATTTCCAAAAACAACCCACCAAGGTCAACGAATGACAATTCGCTGGGGTTTTTTTTTTTTTTTTTTTTTTTTGTCCAGCAAACAAACTCAGTACTCATCCATTACTTCCAATTTTGACAACACGTCCTCTTCCTAGTATGCAAAGCTATCCAATGGGCATAAACATTTGCTTTTCACAAAATACGACTACAATTTAGAGCTGAAAATTGATCTTTAGCTGCTTGAATCCCAGCAGGAGCTTCCTTTAGTCTTTAGTTGTACTGCTTGCAAAAGTCGATGATATCCTTGGATACCACAGCTGCATCTATCTCCACTACAACCTTGGGCCAGCTTCTGTTTTGCCACTACAATGCTCTTTCCAACAAAAAGTAATTCAGCCTCCTCTGCAAATCTAACTTGCACCACCACACCCCTGCGGGTAACCATGTCCCCTGCCTAATTTGTGGCCACAATGCCTGTTGTTAGTTTGTTCGTAAAACATAGAAAAAGTGCTTTAGTAAATAGTTTGTTTCTTAAAGACAGTGTATTCATGCCTCAAAGTCCAATTCCATCTTCCCAACAATCCCAGCAACAGCATGTTTCATTTCTTTAATGTCAGACCATCGCAGTTGATATTCACAGAACCTAGCTTAGGTTTTACTACATGCCCTGCCTTTCATCCCTCCACTGATGACATAGCTATTTTATATTCTTGCAGGCAACACACTGCAAAAGAGTTTTTATTATATGCATTACCGATGGTCTCAGGACCTGGTGATTTATGGTTAAAAGTTGCTGCCTTCGGAGCTTTCCGGTTACACCAAGTGACAACAATCATTCTTAAGAGTTATCAGCCTGCACTAATCATTTGATCTCATGACCTCATATTTGTAAAATATCAAGCTTGAACCGATAAGTCACCATCACTGGTGATTAGTGGTCTCCCATATGTGTGTGTAACATAATCATAAAAATTATTCAGCGAAAACAAAATCATCCAAAGGGTCACTAATTGTTGAGAAAAGAAAAGCGAAGGATCCTGGTTCTTGCCTTATCTGTTCATTTTTTGTTGCTGTCGGGTGGGTATGCATATAATTCTTTTTGTCTGATTACTCTCATAGTTGTTCATTATGCACGGAAGTATTTTTATTCAGGACTAATTAATCGTCCTCTTCCAGGATTTTGGATAAGAAATATGAAAAATGTGGAAGAACCATCAATAGCGGAGGACATAAGATGCGTGGAGCCTCCTATTTCCTTCCCCTCTAACCTCTCCTTGGATGAAAAATATGAGGAACGTGAAAAGAATATCAAGTGGGCTTCGTAGGCATCTCTCCTCTCTCAAACAATCATATATTTTATAGTTGCCGGATGTCGAGGTACTTGACAGAGGACAGCTTCCATCCCTCCCTCCATGTATTTCGCATAATTCAATGAGAGATTCTGAAAGATCGATGCTCAAAACTCTGTGGTGATTGTTGGCACCTCATCCAAGAAATCCCACTCATCGTAATTGATCGAGTTCGGATTCAATAAGAAGATATCTCTCCAATGTCTAATCTTTGTTTTCAAAACAAATAATCGTACATGGACTTGCTCTCAGTGCAGGAATTATGATGCATGTAACACTGTTCATGAATCCTCCCATACCCGTGTACCCTTGGGAGTGAAGCTTGGGGTTATCGAGTGAAGAGCGAGGACGCAGAGATGATGAACACAACTGATCCGTGGGAGTGGCGTCAAGACGGTTGGTGCTAGGAGTTCTGGGATAGATGGAGTATATTACTTAGGAGCTTTGAAGGCGGGGTTGGCCTCCCGTGTACAAACTGGTCGAGAGCTTATGCCGCTCTTCTGATGAGGCCAGGGCAGGTCGAAACCGGTTGTTGAGCCTAACAAGGGCTACTATCTCGCTCGATGGACTAGACGCTCAAGCGAAGCTAGGCGTGGTACGATCTCGTATAAAAGGGCTATTCACCATATTGTTTACTGGAACAACTATAGAAAGAAGGCTAGCCTAGTGGGTTTCGCTTGCCAGGCGCCGCACGGGTTGATCCACAGCCAAGGAAACTACCGACCCGTGACACATGGATATGCTTGTCTTTATTGATGATATATCTTGAACTTTGTTTCATGCCCAAAACTTGCTTATCTTTCCACTTATGGAAATGCACTATGCTTTGCATGAGAATCATGAAGAATTGTTGCTCTTGTATTGATATTTTTCTGCAATTTCAGCGTTTGTTGTATTTTCTCTTCCAAATATCTTTTCTTAGGCCCTAGCTCATTGACCTGAAGTCTCTCAATTGTGCTTGCTTTGCAGAATATCCCACTGTCTTCTGAATTTGGCAAAATCTCTCCCGGTGATCAAATGCAAACATTGTTGAGGTAGGCAACTGATGTGCTTACGTTCATTTTTTGCAGCTTGACAAAAGAAAACAAAAGCTACTAATTTTGGTAGTTGTATTAATATGCTCTATACTTTTTTTTTGGTGACATGCTCTAAAAGATTTATCTGTATCATGATGTCAATTATCGAGGTCTACATTCAAAGTCAAACGAAGCAGCATTCATACCTCCAACAGCAGCAGCGACTGAAGAGATGCAAAAATTGGGGTTTTCGAGTTGGCAGATTACAATCCATTTCAATCTGATTTCCTTGTCGAAGTTAACAGTTCATCTTTATTCTATTTAACTTCCCACGCCATCTCAGAGAGCATTTTCTTTTTCTTTGTCGTAAAGGAAAGATCGAGGGGAGCAATCAAGGAGACTATGCTCTGTTACCATTTTGAGTAATCGTAAAAGTTTCACGTCTGCCGTCAAATATTTCAGATCGCGAGAAGGTCATCGTCCAATACCACTCGCAACCTAGTTATCTCGGGTAGCCAAGTCTCTTCATCCAATACCAAGCTGCCAGAGCTCCCATCACGGGCGAGGCAAGATATAGGCGCTACCATGACTAATGGATTATCATCGTCACCTCGCGTTTGTGGAATATCAGTTCGTACCGTCAGGCCACCGTCGCTGGTGTTCAGTGGTCCCCTATAGTTCTGCGTTAAGAAAATCATGAAGTCTATTTAGGATTAGCAAAATCATCAAAACAGTTTCATTTTTACATGCAATAATTGACTTGAACATGCATGTTTCGAGAATACCTAATTGCCTCTTACCAATAAACCGCTCTAAGAAAAACATCTGAAGGAAATGTCGTCTATGAAGGTGACATTAAGCAGCGCTGCTGATGGCAACGGCTTGGCAGTGGCCGAGGGACGGTGGTGCACTCTCCCGCCCCATTCTCGCTTCTTCTTCTTTTTTTACCTTTTTCAAGTTCTTGCTGTTTTTTCTTTTTATTTTTCTCTTTGCTTTTTTTTTTTTTTTTATTGAACTTAAATTTGAAAAGATACATGAAATCTAGACATTATTCATTAGACAAGTATAAGAGAGATTATTGAATGAAAAATCACGGCACGATTAAGCAAGAAAAGAGTAGGACAAAAATGATAGTAACGGTCAATTTTTAAGCGTGGCATGTAATGCATGGGGAAATTCTACTAGTAATGGAAAAACAAAGGCATTCACATAGGGATGAAAGAGGAGGGATGTGAGAAGTGATGTAACAATGCCAATTTGCATCCTGCAAACTCTATCTTTTTCATTTGCTCTCTTTCGCTTCTGCTTCACTTTATAGACAAACAAATACATGATGTCCAATAAAGTCTTGGCCTTCTTGAGTTTATCGTTTATCTGCATGAACAAAGTACTTGTGGACAGAAAGCATCCTTGAAAGTCTTGGTCTCTGTTTAAACTCTTTGGTAGGTGAAAGTCTTGGTCTTACGGGACTTTAAAGTTGTTTATCTCCATCAACTCATTATCACTTTGCTTCAACATAACCCTTGATTGACTCTACGGTTATTGATTCACCCTTACAGGGCAGGCATATCTTCATAGAAAATTTATCTTACGAATGTTTTGTTGGTTTTTCTTTTCTTTTTTTTTGAGTATAGTTTTCACGTGGTATCCATAGCGTGAAAAATTTGCAACAAAATGGGCGGCAATGATCTGTTGAAGGGTGCTGAAGCAATTGTTGATGATCGTGAAGCACTTGATAGGAGAATTGTGGTCCTTTGAAAAGAAAAAGTTAACCAAAGCATTTGCTTGATGATTAGTTGGTGATATATGAATTGTTTACTATTTCCAGAGTAAAATTAAGCAAATTGCTTCATGGATTCATTGGTGTACCCGACTATTTTCCTTGTTTAACCCAAATCATGTGTTTCTATTCTCATTATCGAACGGTCAAAGTTAGTTGTCTTTGATGACTTACAGATATATAATAGAAGTAAGATGCCACTTTTAGGTGGATTGTCTACATTTATTTCAATTGGTGCAAGTTGCACAAAGATGCTTATATGTCAGTCCTATTAATTGTGGTCTGAGTTATAGATATAAAAGGTATAGTACAACTTCAGCAGTTGTCCTCCTTTTTTGGCTTGTTCAACTGACGTGTCTATGGAACATTGCCACACAGGCTAGTTCATGCATCACAACCGAGCTGGCTTATGTTTAAGAATTGGTCAGGTTTTTCTCTAGTGTGGACTCTTTCTTCATGTTTTCTAACTTCCTGAATGGAATTGGTTGAGAGAGTTTCTACTGGTGAATTTACTATAGGAAGTTTAGGATCGAAGTAAACCATAAGATATTCCATTATCTTCTCGCAAGACTCACAGAAATCTTAGTATTTTTCTTTCAAGGTCTCAGATTGTTTGCTCGTTTCTGACATGTTGCAAAGATGTTTCTGAATTGATGTGATAATGTCCACATTTTGGTGGTTCAATACCTATAAACAAGAGGACGGTGGCATCTTTGGCTGCGTTTGGTAACGCTTTGTTCTTTTTTTGTTCCGGGAACAAACAAAAAAGTGTTTCTGTTAAACAGTTTTTGAACAAAAGAACACGTTTGGTAAGTGTAAAACAAAACTGTTCTTGAAATAAAAAAAGAATAGAAACATGTTTGGTAACTACAGCTAATTATTGTTCCTAGAATAGAAAAATAACGAAACACGTTTGGTAAACCGTACAAAATTTCTGTTTTTAATTTTTTTTTAAAAATGCCTTTTTCTAAATAAAGTTTAAACGAGATGAGAATTATCATTCTCATGAAATGCTCATTAATTTTATTTTGTTCATGGTGAGTGAAGGCAAATTTAAAATTTAAAGTTAGAATCAAATTTTTTTCAAGTGCTTTTTTTATTTTTGATTTTTATAACATTTAAACTTGATTGAATTCTCATTCTCATGAAATTGTCATCAATTTAATTTTGATAATGGTGAGTGAAGAAAAATATTTCCCACATAATCATATATACATACTTAAAAAAAATTATAAGTAAAGTTCGTACAATAAGAAATACAAAAAAAAAAAAAGAGTACATCTCAACATGAATCATTCCATACATGACATCACAATAATGAAGCATTATAGTTCATTGTTCAACTTCATCACAGTAAATACTTAAAAACAATATTACAAAAGTTAACAAATCTCCCGCATATTGTGATCCCTTGCCATTTTATTTGCAATACTTATCCTAAGCATGTTCATCCCCAGATTCCTACTCATGACTAGGATCTCGCAACCTCCACTTCGTAGGTCCAAATGGATACTCCGAATCTCCATAAATGGAAAAATTTCTGTCCATCCTATCTTGATCACGAATGTAATTATGAAGAGCACAACATGCAATTACAACAAGTGCTTGCTTCCTAATTGTAAATTGAGGCATATGTCTCAAAATGATGAAGCGATTCTTTAATGCCCCAAATGACCTCTCAATTACATTTCTTAGTGAAGAGTGCTTGTAGTTGAATAACTCTTTTGCTGTTCTTGGCCGTCTCCCACTCCCTCTATATTCGCCGAGATGGTATCGTTCCCTTCTAAATGGAGTTAAAAATCCCTAAGTGTTGCATAACTAGAATCACACACGTAGTATTTCCCTACAACATGATATATATAAATTTGTTGTGATATTCAACCATAATATAATCACAAATGTCTATATAAACAAAATAAATACCAGGTGGTGGTCGAGGAAATTGCAATCGAGGAGTTTCAAGTGCCGCCGAAAGCACTCGACAATCATTGCGATCCTTCCCATCCAAGATAGACAAAAGTAAACTTCATATCAAATGAGCAAACACACAACACGTTCGGGTGGTAGTCCCTCTCCTGCCTCTAAATCGAACCTGCCGGACATTGGGATAATAGCATTTATATGGGTGCCATCCATAACACCTACGCAGTCCTGTCAATTTATTGCCAATATAAGATTATATAAGATTATGAATAACATGTATTTGACGATATAAAGTCGATATAGAAATCATACCTTGAAGTAGCGCTATGACTAGGATCCATAAGAATTTCTTGTGGGATGACATCAAAGGACGGTGGTTTGATTATCTCCTTTGCAAGTTGGATAATTGCTTTCAACACTTTGTTGAAATACTTGCTGATTGTTTCTCCGTGAATGTTGAAATCTCTCACATAAATCTCGGTTTGAGCTCGGTTTGAGCTACCGTGACAAACCAAAGATAAGAATATCCCAATTTGTTCATCTACTTGAATATATCGACTATCTTTTAACCAACCTCTTACTCTCATCAAATCACATAAATTCAGAAAAAACATGCATCTCCATTCTGAAGGCTTCATATATCCTATCTGAATGTCCAGAAATCATCTCAATTATCCATTCGGATCCTAATAATTTGCTGTCCATAATAGGTTCTCTTGTATGCACGGACATCCACAATGGCAACCGTGCACAACCACGCTAGAAATATGCGAAGATCATCATCATCCAAGAATTGTTGAACTTGTCCTACCTGTTCACTACATATACTATCCGATCCCTCTTCCATAGTACCTATACGATCACAAAATTACAAACATCAATATAGATTTTGAAAGTATATCCAATAACAATCAATAACATAAGTCATAACATAATAGAAGATGCCATTATATGTAAGTAGCAAAAGTCTCAACACTAATGTCTTTAAAAACTAAATATTAATACATAACATAAAGTTATACAATCTTATGCAAGGTCTTTCAATCCATAATATATTTCCAAACATCTTTAAAGATGATAAAGAAGTCCATTTCTCCTTTCAGGGGTGGATTTAATGAAAGCCACCCTCCATGAGGCACTATCGCATGCTCGATCCACTTTTTGTTGTAAACTTCTTGGTCTATCTCGGGTATACTTAATAGAATATCCATCACAGCCTCTATGGAGAAAGGGTTCACAGGTGATGGCATAACCCCGGAAGTCGCAGAGCCATTACCAAATTGACTTGACTTAACTTTCAAAAAGTCTTGTATGGCTTTGCAAGTGTCATCAATACTGTTTTGGGTACTCTTCCTTCTCCTCTTAGTGTTTGGAGTCCTATCCAATCGTGTTTCCCACGAATTGAAGTTCCAGCATCGTCGATGGGAAGACTCCCTCATCGTCTGTGGTGATCACCGAAGTCATCTGTATGGCCACCACCAAAGATCAACATAGGCATTGCCACCACTGTTGCCACCGCATGCATTGTAACCACTGTTGGCACCACCTCCATTGCCATCACCGTTGTCAACTTCCTCCGACACTGTCGCATTTTCAGCATTGCCAAGGCCATATTCCCCAGTAGCATATGTACCACCAAATATAATACATAGCTCGGGATACTGGGGAAATCCATCCTTCCTGAATTTGGCCCACTCTACATTCTCCTACAATTTTCACAGCAATTAAATTTCAGCAATGTAATTATACAATGTAAAATATACATATATAATGACATCAAAATGACCAAAAAATTAGAAAAAAAATACCTTGATGTGATCTTTCCAGATGTTTGGATCGTCGACAGTAACTCTTTTATTGACATTATCCCAACCAAATTTAGACTGAGACATAAGTTTCTGAAAACTACCATACTGTTTTCTCAGTTTGTTCACCTTGTTTCTCAGCTGGACCATGGTATATTGGCACCCTGTTTGTCTAACGAATTCATTTTGGATATTCCTCCAACCTGCTTTGTTGAAAGTAGAAGAGGTCCGATTTCCCTTTTTGACCTCATCCACCAACAAACTGATAAATAGGTTGGTCACCGACTCGGTCCACTTTGCACTGAATTTTTGTGGCTCTAATGCCATTTAATCTTTGATCGGTTGAGCAGCATATGAGTTATCAGTTAAATCAATAACATAATACTATATATGCCATACATAAAAGCATTATCAAGAGATGCAAGCCAAGAAGACTTAACTTTAAAAAACGATAATTCTTGAACTAACTTGTGTAAAACAGATCATAAGTTGCATTTGAGCTACAAGAACTACATGCAACCTATGACTAGCAATGATCAACCAACCGAATGCTCTCTCTCCAACCTATTTTTGAGCTATGTAATGCGAAATGATCAGCCTGAGCATTTCATTGTAATGCTACATACAATATGCAACCATGAACTTTTGTTTATCTAACAACATCTATAGTAGCTTCAGCACACAAAAGAATGAAATAAAGAAAGCACGTTGTTGGAGCAAGAATTATACTGGTCCAAGGTGACATTTTGGGGCCGCGATACATATTACTAATCCACGTACCAAAAGACCAATCGGAATTGCCAGATTTACGTACAATACTCAAGTTTGGAAACAAACGACAAATGAAAGAATTCAAAAGACAATGGAAGTGGAAACAGTTGAGGGGCACGGTCGAGCTCGCTGCTCCGAGCGAGCCACGGTCGAGCTCGCTGCTCCGAGCGAGCCACGGTCGAGTGACCTGCTCCGAGCGAGCCACGGTCGAGTGACCTGGTCCGAGCGAGCCACGGTCGAGCTGCGCCGCGCGAGCCACGACCGGCTGCGCCGCACGAGCCACGACCGTGGCTGCTGCCGAGCCAGCTACTCCGCCCGAGCCACGGTCGAGCTGCACCGCTTCGAGCGAGCCACGGTTGGCGAGCTAGCAGCTCGTCGATCGAGCCGGCGCGCGGCTCGCTCGCCCGGCGTGGCTGCTCGCCGCTCCGGTAAAGCAGCCACGGTCAAGCGAGCTACTCGGAGCTCGGCACGACCGAGCTGCGCCGCTCCAAGCGAGCCACGGTCGAGCGAGCTAGCAGCTCGCTCGACCGAGCCGGGCGGTGTGCTCGCTCGTCCGAGCCGGCGGCGCGGCTCGCTCGCCCGAGCGTGGCTACTCGCTCGCTCGGCGGGCAGCCCACGGTCAAGCGGCCGCTCCGGAGCTCGGCACGACCGAGCTGCGCCGCTTGAGCTCGGCACAACCAGGCTGCGCCGCTCCGAGCGAGCCATGGTCGAGCGAGCTGCGCGCTTGCTTGCTCGGCGAGCGGTTGCAGTGAGCGGGCGACTCCGCGACCGAGCGTCGCCCGATCCGCAGATTTGGGCGACGGCTCCTTGGGGTCGGCGTCGCTTGCTCGAGCTGCTCCGCCGAGCAACCACAGCGGCTCGAGCTCGGCGGAAGCGGATGCAAACGAGCGACGCTACTTGAGGCTCGAGCGAGCGTCCTGCGGTGGTCGGCAAGGTTCTTTGTTGCCGAAGGCCTCTTGAGCAGAGATGGAGGAGTAGCAGGGCCTACCTAGACTGGGAAGCTTCAGCCGATTGACGGAGCACCACCCGTCGGCGCCGGAGAGTGAGCGGAGTGGGGAGGCGCGGAGAGTCGCTGGAGGGGGAGTCGCCGGAGAGTCCGCCCGAGTGGGAGGCGCCGGAGAGGGGAGACGTCGGGGAGAGAATGAAAGCTTCGCACGGGCACGAACGAGAAGTGTTCCCGTTTTTGTTTCAATTTTGTTCTTTATTTTTGTTCTTTTTCGGTTTGTCGAAGTGTTTATGGAGAAGAGAAACAACTTTTTGTTGTTTCTAATTTTTGTTTCAATTGTTCCAAAAACGAAAAAACAAAAAAGAAAGAAACGCAAACAAACGTCATTATCTTCTTTGCTTTTTCTAATCTGGAAACTGTCTTTCTGTTTAGGAGAAAGATCTCTCTTTCCTAAATATTTCCTCCTTTCTCCGTAGTCCACTTTTTCATTATCATGCAATCTACACTTAATCACCTTCTTAGGCTACTTTTACATCATTCTATAACTTTGTTTTCTTCTGTAGGTAATTGGGGTCATTGATATCAGCAGAACTAAGGAGAAAGGTCTGTGATGAGGTCAGTTAATGCTACTCTTCTTCTGTCTAGGTCACTTGGTTGAAACTTTGCTTCGAACCAAGTGATGTGATAAGACATCCTATCTTGAGCTCTTAATTAGGATTTTTCTATTTGCGTACAGTTGGACGAGCTAGGGCAAATTTACGAGGAACTGCCTGAATTTTTGGAGGAGGTTCCCGTCATTTGAAGTCTCTGATACATCAATTGTAATGTAAGGAGAAATGAGTCCACATAAATGTTTGTCTTGATTGAAGTAGTGCATCCAGGTGACATCTCTGGAGCTTGCGCATATTCCTGACGTGTTTAAGGACAAACATGTTCCATGTATTGTCTATATTCAACAAGTAGGTATGCCTGCATTTTCTTGACCAGATAGTGCTTGTTAAGTTCTATTTGTCTTACCTACATTTTTTTATGTCATTTCTTTTTTTATTTTGATTCATCTGTCTCGAGTATACTATCACTAGATGCTATATGTAGAGGTGGTCAAAATTGATTGCTAATGCGTTGGGCTTGTAGCTTCTGATCAAAGCAAAAAAACTACTACTCAAATTAGATTGAAGGATGAAAAAATTGTCATTTGTTTTTCATTTTCTAACTTTCCAGGCACTTTGATTGATACTGGAATCTTAATGAAGATTTCACCTCAAGGGTATCTCTAGATCATCCCATCATGTCATCAGCATATATTAAGGATGCAGCAGCTATATCATTGGAATATCGTTAGACCTGAATTAGGATAGCTCCTTGTAGTACCAGTTTCAGCTGGGAAGATTAGACATGTTGCTGCAGATTTTGAAAACTAAACCAATATATTCTATAGTGGTGTCACAAATTTACAGATTAGAAAATGAAGTATCCTGACATTAAAATAAGAAATTCTAGAAACAATAGAAGATTCCTCGGCTGAGTTAAACTTTAGGAAACTTTATCCTTATTATTATGCCAATTTCCCTTGATTCTCTCTCTTATCACTGTAGAATTCTCTTTAGACCTACAGATTAGTTTTTCATATGATTTATCAATTGAAAACTGTCAATTATTTCTATTTTTATTTTCAGGGTACTTGATGTGCATTCTTGAAGAGAAACTTAATGAAATGACCTTAGCAAGGCTTGAAGATTTTGAATATGTTGTGAGTTCATTCTCCTTTAAATGCATAAGTCATCCAATTGCACAATGAGGATGAGGCTGAATATGATGTCGATGTGTCTGCTGATTTGGATAATACCAATTATCTGGTAGCCGAAACCAGATGGATGACTCAATAAATTCACTTATTGAGAGTTTCTAGGCCTTGATTGCTATTGTTGCTAGCTTGGAAATCATCCACTATGGGATTTGGAATTTTTTAGGTATGCGGTGTTCTTTTTCCCTACTCTAACCTTTTGTACCATGAAGCAGAAGAATCCAATGACATACCTTATGGAACACTGCTGATCTTTTATAGGCAAAAAGGGTTCCTGCTGAATGTTGTGCAACGGGAGGACCTAGCATTGCCAAATAGAAGTGGAGATTGCAGCTGTGAAGTCCCCAAATGCTTGCAACTAGATTCGTCAGAGAAGGAGATGGATGTGAGTTTGACATCCGAATTTTTTTTTAGGTATATGCCGTTGGTACTTTTTTTTTTTAGTCTGATATAGCAAAACTAAGTTTGCTTGTAAACTTAAGAGTGATTTGGAATCTCACAATGCTGACTTATAACATGAGACACAGCTTTTCCTTAAAATCTTACCTAATGGCGGGACTGAGCAATTGTTGCATAATTTACCCTGAAAATGAAACCAAAAAATGAGACTAAAAAAAAAAATCTGTAGAACGTGAAATCGACTCCAGAATCTGTGATAGGATAAGTTCCGGATTTTTGGTTTTGATAGTAGGTTTCAGGTTTCAAAAAATGAAGAACCTGTACTCGAGAGTAGATTCTGAAACCAGTAGATAACCGAAACCGCTTACCCCTATTTATTACAGTGGCTCTCTTTGGCTTTAGTTAATGACAGGCTTCGTAATCTTTATAATTCCCTGTCCTTCCTAATTCTAGAGCAATAAAGATGAGTCGTCGTCATCACCTGACAACAATTTATGGGACCGTACGGCGCGTCGACCAAAAGAATATCAGCATCCATGGTACCCTTTAAAAGACAACTTTTGTCAAAGGATTCAGTGCGAAACAAAAGCCACTAGAAGATGATGGAAGAAGAATTGTAGCGAGGGTGAGCGCTGAGTTCGGCAGAGCTCCGGCTCAGTTCCTGACGTCTCTCAGCCTTTGCTCCGACTACAACGGCTCCTCCTGCTCGGCTCCTCGCCGTTCGATCGCTAAAGCCAACTTAGCCAAGTCCTCTCTCTCTCTCTCTCTGTCTCTCTCTCTCTGTCTCTCTCTATGGTTTTCGGGTTTCGGTTGAATGAATCGAGCTGAGCTCTCTGTTTTTTCTTGAATTTCCAGAGGAGAGGCTTCTTCGTCGACTTTCCTCCTTCTCAGTTTCTCTCGATGTTCTGGACCTTGGTCGTTGCTGATAGTAATGACTGTAAGTGAATCGCTGCTTGAAGATGGCGTATATTAGTTCTTTACCAGGAGGCGTTTCACCAGTTCGACAGAATGCCTGACTCAGTCAAAGATAGTTAATTCCTATTGCATTCCGTTTACCAACGTTTTGATGTCCCATTGAAGTTACACTGCTCGTGTCTTACTGCATTTCCAGTATCAAGTTGATTGAAATGCTATTGTGTGTGCTTTTAGTATGTCAAATACTGGTCACGTGCATTTGATGTTCGCTGTTTATGCGTGCATTTGCTGTTTCAACTGACGTTGAAGATATACAGGGTTTCTGGTACGGATGACGTACGTATGATGTTATATATAAGTTCTTGAGGAGCAAAAATAAGTACAGTGAGGTGGCCAAGTACAGTGTTTTATGGATATTGATTTCTCATCAAATTGCCATCGTTTCCAGCCTTGAACATAATAAGGGTGTTTTCTGGTCGCTTTTGTTCACATGGGGAATGTGAGGATTTCAATCTCATTTCAGTAGTGTTTTCTTCATGTGAACATATAAAAAGATGCCGCATGGATGTTACATCTTTTTCCATCAATTTGATGGGGGCGATTCAAGGCTTGAAACACATAAAATTGATAGTATTCCATATTGCGCAGATTCGAGTCAAGTGAAGCCATTAGTTGTCTGGTGTTACTTAAGCGTTCTCGGACCTCCTCAGCATGTATATCCTCCATGTAGGTGACGCTTTGGATTCATTATGATTTTATATTGGATTATCACATTCTTATGCTTGAGGCGTGCTTAATTTGTCCTAGTAGCTTGCTGTGCGTATGTATTTGTGCAGTGAATGATATACTTGTATTTGTGGCTGGTGGGGTCTTCGCTTTGTTGAAGTGGTTATTGGCACTTGCTGTTGGGTCAATGTGGGTGTCGCTGTTAATTTTTTCTCATATAGGACAATAGTGCATGGATGAATGTTGCTTTCTTTGAGGTAAAGAAGTTGAGTATTCTGAGCTAAATCTTCAGTGCACCATGTTGACATCTTCTCAGCTTGCCCTTCATGCTTTGAGATTGTAAAAATATCAGCCCTCGCATATTGGTGGTGTAGTTGATCGTTCATCCTTAAAAGATAACATAAAAAATAAAAAAAAATTATAAAAATTTATATAAAAAAATGCTAAGAACTTACAAGTTTCAATTAGGTAGTTGAGCCTTGAAGAATAGCTTTATCCACTATTGGATGAGGTGGACTCCACATGAAACCAAGCCTTGGGTAAAAATAGTACTTGGCACGGTTATTGCACTTAAGTGAGAAATCGTGAATCCTAGAATTCATTTGAATTCCCCTCCATAAGCTCATTTTCACTTTGCTTCACCTTAACACCTTTGTTGTTCTCTACGGTGATTGATTCAACCATGGCCATTGGAGAGGTCGTTTAGGTTCCTTCTTGGCTTCCTTCTTTCAAATCCTGTTCAACAAGTTGACTTCTCTCGCATTGTGCCATGTGCAACGGGAAGGAATCAGCACTACCCTGCTCGAGAAGTGGAAGGCAATGCTGGTCACAATTAATGGAGTGCTGTCTGATGCAGAGGACAAGCAACTCGGCGATAACCCTCAAGTGAAGTTGTGGCTGGACGATGTTCAGGACTTGGCCTATGACATGGAAGACTTGCTCGATGAGTTTGCAATTAAAGCCACTCAAGTTGAGTTGGAGGCAGAATCCAACACAACTAGAGGTCTGGAGAAATGGAAGTTTTCTTTCTTTGGCCAATTGCGCTCGCTCACGTCTGAAAACAAGGAACAAGAAATCAATGGCAGGTTGAAAACAATTATCACTGGAAAGGCTCATCTAAGCTTGAGTGAGAATGTTGCAGACAACCTCAACTACACAAGCAAAAGGGATCCCACCCCATCTCTACCGGAACCTCGATTTTTTGGTAGGGAAAAGGAAGAAGCATATATACTTGAACTATTGATTGGTGAAGTTGAAAATTCTGATCCCACACTGAGCATAGTCCCCGTAGTTGGGATGGGCGGTATTGGAAAGACAGCCTTGGCTCAATGGCTATATAATGATGCCATAGTGAATAGATATTTCGGGAGGAGAGCATGGGTTTGTGTTTCAAATATTTTTTATGTTCTTGACATAACAAAGACTATTTTGCAGTTGATCACTAGCTTATCCTATGAGGGCGAAGACCTTAACGGGCTTCAAGTTAAGTTGAAAGACAATCTATCTAGAAAGAATTTTTTGGTGATTTTAGACGATGTTTGGCATGGGAACTATGAAAAATGGACTAACCACTTAAATCCATTTGAAGTAGGTGCCAAGGGAAGCAAGATCATTGTTACGACTCACAACCTTCCCGTTGTTTCTATAAGAGGAGCTTTGTTGTATCCTTTGGAGGAGCTATCCCTTGATAATTGTACAAGCTTATTAGCCTTTCATGCTCTTGGAGCAACAAATTTTGAAAGCCACTCAAATCTTGAAACAATAGGCAAGCAATTAGCTGAAAAATGTAAAGGCTTGCCTTTGGCAGTGAAGATGTTGGGCAGTGCCCTATGTAATGAAAGGAATCTAAATAAATGGGAAGCCATCTTAAATCAAAAAATATGGGATCTTCCGAAGGGAAAAAAAAGATGAGGTTCTCCCAATTTTGAAATTGAGCTATGCCCATCTTCCCTCTTATTTGAAGAGATGTTTTGCTTATTGTGAAGTATTTTCCAAGGATTATGAAATTGAGAGGAATGACTTGGTACTCTTATGGATAGCAGAGAGCTTTTTAGATGGGCAAGAAGCAAAGGAGAATATCTTGAGACTAGGATGGGATCACTTCGATGAGTTAGTATCGAGATCATTTCTTCAACCATGGGTTCATTCTTAACCACTTTGAAGTTCGAGGAGATGTTGGCATTGAAGGATTGGTCTCCTCATACGGGGGCCAAGAAGAAGTCACATTCTACTGTCTTCAGCATCTTGTTGTTCGAAGCTGCCCTTCATTGGTCAGGACATTCGCTTGTCAACTTGATCGCCTCATAAAGCTTGAAATTCATTCATGCCCGCATTTAAATAACTCAACTAGTGTGGTTTGTCTTCCATCTCTCTATGAGTTATTCCTTGAGAATTGTAACAAGGAGATCTTAAAGAACTTGTTCAAACTAACTTCTTTGACCATTCTCAAAATAAAAATTTCGGCAGAGCTTGTTTGTTTTGATCATGGGTTTATGAGTTGTTTGGTCAAGTTAAAGGAGCTTCATATAGGATAGTGTGACAAGCTAACATACCTGTGACAAGATGGAAATAAAATGCGAAATCATACTTGCCTTCAAAGAATAGTAATCAAAATTTGTTCTCAATTCACATTTTTTGTGGCAAGAGAAGGAGAAATAAAGATTTCTTGCAATCTTGAAAGGATGGAATTGAGGGATTACACAAGTTTAGAAAAGCTTCCAAGCAAGATGCAAAACCTCAAAGATTTGCGGATTCAGAATTGTCCAAAAGTCATGGGACAAACCATTCCTCCGAATAACTTGACGTCTCAACTTGAATCTCTTGAGATAGGTAAATGTGATTCTCTAACATCATTTCCCTTTGCCAAGGGTAGACTTGCTACTCTCAAGACATTTTATATTTACAAGTGCAATGGAGTGGAGTCGTTGGAAGAGATCATCCTAGAATCACTAAGTTCTCTGACTATTGATTGATGTAAGAATCTCAGAAGCTTACCACAGTGCCTTCACACACTTTCCCATCTCACTCGTTTGGGAATATATGACTGTTCGGCATTGGAGATAGAGAACTTCCCTCTCCTTCCCTCACCCTGTCATATTTTTGTGTTTATAATTGTCTGAAGATAAAGTTTCTACCAATCAATGGCATCATCTTACATCCCTCCAGGAGCTATATATTATCAATTGCCAAAATATCAAATGCTACCCCAGAGGAGGTTTCCCTTCCAATTTGCTACGGCTTACAATTGTAGGGTGCGAGAATCTAAAGCAACTGTGAGAAAATGGGGCTTACGCCTGCTCACGGCCCTTGTGTCTCTGGAAATTGATGGCAGCATGGGAGAGCAGGGAGAGAAGGGGTGGTTTCCTTCAGAGGACGAGGATGCATGGAGTCTACTCTTTCCTTCCTCTTTAATTACTCTTCAGATAATAGAAATGAGCAACGTGGAAAGACTATCGAACAGTCTTCGCAACCATCTCTCCTCTCTCCAAGATTTTGGGATTGTAGATTGCCCGAAGTTGAGGTACTTACCAGAAGATGGCCTCCCTCCCTCCCTCCAATCATTGTGGATCAAAGAATGCAAGATTCTGACAAATCGATGCTGAAAACTCATTGGCATCCAAGAGATCCCTCTCATCTACATCGGCAACGTTCGGATCCAATAAATTGAAATTGATCTCACCCGATCCGTTATAAAAGATCTGTCTCTGTTGACTACTTTTTTCTTCTTCAGGCAAGTCTTCCAACTTCTTCTATTCTTTCGCTTTCATTTGCAACTGCCACAATTTGTTCCATCTAAAGTCAGTTTTCTAGGATTCGGGTAAGTTTTTGGGTTTTAATACATCATATTTCATTCCGTTCTTCAATTCGATTCTTAATAGGGATTGAATTTTTTTCCCACGGTGATGTTTCACATTGAATTTCCAGAAACCAGCCACTGACATTTGGGTTTGTGCTCACGTCAGCTTTTTCCTTTTCTTTTTGGCCAGCAAACCAAGTAGTTGGAAGGATGGGGATGTAGATCCCAAGTTTGACGATACGTCCTCTTCCTAGCATGCAAAGCTACCCAGTGGGCACAAAAATTTGCTCTTCGTGAAATACAACTAAAATTCAGAAATGAAAAATTATCATTAGCTGGTTGAATCGCAGCAAGACCTTCCTTTAGTCTTTAATTGCACTACTCGGCAAGCTTGATGATATCCTTGTATACTCCAGTTGCATCCATCTCCACTGGTACCTTGGGCCAGCTTTCGATCAGCCTCAGCGGATCTAGGTTGCACCACCAAACCCCTGCAGGCAACCATCTCCCCTGTCTAATTTCTGGCCACAATCCCAACAACAGCATTTTTCGATGTTAGACTCATCATAGTTAATCTTCACAGAACCTAGCTCAGGTTTACTCCACACACCCTGCCTTTCATCCACCCAATTATGACATAGCCCTCTTACATTTTTACAGGCAACACACTCCAAAGAGCTTTTCTAATCTGTATGAGTGACAGTCTTATCTGGTGATTTACGGTTAAAAGTGACTGCATTTTGAGCTTTCCAGATATACCGACAGATGTAGGCATTCATTCTTAAGAGTTATCAGCCTGTACCAATCATTTGATCTCATGACCTCACATTTGTAGAATATCAAGCCCGAACTAATAAGCCACCATCGCCAGTGATTAGTGGTCTCCCATACGTGTGGGCTAACATAATCATAAGAATTATTCGGCGAAAACAAATTCATCCCGAGGGTCACTTATTTCTGAGAATAGGAAAGTGAAGGGTCCAATTTCTTGTCTTGTTTATTCATTTTTTTTTTTTGTTGCTGTCGGGTGGGTATGCATATAATTCTTTTTGTCTAATCACTCTTATTGTTTGTTCCTTATGCAAGAAAGTAATTTTTGTTCAAGACTAATTAATCGTCCTGTTCCAATATTTTGGATAAGACATATGAAACATGTGGAAGGACCATCAACGGTGGAGGACATAAGATGCGTGGAGTCTCCTGTTTTCTTCCTCTATAATCTTTCTTTAGATGAGAAATATAAAGAAGGTGGAAAGACAATCAAGTAAACTTCGTAGGCATCTCTCCTCATTTAAACCGTTATATTCGATACGTTGGCAGAAGTTGAGGACTTGACAGAGGATGGCTCCCTCCCTCCCTCCATGTATTCAGCATAATTCGATGTGAGATTCTGATAAGATCGGTGCTCAAAACTCCGTGGTGAGTATTGGCACCTCATCCGAGCAATCCCACTCCTAGTAATTGATTGAGTTCGGATTCAATAAGAAGATTTCTCTCCAATGTCTAATTTTTGTTCTTCAGGTAACAATTCAGATTTCTTTCAGACCTCTTTCTTTCTTGCACACTTGTTGTTTAGCTATTGCTACTGCTCCAGGATCCATTTCTATTCCGAATCCTCAATCCGATGGTAAAAAGTTCATGTTTTTCCATGGACAAGCTTCACCAAAACTTCCACAGACCAACTCCTGAATGTCCAATGTTGACAATTGGGTTGCTATGTTTTGTTTGACGAGGAAGTACGCAATAAAATGGTTAAAATGCTAACGTGGTACAGCAAGTCAACCATTGTTTCATACAAGTGACTATTCCTCAAAACAAATAATGCTTTCATGTACTTGCTCACAGTTCTGAAATTATGATGCATGGATGTGCCTGTCTTTATTGATGATATATCTTGAAATTTGTTTGATGCCCAAAAGTTGCTCATCTTTCCACTTATGGAAATGCACTATGCTTTGTGAGGATCGTGAAGAGTGGTTGCTCTTATATTGATTTTTTTTTCTGCAATTTCAGTGCTTTTTGTACGTTCTCTTCCTAACATCTTTTTTCTTATGCCCCAGATGAGTGATAGTACACTCAACTGTGCTTGTTTTGCAGAGTATCCCGCTAACATCTGTATTTGGCAAAGCCTCTCGGGAGGAGCAAATGCAACTACTGTTGAGTTAGGCAACATGTGCTTATGTTCATCTTTGCCACTGGACAAAAGAAAAACAAAAAGCTATAAATTTAGGTAGGTGTACTAATATGCTCGTACTTTTATTGCGACATGCTCTAAATATTAATTTGTATCACAAGGTCTACATTCAAAATCAAATTAAGAAGCTTTCTTACTTCTAACAATAGCAGCTACTTTAAAGACGCAAAAATAGGATTTAAAACAGTGATTTTCGAGTTGGAGAATATGACAACTAACTTTGAATCAACCCTTCAATTTACATCCATTTAAATGTGACTTCCGTGTCAGAGTTCAAAGTTCATCTTTCTTCTATTTAAATTTCCACAACATCTTGCACCCACAAAAAGAAAAAAAAAAGAATCCCACGCCATCTCATGTAATATTTTCTATTTCTTTGTTGTAAAGGGAAGGCGGAGATGAGCAATCAAGGAGACTGTTATGACTAATCAAAGCAATAAACAAAACAAAAACCAGAGGCTATGGTCTTCGACAGAGGAAGATAGCACAGAAAAACAAAGCACAAGACTTGCATACATCAGTTCTCTTAGAAACTGTTGAGTCTGGTCCCTAAATACAAATAGTAACTGCTTACACACGTGCAACATATAACTGCACATAAACGTGTTAATTCACTTCCTAAAAATAATGAAAATACCAGCTGCATAATTTAACAAACTTAGCTATAAAAAACAAACAAAAGAAAAACCCAGAACAGAGGAACATTAGCAACATCGGTAGCACCGAGGCATAACACTCCAATAAACTCCTCCTTGGATCAGTTGCTGCTGCAAACTCCAATTTTCTCTCTTAATAACTCAAATCTTCTAGCTTGAAGTGGCTTTGTGAACATATCTGCAAGTTGATCTTCAGATCTACAATAAACCAGCTTAACTTCACCATTTTGTTGCACCTCACGTAGAAAGACCTTAACCTTGAAATGCTTGGTTTTGCCATGAAAAACTGGATTTTGTGATATTGCTAGAGCAGCTTGATTATCCACATTGATCTCAATAAAGCCACTGGAATTCAACGGCAAATCCTTCATTATCTTCTTTCAGCCACAAAGCTTGATTTGCAGCTGCAGTAGTAGCTATGAATTCTGCTTCTGCAGTAGATTGAGCTACAATGTCTTGCTTTTTGGAACACCAAGAAAAACAAGCTGAACCAAGACTAAAACGATATCCAGATGTGCTCTTCATGTCATCCATCAAACCAGCCCAATCACTCTCAGAAAATCCTTGTAAATTAAACTTTTGACCCCTCTGAAACTTCACACCAAAGAACAAGGTTCCTTTTAGATATCTCAAGACCCTCTTTGCTGCAATCAAATGTAGCTGACTAGGATTACTCATAAACCTGGATAAAACACTTACAGCAAATAGAATATCTGGTCTGGTTGCTGTAAGATACATGAAACACCCTATCAGACTTCTATACATCGTGGCATCCACTACATCTGTTCCATCATCCTTCTGCAGCTTCTCTCTAGCAGCCATAGGTGTATTAACACTTCAACACTCTTCCATCTGAAACTTCTTTAAAATTTCCTTCATGTATTTCCTCTGGAAAATGAAGATTTTATATGGACTTTGCTTAACTTCCAGACCTAAGAAATAAGCCATCTTTCCCAAGTCGACATATCAAAACCTACAAACAAACCTTGCTTAACATTCTCTATCGGTTCTGCATCATTTCCTATCACTAATAAGTCATCTACAAAGAGTGAACTCACTTAAGCTTTTACAAAGCCAAAATCCTGTAAGTATCGATCTATCTTTCCATACCGAGCTCTTGGAGCTTGCTTCAGTCCATATAGAGCTTTGCGCAGTCTGTACACACTTTCTTCTTGCCCTTTAATACTGAAACCTTCAGGTTGTTCAACAAAAATTTCCTCTTCAAGCTCTCCATTTAGGAATGCAGACTTGACATCTAACTGAAAGATAGGCCATCCCTTCTCTACTGCAACAGCTAACAGAAGTCTTATTGTATCCACCTTGCAACTGGAGCAAATGTTTCAAAATAGTCTACTCCCCATATTTGAGCATAGCCTTTCACAACCAGTCTTGCTTTATACTTATTGACGGAACCATCGAGTTAAGCTTTGTCCTAAACACCGACTTAACCCCAATCACATTCTTATCAAGTGGTCTGTCTACAAGTTCCCATGTATGATTTTTCTGGATCAGTGCAATCTCCTCCTGCATTGCTGCAATCCACCTCTGATCTTCTTTGGCTTCCACAAAATTAGATGGTTCGAGCACTGCCACATTGCTTCTTTCATAGATCTCAGCAAGTGACCTTGTGCCTCTCACTGGTAAGTCATCTATACTGTCTTTCAATCCCTTTGTAATTTCATTAGCCTCCACATCTGTTGTAGGTTGTTTTTCGAAGTGCTGCAGTTCAGCAATCCTTCCTTCCATCCAACTCCACTCATCTTCTTCTAAAAAGATAACATCTCTGCTCACAGTTACTTTCCTTATCATGGGATGGAAAATCCTGTAAGCTTTTGACTGAAGACTATATCCAATAAAGATCCTAATCTTTGCCTTTTTATCTAGTTTGTCCCTCTTAACATCAGGAACATGAGTATAACACAAACACCCAAAAACCTTCAAATTTTTTATAGAAGGTTTAACACCTTGCCAGATTTCGAAAGGTGTTGATTTCTCTAAGGCTTTTGGGGGTAGTCTATTCAGCAAAAACACAACAGTATTAGCTGCCTCAGCCCAGAACCTCTTAGGCAATTTCTTTTCTTGTATCATACATCTAGCCATCTCCATAATACTTTTGTTTTTCCTCTCACTAACCCCATTACTGTTGAGGTGAGTAAGGTGCAGAAACCGCTACACAATTCTGCTTGCTCACAAATCAGCTTAAACTTGTGAGTTGTATACTCAGATCCATTATCAGACCTAAGAGTTTTAATTTTCTTCCCACTCTGATTCTCAACTAAGGCTTTAAATTTCACAAACACATCAGCTACTTCAGTCTTAGCTCGCATAAAATAAATCCAACTCATCCTAGTCAAATCATCAGTGAAGGTAATAAAATACCTGCTACCATTGAGAGAGAATTTAGACATAGGTCCACACACATCTGTGTGAACTAACCGCAGCTTTTCACATGTCCTCGAGCCTTCTCCTTTGAAGGGAAATCTGGCTTGTTTGCTAAGAAGACAGGTTCTACACTGTGGAAGTTCTTCCTCCAAGCTTGGCAAATCATCTACCAAGCTATTGTTCTGCATAAATAGCATACTCCTCCTATGAACATGCCCAAGTCTTTTATGCCATAGCTCTGCATTTTCTTCTTTGCATTTCAAAGTCATCTGTTGCATCTCTTGTGGCTTGAACATAAAAATTTTCTCCCTCATTGGAATTCTCAACACTTCTTTGCTATCTGCATTATTAATGAGACATTCCTTTCCTTCGAACTTCACTTTATAGCCCTTCTCAACTAATTGACCAACACTTAACAGATTTTGATCAATGTTTGGCACAAAGAGAACATCCCTGATTAGCTTCACTTCCTGATTTCCTTCAATAGCAACTATACCCTTACCTTGCACTTCAATGTATTGTCCATTGCCAATTCTGACTCTGGACCTGACTGTCTTGTTTAGATTCCTGAACAGCTTCAAATTGCCAGTCATGTGATTGGTACAGCCACTATCTACTAGCCATGTATCATTCTCGATCGAAGATTCACAAACGAAGCTACAAATAGGTGCTTTTCCTCGGTTTCATTTCGCCACTTGTGCTTCTCCCTTGCTGGTAATTTTCTCTTTGCAAATGGCTTCCATATGACCCAAATTGTGGCATCTTCTGCACCTAGCATCAGGCTTTCTCCAACATCTAAAAAATTGATGATTGGTTCCACCACCGTCTCTTGACATGGCTTTTTCTTCTTCTTCCATTTGCTAGACCCACTAGAGGTTCCTTCTTTTGGTACAAACCTCGAATCACCAAGTATTTCCTCTGAACTGAATCCATTTCTTCCCTTTGCCTCCATCATTTGGCTTCACTTTAGCTTGTAATGCACCCTTTACATGCTCTTCTCTTCTCATTAGTCTTCTGTGTTCCTGTGCCTACAAAGCATTCAACAACTCTGCAAGTTTTATATCGCTAAGTCCCTTGTATTTTCCAAAGAAGCTATGGTAGCTTCGAATTTCTCTGGAAGAGACACCAGGATCTTCCGAACAAGCCTTTCATCCTTCAAGTCGGTCCCTAAAACTCGATTTTATCAGCTGCCCCAACTAGCCTATCGAGTATTCCTTCATTGACTTAGAATCCTTCATCTGCTGTCTCTCAAATTCTCTCAAGAGATTCAGCACTTTTATACTTCTTATCTTCTCATCTCCCTCATATTCTTCCTTCGAGAAGTCCCATATAGCCTTTGCAAAGGCACGCCTCATGATCCTTGTTAAAATAGTAGGCGAGACAGCAGCATACAGGCAAGATTTTGCCTTGGCTTTCCTTGTGGTTCTCTCTTTATGGAATTTGATCTAATTCATGGTCGGATTATTTGGAAGTGGAGCAACTTCATAATCATCCTCCACAGCCTCCCACAGATCGTGACCCTCCAGAAATGCTGTCATCTTAACAGCCCAAGCTTGATAATTCTCTCCAGTAAATACTGGAGCAGCCATTGCAGAGAATCCACTCGATCCTGCCTCCATCAAACTTTTACTTCTTCACGCTTCGTTGCTTACCTTACTTCACAGTCCCTCAAGATCATTGAAGTGCTTTGATACCACTGTTATGACTAATCAAAGCAATAAACAAAACAAAAACCAGAGGCGATGGTCTTCGACAGAGGAAGATAGCACAGAAAAACAGAGCACAAGACTTGCATACATCAGTTCTCTTAGAAACTGTCGAGTCTGGTCCCTAAATACAAACAGTAATTGCTTACACATGTGCAACACATAACTGTACATAAATGTGTTAATTCACTTCCTAAAAATAACGAAAATACCAGCTGCATAATTTAACAAACTTAGCTATAAAAAAACAAACAGAAGAAAAAACCAGAACAGAGGAACATCAGCAACATCAGCGGCACGGAGGCATAACACTCCAACAGAGACTATGCTCTGTTACTCTATTGAGTGATTGCAGAAGTTCCACGTCTGCCATGAATTTTGACATGAGATTCCGAGAACGTTAGCCAAGACCACTCGCGACCCAATTATCTCGGGTAGGCAAGTCTCCTCACCCTAACCCCTCCAAGTTGCCAAAACTCCGTCATAAGCAAGGTAAGATACAGGCACTTCCATCGCTAATGGATTATCATTTTGACCTCCCGTTTGTGGAATATCAGTTTGTACCGTTAGGCCACCATCACCGGTGATCAATGGTACCCCATTCTCCTACATTATCAAAATCATTAAGTCTATCCTTTTTAAGGTTTGGAATGGAAAGTACCCTGATATGTCTTGTTCGGTTTTTATTTTAGTAGGGTGAGCATGAACAGAATTTGTTTGTCTAATTACTCTCCGTAATAATTTTACTGGGGCTATCTGATTTTCGTATTCCGGATTTTTTAACTATTCCCATTTTCAGCAATGTAATGTTATAACTTTGTGAGTTTGTACAATACAATCCTCTTCCACACCTACCATTACAAGCACCATCAAAATTGATTAAGTGGCCAAATTCCACATGAGCCATAAATGAGAGAGAGAGCATGCTGGGCCGGTGGAGGGGTGGATCTGGAGGGGTGCACGCTTTAGCGAGGCAGCTTCCAACCCAATGACACATTTTAACATGAGAAAATAATTACAATACCGAGAAACAATATAGAATGTGATTCTTTTTAATCAAGATATTTAAATCGGATAAGAAATATGCAGAAAAGAGAACCGTGTAATTTCGATGTATTTCATGATGAGGAGTACGCGAGCCTATTCATAGAAATTTACAAATTGGCTATCTGCAATAGCAAAATCGAACTAACGCTCGTTCACATGATATCCAAATGATTAAATTAATTTTGTGGATATACAATAACGTATACATGCATTGTGGACCGAGAGGGTAGTGTTAACTTGTTATTTAAAGTAAGAAATTAAATTAAATTTTTATATGTCTCCTCCATAGCCTCCTAAGTCCAGGTCAACCAATGTGTGATTTAGATTCTTTTCACAAAAAAAAAAAAAAAAAAAAATGGATACTTGGGTCGCACCTAAAAGTGAGTCAACTCTCTCGCATTCGTTGACTCCCCCTTCTAAGTTCTAATTCGCGACCAAAAATTTACGTCTCTGACGTAGGGAAATTGAAGCACTTGGAGCTCCAACTACAGTAACGCGACAGGAGTAATGTACCATGGATGTGGAGTTAAGCATCAACCTCATTTGGAGCATTACGAAGGTTTTACCGCATCTCATATGCTCAAGGATAGAGAGGAGCACTCACGACCATAATTCTATAATACCCGAACTTCTATCAGGTATAATCACTTGCTATCAAATTCGATTACGTGGTAAAAGTATTGTTTGCATTACAACTCAATTCGTATAAGATAGTCATTTCTACTTGTTTTAAATAGGGATTGGAGCTTTGCACTAATATTTTCAAACTTGGGCCGGTCAGAGAATTGGTCAGGTTGCTAGTTTGCAATCCAAGTAGTTGGACCACCGTGAACCGGTGATGATGTCATGAGCAAATGATTATAGATAGATAATGTTTTCTTGATTGCACATACTTTCTTCAGTTTTGGGTGAGAAGATCAAAGGAAAAGCAATGGAAATGGCCAAAAAGTAGGGGTAGAGCAATACTTTTTGATCGAATGATTCCAGAAAATCTAAGGGAAATCTACATCGAGAATGTTATAGTCTCCGAATGAGCTTGATATATGGCCACTGAAATCTTTTTTGCAACAGCTAGAAATTAACAAAACTACTTAATATCTTATTTCACATGAAAATGAAAAATCTTAAAAAAGAAATTATTAAAGTGAGAACAAGCAACGAAACGAGAGAATGAGTTTGTTGATTAAATAAAGCGTAAACAAAAGTACTTTTGAGATTTGAATCTAGACCAATTATCGCATGATAAATTTTTGGATAACGACAAGAATGCACAAGTATCTGAATTATTACCTTTTTTTAATCAAGTATCCTCATTTTTTTTTTTCGCTTTCAGTCAATTACCTCAACCTTTCAAATACAGGTCAAGGCTTCCATTTAAACCGTGGTCCAAAATTGTTGATATGATGCTGTCAAATAGTCGTTAACTGTCCATATGAGCGTCTAATATGGTACCTTGAGATGCTGCTAGGTCAGCTGAGATTTATTAGACACTGGGACCATCTAAGTCAACATACTTTTTCTCTCCTCGTCACTCAATATGTGTGGTAAGGAGTGACATCAGCTATTATGTTTAACTTTTGCTAAGTAAACGAGTCACATTAGTAAAATCACATAACATGACAAGTTATTTACCCAATGCCTCAAATTGAGATTCTTGGTTGAAAAAGAAAAGTTCAGGCCCTCGATTGTAAATTGAACACAAGCTTAGGTGCTTGCGATGTCATTATTCTAAACTCTTAAACCGATCTAAGAATAACATCTCAAGGAAATGTTGTCTATGAAGATGACTATAAGCAGCAGTGCTGATGGCAACGGCATGTCCGTGGCCGTAGGATAGTGGTGCTCTCTTCGGCCCCATTCTTGCTTCTTCTTTCTTTTCTTTTTTATATTTCTTGCTGTTTTTTCTTTGCTTTTTCTTTTTCCTTTTATTGAACTTAAATTTGAAAACATACATGAAAATCTAGACATAATTCTAATAGACAAGTGCAAGGGAGATTATTGAATGAAAAATCATAGTACAATTAAGCATGAAAAGAGGTGGATGAAAATTATAGTAATACTCAATTTTAAGCATGGTATGTAATGCGTGGGGAAATTCTACTAGTAATGGAAAAACATAGGCATTCACATAGAGATGGAAGAGGAGGGATGTGAGAAGGAAGCAACAATTCCAATTTGTATCGTGCAAAGTCTCTACCTTTTCCATTTGCTCTCTTTCGCCTCTGCTTCACTTTGTAGACAAAAGTACATGAACTTCAGTAAAGTCTTGGTCTTCCTGAGTTTATGGTTTATTCACATGATAAGAGCACATGTGGACAGAAAGCATTCTTGAAAGTCTTGGTCATTGCTTACACTTTTTGGTAGGTGAAAGTCTTGGTTTTCTTGGACTTTATAGTTCTCTCTCCATTAGATCATTATCACTAGGCTTCACCATTAGTCCCCCTGCTTAAATAGTATTCTCCTCCTGCTCGTCTAAACCTAGCACTCGTGCTTGTTGGATTGCTGTCATTGAGCTAATCCTATTCATCGATCTGCTCCAGGAAGTCTGCTCGAAACAGGTAAGAGACATCTATCTACTTGCTCTATTTTTTCCCTCCGACTGATGCACCCGGAACTTCACTACCGAAAGCATCTAGTGGGCATTTATTACACAAGAGCAACCATCTATTCTTTCCAAAATCTTTTTATTAATGGAGGCAAATGTATTATTTTGAGCAAAAAGAAGAACAGCAGCAGCAGCAATATTTTGGTTCTTAAACCGATTTCCTGCCTATCTATTATCCTGATTAAAGTTGATGTCGAGTTCATTAACAAAAGAAATGTCATTATAATTTTTGTTAAAAAGTAAGATTAGGACGTTAAGATTAATTTTTTTATCTCTCTATTACTGTTCTTTTTACTGAACACACACTGATGTGAAATGATTTTACACGACTAGCAGCATTGAGATCAAAGTATTCATTTATAATTGAATTGGAACTTTTATCCTGCTCGCAAAGTAATTATTTTACAGCATCAATGTTTTGGAATTTTAGTCCATGAAATTGGGTAAGCAAGAATCAATATCATAAGAGGATAGCTCCATTCCTCTTCAGTAAAGATTAATGGGAAAGTCACGTTTGTCATAATTTCAGGTGCCAAACAAAATAAATAACTTTTGTTGAGTCTTTTCACATATTTGCTCTCACAACAAAAAGTCGTTATTATATAGATTTAGTGAATTTACCGTCAACCGGAAGGGGAAGATGAATTAATAAGGTGTTTGAGACTTAGTATTCTTTTGAGGTGTGCCAGTGTAATCAATCAAGTAAAGTCAATACGGTTGCAATTTGAACTTCACGTGAAGTAGTTTCTGCCGAAGCCCCAAGGGTGTTTTGTGTGGACAACTAATTTTCATCGTGCAGAAATCAATGATAGTTCAATGCAAGAAGACTAATTCATGTATTTTCTTTGAAGACAGAAAAATGTGCAATTATTTATGATAAAAAAATTAATTTTTGAATAATGAAAAATCAAAATTGTGCTTTGTTAGAAAAAGACCACGCATGGACTCCTGTTTTGTTAGAATACTAGGTATTTCTACGTCAGAAAAGTCTTTGAGATTGTTCATCTTTTATAACGTGAAAAAAGATGAATGAGAAGTAAATGTTTATCATTGTGTATGCCTCCAACGAAAAAGTAAAAAATATGATAGAGAGAACGGAATGGGGAAAAGAATACAGTGTCACCACCTAAAAGAAGTGAAATGCTCAGACCACAAAAAAGAAGTGGAATGCATTTCCTTATTTATTGAACAAACAGAGTTAGCCGCTTTTGATGTCTTTACATGGTCGTCCACATTGAAGGAGAAATCTATAATCATCTTATATCTTAAACATATGTGAGTTTTTAGCACTGCAACCGCCATCTAAAAACCTACATTGATCTCATACTCACCTATAAAGCATAAAACAAAGATATTAAAATCATAAGGATATATGGATGTGAAAAAAGCCAACAAAACACTCGAGCATTGGAATTTTTTACGAAAATATGCACGTGCTCTAAGTTCATGGAGCAAAATAACCTTTTATTCTTTGTTTGAATGCTCACAAGAAAAGTCTTGATCAGAAGAAAAATGAGAACAATTGATGAAACAAGCACTCTAGTGGACAAAAACTATATTACTTCGATTTGTCTAATCTTTGGTGTGCATCCCTTGAAAGACTTGATCTTTTTTTTTAAAAATCTTTTTTGGTAAGTGAACGTCTTGGTATTCCTAGAGTTCATTGTTTTCTCTCTCCAATAGCTCGTTGTTACTTTGCTTCATGAAACACCTTTGATGTTCTCGACAGTGACCCATTCACCCCTGGCCGTTGGAGAGATTGTTTTGGGTTCCTTCTTGGGTTCCTTCTTTCAAGTTCTATTCAACAAGTTGTCTTCTCTCACATTGGGCTATGTGCAACAAGAAGGATTCAACACTGCCTTGCTTAAGGAGTGGAAGGGAATGTTGTTGACAATCAATGTAGTGCTGGTTGATGCAGAGGACAAGCAACTCAGCAATAACCCTCTAGTGAAGCTATGGTTGGACGATGTTAGGGACTTGACCTATGACATGGAAGACTTGCTTGATGAGTTGGTGATCAAAATCACTCAAGTTGAGTCAGAGGCAAAATCCAGCACAAGCAGAGGTCCGGAGAAATGGAAGTCCTCTTTCTTTGGCCAAGATAAATCCTCCGGATTGAATCCAAACTTGCACTTGCTTGGGTTAGAAACCAAGGTGCAAGAGGTCAATGGCAGGTTAAAAGTGATTGTCACCAGGAAGGCTCATCTAAGCTTGAGGGAGAATGTTGCAGACAAATCCAACTATACCAACAAAAGGGATCCCACCACTTCTTTGTCGGAGCCTCGTTTTTGGTAGGGAGAAGGAAGAAGCACAAATACTTGAACTATTGATAAGTGAGGTAGAAAATTCCAATGCCATGCTAAGCATAGTCCCCATAGTTGGGATGGGCGGCTTTGGAAAGACAGCCTTGGCTCAACGAGTATATAATGATGCCAAAGTGAATAGTTGTTTCGAGAAGAAAGCATGGGTTTGTGTGTCAGATGTTTTCGATGTCCTTGACATAACAAAAACTATTTTGCAATCGATCACCAGGTCGTCTGATGATGACAAAGATCTTAACAAGCTTCACGTTAAGTTGAAGGATAGTCTAGCCGGGAAGAAGTTTCTTGTGGTTTTAGATGATATCTGGAATGAGAAATACAAAAAATGGACAGCTCTCTTAAAGCCATTTGAAGTGGGGGCTAGTGGAAGCAAGATCATCACCATGACTCGCAACCTTAATGTTGCTTCCATAACAAGAGCTTCGCCATATCCTTTGAGGGAATTGTCCTATGATAATTGTATAAGCTTATTAGCCTTTCATGCTCTTGGAGCAACAAATTTTGAGAGCCACCCGGCTTTTAAAATAATAGGGAAGAAAATAGCTCAAAGATGTAAAGGTTTACCTTTGGCGGCAAAGATGTTGGGCGGTGTCCTACATACTAAAAGTAATCCCGATGAACGGGAAGATGCCTTAAATAACAAAATATGGGATCTTCCGATGGCAGAGAATGATGAGGTTCTCCCATTTTTAAAATTGAGCTATGTCCATCTTCCTTCATATTTGAAGAGATGTTTTGCTTATTGTGCGGTATTTACCAAGGATTACGAAATTGAGAGGGATGAGTTGGTACTCTTATGGATAGCATAGGGATTTTTAGATGGGAAAAAAGCAAATGAGAATATCTTGAAATTGGGATGGAAGCACTTTGATGAGTTAGTATCCAGGTCATTTCTTCAACAATCAAGTATCGACGCATCTAAGTTTTCAATGCATGATCTTTTGAATGATCTGGCAAAGTCAATTTTGGGTGGGACTTGCTTTAGCTCAGGGGGATCTCAAGTGGCAAGTAATGAACATGATGTATCATCTCTTGAAAAAACTCATTATGCATCATTCATCCCATCGCAGTATGTTACATCAAAATGCCTGAAACCATATCAAGGAATGAAGGCACTAAGAAGTTTAATTATGGTGCGTGATGGATCTTGTGGGGACTCTTTCTCTATTTCCAACAAGGTGTTGCATGACTTGCTAACAAACTTGAAGTACTTGAGAGTATTCTCGTTATGTCGTTGTGACATTGTAGATGTACCGAATTGTGTTGGTGATTTAAAACATCTTCAATATCTCAATTTCTCGTACACTCATATCGAGAGGCTACCTGAGTCAATTAGCGCCTTGTGCAAATTACAAGCTCTGATTTTAAGAGGTTGTCAAGAACTCTCGAAGTTGCCTCAAGGTATCACAAAGTTAGTCGGCTTACGGTTTCTTGATATTAGAGATACAAGGAATCCAAAGAGATGCCATTGGGTATTGGTAATTTGAAGAATCTTATTGTCTTGTCCAAATTTACGGTGCGACTAGAGAAAGGGTCGTAGTTGAAAGAGTTAAAGAACTTGCCACATCTTGAAGAAGAATTAATCATATCGGAATTGCAAAAAGTGGAAAAAGTTGTAGATGCGTGGAAGCTAATTTGCTTCAAAAGCTAGGCCTTACCAAATTATTACTGCATTGGGATGGACATTTGGGAAATATCCATTATCATGAGCATGAAGCACAGGTGCTTGACTCTTTGCGACCTCACACTAATCTTGAAAAACTCGCTATTTTGAACTATCGTGGTGCAGTATTCCCATCGTGGTTAGATTGTACGTCCTATTCTAAAATAATATCTTTATTTTTGTGGGACTGTCCTAATGTTATGTCACTATCTATGATTGGACAACTACCTTCACTTAAGGAATTATCTCTTAAAGGTCTACATGCAATAAGAATGATAGGCTTTGAATTTTACGGAGGTAAAAGGCCTTTTTCATCCTTAACCACTTTGAAGTTTGGAGAGATGTTGGCATGGAAGGATTGGTCTCCTTGTGCTAGGCACCCAAAAGAAGAAGTCTCCTTCTCTGTCTTAAGCATCTTGTTGTTTGGAACCGTCCTTTGTTGGTCGGGACATTGCCTTGTCAACTTGATCATCTCACAAAGCTTGAAATTCATTTATGTCCGTATTTGAAAAACTCAACCAATGATGTTTGTCTTCCATCTCTCCATGAGTTGTTCCTTGAGGATTGTAACAAGGAGATCTTGAAGAGCTTGATCAACCTAACTTCTTTGACCATTCTTACAATTAAGAATCTTGAAGAGATTGTTTGCTTTGATCATGGGTTTATGAGCCACTTGATCAAGCTAAAGGAGCTTCATATAGAAGGGTGTGACCAATTAAAATACTTGTGGCAAGATGGAAACGAAATGCTAAATCTTACTTGCCTCCGGAATTAACCATCGTAAGCTGTCCTCGAGTTCACATCATTCGTGGCAGGAGAAACAGAAATAGAGCTATCATGCAACCTTGAAAAGATGGAATTGATTAATTGCACCCGGTTTAGAAAGCTTCCAAGCAAGATGTACGCACTCACTTATTTGTATATTGGAGGGTGTCCAAAACTCATAAGACCAAACATTTCTTCATATGACCCCAACAACAACAACCCGATGTCTCAACTTCAATCTTCATGTACAAGTAAATGTGATTCTCTAACATTTCATCCCTCTGCCAAGGGTAGATTTGCTACTTTGAAGACATTTGTTATTCGAAACTGTGAGGGAGTGGAATCCTTGGAAGAAATCACCATAGAATCACTCAAAGATATGAGAATTTACGATTGTCCGAATCTAAGAAGCCTACCACAATTCGTTCCGAGGCTCTCCCATCTCACTGAATTGAGTATAAGTGACTGTCAGATAGAGGACTTTCCTCCCTTTCCTCTCACCCTATCGAGTCTTACACTTGAGAGATGTCCGAACATAAAGACTATCACCAGTATCACCATTCGTAACAATCTCACTTATTCGAGTGAGTGTGGGGCATTGGAAATAATAGATTCCCTTCCCCTTCCCATCACGTATGTCTTTCTTGATGATTGTCCGAAGATAAAGTCTCTACCAAAGTGGCATCATCTTACATCCCTCCAGGTCCTATCCATTGAACATTGCCAAAATATCCAATGCTTGCCCGAAGGAGGTTTGCCTCCCAATTTGTGATCGTTTCGTATTTTTGAGCTCGAGAATATGAAACAGCTAATGAGAGAATGGGGCTTACCCTTGCTCACATCCCTCACGTCTCTAAGTATCGATGGAAGAAGCATGAGAGGGGAGGGAGAGAAGGTGCAGTTTTCTTTGGAGGAGGAAGACAAGGAGGATGGTTGGAGTCTTCTCTTTCCTTCCTCTCTTACCTTTCTTTGGATTGGCCATATGAGGAACTTGGAAAGACTATCAGATGGCCTTCACAACCATCTCTCATCTCTCCAATATTTATCCATTTCAAATTGCCCGAAGTTGAGGGACTTGCCAGAGGATGGCCTCCCTCCCTCCCTCCAACAATTGCTTATATGGGAATGCGGGAATCTGAAAGATCGATGCTTAAAACACATTGGCGACTATTGGCCCCTCATCCAAGAGATCCTTTACATCCAGATTGATTGGGTTCGGATTCAATGAATTGATTCGTCCCAAAGTACGGTCAGCTTTTGTAGGGTTCGGGTAAGTTTATGGTTTCAAAGGCATCGATTTCCCATTCTGCTTCCTCAATTCGATGTGTGATGCAAACTGATTTTCCCTTCATGTAGATGTCTCACATAAATTTCTGGGAAAATCCAAGAAATCCCTGACATGCGCATTGATTGGTTTCAAAATTTGGTGAAGCAAAATGGATCCACTTTAGCTTTCATTTGCTAACTGCCGCAATTCATCCTTCAATGTGCAGTCAGTTTTCTAGGGTTCAGGTAAGCTTTTTGGTCTTGAATGCATCAATTTCGCTTCTGTTCTTCAATTCGATGCTCTGTGCGAATTAATTTTTTCCCATGGAGAAGTGTCGCCTATAATTTCCAAAAACCGCCGTATCGTGAAATACAACTAAAATTCAAGTTTGAAAGAGTGATATTTAGTTACCTGAATCCCAGCAAGAGCTTCCTTTAGTATCCAATTGCGCTGCTTGCGGAAGTTGATGATATCCTTGTATGCCACTGCTGCATTGATCTTATCTATTGCCTTGGGCCTTTCTTTTTCTTTGGCCACTGCAATGCTCTTTTGACTAGTAAGTAATTCAGCATCCTCTGTAGGCAGCCATCTCCCCTGTTTCATTTCTGGCCTCAATCCAAGTGACGGCATGTTATGTAAGACCCTGCCTTAGTTAATCTTCATGAAACCTAGCTCAGGTTTACTCCACACCTTGCCTTTCATCCACCTTTTTCGTGACTCAGCTTACATTTTTTATCGGCAACACACTCCAAATATACCAACAGGTCTAGGCAATCATTCTTAGGAGTTATCAGCCCATACCAATCATTCAATTTCATGACCTCACATTTGTAGAATATCAGCCCATGCCAACAAGTCATTGTCACCCGTGATTGGTGGTCTCTTGTACTTGTAAGGTAACAAAATCACAACAAATTTTTAGCAGAAAAAAAAAGTTGTCAAAAGGGTATCCCGGTTCATTTTTCGTTGCTGTCAATTGGGTATGCATAATATTTTGTTCTGATCACTTTAAGCAGGAAAGTTGATTTTTATTCAGGACTAATTGATAGTCCTGTTTCAGATTTTTGGATGATATATATGAGGAATGTGGAAAGGCTATCAACAGGGGAGGATGTAAGAAGCGTGGAATATTCTGTTTCCTTGATCTCTACGTCTCTTTGAATGAGAATTAGGAGGAACATTGAAAGATTATCAAGTTGTCTTCGTAGCCATCTCTTCACTCTCGAACAGCTACATTTTATAGGTTACTGGAATTTGCCAGAGGATGGCTTCGTTCCCTCCTCCAAGTATTCGGCATAATTCACTGTGAATTTATGTAAGATTGATGCTCAAAACTCAGTGGCGACTATTGGCACCTCATCCAAGAAATCCCACTCATTGTAGTTGATAAAAAATTCGGATCCATTAAGAAGATATTTATCCAATTTCTATTTTTGCTTCTTCAGGTAATGATTTGGACTTCTTTCTTTCTTGCACACTTATCGTTTAGCTACTGCTGCTGCTCTAGGATCCATTTCTATTTCAAATCCTCAATTCGATGCTAAAAGTTTCATGTTTTTCCATGGACAAGCTTCTTCTAAATTTCCACAAACCAACTACTGAAGGTCCAATGTTGACAAGGAAATGGTTATAATTCTAATGTGGTACAGCAAGTCAACCAACCATTGCTTCATTACAAGTGACAATTCCTCAAAACAAAAAATACTTACATGGACTTGTTTATAGTGCTGGAATTATGAATGTGCGTATGTGCCTGTTCGTATTGATGATATATCTTGAACTGTTTGATGGCCAAAAATTGCTTATCTTTCCACTTATGGAAATGCACTATGCTTTACGTGAGAATAATGAAAAATTGTTGCTCTTATATAGTTATATGTCCACAACTTCAGTGTTTATTATGTTTTCTCTTCCAATTATCTTTTTTTAATTTTTTATATACTAATTCAGTGACATGAATTCTCTCAATGGTTATTGTTTTGCAGAATCTCCCATTGTCATCTTTATTTGGCAAAATTTCTAAGGAGGATCAATGCAAACAGTGCCGAGGGAGGCGACCGATGTGCTTATGTTCATCTTTTGCAACTTAAAAGAAAAACAAAAGGCTATTTATTATTGGTAGGCGTACTACTATGCTCTAAACTTTTTTTTTTTTTTTTTTTGCGACATGCTCTCAAAGATTAATCTGTATCACGATGTCAATTATTGAGGTCTATAGTCATAGTCAAACAAAGAAGCTTTGTTACTTCCAACAACAGCAGCTTCTGTAAGGATGCAAAAAATAGGATTTAAAACGGTGTACTCAAGTTGGCAAATGTGACAATTAAATTTGAATGAACCCTGCAGATTATAAGCCATTCAAATCTGACTTCATTGTCAAAGTTCATGGTTCATGGTTCATCTTTCTATTCAAATTCCCACACTATCTTAGAGCACATTTTCTTTTTCTTTGTTGTCAAGGAAAGGCAGGAAGGAGCAATAAGGAAGACTATGATCTGTTTGAATTCTGGAGATATCTCTATGCGAGATTCTGAAAGATTGATGCTCAAAACTGACCGGCGACTATTGACCCCTCATCCAAAGATCCCTCTCATCTACATTGGTGGTGTTCGTATCCAATGAATTGAAATTGATCACGCTCGAGCCATGACAAAAGATTTATCTCCACTGACTACTTTTCCTTCTTCAAGTAATTGTTATCTATTCTTTCACTTCCATTTACCATCTGCTGCAATTCATTGTTTGACCTAAAGTCAGCTTTCTAGGGTTGGGGTCTGTTTTTGGGTTTGAAGGCATCGATTTCTATCATGTTCTTCAGTTCAATGCTTAATACGAATTGATTTCTTTCCAGGGAGGTGTTTTTCAAAGAATTTCCAAAAACCAGCCACCAAAGGTCGGAGACTGACATTCAAGCGTGTAATGTGTCCTTGATGGGGTTTTTCCTTTTTAGGTCAGCAATTCACGGTTGAAATAAGCACCTGTGATAAGAAGGATGGGTGATGCGGATGTAGACCCCAATTTTGGCAAAACTACCTAACGGGCACAAGCATTTGCTTTTTGTGAAATACAACTAAAATTTGGAGCTGTAAAATGATCTTTAGCTTCTTGAATCCCAGCAGGAGCATCCTTTAGTCTTTAATTGCGCTACTTGGAAAAATTGATAATATCCTTGTATACCACGGCTACATTCAGCTCCATTAATACCTTGGTTTAGCATTTTCTTTAGCTGCTGCAATGCTCTTTGAACAGCAAGTAATTCAGCCTTCTTTGCAAATCTAGGCATCACCACACCCCTACAGGCAATCATCTCATGCCTTTCATTTTTGGCCATAATCTTGACAACATCATGCCTGGTTCCTTCAATGTAAGACCCATAACAGTTAATCTTCGCAAAACCTAGCTCAAGTTTACTCTACACACCCTGCCTTTCGTCCACCCAATTATGACCCAGCTCTCTTACATTTTTACAGGATACACAGTCTTAAAGAGCTTTTTCTAATCTGTATAAATGACATTTTCAGGATCAGGTGATTTGTTGTTAAAGATTACTGCATATTAAGCATTCCAGATATACCAACAGGTGTGGCCAATCATTCTTAAGCATTATCAGCCCATATCAAGTCATTTGATCTCCTGACTCACATTTGTAGAATATCAGCCAGTACCAATATGTCACCATCACCAGTAATCAGTGGTCTCCCATACTTGTCAGTTAACATCATCATAAGAGTTTTCCAGCAAATCATCAACATGGTATCCCGGTTCATTTTTTGTTGCAATCAATTAGGTGTGTGTATAATTTTGTTGTAATCACTCTTGTAGTTGTTCATCATGCATGAAAGATAACTTTTATTTGGGAGTAATTGCTCGTCCTGTTTCAGACTTTTGGATGAGAAATATGAGGACTGTGGAAAGACTATCAACGGTAAAGGATAAGAAGCGTGGAATATTCTGTTTCCTTCGTCTCTAATTTCTCTTTGGATAAGAAATATGAGGAATGTGGACAGCTTAAGTGGTCTTCGCAGCCATCTCTCCTCTCTCAAACGCCTATCCTTTATAGGTTACCAGTACTTGCATAAGAAGATTTCTCTCAATGTCTAATTTTTATTCTTCAGATAATGGTCCATACTTCTTTCTTCCACACTCAGTCATTTAGCTACTGCTGCTGCCCCAGGATCCATTTCTATTGCAAATCCTCAACATGATGCTTAAAAATTGATGTTTTTCCATGGACAAGCTTCTCAATATTTGCCACAAACCAGCTAGACATTTGGTCTGTTTTGTTTGATAATGGAGCACACAATGAAATGGTTATAATGCTAATGGGGTACAGCTAGTTCACCATAGTTTCATACAAGTCACTATTCCTCAAAACAAATTATGCTTACATGGACTTGCTCACAGTGCCAGAATTGTGATGCGTGGATGTGCCTGTCTGGATTGATGAGATGTCATGAACTTTGTTTGATGCCCAACTATTGCTTATCTTTCCACTTAAGGAATTGCACCCTACTTTGCATGAGAACCATGAGGAATTGTTGCTCTTATATTGATATTTTTCTGCAATTTCAGCATTTTTTATGTTTTTTTTTTTTTTTGCTAAGGACATTTGTTATGTTTTCTCTTCCAATTTTTTATTTTTTTTATGCCCTAGCTCAGTGACCTGAATTCTCTCAATTGTGTTTGTTTTGCAGAATATCCTCACTGTCATCTTCATTTGGCAGAATCTCTCAGGAGAATCAAATGCAAACACTGTAGAGGTAGGCAAATGATGTGCTTATGTTCATCTTTTGCAACTTGACAAAAGAAAAGGCTATTTATTTTGGTAGGTGTAGTGATATGCTCTAAACTGCCTTTCTGTAGACCTGCTCCAAAAGATTAATCTATATCAATATGTCAATTATCGAGGTCCATATTCCAAGTCAAATGAAGAAGGTTTCTTACTTCCAACAACAGCAGCTATTGTAAAGATGCAAAAAATAGGATTTAAAACAGGTGTTTCGAGTTGGTGAATATGATAATTAAATTGAATGAACCTGCAGATTATAGTCCATTTTAATCCGATTTCCTTGTCAAAGTTCATAGGTCATCTTTCTTCTATTCAAATTCCCACACTAGCTCAAAGCACATTTTCTTCTTCTTTGTTGTCAAGGAAGGCGGAGAGGAGCGATCAGGGAGACTATGCTTTGTCACTCTGTTAAGTCATCATTAAAGCCTCACGTTTGCCACAATTTATTTTGATTTAAGCTTGCGAGATGATGGCCATCCAAGACCATTCACAACCCAATTATTTTGGGTAGGCAAGTCTTGTCACTATAACCCCACCAAAGTTGCCAGACCTCCCGTCACGGACAACGCAAGATAAAGGCACTGTCATCGTTAGTGGGTTATCCTCACATCTCTAGAATATCAACTTGTACCATTAGGCCATAATCATTGGTGATCAGCAGTCCCCCATAGTTCTGTATTAGCAGAATCACAAGGGCCGTTTAGAAAAAAGCAAAATAACCATAACAATCACATTTTTTAGACTTGGAATGGGGAGTACCCTGTCATGTCTTGTTGTTGATTTTTGGTTGCAGTTGATTGAGTATGTGGTTGATATTTTACAGACGTGATTGTTGGCCCCTCATCCAAAAGATCCTCTCATCCACATTAAGAGCTTTCAGATCCAATGAATTGATTCGTCCATGTACAGTGAGTTTTCTTAGGGTTCGGGTAAGTTTTTTGTTTTGAAGGTATCTATTTCGATTCTGCTTCCTCAATGTGATGCTGAATACAAATTGATACTTTCCCATGTAGATGTTTTATGTTACTTTCTGGAAAATCCAAGAAATCCCTGACATACGCATTGATTGGGTTTGGATCCAATGAAGTGAAATTGATCCACTTTCGCTTTCATTTGCTGACTGCTGCGATTCATCCTTCGATGTGCAGTTAGTTTTATTATGGTTCAGGTAAGTTTTTTGGTCTTGAAGGCATCAATTTTGCTTCTTTTTCTTCGATTCAATGCTTAATACAGAATTAATTCTTTTCCCCATGGGAGGGGGGGTCTTTCACCCCAATTTCAATCGCACATATGCAAAGTTACCCAATGGGCACAAACACTTGCTGAAAGAATGATATTTAGTTGCTTGAATCCCAGCAAGAGCTGCCTTTAGTCTCCAATTGCACTGCTTGCAAAGGTTGATGATATCCTTGTATGCCACAGCTGCATCCATCTAATCCCCTGCTTTGGGCCAGCTTTCTTCTTTAGCCACTGCAATGCTCTTTCGAGCAGCAAATAATTCAGCCCCCTCTGCAAGCAACCATCTCCCCTGTTTCATTTCTGGCCTCAATCCCAACAATGGCATGTTATGTAAAATCTGTCACAGTTAATCTTCATGAAACCTACCTCAGGTTTACTCCACGCACCATGCCTTTCATCCACCCGATCATGAATTAGCTTACATTTTTACCAGCAACACACTCCAAAAGAGCTTTTCTACCCTGTGCAAGTGACAGTTTTCAGTATCTAGTGATTTATGGGTGAAAGTTACTGCATTTCGAGCTTTCCAGATATACCAACATGTGTAGGCAATCTTTCTTAGGAGTTGTCGGCCGGGACCAATCATTTAATCTCGTGACATCACATTTGTAGAATATCAGCCTGTACGCACAAGTCGCCATCACCGGTGATTGGCAGTCTCCCATACTTGTGAGTTAACATAATCACAAGAATTTTTCAGCAAAAAAAAAAAAAAAAGGAAAGTTCATCAAAAGGGCATTGCGGTTTATTTTTTGTTGCTGTTAATTGGAGATGCATATGATTTTGCTCTGATCAATCAATTGGGGATGCATATAATTTTGTTCTGATCAATCTTATAGTTGTTTATTATGCATGAAAGATAATTTTATCTAGCAAAAGGAAAAACCATCAAAAGGGTCACTAATTCCTGACAATAATAAAGTGAAGTATCCCTGTTCTTGTCTTGGTTGTTCCTTTTTGTCTGATCACTCTTATAGTTGTTCGTTGCTCATGAAAGGTAATTCTTATTTAGGACTAATTGATTGTCCCTTTCCAGATTTTTGAATGAGAGCTATGGGGAATGTGGAAAGACTATCAACGGTGGAGGATGTATGATGCACAGTCTTCTGTTTCTTTCCTGTTTAACCTCTCTTTGGATGAGAAATATGAGTAGAAAGACTATCAAGTGGTCTTCATGGCCATCCCCCCTCTCTCGAACAGTTACATTTTCCAAGTTGCTTGAATTTTGGGTACTTGCCGGAGGATCGCTTCGCTCCCTCCCTCAAAGTATTCCTCATAATACAATGTGAGATTCCAAAGGATGGATCCTCTCTTGCTGGCAACTACAGGCACCTCATCCGAGAAATCCCACTCATTGTGATTGATCTAGTTCGGATCCAACAAGAAGATTTCGCTCCACTGTCCAAGTTTCATTCTTCAGGTAATGATGCAGATTTCTTTCTTTCTTTTCAATTCGTCATTTAGCTACTGCTGCTGCTCCAGGATCCATTTCAATTCTTTTTACTCAACTCAATGCTTAAAAGTTCATGTTTTCCCATGGACATGCCTCACGTGAATGTCTACAAACCAGCTGCTGAAGGTCCAATGTTAACATTTGTGTTGCTTTTTTTGTTTACCAAGGAAGTACACAATAAAATGGTTATAATGCTAACGTGGTACAGCCAGTGACTATTCCTCGAACAAATCATTCCTACGTGGACTTGCTCGCAGTGCTGGAATTATGATGCTTCAAATGTGCCTGTCTATATAGATTATATATCTGGCATTTTGTGTGATGGCCAAAGTCTATATAGATTATATATCTAGCATTTTGTGTGATGGCCAAAAGTTGCTTATCTTTGCACTTGGATGACACAAAGAATTTGCAAATGAGAATCATGAAAAATTGTTGCTCTTAAACTAATATTGTTCCGCAATTTAATCGTTTGCTGTATTTTCTCTACCAAATATCTGTTTCTTATGCCCTAGCTCATTGACCTGAATTCTCTCGACTGTGCTTGTTTTGCAGAATATCCCACTGTTATATGTATACGGGAAAATCTCTTGGGAGGATCAAATGCAAACACCGTTGAGGTAGGCAACTGATGTAGTTGTTTTCATCTTTTGCAACTTGACAAAAGCAAAAAAAGAAAAAGCTATTAATTTTGGTAGGTGCACCGATATGATCTAATTTTTTTTTTTTTTTAAGGGTGACATGCTCTAAATAAGATTAGTCTGTATCTTGATGTCAGTTATCCTGGTCTATAATCAAAATCAAATTAAGAAGCTTTTTACGTTCAATAACAACTATTGTAAAGATGCAAAAGTAGGGTGTAAAACTATTTTTCGAGTTGGCAAATATGACAACTAAGTTTCAATGCACCCTGCAGATCAGAATCTTTTAAACCTGACTTTCTTGTTAAAGTTCACAATTCATCTTTCTTCTATTTAAATTCTCACACCATCTCAGAGGACATTTCTTTTTCTTTGTTGTAAAGGAAAGGCGGAGAGGAGCGATGAGGGAGACTATGCTCTGTTGATCTGTTGCTCTGTTGAGTCATCATGAAAGCCTCATGTCTGCCGCGAAGTATTACGATCTAAAACTGCCAGTACCACTCGCAAACCACTTTTCTCGGGTAGGCAAGTCTCATCACTACTCGTCACTGTAACCCCACCAAGCTGCCAGAGCTCCTGTCACGAGCGAGTAAAGATACGGGCACTACCGTCGCACGCGGATTATCCTCATGACCTCGCATCTGTGGAATATCAGCTTGTACAATTACGCCACCATCACAAGTGGTCAACGCTTTCCCCCATAGTTCTGCATTAACATAATCATAAGGGCCAATCAGGAAAAACAAAATCATCAAAAGGCTCATTGAATTTTTAGATTTGGAATGGGAAGTACTCTAGTAATTTCTTATTGTTTTTGGCTGCATCGGGGCGAGTATGTATATAATTTGTTCGTTTGATTACTCTTGTAATTGTTTATTTCGCACGACAAAATCAAAGTTGAATGTGGATTCCATGCAAAGTGCCAAATCCTAACATCATACTTTCGTAGGCATTGAGTGGGCCGTGATGGTTCGGCCTCAAAACGTAGATAGCCCCAACTCTTGGGCCTTAATCCCAATGGATGGCATTGCTATTTAACTTGACATACAATTCAGGTAACAAGTTCAAGAAAGTCATTTGGCTGAGACTTCACTTTAATTAATTAAAGAACCATTCAATAGGCAAAACTAGACAGACCAAGTTAGTTATAAGCATTAAAATCCATACCGACCCTAAACTATGATTTTGGAAAACATTATACTTTATTCATGTGAATAATAGCTCTCGAGTAAGCCTGAGCCCAAAAAGATAATCACTTGCCGAGGCTCGTTCAGATTTTCATTTTGCTAAAAAAAATAAAATCATATCAGGCAAGTCTTGGTAGCTCCAAGCTCTAAATTTACGATCATTGGTCCAAGCTCGCCCATATATTTCTTACAATTGGACTAGGTCGAGCTGGGCTCGATGGGCACTTCTTTTTTTTTATTTTTTTTTCTCTCAAGTCTATTCATATGAATAAAGTTTCGCATTTGCAGGCTATTTGAAATATTCAGTTTCACCTTGAGAGAAAATACGTGCTAAACGATATTAATGTGGGTACATATCATGCAATCTCAACATTTAGGGCCTAACTATAGTCGAAAACCCTCAATCAAATATTGAGAATAATGATTGATCACAATATTCAATTAATGACAAGCTTGTAATCTTTCAAATTCCCTCCCTCCCTTGTTCTAGCGAAATAAGATGAGTCGTGGTCATCACCTAACGATGATTCAATTGAAATTGTATGATCATCAATTAAATCAGCATCCATGGAAACCACAAAGAGGCAAAATTTGATCCTCACCTGCTCCATATGGATTTTTATAAGCTCCTCTCCCCACCATTTTATTATATTCTTCTGTAGTTTATTTTTTACTTCTTGCAAGAGCAACTATGTTGATTCTGAAAATCTGACAATCGCGCATATTGTCAAGAAGACTTTCGATCCTTGCTCCTCATTTCATACTTTTTATCATCGAAATCAAAGCCCTAAATACAAAGGACGCTCTATGCCTGACCAAAGCTCTAAAGCTTCAACTTCTAACTTTCATCAAACTGTGTTTACCAAGAACTTGTTAGGCTTCGCTCCATGTGGAGGAGGCCCATAAGTTCTGTGCCCAAAGGCTGAGCCCATATAATAAGTTATATGAGGAAATAGGGTTTCTCACTATCTATATAAAGAGGTAGCGGCGAAGAAAAGGAAACAATAAGAGAAAAATAGAAAGAAGAAAATCTGGATTTGGGGCAATATCCGATTTATATCAAGCTAGCGTCGAAGGTCGATTCGTGATCCGATTGAGCTGAAATTTTGTCAGCATGTTCGTGGCGCAATTTTATCGAATCTGAACGGTTTGATTTTCGTTTGAAGCTCCATACATTAGGTTTTTCGTGGATTGATCAAAATCTGCATTTTTGTCGGATTTATCCTTGATCTCTTGTGAAGTTCATGTGTATTGCCAAGAATTATGTTCTTGAGGTGTTCGCTGCTATGTACCTCTAGTATTTGCTAGAGAAGAACAATTTTATTGATAGTGAAGATTTTCAGGTGGACTCTGGTCCCGTGGTTTTTTATCTCCTCACATCGAGGAGGTTTTCCACGTAAAAAAATCGTCTTGTGTTCACGTGCTTGGTATTTATTTTACTCTATTATATCGATTCATATTAGATTTACACAAGAAGAGGGATTATTTTATTCCGCTGCATTGATTCGATATTGTTCGAATTATTACCGTTCTCCCATCAGAGTGGTATCAGAGCAACAGGTTATTGTATTAAACAATGGAAACAAATACGAGTAGAATGGTTACACCGAATGGTTCGAATTATCATATTTGGAAAGGAAAGATGGAAGATCTTTTATATGTGAAAAATTTTTATTTGCCCGTATTTGCCGAGGAGAAACCGAGAATAAAACTGATGTTGAATGGTCTATATTTCATTGTCAAGTGTGTGGTTATATCAGGTAGTGGGTAGATGATAATGTTTTGAACCATATTATTGAGGAAACACATGCACGCAGTTTATGGGATAAGCTCGAACAGTCATATGCTCGAAAGACTAAGAATAATAAGTTATTTTTGATAAAACAGATGATGGCTCTGAGATATCATGATGGTACTCGTTTGACTGATCACTTAAATTCTTTTCAAGGAATTATAAATCAGTTGGCTGCGATGAGAATCAAGTTTGATGATGAGATACAAGCACTATGGTTGCTTGGTACTTTGCCGGACTCATGGGAGACGTTCCGAACATCTTTGTCTAATTTTGCCCCTGATGGTACAATTACTATGGATTTAGCCAAGAGTAGTATTTTGAATGAAGAGATGAGAAGGAAGACACGAGGGATCGTCCTCTTCACATTATGATGCCTTGGTTGTTGATAAAATGGGGAGAAGTGAGTCTCAAGGTCCGAGAAATAGAGATAAATGTCGAGACAAAAGCAAAGGTAAGTATAATAAATTTGCTAATGTTGAGTGCCATTATTATCATCATAAGGGACATATTCAGAAGTTTTGTCGCCAGTTAAAAATGGAGAAACAAAAGGAGAAAGGTAAAGAGAAGAAAAGTGATGATGATAGTGATGACAATCGTGTCGCTGCACTTAAAGAAGACTTTCTCACTATTTTTTATGGTGATGTGGTGAATTTTGTTTTTCATGAGACCATTGGGTAATTGATATTGGTGCATCCGTTCATACTACGTCTCGTAGGGATTTCTTTACATCATACGAGTCGTGGTGACTTCGGATCTGTGAAGATAGGAAACAATGGACTAACTCAAGCTGTAGGCATCGGTGATGTGTGCCTAGAAACTAGCAATGGCACGAGGTTAGTATTGAATAATGTTAAATATATACCTAATATCCGCTTGAATTTGATTTCTACAAGCAAGTTGGATGATGAGGGGTATTGCAGCACCTTCAGGTAATGGTCAATGGAAACTTACCAAAGGTTCTCTTGTTGTGGCTAGAGGTGAAAAATATTCTTTGTTATACATTATGTAGGCAAAGTTATCTACGAGACAAAATTAATGCAGTAGATAGCGAAGATGCAGGCTGAGTTATGGCATAAGAGGCTCGGTCACATCGGTGATAAGGGTTTGTCAATATTGGCCAAGAAGAAGCTCTTTTCAAGATTTAAAAGTTCAGTGTTAAAGAAGTGTGCTCACTGTTTGGCAGGAAAACGAGAATAGAGTTGCATTTAAAAGCTCCCTCCTTCAAGAAAGTCGGGTATCTTGGATTTAGTGCATTCGATGTTTGCGGTCCTATGAAAACAAAATCACTTAGTGGCTCTCTTTATTTTGTTACTTTTATAGATGATATTTCAAGGAAAATTTGGATTTATACCTTGAAAACTAAAAATCAAGTGTTAGATGCTTTTAAGCAATTTCAGGCTTCGTTGAGAGACAGACTAGAAAGAAATTGAAATGCATCGGGCGATAACGGGGAGAGTATATTGGACCTTTTGATGAATACTGCAGACAACAAGGTATTCGACATCAAAAGACACCTCCCAAGACGCCCCAGTTAAATGGCTTAGCTAAGAGAATGAATAGAACATTGGTTGAAAGAGTAAGATGCTTAGTTTCACGGTCAAAACTACCTGGATCCTTTTGGGGTGAGGCTTTAAGTACGGTTGTGCATATATTAAATCTTACTCCATGCGTTCCTTTAGAGTTTGATGTTCTTAATAGAGTTTGGACAGGCAAAGAAGTTTCTTATGATTATTTGCGTGTATTTTGGTGCAAAGCATTTGTGCATGTTCCCAAAGATGAGAGGTCTAAACTTGATGTGAAAACACGGCAGTGCATATTTATTGGTTATGGACAGGATATGCTTGGCTACGAATTTTATGATCCACTTGAAAAGAAAATTGTAAGAAGTAGAGATGTTAAGTTTATGGAAGATCAAACAATAGAGGATATCGAGAAATCGAGATGATTTCAGCACCACAGTTAGTGATAATCTGGTTGATTTAGATCCAGTTCCTCTTACAAATATTCCTACACGGGTTGATGAAGAGCGCGGGAAGTCAATATTCTAAATAACGCACATGTTCCTGAACATGTTGAAATAGATAATACTATTCATGAACCAGAGGCTCAATTAGATGTTCCACTGAATGTTCCGGTCCAGAGATCCGTTAGAGACCGACGACCTTCCACCAGGTATTCTAAAGATGAGTATGTATTATTGACTCGATGCGGGTGAATCGAGTGTTAGGCGAAGCAATAGAAGATGAGTACAAAAGCAATTGGTTCGATGCTATGCGAGATGAGATGCAGTCATTTTATGATAATCATATTTTTGAATTGGTGAAGTTACCTAAAGGTAAAAGAGCTTTGAAGAACAAGTGGGTATATAGGTTGAAGCAAGATGAACATACTTTACAACCACGGTACAAAGCTAGATTGGTTGTTAAGGGATTGGTCGGAGAAAGGGTATTGATTTTGATGATATATTTTCTCCGATAGTAAAAATGTCTTCTATCGGTGTGGTACTAGGCTTGGCAGCTAGCCTAGATTTAGAAATTGAGCAAATGGATGTTAAAACAGCCTTCCTACATGGTGACTTGGAGGAAGAGATTTACATGGAACAACCCGAGGGTTTCAAAGTGAAAGGGAAAGAGGATTATGTGTGCAAATTGAAGAAAAATCTCTATGGCCTAAAACAAGCACCGAGGCGTGGTACAAAAGTTTACGTCGGTTATGACGGAAACGGGGCTATAAGAAGACTTCCTCGGATAACTATGTGTTTATCCAAAAATTTTCTGATGATGACTTTATTATTCTCTTGCTTTATGTTGATGATATGCTGATTGTTTGCAGAATACTTCGAGAATTGAGTTATTGAAGAAACAGTTGAGCAAGTCTTTTGCCATGAAAGACTTGGGCTCGGCGAAGCAGATTCTTGGCATTAGAATTACCTGAGATAGAGATGCTAAAAAGTTATTTTTGTCGCAAGAGAAATATATTGAGAAGATCCTTCAGAAATTTTACATGGACAAGGCTAAAGTGGTTAGTACTCCTCTTGCTGCCCACTTTAAGTTAAATATAATGCAAAGTCCTACGATTAATAAAGGAAAGAAAGATATGGAAAGTGTTCCATATGCTTCAGCTGTAGGAAGCTTAATGTATGCGATGGTATGTACACGCCCGACTTGGCGCATGCAGTTGGCGTTGTTAGTTGCTATTTGTCAAATCCCGGACAGAGAGCACTGGAATGCAAAGTGAAGTGGATTATGAGGTATCTTCGGGAACTTCAAATTTGAAACTCGGTTTCGGGACCGGAAACTTGAGTTAGTTGAATACACGATTCCGACTTGGCAGGAGACATTGATACTTGTAAATTCACTTCTGGTTATTTGATTTCTTTTACGGGTGGAGCTGTGTCATGGAAGTCAAGATTGCGAAGTGTGTTGCACTTTCTACAACCGAAGCTGAATTTATTGCGTGACTGAAGCTAGTAAAGAGATGCTATGGATGAAGAAGTTTTTAGAAGAACTTGGGTTCAAGCAAAAGAGGTATGTACTATTTTGTGATAATCAAAGCACAATTCATCTTGGTAAGAATTCATCTTTTCATTCTAGATCGAAACATATTGATGTTAGATATCATTGGATAATGGATGTTCTAGATGAAAAGTTGTTGGAACTTGAGAAAATTCATAAGGATCATAATGGCTCCGATATGATGACGAAGACTCTACCAAGAGAGAAGCTTGAACATTGCCGTTTGATAGCGGGGATGGTGAATCCCTCCACATTTTCGTGAGGGGGAGATTTGTTAGCTAGGTTCACTCCTATGTGGAGGAGGCCCAATGAGTTGCAAGCCCAAAAAGAGCTTGAACCCATATAATAAGTTATATGAGGAAATATGGTTTCTCACTATCTATATAAAGAGGTAGCGACGAAAAGGAAACAAAAGAATAACAAGAGAAAAAGAGAAAGAAGAGAATGCGGGTTTGGGGCAATATCTCGATTTATATCAAGCTGGCGCCGAGAGGTCGATTCGTGGTCCGATTGAGCTGAAATTTTGTCACCATGTTCGTGGCGCAATTTTATCGAATCTGAACGGTTTGATTTTTGTTTGAAGCTCCATACATCAGGTTTTTCGTGGATTGATCAAAACCTGCGTTTTTGGCTAGATTTATCCTTGATCTCTTGTGAAGTTCATGTGTATTGCCAAGAATTATGTTCTTGAGGTGTTCGCTACTATGTACCTCCAGTATTTGCTAGATAAAAACAATTTTATTGATAGTGAAGATTTTCAGGTGGACTCCGGTCTCTTGGTTTTTTATCTCCTCACATTGAGGAGGTTTTCCACGTAAAAAAATCGTCTTGTGTTCGCGTGCTTGGTATTTATTTTACTCTACTATATCGATTCCTATTAGGTTTACACAAGATGAGAGATTATTTTATTCCGCTGCATTGATTCGATATTGTTCGAATTATTACCGTTCTCCCATCAGAACTTTGCTTCTTGTTGTTTGGATCCAATTTGTCATTTATGGAAGAGCGAGTGAGTGAGAGAGAGAGAGAGAGAGAGAGAGAGAGAGAGTCCATTACATGCTTGGACTGACTTTGTCTATTTCTTCTTCTTCCTTTTATAATTTTCTTTTTATGGGTTAACATTGAAATGGAGCTCTTGATTTGGTGGGATATAAATGTGGGGGTGGAAATTCGCGTGACGTAAGTGGGGATATCAGCTGCTCTTTAATGCGTTCGAGAATGTTCCTAAGATAAATTGGAATTGGAAAATGTGAAGAGCTTTAGATTGGATCACTCATCAAGTTCGAGGACTGTGTTCACTTAATCTTCAAAAGTTAATTTGTATATTGGGAGGTGACTGACTTTTATCGTCTCAAAATATTCGTCGATTCTTGAATAAATCTTGAGCATTCTGATCCTCACTTAGATTTTCATATTTCTTCTTTGTCATCGCCTCACTTGCCACTTTGATGAAAGAGGTTATTTTCTTATTATCAACTTGAATTAGCATTGAAAATGGTTCATTTATTTATGTTGTCAAAGATGGGTTAATAGTATCGATGCTTGATTGGCACATGGGACAAGATATCATGCCTCGAATTCAATTTGATATACAATGTCATAATACAAAGCCTTGATATGACTTCGCATCATCGGAGTGTTTTAGTCATTGATGCGAGGAAAGGATGGTGCTTGAAAATATCTTTTGCCTCCATGTATCATCCTTGTTAGTTGTAGTTTCGCTGTCAAGTTTTGATGATCTTTTCTCAAAAGAAATGGTTTTTTGAACACTGAAATGAACACAATTATGGGAAGATGCTTACGCAAGTTCATCAACCAAATTGGCTAAATATAGTTTTGGTTCTTTTAAAATTGATGGTCACGCAATTTAACTCTCTTACTTTTTTTTGTAGCAATGGAACGCTTTAACATTGTCAGTTTGTACTACCATTACTTACAGTGTCAAATTAATAATGTGGTGCTCCATTGGCAAATTTAGAATAAAATAGAGGGAGAATATGTAGGAAGAGAGAGGTGCTAGGAACAGCTACCGAGCCTTGCCGGGATGCTAGCTAAGATCGTGTTTTGTTTTTGACATAACTTTTGGGTTTCACCCCTTTCAATGCCCAAATAAAAAAGAGATATTGTGTCCTGCACTGGACAAGTATCAAAGACAAAAGGACACAACAAAAATTATGTTGAAATACCTTCAATTACTCTGTCCTGACCAATGAATCTTATACGTTTGAAAAAAAGATTTTTATGTGTTCTCAAAATGATAGGTCGTTTATCTACCTAATTAAGTTACAATGAAACAAAACATCACCCATATCATTATTTTCTTTAATGATAATATCTTAAGAACAGTTAGTACTTACTATGTAGTAATGGGTTTGATAAGTAGAACACTCAACACTATTTGAGTATCAAGAAAAAAATCAGACATTATGTGGGTTTGTGGATATTGCTATGTTGGGAAAGGAGAAATCTTTTTATTCAAAACCCGATGCGTAAATTGTAAATCATTGCTTATTATTATTATTATTATTTTTTAATCTTGTTAACAAGTATTTCAAGATCATTTCTCAATTGTATTTAACAAAGAAAGATTATCATTCTCAAAACATTACTTGTAAAAGATTTGAGGGAGATGGTACATCAAAAAGAACAATATTTCTCTATTTAAATATCTAATAAGTATCCTAGGACAATATGTTATGAAATTCTAATGATTTTAATAAATATCCAAAGCATCCATTTAACCTTGTCCCAACCTAAAATTGGTGCATCGAGCTTCACGATACGTGTCATGGGACTTATGAACAACGGTAGATAAGAGCAGGTCTTATGAATATAATAAATTTTAAAATGAAATAAAAAGAAGAGGCTCCGATGTGAACAAAATAATCAAATCAAATCCGATAGGTGTGTTCAAAAAAAAAAAAAAAAAAATCGGATAGTAAGCCGTCAAAGGGAGCGGCTGCGATTATTAGACAGGCATGAGGTCCGTCTCGCAATGATGCACCCACCGTCCATCATCGATCATGCGAGAGATGCTTTTCAACGGTGGATAAGCCAATCATAGTGCGGATCCATAGCAAGTAGCGTGCACCTGAAGCCTACCAGATAATTCGGCCTTCGAGAACATGTGCGCGCTTTTATCGTGAGGAAGCTTCGAACAGAATAACCCACTTTAACAGAAAAAATAAAAATAATTATTATTATAATTCGGAGAAACTATTTAGAATGAGATTTTTTTTTAATCAAGATATTTAAATCGAATAATAAATATGTAGAAGACAAAACCGTGTAATTTTTGTGTAATCCAGTACGAAGAGCACGCGAGCTCACTCATAATATTTACAAAACGACTATTTACGATAATAAAATCGAACGAATGTCAATTTACTTGGTGTCCAAATAAATGAATTAATTTCATGGAATGAATAGTCAAATATATGCGTTGCGGATTGAGAGGGTAGCGTTGACCAATCTAAAATGTGTATAAATGTACTTAAAGTATGCGATTAATTTTGTTTTTATGTCTCCTCAATAGCCTCCTAAAAGTTCAAAATTCTAGGCAAGATGAGACGTGGGTTTACCTCCTTTGGCTCTTTTTTTTATTTTATTTTAAATTGCACTTGGAAAAATTACTGCCATCCTTTCATATTTTGCCATTTAATACCATTTTTTACCTTATTTCCTAGCCTTTGATTTTACAACATTAAACTTCGAGCACGAGGCAAATATTACACGTAAGGACTCATCCTTTAGATTATTTTTTACAAAAGAGGGAAAAAAAAATCCACACTTTGGGTTGCTAAACCCTAAAAAAGCCCAAGTCGTCATTTCATGTTCTATACTCCTAAAAGTGAGTGACTCTCTTATATTTGTTGACTCCCCTTCTAAGCTCTAATTCGCAATAATGAATCTTTAGAGGGGTCAATTTTCAATTTTTATTTTTCGCAGGCGCCCAAAAATATTTTTATCGTACGCAATTTATTAATGGTGCTGTGAAGCCAAGAACGCATCACCAGATTGACCATTCGCTCTATGGGGGACCAATGTAATAGTCAGAAGTGAATTCAGGGTTTAGTCCATGTTTTAGAAATGATTTATTAAAAAAAGCTTGAATGAAGGGTTAATATTTTTTTCATCGTGCAAAACCCACCATAAGAAAGTAAAACAATAAGGGATGCACAAAGCTAGAAAGAAATTGTTGACATCTAAATTTTTGTTGACAAATGAAGCAAGCATTTTGGATAAAATTCAAAAAAAAAGAACGAAAAAGATGGAAGTAATAAACAAAAAAATAGATGGCGGACAAAAGAAAGAAAAAGAAAATAATTTTAATTGAATCTCTTACCTTGATCTTATAAATGGATTAGTATATTAAGTAAATGGATTTGAACATGATATGGATTTTCTTTGAACGACTCTTAAATAAGTTTACAAGTTATTTAAACCTAATTCACCTCTAGGACATCCTCTTCATTCTTTATCGCCTCCACTCAATCTCTTGCGCTTGCTTACTTACTCCGCACTCTAATCTCTTTTTAGCAATGATTTTTTCGTAGAGTGAATTAAACATAGAAGTGTTTTAATAATATTAATTGGAACGGGTATTACTTATTTTCGACTTAGCCCAAATTCGACCCGACTGGCCCGTTTAATAGGTATGCCCGAGTCCATGAGAACAGGAACCATGAAAGCCCAGGAAAAAGACGCGAAGCTCGGCCTCGCCCTCGGAATTTCTCCCTCGCAGAAGCCGTGAGAAGATGATGGAAGGAGAATCTTAGCGATGGAGAGAGCACTGAGTTCGGCAGAGCTCCAGCTCAGTTTCCGACGTCTCTCGGCCTTTGCTCCGACAACAACGGCTCCTTCTACTCGGCTCCTCGCCGTTCGATCGCTAAAGCTTAGCCCTCTCGCTCTCTTTTTATGGTTTTCGGCTTTCGGTTCAATGAATCGAGCTGAGCTCTCTGTTTTTTCTTGAATTTCCAGAGGAGAGGCTTCTTCATCGACTTTCCTCCTTCTCGGTTTCTGTTGATGTCCTGGACCTTGGTTGTTGCCGATGGTAATAACTGATGCGAATCGCTGCTTGAAGATGGCGTATATTAGTTCTTTAACGGGGAGGCGTTTTACCTGTTCGACAGAATGCCTGACTCAGTCATAGATAGTTAATTCCTATTGCATTCTGCTTACCAACGTTTTGATGTCCCATTGAAGTTGCACTGCTTGTCTCTTACTGCATTTCCCGTATAAAGTTGATAGAAATGCGATTATGTGTGCTTTTAGTATGTCAAATGCGGGTCACGTGCGTTTGATGTTCACTGTTCATGCGTGCATTTGCTGTGTTAACTGACGTTGAAGATGTACATGGTATTACTCCTCTATGCTGCTGGACATGAGAAGTTCTGGTACGGATGACCTACGTATGACTTTATATACATAGTCCTTGAGGTGCATAAATATGCATAGTGAGATGGGCATGTGTGGATATTGATGGCTCATCAAATTGTCATCGTTTCCAGCCTTAAATATAGTAAGGGTGTTTGCTGGCTGCTTTTGTTCACATGGGGATTGTGAGGATTTCAATATCATTTTGGTAGTGTTCTAGTTGTGTGAACATATAGAGAGATGCCGCATTGATGTTACATTTGTTTTCCATCAAATTGGGGCAATTCAAGGCTTGAAACATATATCTGTCCAAAAAAAGGCTTGAAACATATAAAAAATGATGGTATTACATGTTGCCCTGATTTGAGTCAAGTAAAGCCATTAGTTGTCTGGTATTACTTGTGCGTAATTGGACCTCCTCAGTATGTGTATCCATGTAAGAAAGTGACGTTTTGGATTCATTATGATTTCATATTGGATTGTCACATTGTGATGCTTGAAGCGTGCTTAAGTTGTCCTAGTAGCTTGCTGTCCGTATGCATTTGTGCAGTGAATGATAAACTTGCATTTGTGGCTGGTGGGGTCTTCGTTCGGTTGAAGTCATTATTGGCGCTTTCTGTTGGGCCAATGTGGGTGCCGCTTTTCTCATATAGGACAATAGTGCATGGATGAAAGTTGCTTTCTTTGAGGTAAAGAAGTTGAGTATATTGAGCTAAATCTTCACTGCAATATGCTGACTTCTTCTCAGCTTGCCCATCATGCTTTGAGATTGTAAAATATCAGCCCTCGTTTTATTGGTGGTGTAGTTGGTCGTTCATCCTTTAAAGATTAAAGAATAAAAAATAAAAAATAAAAAAAGCTAAGAACTTACTAGTTTCAATTAGGTAGTCAAGCCTTTAAGAATAGGTTTATTCACTGTTGGATGAGGTGGACTTCACATGGAACCCAACTTTTGACGACGCAAGTGAGAAATCGTGAATCCTAGAATTCATTCTTTATGTTGTGAATTCCCCTCTAGATCAAGTTACACCAGTCATTAGGTAATTAAAGGTAATTGGATGTGATGGTTGATCTGGCTAGTTTCGCCAGCTGCAATGATGGCCACAGCATTGGAATGAGTCGCCTTGGCAGTGGTGCTGATGCCAACGGCATGGCAGTGGCTGTGGGAATGGCGGTACTCTCCCTTGCCCCATTCCTTCTTTTCTTTTCTTTTCTTTTCTTTTCTTTTTCTTTTTCAGTTTTTTGCTGTTTTTTTTTTCCTTTTAGCTTTTCTTTTGCTTTTATTAAGCTTATATTTGATAAGATACATAAAAATCTAGACATAATTCTAATAGACAAGTACCATAGAGATAAATGAATGAATAATTAAAATATGATTAAACATGGAAAAAGTTAGACAAACATTATTGTTGATTTTGAGCAAGAGAACAGCAATCAATGCCGATTATTAAATAATATTTTATTCAAACGAGGAAAAAAAAATGTGAAAAGTGAAGTAACAAAGCCAATTTGCGTCTTGGAAAGTCTTGGACTTCTTGAGTTTTTGTTATATGCAGCAATGGCAGTGCTAAAAATTCGCAGCAAGAGGGTGGCAATGATCTGCTGAAGGGTGCTGAGATAGTAGTCAATGGTAGGGAGCCGCTTAATAGGAGAATGCTAGTCCTTTTGAACACAATTTTCCTTTTCATGAGTTTTATGCATAGACCATAATTTCAGTAGATCATACTGTTAGATGGTTATTTGCGACTCCTTTACCATTGCCAGAGTGAAACAAAGCAACTTGCTTAATGGATTGTTTGGTGTGGTTGTTGTGCCTGACCCTTTTTCTTGTTTAGCTCAAAGCATGTGCTTTTGTTTTCCGTTTTGAATAGAGAAAGTTAGCCATCTCTGATGACTTGTAGTTGTCTACAAAAAGTCTTGGTCTTCTTAAGTTTATGATTTATGTACATGAACAAATATATGATTGTGGAAACTACAAATATCTGAGGATATTGTCCAACCATTACAAGACAAGCACTTGTGGATGCAAAGTACTTTCTATCGATTCCTCTAACCACTAATGTGCATTCTTGAAAGTCTTGGTCTTTGTTTATTGTTTTTGGTAGGTGAAAGTCTCGGTCTTCCTGGCTTTTATAGTTTTCTCTCTCCCTTATCTCTTTATCACTTAGATTCACCACACCCATGCCCATCCTCCTACTCAATAGTTTTCTCTCTCCCTTATCTCTTCATCACTTAGATTCACCACACCCATGCCCATCCTCCTGCTCAATAGTGTTCTCCTCCTGCTCATCTGAACCTAGCGCTCGTGCTTGCTGGATTGCTGCCATTGATCTCATCCCGTTCACCAGTCTGCTCTAGGACTACTCGGAAAAGGTAAGAGACATCTATCTTCTTGCTCTAATTTTCCCTCAAACTGATGCAGCCGCAACTTTGCTATCTAAAGCATCTGGTGAGCATTTATTACCCGATAGCAACCACCTATTCTTTCTGAAATCTTTCTATTATGGAGGCAAAGAAGGGGCAACGGAGCAACAGAAGTTTGGTTCTTAAACCGATTTCATGCCTATCTATGATCCTAATTAAAGTTGATGTCGAGTTTAATAACAAAGAATTGTTGCTTCAATTTTTGTTAGATAGTAATATTAGGACATTAAGATTAATTTTTGATCTCCTTATCATTGATCTCTTTACTAAACACGCACTGACGTGGAAGGATTCTACTTAGTACAAGTTTGGGATTTTACGTGAAATAATCACATATCTGTTTGGAATTTTAGTCCATTAAATTGGGTAAACAACAATAAATATCGTAACAGGATAGCTTCATTCCTCTTAGAAGAGATTCATTCACGTTTACTATAATTTCGCGGTGCCAAACAAAATAAATAACTTTTGTTGTGTCTTTTCAAATATTTACTGTTATAATAAGAAGTCCTTGTTATATAGATATGGTAGATTTACCATCAACTGAAAGGGGTAAGGTGAATTAATAAGGTGCTTGTGATTTAGTATTCTTTTAAGGTGCACCAGTGTAATCAATCGAGTTAAGTCTATTCGCAAGTTAAACTTCACATGAAGTAGTTTCTACGGATGCCCCAAGGGTGTTGCATGTGGACGACTTGTTTTCATCGTGTGAAAACCAATGATAGTTTAGTGCTGGAAAACTTATCCATGTATTGTCTTTCAAGATAGAGAAAATGTGAAGGTGGTCGTGATAAAAAAGTAAAATTTTGAATTATGGAAATTAAAATTGTGCTTCGTTAGAAAAAGACCACACGATGACTCAGTGTTTTGTTAGAGAAAAAGGTATTCTATGTCGGAAATTTTTTTGAGATTGTTCATCTTTTATAATGCGCATTAATCTGGTATTAAACAGACTTCGCATATATTATTCAACCCTAAAAACCCAACTTGTCATTTTATATTGTACGCTCCTAAAAGCGAGTAACTTTCTCATATTTGTCGACTCCCCTTTTGAGTTCTAATTTATGCTAAAGAATCTTTAGTCGGTCAATTTTTTTTTTTTTTTTTTTTTTTTTTTGGGTAAAGTTTAGTCGGTCAATTTTAATTTTTGAAGGCGTCAAAAAAACTTATGATATTTAATCAGTTGGGGGGCTGCGAAGCCAAAAACACATCACTCCATGGATTTCAGCTCTCTCTTTCTCGAGAGAGAGAGAGAGGGGGGACCAATAATGCATGTAACCGGGTAATTAAGTGTGACACCCCCAACATCCCCCAATCCATTAGGGTCATCACACTTCTTTCCTCGTCCTAGATATCCTTCTTTCTTATATCAATGGACTTCGGAGAATCCATATGGGGTCTTATTACGCACTTCTTTGGTCCCTACGCAATGTATATGGCGGAAGTGGATCCAACAACTCCCTTCCTAAACACTGAAATGATGCACACTAGATACTCACAGATATTGATTAAGCACTTTTTTTTTTTTTTATTAACGTAAACTTGATAGACGTCTTTTGTCAGTACAACAAAAGCCAAAGTTTCCTATACTTGGCTATATCAAAAACTAGACCAACATTTTCCATTAGCTATTCACAAGTCGTCTATCAGCAAGTGTCGGTATCCAAAATTTTGATGTTGACCTCATGTCTTCGGTCACTCTACTTCGCTCGATCCCCCGTCATCGTCCTCTAGCGGCGGCGGCGGTGGCCACAGAGTATGTTCCTTCCTTCGGACATACAAGATGACGAACTCCCGATGCATGGAACCCAAGGGTAGGCCAGTGTCAAACATGACTATCACCCTCACTCAAATGAAAGTCAGGATCCTGATGCCCTGTTTGTTCCCATTGTAAATCGATAGGGATCCCATAGAAAGTACCAAGAGGTGCGAGCAACAGAGACATCTTCCTTACTTTGAAATATGTTAATCCCCACGAGGGGTGCGTACAACCACTTAGCGGCTAAAGATCTACCAAACTATATTATGTAGAATCATTGCCATATGATATCATGCAAAATCCACAAAACACATCAATAAAAGAATAGATGCGTATTAAGTCAATAAAGCTTTTCAACGAAATGACAAGCACAGTTTGATAACCATAACACATCACTTTAATCACGTGGGTTTCGATTATAAGGCCAAACCGTTATGACACGTCCCATACCGTGCCACACAATTTTGTTTCATAATTAGGTGCAACTATCAAAATAGTGTAACTCAACAGAATAATCAACTTTAAAACTCAACAGATTCGTGATTCACTATCACCTACTCCCGGAGGACCAGTGTTTGCATCCCTCCAGGCATTTGTACCCAACCTGGCATCACGAAAGCCTCCGGTTCCATATTTCAGTCACCAAGCATTCGGAGGGTGTCATGTCTCACTTCTAGGCATCTCGCACCTAACCTAGCATCATGAGGAATCGCCAGAGCTCACTATGTTACTAGTGTCCCCTACCCTCCAGAATGTGTATCGTCATATGTCTGGGCATCCCGACACCCAGGGAACCTTTGGGGCTCACCACAACAATGGTGTCCAACAGGCATCTAGAGCGTGTCATGTCTCACCTCTAGGCATCCCATCTCCTGGGACTTCGTCGTCCCGAGGGTTTGACGGTAGTAGTAATCTATCAACCATGGTGTAATCATTTAAATCAAATCAATGCCAAACGTTTTCGAAGGCACATCAATACCACAACAATAGTCTTTAAAACATATGTCAATCCCATATTAATGAAATCAAAAGCACGATATCAAATCCATAGGATTCACTTCCACGGTTAACCCTCTAATAGGCTTCGAAATGCACTTATAAATCCTCAAGCCGCACTTGCGCCTCACGGCCCGAATTGAAAAGGTTTATCAAAACTGTAAGTAATTTGAAATCGGCATATTGGCAATTCCAAACCTCACTCCCGACTTCTAGGTTTTTAAAACGGTTCATGTAAAAGTTTGAGATTTCAAGGACACCAAACATTTTTCTTTTCTTTTTAAAACATTTATGAGCAGCGCCTCGGTACATAAAAATTTCAACACAAATCGGGAGGTTTTCCAAAACAGTTTATAAGCGGAATTCTCAAAGCTTTACAAACGCTAAAATTGATGCATATTTGAAGTCCGAAATCACATGTATTCATAAAAACTATAAAGCTTCCTCAATCATCTAGCCCCAAACAATTTCGGTCATCCTATATATCACCATTCAACACCAAATTCAAACAATCCAACCTAACAATGCACTTCCTCAGTCAACAACAGCACTACACTATATAGGTTAGTAGACTCCAACTTGCCTTAGGTCGGTGGCGTTGACGGTGAGCGGACCGCAAGCTACCAGCTACGGTTGAGGTGAAGAGAAGCAACAACAGTGTGCGGTGAGGTGTGAGCCGAGGCCTCTCGGGTCTTGCTACGGTAGAGGGGCGGCGACAAATTTCGAGTTGCGACACTAGTGGTGGGCAGTGGTCATCGGCAACAAACCGAAGGCGAAGCGATGAGACTTCCTGAGGTGGTTGGCTTGGCAATCTGTGGGCGACTCAACAACAATGAGGGGGTCGGTGACAAAGTGGTGTGGTGGTGCGGCTAGTAGCTAGGTACGGGATGGTGAGGAGGCCGATGGCGTGGGATACAGCAGTGTGGTGTGGGTGGTTGTCTACTGGTGGCCTAAGAAGCACAGACACTCTTCGTAAGCCTTCGTGTCGTGTTCGACACTCTGACACGTGTCCGACAGGCGATCAATGAGTGTTGAGAAATCTGACACATGGTCAACTCTTCCCAACATACTCTGACATGCGAGTCCAAAATTTCGACACGCAATTCCGACATGCATGAGGTCAATTTAAAAATTTTCAATACTTTAGGGGTTAAAATATAAATAAATAACCACCGGCCGCAGTAGCTCAGTTGGGTAGGCTCTATGGATTCTTTGCGCCAGAGGTGAGGAGTTCGAATCCTTTGCATCGCACTTGCAAAGCAAGTAGGCCAAGGGGCCTGACAGAGCTACTTGGTGACATACCCGGTGGCATGGGGTGGTGGTTTCCCCATGTTGCCCCCAGGTTCTACTCGCCGGCTGTTGGCTTTCGGGGTTTCCTGGGTTACCAAATATATATATATATATATATATATATATATATATATATATATATAATGAAAATAACAAAAATAAAAGAGACCAAAGAAAATTCTCACTCTCAAGTTCTTACTTATAAGTTTTGACATTCCCATGAGTGATGATGAAACGCCCTCATCTCGCCGGCGTTGCTCCGCCACCCCGCAGACTTAAAGTTGTGATTTTTTTTTTTCTTTTTGCTTCTTTTTGCCTCTTGCAGGCATCGCCTGTGAGTTATCTCTTTTGTTCTATGTTATTAGCTTGTGAGTTATCTCTTACATTTTCCATGGCGAATTTAGTTATTTCATTTTCTTTTGGTCGTACTTTGAGAGTTCTTGTCTTAGATTTTCATTTTTCTCGAACCTTGTTTTGCAAAGGAGCTCCAAGCCAGCCTATATCATGAACTCCGAACTTTATTTGGAACTATAAGAAATCTCATTAATTTCCGACGATTGTAAGAAAACATGACATGTTCCTTCAAATTTACTCTTTTGTGTTTGCAATTTTTAAATTTCTTATTCAATCTCTATCAAATTAAAATGATGAATGATATTAACAAATGTTGAATTAATATTTTTAGTATAAATTAATTTTCTGCTCTTTTTATTATTTATTTTTGTATTTATATATAAAAATATATTTAATATATAACGTGTCAAAACGTGTCGGAAATCTCTATTTTTTTAGAAATATTATGTCGGCATGTTGTGTCGTGTCATGTGTCGCGTGTCCGTATCGGTACTATATAGCTGGTGACGATGCCTGAGCTATGGAAGACCTTCGACTAAGAGATCGCTGCCGTCGTCAAAGGGGTGGAGAACTCGAGAAAATGGAGGGAAAGAAACTCGGCTTCACCGGATGCAAGAGGAAATCAATCCCTCTTGGCCGTTGACTCCTTGAGTCACGCGTGCGGTGACAGCGAAGAGGCGAGGACAGCTCGAGCAGAGCGTGGCTGTCCTTGAAGAATTTTTAGTCGCCATCTGTCCCTTCTCATCCGTAGACGTGTCTTCCCTTTTGTTGACTGCATGGGTCAACTAAGCGGGCCTTCGTGGCAGTCAACAGGAGAGGAAATCCGGTGCCGGTCGAAGGACATCTTGCATGTCCATGCAAGAGACGTGTCCGACTCCTTGCTCCTGTACTCGGTACGCTGGTCGAAGAAGGAGAGGGGCGTGGCAGCAGCTCGCGTGCAGGACGTGGGCTTCAAGGAGTCAAAGTCTTCAAATAGATGTCCAGTTGAAGAAATCGTGGCTGCATGGTCAACCTTGCATGCATGCTGGACGTGGCTGCTCCTTCGGTCAAAATCTTCCCTTTTTGTTGACCGGTTGAACTGCGAGAGAGAAGGGGCTGCATGGTTCTGTACGTGCATGGGGGAAAGGCAATTTACTTAGGGCTATTAGGTGGTCAAATATCCTCCTTTGTTGACCCCCAAATGGACGTCTGCATGGCTATGCATGGACGAGTTCCTCGATCGCGTGAAGGAGGGGTACCTTGATGGGGCCGCAACTTTGGGAGTCGACGTCGCCATGTGCTTGAAAACTCGCTCTAATAAGGTGCAAATGCGGAAGAGATGGGTCTCACGGGTGGCCTTACGTGAAAAGATTCCTAGATGAGATGCTATCGCGAGAATGTGATGAAATGTAACATTTTGATACGGTGAGAGTGGTGACGAAACGGCGACCGAAAGTGGTGCCAACGATGTAGTCCGACAACAAATTCGTCGACCCGTCATGGACAGTTACATATTCGAGGTCAGGCAAAATCCGGATGTCACATTAAGGGTTTAGTACATGTTTTAGATATAATTCATTGAAAAAAGTGTAAATAAAAAGTAAATGTTCATAATCGTGCATTCCCGCTACCAGAAAATAAAAGATATCATAGAGAAAAGGGAGATGGAAAAAAATACAAAGTCACCACCCGAAAGAAGTGAATGCTCATACCAAAAAAGAAAAATCATATTGTTAAACAAATTAATATGGTTCTAATCTCCTTGTGAATTTTTCATTATGATGTTACCAAATTATGGAAGACTTGTCATTTTTTTTTTCTTAATTGTAGACCAATAGAAAACAAAAAGAAAAGAGGGACATTTGCTTTAATTCAAGGTAAATAGGAAATACATTGTTGATGGAGAGCACGTAATGTCTGGGTGAACTTCACACGATTCAGAATACAAAATGTTTAAAGAACGCTTCTAGAGGGGATGCCTTCTTGCTGCACAAAAAGATGTAGATAAACAGACGAAAGACTGGATGGAAAGCACGTGCTATCCGAACGATTCCGCTCATTGATCGCATACTTTGGATATGCGATCAATATAGGCTTTAAGTGTCAGTTACAATGGTAAAACTTCGCAGCAAGATCACCATGATGATCTGCCGAAGGGTGCTAAGGTAATAGTTGATAATCAGAATTGCTTGATAAGAGAACGATGGTTTGATGCATAAAGTATAATTTTTAGTAGATTATGTAACGTTAATTAATGATTATTGACTCTTCACCATTTGAAAAGTAAACTAAAGCAACTTGGTTAATGGATTAGTTGGTGCACCTGACCTTTTTTCTTGTTTAGCCCAAAGCATGTGCTTTGTTTTCCTTATTGAACGGACAAAATTAGTCGCCTTTGATGTCTTTACATGGTCATTCGCATTGAAGGAGGAACCGATAATCTTCTCATATCTTAAACATATGCAAATTTTCAGCAATGTAACCGCCACGTAAAAGCCTACATTGATCGCATATTCAACAATAAAGCAAAAAAACAAGGACAATGAAATCATAGAGATTCTAATAATATATGAATGTGTGAAAAGCCAACACAACACTAGTAAGTAATGAAGTTTTTGACGAAAATACATGTGAGCTCTAAGTTGGTCATATGAAGAAAAATCACATTTATCCTCTGTTTTGGATGCCCATAAGAAAAGTCTGGATCCGAAGAAAAGGGAGAACAATTGACAAAACAAGCACTCTTGGACAAAAACTATTTTAGTTTGATTTGTCTAAACTTTGGTGTGCATCCCTTGAAAGTCTTGGTCCTTTTTTTATTCTTTTTGGTAAGTGGACGTCTTGGTTTTCCTGGAATTCATAGTTTTCTCTTTCTGTTAGCTCATTTTACTTTACTTCACCATAACACTTTGTTGTTCTCAACAGTGATTGATTCACCCATGGCCATTGGGGAGATCGTTTTGGGTTCCTTCTTTCAAACCTTGTTTGACAAGTTGAGTTCTTTGGCATCAGACTATGCGCAATGGGAAGGAACTGACACCACCATCCTTGATGACTGGAAGAGGATGCTAGTCACAATCAATGCAGTGGTGGATGGTGCAGAGGAAAAGCAACTTAGTGGGAATTGTCTAGTGAAGTCGTGGCTTGATGATGTTAGGGACTTGGCCTTTGACATAGAAGACTTGCTCGATGAGTTAGACATCAAAGCCACTCAAGTTAAGTCGGAGGTAGAATCCAGAACAAGTAGAGGTCAATGGAAAAGGAAGTTCTTTTCTTTTACACGACCAGGCTCACTCGTGTCTGACACTAAGGTCCAAGATATCAGTGGTAGGTTTGAAGCGATTGTCAAAAGGAGGGATTATCTAAGCTTGAGAGACAATGTTGTGGACAGATCCAACTACAGCAACAAAAGGGATCCCACTAGTTCTCTGCCGGAGCCTCGGTTTGTCGGTAGGGAGAAGGAAGAAATGGAGATACTCCAACTATTGATCCGTGAGGTCAAAAATTCTGATGCCACACTAAGCATAGTCCCCATAGTTGGGATGGGCGGTGTTGGAAAGACGGCCTTGGCTCGCGGCTATATAATGATGCCAAAGTGAATAGTTGTTTCGAGAAGAAAGCATGGGTTTGTGTGTCAGATGTTTTCGATGTCCTTGACATAACAAAAACTATTTTGCAGTCGATCACCAGGTCGTCCGATGACGACAAAGATCTTAACAAGCTTCAAGTTAAGTTGAAGGATAATCTAGCTGGGAAGAAGTTTCTTGTGGTTTTAGATGGTATATGGAATGAGAAGTATGAAAAATGGACCGCCCTCTTAAAGCCATTTGAAGCAGGGGCTAGCGGAAGCAAGATCATCATCACGACTCGCAACCTTAATGTTGCTTCCATAACAAGAGCTTCACCATATCATTTGAGGGAATTGTCCTTTGATAATTGTATGAGCTTATTGGCATTTCATGCTCTTGGAGTAACAAATTTTGAGAGCCACCCGGATTTTAAAATAATAGGCAAGAAAATAGCTGAAAGATGTAAAGGTTTACCTTTGGCGGCAAAGATGTTGGGCGGCGTCCTACGTACTAAAAGTAATCTTGATGAGTGGGAAGATACCTTAAATAACAAAATGTGGGATCTTCTGACGGCAGAGAATGATGAGGTTCTCCCAATTTTGAAATTGAGCTATGTCCATCTTCCTTCCTATTTAAAGAGATGTTTTTCTTATTGTGCGGTATTTCCCAAGGATTACAAAATTGAGAGGGATGAGTTGGTACTCTTATGGATAGCAGAGGGACTTTTAGACGGGCAAAAAGCAAATGAGAATATCTTGAAATTGGGACGGAAGCACTTTGATGAGTTAGTATCCAAGTCATTTCTTCAACAATCAAGTATCGATGCATCTAAGTTTTCAATGCATGATCTTTTGAATGATCTAGCAAAGTCAATTTTGGGTGGGACTTGCTTTAGCTCAGGGGGGTCTCGGGCAGCAAGTAATGAACATGATGTATCATCTCTTGAAAAAACTCGTTATGCATCATTCTTCCCATCGTGGTATGTTACATCAAAATGCCTGAAACCATATCAAGGAATGAAGGCACTAAGAAGTTTAATTTTGGTGCGTGATGGATCTTGTGGGGGCTCTTTCTTTATTTCCAACAAGGTGCTACATGACTTGCTAACAAACTTGAAGTACTTGAGAGTATTTTCATTATGTCGTTGTAACATCGTCGAGGTACCAAATTGTGTTGGTGATTTAAAACATCTTCGATACCTCAATTTCTCGTACACTCATATTGAGAGGCTACCTGAGTCAATTGGTGCCCTGTGCAAATTACAAGCTTTGATTTTAAGAGGTTGTCAAAAGCTTTCAAAGTTGCCTCAAGGTATCACAAAGTTAGTCAGCTTACAGTTTCTTGATATTAGAGATACAAAGAGTCTAAAAGAGATGCCGTTGAGTATTAGTAATTTAAAGAATCTTATTATGTTGTCCAAATTTGTGGTAGGACTTGAGAAAGGGTCGCAGTTGAAAGAGTTAAAGAACTTGCCACATCTTGAAGGAGAATTATTCATATCAGAATTGCAAAAGGTGGAAAAAGTTATAGATGCAGTTGATGCTAATTTGCTTCGAAAGCTAGGCCTTACAAACTTATCCTTGCATTGGGGTGAACATTTGGGAGATCTCCATAATCATGAGCATGAAGCACAGGTGCTTGACTCTCTGCGACCTCACACTAATCTTGAAAATCTTGCTATTTTGAACTATCATGGTGTAGTATTCCCATCATGGTTAGATTGTAAATCCTATTATAAAATAGTGTCTTTATGCTTGTGGGACTGTCCTAATGTTATGTTGTTGTCTATGATTGGACAACTACCTTCACTTAAGGAATTATCTCTTAAAGGTCTACACGCAATAAGAATGATAGGCTTTGAATTTTATGGAGGTACAAGGCCTTTTTCATCCTTAACCACTTTGAAGTTCGAAGAGATGTTGGCATGGAAGGATTGGTCTCCTTATGCTGGCCCAAAAGAAGAAGTCTCATTCTCCTATCTTAAGCATCTTGTTGTTCGGGGCTGTCCTTCGTTGGTCAAGACATTGCCTTGTCAACTTGATTTTCTCACAAAGCTTGAAATTCATTCATGTCCGCATTTGAAAAACTCAACCAATGATGTTTGTCTTCCATCTCTCCATGAGTTGTTCCTCGAGGATTGTAACAAAGAGATCTTGAAGAGATTGATCAACCTAACTTCTTTGACCATTCTTACAATTAAGAATCTTGCAGAGTTTGTTTGCTTTGATCTTGGATTTATGAGCCACTTGATCAAGCTAAAGGAGCTTCATATAGGAGGGTGCGACCAGTTAAAATATTTGTGGCAAGGTGGAAATGAAATGCTAAATCTTACTTGCCTCCAGGAATTAACCATCGTAAGCTGTCCTCGTTCACATCATTCGTGACAGGAGAAATAGAAATAGAGCTGCCATGCAACCTTGAAAAGATGAAATTGAGTAATTGCACCAGTTTAGAAAAGCTTCCAAGCAAGATGTACACACTCGTTATTTGTCTATTGAACGGTGTCCAAAACTCATAATGCCAACCATTTCTTCATATGACCCCAACAACAACAACCTGATGTCTCAACTTCAATCTTCATGTACAAGTAAATGTGATTCTCTGACATTTTATCCCTCTACCATGGATAGACTTGCTACTCTAAAGACATTTTATATTAAATACTGTGAGGGAGTGGAATCATTGGAAGAAATCACCATAGAATCACTTGAATTTATGGGAATTCGCAATTGTTGGAATCTAAGAAGCCTACCACAATTCCTTCACACGCTCTCCCATCTCACTGGATTGAGTATAAGTGACTGTTGTCAGATAGAGGACTTTCCTCCCCTTCCCCTCACTCTATCAAGCCTTACACTTGAGAGATGTCCGAAGATAAAGTCTATCACCAGTATCACGAGTTGTAACAATCTCACTTCTTTGGATATAATTGGGTGTGGGGCATTGGAAATAATAGATTCCCTTCCCCTTCTCATCACCCTATCACATGTCTCTCTCTCCAAATGCCCGAAGATAAAGTCTCTACCAAAGTGGCGTCATCTTACATCCCTCCGGAACATATCCATTAGGCATTGCCAAAATATCCAATGCTTGCCTGAAGGAGGTTTGCCTCCCAATTTGCAAGCGTTTCATTGTGAGTGCGAGAATATGAAACAGCCAGCGAGAGAATGGGGCTTACCCCTGCTCACATCCCTCACGTTTCTAGATATTATTGGAACAAACATGGGAGGGGAGGGAGAGAAGGTGCGGTTTCCGAGGAGGAGGAGGATGAGGAGGATGCCTGGTCTTCTCTTTCCTTCCTCTCTTACCTCTCTTTGGATTGGCCATATGAGGAATGTGGAAAGACTATCGATGGCTTTTGCAAGCATCTATCCTCTCTCCAATGTTTAGGGATTTCAAATTGCCCGAAGTTGAGGGACTTGCCAAAGGATGGCCTCCCTCCCTTCCTCCAAGAATTATGGATAGAAGGATGCGAGATTCTGAAAGATCGATGCTCAAAACACACTGGCGACTATTGGCCCCTCATCCAAGAGATCCCTGACATCGAGATTGATTGGGTTCAGATTCAATGAATTGATTCGTCCTGGTACGATAAGGTTTTTTAGGGCTCGGGTAAGTTTATGGTTTCGAAGGCATCGATTTCCCATTCTGCTTCCTCAATTTGATGCAAACTGATTTTCCCTTCGTGTAGATGTCTCACATAAATTTCTAGGAAAATCCAAGAAATCCCTGGCATGCGCATTGATTAGTTTCAAATCTGGTGAAGCGAAATTGATCCACTTTCGCTTTCATTTGCTAACCGCCACGATTCATCCTTCAATGTGGAGTCAGTTTTCTAGGGTCTAGGTAAGATTTTTGGTCTTGGATGCATCAATTTCGCTTCTGTTCTTCAATTCGATGCTTTGTGCGAATTAATTTTTTCCCATAGAGAAGTGTCGCATAGGATTTCCAGAAACCGCCGTATCGTGAAGTACAAGTAAAATTCAGGGGTGAAAGAATGATATTTAGTTGCCTGAATCCCAGAAGAGCTTCCTTTAGTCTCCAATTGCGCTGCTTGAGGAAGTTGATGATATCCTCGTATGCCATTGCTGCATCCATCTCTTCTACTGCCTTGGCCTGTTTTTTTCTTTAGCCACTGCAATGCTCTTTCGACCAGCAAGTAATTCAGCTTCCTCTGCCGGCGACCATCTCCCCTGTTTCATTTCTGGCCTCAATCCCAACGACGGCATGTTATGTAAGACCCGTCTTAGTTAATCTTAACAAAACCCAGGTCAGGTTTACTCCATGCACCGTGCCTTGCATCAGCCCAATCATGACTTAGCTTATATTTTTACTGAAACACAGTGCAAAACAGCTTTTCTAACCTGTACAAGTGACAGTTTCAGCATCTGGTGATTTATGGGTAAAAGTGATTGCATTTTGAGCTTTTCAGATTTGCCAACAGGTGTAGGCAATCATTCTTAGGAGTTATCACAGCATACAAATAAGTCACCATCGCCGGTGATTGGTGGTCTCCCATGCTTGTGAGTTAACATAATCGCAAGAATTTTTCAGCGTAAAAAACAAAAAGAAAATCATCAAGAGGGTATCCCTGTTCATTTTTCGTTGCTGTCAATTGAGTATGCCTATAATCTTGTTCTGATCACTCTAAGCATGAAAGGTAATTTTTATTCAGAACTAATTGATAGTCCTCTTTCAGATTTTTGGGTGAGAAATACGAGCAATGTGGAAAGAGTATCAACAGTGGAGGATGTAAGAAGCATGGAGTATTCTGTTTCCCTCATCTCTACATCTCTTTGGATGAGAACTATGAGGAACGTGGAAAGATTATCAAATGGTCTTCACAGCCATCTCTCCACTCTCGAACAGCTACATTTTATAGGTTATCAGACCATGCCAAAGGATGGCTTCTTTCTCTCCTCCAAGTATCCAACATAATTCAATTTCAAATTCTGAAAGATTAATGCTTAAAACTCAGTGGCAACTATGGGCACCTCATCCGAGAAATCCCACTCATCATAGTTGATCAAGTTCAGATCCAATAAGAAGATATCTATCCAATTTCTAATTTTGCTCTTCAGGTAATGATTTGGACGTCTTTCTTTCTTGCACGCTTGTTTTTTAGCTACTGTTGCTGCTCCAAGATCCATTTCTATTAACAATCCTCAATTCGATGCTAAAAGGTTCATGTGGACAAAATTTCCACAAACCGCTGCTGATGGTCCAATCTTGACATTTGGGTTGCTCTGTTTTGTTTGACAAGGAGGCAAGCAATGACATGGTTATAATTCTAATGTGGTACAACAAGCCAACCAACCATTGCTTGATACAAGTGACTATTCCTCAAAACAAATAATACTTACATGACTTGTTAACAGTGCTGGAATTATGATGTATATATGTGTCTGTCTATATTGATGATATATCTTGAACTGATTGATGACCAAAAATTGCTTATCTTTCCACTTATGGAAATACACTATGCTTTGCGTGAGAATCATGAAGAATTGTTGCTCTTATATTGTTATTTTTCCACAACTTAGGTGTTTGTTATGTTTTCTCTTCCAAATATCTTTTTTTAATTTTCTATATCCTAGCTCAGTGACCTAAATTGTCTCGACTGTGATTCTTTTGCATAATATTCCACTGTTATCTTTATTTGGCAAAATTTCTCAGGAGGATCAAATGCAACCAGTGCCGAGGTAAGCAACTGATGTGCTTATGTTCACCCATTGCAACTTGACGAAAGAAAACCAAAAGGCTATTTTTTATTGGTAGGAGTACTAATATGCTTTAAACTGCTTTTTTTTTTTTTTTTTTTTTTTTTTTTTGACATGCTCTAAAAGATTAATCTGTATTATTATGTCAATAATCGAGGTCTATATTAATAGTCGATCAAAGAGGCTTTCTTACTTCCAAAGTAGCAGCTACAGTAAAGACACAAAAAAATAAGATTTAAAACAGGTGTTTTCAAGTTGGCGAATATGACAACTAAATTTGAATGAGGCCTGCAGCATAAGCCATTTATATCCGAGTTCTTTGTTAAAGTTCATGGTTCCTCTTTCTTCTATTCAAATTCCCACACTATCTCAAAGCACATTTTCTTTTTCTTTGTTGTCAGGGAAAGGGGGAAAGGAGTAATAAGGAAGACTATGATCTGTCCAAATTCTGGAGATATTTCTATGCGAGATTCTGAAAGATTGATGCTCAAAACTCACTGGTGACTATCGGCCCCTCATCCAAGAGATCCCTCTCATCTACATTGGTGTTCGGATCCAGTGAACTGAAATTGATCATACCCGAGCCCTGACAAAGGATTTATCTCCGTTGACTACCTTGCCTTCTTCAGGTCTGCCGCAATTCGTTGTTCCACCTAAAGTCAGCTTTCTGGGATTAGGGTCAGTTTTTGGGTTGGAAGGCATCAATTCAGTTCGATACTTAATACAAATTGATTTTTCCCGAGGAGATGTTTCGCATAGAATTTCCAGAAACCAGCCACTAGAGGTCAGAGACTGACATTTGGGTGTGCCATGTGTGTCCTCGATGGGGCTTTTTCTTTTTACTCCAGTAACTCGCTGTTGATATAAGCAAATGTGATAAGAAGGATGGGGGATGCGGATGTAGATCCCAATCTTGGCATAGCTACCTAATGGGCACAGGCATTTGCCTTTTGTGAAATACAACTAAAATTTAGAGCTGCAAAATGATCTTTAGCTTCTTGAATCCCGGCAGGAGCGTCCTTTAGTCTTTAATTGCACTACTTGGGAAAATTGATGATATCCTTGTATACCTCAGCTGCATTCAGCTCCCCTACTGCCTTGGTTCAGCTTTTTCTTTAGCTACTTCATTGCTCTTTCGAACAGGAAGTAATTCAGTTTTCTTTGCAGGTCTAGTTTGCACTGCGAATCATCTCCCCCGTTTCATCTCTGGCCACTATCCTAACAACAGCCATGTTTTGTTCCTTCTATAAGACCCTTCATGGTGAATTTTCGCAAAACCTAGCTCAGGTTTACTCTACGCGCCCTGCCTTTGCCTACCCAATCATGACTTATCTCTCTTGCATTACCGGCAACACAGTCTAAATGAGCTTCTCTAATATGTGTAAGTGACAGTTTTAAGATCAGGTGATTTATGGTTAAAGTTTACTGCATTTTGAGTGTTCCAGATATAACAACAGGTGTAGGCAAATCATTCTTAAGCATTGTAAGGCCCTACCAAGTCATTCGATCTCCTGACCTCACATTTGTAGAATATCAGCCTGTACCAATAAGTCACCACCACCAGTGATCAGTGGTCTCCCATTCTTGTCAGTTATCATAATCATAAGAATTTTTTAGCAAAAGGAAAAACCATCAAAAGTGTCGCTAATTCCTGACAATAATAAAGCAAAGTATCCCAGTTCTTGTCTTGGTTGTTCACTTTTGTTCGATCACTCTTATAGTTGTCCATTGCTCATGAAAGGTAATTGTTATTCAGGACTAATCGATTGTCCTGTTCCAGATTTTTGGACGAGAAATATGGGGAATATGGAAAGACTATCAACAGCAGAGGATGTATGATGTATGGAGTCTTTTTTTCCTTCCTCTCTAATCTCTCTTTGGATGAGAAAATATGAGGAGTAGAAAGACTATCAAGTGGTCTTCATGGCCATCCCCATCTCTCAAACAGTTATATTTTGTAAGTAGCTTGAATTTTGGGTACTTGCCGGAGGATGGCTTCCCTCCCTCCGTCAAAGTATTCCGCATAATTCAATGTGAGATTCTGAAGGATGGATCCTCTCTTTTCGGCAACTACTGGCACCTCATCCAAGAAATCCCACTGATTGTGATTGATCTAGTTTGGATCCAACAGGAAGATTTCTCTCCACTGTCTTGAGTTTCGTTCTTCAGGTAATGATTCGGACTTCTTTTCTTTTACACTGGTCATTTAGCTACTGCTGCTCCAGGATCCATTTCCATTCCACTTCCTCAACTTAATGCTAAAATTTTAATGTTTTTCCATGGACATGCTTCACATGAATGTCCATAAACCAGCTTCTGAAGGTCAAATGTTGACATTTGGGTTGCTTCTGTTTTGTTTACCAAGGAAGTACACAATGAAATGGTTATAATGTTAACGTGGTACAGCCAGTGACTATTCCTCGAACAAAAAGTACCACATGGACTTGCTCGTAGTGTTGGAATTATGACGCGTCAAATGTGCCTATCTATATAGATTATATATCTGGATTTTTGTGTGATGGCCAAAAATTGCTTATCTTTGCACTTGGATGACACATAAAGAATTTGTAAATGGGAATGCATTATGATTTGTGTGAGAATTATGAAAAATTGTTGCTCTTAAACTAATATTGTTCTGCAATTTAATCGTTTGCTGTATCTTCTCTACCAAATGTCTGTTTTTTATGCCCTAGCTCATTGACCTAAATTCTCTCGACTGTGCTTGTTTTGCAGTATATCCCACTGTTATCTGTATTTGGCAAAATCTCTTGGGAGGATCAAATGCAAACACTGTTGATGTAGGTAACTGATGTAGTTGTTTTCATCTTTTGCAACTTGACAAAAGCAAAAAATGATAAAGCTATTAATTTTGGTAGATGCACCAATATGCTCTATTTTTTATTTTATTTTTTGGCGACGTGCTCTAAATAAGATTTATCTGTATCTTGATGTTGAACGGCACTGGACTAATTGTTCTGTCTTTTCGTACCTTGTGTCCATATTTGAAATCTCAAGATTTTCACGGCAATTAAAAGTCGCCAATGTGTCGAAGATGCACTTTGTGGTTTGAAAATAATCAACCACGAGTCAATTACACAAAAAGTTCATAAAAGCTACCTGGTAGATTATGACACGTTAAAATCACGTTAGATTGAAATTAACCACGAATTTGAATTCGATTTCAGAAATTGAAAGTTATATTATTTCACGATTTATTTTAGGAGTGTCAACTCATCCTCCAAAGATTTTTCGGAAGCTCAGGATTTTTACAAAAATCGATTCGGACGATTCGGAAAAGAATGAATATTCAGACAAACCAAATTAAAGGGATTTTTGACTTCCAAACCGAGCTATTTGGTGAGGGGAATTTGTGGAAACGGTGTAGGCTTCCTCTGCAGCAAAATTGGACATCGAATTGGAGAGAATTGTGAAGAATTGAAGCCCAAAGTGATGAAATTCGGAGGCTAGCATTGGGGGCTGCAACATTGGCTTCAAAAAGAGTTTTTGTGGGATTATTTGCAAGAAAGTAATTGTGGGGACAAGGGAGATAATCATGTGGACTTTTGGGGCTAAGTTACGATGATTATTAGATATTTAATCTTGACTTTTGGCCCCCACTTTCTAATCTTCTCCAGCACGCCTCTGCCCGTCCCTTTCTTTGCTCGGGCGACCCCCTTCGGCTTCTGCTTTGCTTTCATTTCTTCTCACTTGGATCAGCTACTTCTGCATTTTTCTCTTTTTGTTTCCCGTTCCTTGCACGCCAGCGAAGCCGCGGTCTGCCCATCTTCTCCACCGAAGAAATCCCCACCAACTACTGCCCGAGTCTTCTTCAAGTCAACCGCCTCTGCCCTCCATTTCTCTTTCTAGCAAAGCGTATGTATGATGAGATGGGGGGAGAGAAGGGAGGGGGAGACAGTCAAAGAGAGAGATTTGGAACTTTGGAGCTCCTGGAACTGCAGGAGCTGACCAGGGTTAGGGTTAGAGCTTAACAGTGGTTAGTGGGGAGAGGGGTTGGGGGCGCTGAGGAGGAGGTGAGAAAACGTGATTAGAGGACTTGGGGTTTGGGGAAGGGGGATGGCTTTTATTTAATATTAAAGCTTTAAACGAGGTCAGTGTTGTTAGCAGTAAACGATGTCACGTTAAGCACGGTCTCTCTTCCTCTCTCTCTCTCTCTCTCCCTCTCTCTCTCTAACTCTTTTCTTATTTATATTTATTATTTTTGTTTCTATTTAATTTTATTATTTTTGATGATTTTAATGTCCTTTTTTGTTGCTCTTGTGTTTCACTGTTTCTGCATGTCGCTTTTTTATTCTCTCTCTCTTTCGGGCACTACCATTGCACGTGGATTATCCTCATGACCTCGCATTTGTGAAATATCAGCTTGTACATTTACGCCACCATCACAAGTGGTCAACGCTTCCCCATAGTTCTGCATTAACATAATCGTAAGGGTCAGTTGGGAAAAACAAAATCATGAAAAGGGTCACTCCTTTTTCAGGTTTGGAAGAGGCAGCACCCTAGTTTTTCTTATTGTATTTGGTTGCATTGAGGTGAGTATATATATAATTTGTTCGTGTGATTACTCTCATAATTGTTTATATGGCATAACAAAATCAAAGTTTAATGTGGATTCCACGCAACGGTGCCAAATCCTAACATCATACTTTCAGAGGCAATTAAAACGTAGATAGCCCAACTCTTGGGGCTTAATCCCAATGGATGGAATTGCAATTATACTTTGACATACAATTCAGGTAATAAGTTCAAGAAAGTCATTTGGCTGGGACTAAATTTTAATTAATTATGAAACCATGCAATCGGCGAGACTAGATAGACCGAGTTAGATATAAGCATTAAAATTCATATTTACCCTAAACTATGATTTTGGAATACATTATACTTTTTCATGTGAATAGCAGCGCCGCGGCAAGTTTGATCTCAAAAAGAAAATTGCTTTCTCAGCTCGTTCAGATATTGCTTTTGCTAAATAATAAAACCATATTGGGCAAGCCTTGGTAGCTCCAAGCTCCAGAAGAATGGTCATTGGTCAAAGCTCGCCCATACATTTCCAACCATTGAACTGGGTGGAGCTGGGCTCGATGTGCACTTCTTTTTCTTTTCTTTTCCTTTCTTTTCTCCTCAAGCCTATTCAATGAATGAGTATATTTTGCGTTTGCTGACTATTTGAAATATCATGTTTCACCCCGAAAGAAAATACATGCTAGACGACATCAGTGTGGGTACATATCGCAACCTCAACATTTAGGGCCTAAATAGTCAAAAAAGCCCTCAATCAAATATTGAGAACAATAATTAATCACACTAATTAGTTAATGACAAGCTTGTAATCTTTCTTCTAGTCAAAGTAGTTATCTTCTAGTCAGCCCAAGTTAGTTGCTTTTATACAAAGTGTTATGAATCTTCTTGTTTTTTTCTTTACAATATATATCGATATTTTATATGACTAAGTTAAATAATGAATGTTTCAAGAATACTTACATATTTGGGGGCCAATGATTTAGATTGGTTGATTTTCCCAACAACACTGCTTGATTATATAAGCAGAATCATAAGTCAGGGATATCATCTACTAAGGTTAAAATATCAGGGATATCATCTACTAAGGTTAAAATAACTTTTGAGCAATTTCCCTTGTCATGGAAAAAAAAGGAAATGCAAAATGGCTTTGTCAAAACTTCAACATAAAAGCAATCCGTTGCAATCAACTGATCTTAATTTTTTCGACAAAATAAAAATCTTAATATTTGAAGCAGGCTACAAATAAGAACAAGTCAATAATATCGACATTTTGCATGTGAAGCGATAGTGGTACCTTGGAGCTTAGGCATTTCCCTTAGTAGAGTTCCTAATTTAATACCGAAGAGAAGCAGGCAAAAAAAAAAGGAGTTCTTAGTTAGTTCCCCGAAACATGCCCCTTCTTCAAATTTTGTAGTATGAAATAAAAATTCAAAAAGAATAGGAAGATTTTACGCGTAGATTTTCAAAATGTTTTAGGTGCACTCAGTGTTAAATGCAAATTCAAACTGATTTTGACAACTGTAGTAGGATTAAGCCCTAACACCATGCTTTTTTGGAGAATCTAACACCATGCTTCAAAGGCATTGAATGGGCTGCCGTTGGCATGGTGGGCCTCAAAGGTAACAGCCCAAACTCTTGGGCCTTAATCCGAAAAAGATCAGATTGCACTTGGACTTGACATACAATTCGGGTAATGAGGTGAAAAAAAAAGTTGTTCAGCTAGGACAACACTCACTATTTGTAGAACTATTGAATGGGGAGTCTAGACGGACCAAGTCAGATATCGACCATCAAAATTCTTACCTGGCTCAGCCTATGATTTTGTAAACTATTATACTTTCTTAGTATAGATGACAGTGTCGGGGCAAGCCAGAGCCCAAGAAGAAATGTGCTTGCCCAAACTCATTTAGGCTTGGCATTCGCCAAACAATAAAACTGCGTTGGGCAAGTCTTGGTAGCTCCAAGGTCTAAGAGAAGAGTCATTGCCCTCAAGCTTGAATAGCTGTTTTTCCTTATATTTAGGTTAGGTTGAGCCGAGCTTGGTGGGCAATTCTTTTTCACTCTCAAGCCTGCTCAAATGAATGAATATGTTTCGCATTCAAATATAGTGCATGCTATTTGAAATATCTGATTCCATCCCAAGAGAAAATATATAATCGATAATACACTTGACATCGATGTTGCTACTTTTCACGTGAGCTCCAAACTTAGGTCCTAACTATGTGCAGAAACACACAATCAAATATGGAGAACAATGATTTATAACAATTGCTTTCTTTATATTTAGTTAATGACAGGCTTGCAATCTTTGTAATCCCCTCTCCTTCCTTATTCTAGCGTAATAAGATGAGTCATCATCATCACCTAACAACAATTTAATTGGAACTGTACGGTGAGTCGACCAAAAGAATGTCAGCATCCAAGGAAATCCTCAAAAGACAAAACTTAATTCTCGGTATTTTCGTCAAAGGATTTCGTGTGAAAAAATTGCCGTCAAGCAGCACACCACCATGCAAAACAAATAACCACCCTCCTATAAATTTTTTATAAAAAGGAAAAAAATCACCAACTATACTCAAACAGAAAAGCCAAGTTCAAGGCTTTAGAGTATTCTTATGACAAAAGAAAAATCCAATGATAATTCATTTATACTCAATCACATTGTGTTGTTAATATTAAAAAGTCCAATCCAAACTTTGAGCTAATAGGTGGAGAGAGACTAGTATAGGATACTTCAATAATCCCTCGTGATACTTTAATACACCCTCTCATGTGCAAGTGAAAAATAAAGGGGATAGAACATGGCTTATATAATATATTAGAAAATCCAATTCAAAAACTTAAAATAATAAATGGAGGAAGACCATGTGTACATAGACAGCATTGTCGCGACCTTTTTTTTCTTTTTTCGGCGCCCGCAATCGGGTACGAGCGCCTAAGAAGGCTAATGGCTCGGCTGAAATTTGGTTATGCCCGGACTCTCCCAAGTCCACCAATTCACGACTTTAATAGTCTGAGTTTTTAACCCGTAAATCAATTTTTTTAAATGGAGTCGCCACCAATCGATTTGGGGTGGATTGATTAGAAACCCAAGTGAAGTATCGGGAGAAATATTCACTCTGCGCAACCGCAGAAATTAGGATCGGGGACTTGATTACACTAGTTAATCACTAATGCCCTTTCGGTACCTAATCTTGTTTAAACCCCGAGGTTTTTGGATGTTCGAGGGGTTTTCCATGCATTTTTGGGAGGAAAAACATTTTTTATGTCTTTTTCTAATTTTTTGACACAAAAGGGTTTTTTTGGGATTTTTTGGTATTTTTGGGAAAATACAAGTCTTTTTGGCTTTTTCTAAATTTTTTTGGCTTTTTCATGAATTTTTTGGCCTTTTTCGATTTTTGGCATTTTTTGGAAAATATGGAATATTTTTTATTTTTTTGATTTTTTGGAAAATAAAAATATTTTTATCATTTTTTATTGTTTTTCGATTTTCTTGAAATTAAAACATTTTTTAATATTTTTGGAAAATAAAATATTTTTTGGATATTTTTGTTTTTAAATAAAAAAATATTTAAATATATTTCGAAAAGAAAATATATTTTTGGCATTTTGGAAAATAAATTATTTATTTTTTTATTAAAATATTATTTTAAAATAGAAACCGACCCGGGTCGGATCCATGGGTTGGTTCGACCGGGCCGGCGACCCGAACGAGGACACGGGCCCGACTCGGATTTTTTCACCTTTTCTCTTTTTTTTTTTTTTTCAAACGACGCCGTGGCGGGCGTTTGGGGACGCCCGGCCCGGCCCGATGACCCACTCCGCGACCCGGCTCCCGCGAACCCTACCCGACCCGGATTCGAATCGCGACCCGACTTCCGCCACCCCCGAATCTCACGAAACCCTACCCAGCCTCCGAGACCCGGATCCGACTCGGTGACCCGAAAATCGCAAACCCTAGGGTTTGCGAATCCGCGGCGCCAAGGAGGGGACCGAGGTGCTTGGCGGCGACGGCGACTACGGCGGCAACGAAGGCGACAACGGTGACGGCAACGGTAGCGGCGACGCTCTTTTTTACCTTCTCTCGAATGGGGACGGCGACGGCAACAATGCCAGATCGAAGGCAGCAGCGGCGGAGGTGCTTGGCGGCACGGCGGGGTTTTGCACAGCAGCGGCGTCGGGGGGTGGGACTTTCTTCCGCCCCTCTTCGCGAATCCAGAACCTCCGCACCTCTTCCGACCTCGCTTCTCTCACCTCAAGCCGATCCGAGCCTCCACCGGTCGGATCGACCCTCTCGGTTGCTCGCCGCCGGCCTTCCCGAAGTCTCGGTGGAGGGTGGGCTGAGCTCACAACTCGAGTTCCCTCTCACTTGCTCGTTGATTCCTCCCCTGAAGTCTCCCAGTGGGAAGATCTCCAAGCTTGCGATTGCCCTTCGACGACGGAAGTGCTCTGCTATTTATAGGCGAGGAGGTCCGGTCGACGGAGCTTCGACCGGCGGTCCCCTTCGCGCGCCGAGCGGTTCTCCTTGGCTGGACCGACGTCCCATCCGAGCTTATCCTCTCCGGCCGACGTCGGCCTACTCCCTTTGGCCGTAGGCCGTCCTTTGCGCGCGTCGTCGTCTTCTGCGCGTGAACTACAGAGGCGGAGAAAGAAGGAGCGAGGAAGAAGAAGAGGGAAGAAGAAGAAGGAAGAAGAAGGAGAAAAGGGGGGTGGGGCCAAGTCGCACAAGCCCACGTGAAAAAAAAAGGGCTGCTGCTTTTGTTTTTTTTTGGTTTTTTTTTTTTATTCATTATTTACTATCTGAAAAAGGCAAATAAATGTAAAAAAAAAAAAAAAAAACCTAATTAGTTAAAAACGAAATTTAGGTGTCAACAAACACCCCTCTTTGAAGGTGAGTTCGTAGAAGTTGCATTCAAAGACAAACTGATGCTTAAATTTTATCCATGCACGCGTAGTAGATTATATTTTATTTGGGACTTATCATTCTATGCGGAAAAAGAGCAATATAACTTTATATATACTGAAACAGATAAGAAGATACCCGTAGTTACTTACCGGGAGTGAGCGAGATAGGGTGCGAACCCCGAGTTTGGCAAGTATCAAGGCAACATCTTACCTAGTGACATGAGGAGGTTGCTTTTTTAGGGCTCGAACCATTCTTCGGTCGCCCGTTTAGAGCAATAAGTGATTTTTCTAGGACCCGAACCTTTCTTCGGTCGCCCGTTAGAGCAATAAGTTGGTTTGTCTAGGACCCGAACCTTTCTTCGGTCGCCTTAACGTGGAATTGCTTTTCTAGGACCCGAACCTTTCTTCGATCGCCTGTTAAAACAATCAATGGTTTGTCTAGGACCCGAACCTTTCTTCGGTCGCCTTGACGAGAGATTGCTCCTCTAGGACCCGAACCTTTCTCCGGTCACCTGTTAGAGCAATAAGTTGGTTTGTCTAGGACCCGAACCTTTCTTCAGTCGCCTTGACGGGGAATTGCTTTTTTAGGACCCGAACCTTTCTTCGATCGCCTGTTAAAACAATCAATGGTTTGTCTAGGACCCGAACCTTTCTTCGATCGCCTTGACAGGAGATTGCTCCTCCAGGAACCGAACCATTCTTCGGTCGCCTGTTGGAGTAATAAGTGGTTTGTCTCGGACTCGAACTATTCTTCGGTCGCCGTGACGGGAAATTGCTTATCCAGACCCGAACCATTCTTCGGCGCCTGTTAAAATAATCAATGGTTTGTCTAGGACCCGAACCTTTCTTCGGTCGCCTTGACGGGAGATTGCTCCTCCGGACTCGAACCATTCTTCGGTCGCCCGTTGGAGTAATCGGTGGTTTGTCTCGGACTCGAACCGTTCTTCGGTTGTCGTGACGGGAAATTGCTTATCCAGACCCAAACCATTCTTCGGTCGCCCGTTAAAACAATCCATGATTTGTCTAGGACCCGAACCTTTCTTCGGTCGCCTTGACAGAGATGCACCGACCTTTCTCGGGGCATCTCATTTGTGGGTGCCTGATTTGTATCGAGGACACCGCTTGGTACCCGACCTTTCTCGGGAGATGCACCGACCTTTCTCGAGCATCTGTTTTGTGGGGCGTCGACTTCACAAAGACACCGGTTGGAACCTAACCTTTCTCGGAGGATGCGCCGACCATTCTCGGGCATCGATTTGTGGGGCATCGACTTCGTCGAAGACACCCGCTTGGAACCCGACCTTTCTCGGGAGGATGCGCCAACCTTTCTCAGGGCATCAATTCGGAAGATATCTGAACATTTACAAGTGTATCAAAGAGTACCTGGATACTCACAAGCACTAACCCGAAGGATATTTGGGCCTTTACAAAGCGTCAAAAGGGGCATTTGATTGATCATAAGCATAAACTCTTGGAGGATACCGGATGTTTGCAGCATTAAAGGAATACCTGATTTGATTGCGGGTATTGAAAGAGTACTTGAATGATCACAAGTACAAACTCTTGAAGGATACCTAGCATTCGTAGGTATCGAAGGAGTACCGCTTGCTTGCGGGTGTTGAAAGGGTACTTGGATAATTACAAGTATAAATTCTTGAGGGATACTTAGACATTCACAAGTATCGAAGGGGTACTTGATAATTGAAAATACTGAGAACATACCTTGGATATTTGTGAAAGTGTCCCACCTCCTGGCAATTGGGAAATATCGAGGGCATACCTGGGATATTTGTAAAGGTCTCTCACCTCCTGGTAGTGGGAATATTGAGGATGGATCTCACATATTCATGAAGGTCTCTCACCTCCTGGTAGTTGGAATATCGAGGACGTGCCTCATATATTCGTGAAGGTCTATCACCTCCTGGTAATGGGGAATATTGAGGACGTACTTGGGATATTCGTGAAGGTCTCTGACCTCCTGGTAATTGGGAATATCGAGGATGTGCCTTGCATATTCATGAAGGTTTCTCACCTCCTGGTAATGGGAATATCGATGATGTGTCTCGCATATTCGTGAAAGTCTCTCACCTCCTGGTAGTGGGAATATTGAGGGCGTGCCCCGCATATTCATGAAGGTCTCTCACCTCTTGGTAGTTGGAATATCGAGGACGTACCTTGGATATTCATGAAGGTCTCTCACCTCCTAGTAATTGGGAATATTGAGGATGTGCCCCGAATATTCGTGAAGGTCTCTCACCTCCTGGTAAAAGGAATTTGAATGTAGCACGAGGCTTACCTGGATTGCCGCAGGCACTTAAAAGGGGTGGAACACCTGGATAGCCACATGTGTACTAAGTACTGGGATACTTGGATGAACACAAGTATTTAATGATACAACCTGGGACCACTCAGTTGGTCCAAGTGTAAGAAAGCATACCTGGGTAGGCGTAGGCACACAAAGCAGTGGAATGCTTGAACAGCTACTACTATTTGGGGACAACTCGGGCAAGTTGAGTGTCATGAAAAGGAAGTACCTAGACAAGGGTGGGTACTTGACGATATGGGGATACCTAGATAGCAGTAGATATTCCAAGAGATACTTGGTTAGTCACAAGTATCAATACTCTGGAGACAACTCGAACAGGTCGAGTGTCAGGAAAATGGAGTATCCGAACGGTGGCCGATACTCAGAGACAAGAGGATACTTGGACAATCACAAGCATCCAAACTCAAGGGACGATTCGAATAAGTCGAGTGTCAAAAAGAGAGTACCTGGACAAGTGATAGGTACCTTAAGACAAATGGGGATAGAGATATGCTTACTTGGCGATATCTCTGATCTCTATGAGTATGTCTGCTATTTGCATAGTATGCACACATGATTGTATATGCTGTAAATTCATGAGTTCAAATGAGATTCATGCATGATAATTTTGTCGCTTCGCATCTTTTGATTTCCACTGGGAAGATTTTGAAAGACAACCTTCATTTAGAATGTAGATGTCTTGAGCATGCCAGATGAGGGACTTTCAGTCTAAAAGGACTTTCCACTCACTCTCATGGAAAAGGCTATCCTGAGCATTGATGTAGGATTCATAAGGACCACACTATCTCACTGTCATCATGTCAGCAGGGGTCTGAGTATTCTCACAAACGGTACGACTTTACCAATGTGAGAGGTCTTTGTTGAAACTGTGATTAAGTCTTGGTCGTGGCTCGTCGAAGGGGACCATCAAGGTTGAAGCTGATGGACGAAAATGTTGCACGATCATCTCCGGGTTTACAAGTCAAGAACCCTGCGAAAAGAGATAGAGTAATATTGCTCGTACTTCTTCGAGCGATGCTTATAGACATATGAAATCCTACGTTAATTGAAGTGCCCCTAGTTTGAAAAGACTTTTACAATGGAATGCAATGTAGGCTTGATTCATGTGTAAAAGGGTGAGAGCTGGTGATTGCCTTGGCATTTGTCACCAGTCTTTCTTCTCACTATCAAATGGAGGTTCTATGGACCACAACAACAACATTTTCTTGGCTGCATTTTTGACTGGGGGGCATTGGCATTGCTTTTACCAGGCACACTGCTTTTTCATGCCCCTATTTTTATTCCAGTTCTTCATTTATGGGCATTGACCTTGCTTTTACCAGGTACACTGCTTTTTCATGCCCCTATTTTTTCATTCTTGTCGTTGGAGGAACTGGCCTAGGCAAGTTCAATCGAAGCACCGTTATTAGACTCTTGAGTCTTCATCTTCAGTAGGTGTTCTGGGCTATGTTGCTTAAATGGCAATAACTTCTGTTTTGCCTCCATGTGAGGGTGAATTTACAGACTCAATTGAGTTGTACAATAGATATAAGTGCGTAAAGAAAGAATTGCTCTTCATCATTCTAGGGCACTTAAATTAACGCGAGTGTTCATATGCAATAAAGACACCCAAAGATTGATGCAAGTGTGAGCAAGAAAATTTCTATCTCTCTTCTCACCTTGTGATGCTGACTTGCTTTCGACTTGCCCCAGTGTGGGGTGGTTCTTTGACGGGAGCATAGCAGGAATTTGTCAATGTATGGGGCTCAATGGGGTGAGCGATCGAATGCCTCTCACTATTTTGGTTATCGTACCATTCGCGAGAGAACTCTTTACCTTGCAGCCATGGAATCTTCTGCACTCATCTCACAAGTGTATAGATGGGGGATTGTGTGTAGGATATGGCTTGCCTTTCATTATTCGACGTACCTCATCCAAAGATGCTCAATTAATCTTGTATTCTTCACTTAGCTGTCTATTCTAATAATCCTCAGCGGAATCAAAGTGATCTAGATAGACAAAATCATTATACAAAAATCCATTTGGAAAATGCATGCAACATTTTAAACATGAGAGAGTTTGTACTCTCAAAACAAATGAATGGTTTTTACTAAAGAAACCTTATTAACAGCTTTAGGGATGTTTACTTGGTGGAATTGTATTTACAAATGTATTGAATTTTGAACATTAGAAAAGTTATTCACAAATGGCTATTCACAAATGGGTGTCGATGAATTGTCCTTATTAAGTAGGGAAATGACACAAGAAGGATCAGCCGGGGTTGGGGATCGATCATTGATTTGATGGGCCTTTCCGTTTTTGCCCCGTAAGAGAAGATGAAAATAGATCAATCAATAGGGCCGAAATGAAAGGTGAATTGAGGCCTGAAGGATCTCAATCATTTGCTTTGGCGATACTTGAGACGCCATTTTCCTTGGGAGAGTTTGTCATGCCTCTCATTGATTTGTTATCCTTGCTTTTGACAGTCGGGTGATCTTGCGACAAACAAGAGGGAATGTGTTAGTCATGAACTCTTTCAAGAGTCGAATAACTGGAAGCGATACAACATTACCCTTCACTGGTTTGCAAACAATTAAGTGGACCTGGAGTACAAGGAGGACATGAAGTCTTGTGTCTTCCACTTTGTTAGGTCAATTATTCTCCTTAATTGGCTTATGGATGGCACGTTCTTTTACACGAAAGGTGAATTCGATGCGAGTCTTTTTCATGTACCAACTTGGCCAATATTGATTTGCCAAACCTAACCATCAAGTTTGGTTCTTGAATCCCAATGCTTCCTGTCAATAGGGAAAATATGTCAAAAGTGAGTTCAAATACTAGGAGGAGTATTGGAAACGATACCAAATTACTCTTCTCCAAAGTCTGGATATTTGAATGTCGATGACAGCCTTTTCGTCTTGGCATAGTTTGACATTTCTTTCGATTGGCCTTCCTCACTTATGACCATGTACGCATGATTGCTGGTTGTTGATTCATCTTCAACGCCTTCCTTATGTGGAATTTCTCCTTCTATCTTTAACTATAGCATCATTGGGCAAAAGTCATGTACCTCAAGCTTCTATGGAATCTGAGATGGACAATCAAAACCTCAAATTCTCTTATGGCAATTACTTCTTGCGAGAATATGCGTCCGGAGTGAAGCTTCTAAATTCCAAAGTCATTGTCCGGGGTGCGGGGCTATAGATCGCCTTGACTGTCTAGATTTTCTCTATGTTGACAGTAATCACTTAAAAGGAAGAGGAGGAACTCCTTCTTTATGTTGAAGTTGATACTGTAACATCTAGCCGTTTGGGCGCGTCGTGCGACAAGATAGTCCTATGGCTTAGGATGGAGTTGGGCAGAGTGAGGCATGTCATGGATGCTTCGATTTCAACCGTATGCCTCGTACCTATTACGTCTCGCCTTTTGTATCCCGTAAATAGAAAAGAGGGGTTGTCATTCTCAATATTATGTTAAGGGAATAAGACTTACCCTTTTTTGAAACGGGATGCTCCTTTCTATTTGCCCCTGTTTTCTTGGCGGGTGACTTTGAATTTGGCGAGTTCACGATGCGCTTGCTTCAAATGCCCTCTGTCACACTAAATCAAAGGGGACGGGAATGATCTTCTAAGACATGAAGTGAATGAGTCGAAAGACAAACATGATTAAATTTATCATCTTGTTTTAACAAAAACTTTCGGGTGATGAAATATTTTTTTACTTTCAAAATACGTCTTTGGGGGAGAAAAAGCATGAGGAAGCCCGGCCCTCGCATTCTCCTTGGTCGATATTTTCTTTTCATGGTTGGATAACATCACTGGGCCCGGTTTGGGATACCGCCTCATGCTTTCAAAACAAAATATTAGAACTGTACATTAGATTACCGAAATGGAAAATAAAACAGTAGCACACTAGACAATATAAGAAACATGAAATTATAAAAACAAGCAACACCCATGAAAACTCCTATGAAAATGAGCACTTTGATAGTGCTAGTTTTGAAATCAAGCGCCTTTGAGTTCCTCGCCTCCAAAAGAGACTCGAAGTATTCGCATGAAAGGACCACTTCATTGAAGCTATGGAAATGCAACCCATGCAACCAACAAATGATGCTTGCGGGTAAAGCTCCTATGAACAGCTTTATTTTTTCTTCTTCAGCTAGTTGAGGGTAGGTTTGCATCATAAAAGCTTCCCACCTCCTTGCATATGCTCGAAAATCCTCCATTGGTCTTCTTCTAAAGTGAACCAAGCTCTCGCAAGACAGCTTTAGCTCCAATATGGTGCTGGTACCGATGCAGAATGTGGAAGACAGCTCATTCCAATCCCTCATGAGGCTGATATCTGCTGTGACGAACCATTGCAATGCAAACCCTATAAGAATTTCTTGGAATGCCTGAGTTGTGAATGACATCGGGCCATAGTACCGACTCATTTCAGCATGGAGGTACTGCAAGTGGGCCACAGGGGCAAGTCGTGCCGTTATACTTGCGGAAATTGGGTATCCACATTTCTATAGGGGTCATGATCCTACCAGGGCAAGACAAGCTTGGTATGTCTTGATTAGGCCACTGGTTTTCCCACTGCATATTCATTGTAGTGGTGAATTCTTCTGTTTCAGGGAAGTTGGACTCTACCAAAATTACCCCATTACTTTCTTCTTGGTCAAAATTTCCGAATGAGGATGAAGTATTGAAACTATCCTCATGGTCAGAGGACGAGCTTAGTACTTCGTTAGGATCGTAGCGGATAAAGACGTATGCTTCCTCTTCTGACGGACCTTCATCCCCGGATGAGAGTAGGAAACAGTTATACGATGAATCGTCAGTTTCATTGTCGAAATAACGCTAGAAGTCCTTGGGATTGTATTCTAGGGCCGGGAAGTCTTCAGGGTTGTACTCTAGAGGATGGTGGCCTTCAAAGCTGTATTCTTGGGAATGCTCGAAGCTTTGGCGTGGTGGCTCGTTAGCAAACGCTGCATTGATCTGCTTACACTTTCTTTTCTTACCTCCCGGTCCAGACCTTTTGAGTAAGGCCCTTCGTTTTGCTAACTTGATTCTGTCAAGGGAAGTGAGAGACATTAGAGTTTCACTATCTAATTCACTTTCCAAGTTGATAGGGGTTGGTATTTTTTGGACCCTAGCTCTTGGAGTAAGCTTAGGAAGTTGTCCAGCCGTGCCCCGCTCTTGAACAAGCTCGAGTCTATGATCTCATACAAAGGCTCCTTGCCTTTCCTAGTGGGAAATTTTCCAAAGAATGTGATGTTGCTCAACCGCCCATTTATCATGCAAGGCTTTGTTGACATGCTCTTCTCTTATCTCAGTGACTAATGGCTCCTCGTGCTCCGCAATCATCAGCTCTTCGTAGGGCAAAGTGATGTCAGGGGCGATGTCAACATTATACTCTTGGCGAAAAACATGAATTAGTTCCCTCCAGGTTTTAAGGGGACTAATCTTCCTAACAATGTACCATCGCAAGGCAGGGCCAGTCAAGTTCAATTGGTACGATTGAATCATCCTTCGGACCAGGTAGGCCTGCAAGTAGGTCTCTGGGCGGGAGGTATCAGCATACCTTTCGCATTCAGGTGCTTTGAGCTTTTCAGGGATTTCAATGCCGGCATAATTGGAAAGGTCCATGGGATTCCGCCCCTACAGCTGGTTTAACTTTTTCATGATCCTTTCAAACTGTCCATAGTACTGGCTATTTTCTGGCAAATTTGCGGGCATCATGACGGTGTTTGAGGCAACTATAGAGTTGGGCTCAGCTTGAGTGGATTTCATTTGTCTCGAGAGTTGTTGAAGGACAATGGACATCTGTCCTACGCCTTCTTCGATGTTAATGAGACGATTTTGTACATCATTCTGATCGGGTCCTATTGCATGGGGCCAATCACGAGCGATTGGTGGCCGGTGATTCATAATTACCTGTTCGTTGTGAAAACAATGAATGAGCACGAAAGTAAACAAAGATTGACCCATGGCAATGGTCTAACTGCTTTTTTATTTATCAAAAGAGGATTTATAGACTGCCAACTCCTAACATCTAGAACTTGAACTTGAAATTGAAAAGACAGGATGAAATACTAGATATTAAACAAGAGTCCCTAAATAATGGGACAAAACTTTCACACTATTTACACTAAGGGGCACATGATTCCCAATTTATATGCGACGGGGAGCCTTGCTCTTGCGAGCATGCCTGCTTCCTTGGGCTGGCTCTAAGATGTGCATCCAGTCCATTCCCAAATCCCTCTCCATGAGCTCTGCTTGCTCGTGCGGGCTGCTCTCTCTGATTGAGCGAGGAACTGATGGCTTCCACCTTGTCGGGATACAATGGTTGTGGATGTAGGACATTGAGGCGTGGTGGGCTTTTCTTCTCCCTCAAGCCCTTCAAGTATCACAATCCTTTTGCGATGGCACTTGTCCCAGGTTTCCTCGGTAGAAATTTCGAATTCATAGTCACGGCTTGTGTTGAAAAGAACTGGAGGGACCATCATCTTGAAAGGCGTTGGGATCTCCCGAAGGGCTCCATATTGTCGTGCTACCCGATACGGGTAGTAGGGAATGGCGCCGGTGAGACCAAGCAACGGAATTGGGCGGGTGCGCATGTAAGCAAAGCGAGCCCTCTTTTCATGGAACCAACCAACACACCATTGGAATGCCTCAGAGCCGGGTTTCTTAGAAAGCTTACCCAATTTAAACAACTTTGATTGGGAATGTACGGTCCTAAAACCATAAATTTTTGTAATGGATTTTCAAAAGCTTTGATTGGGAATGTACAATCGCATGAAGTCTCGAAATTCGCTTAGGTGAGAAAAGAACCAGACTTGTAAAATTTCAGGAGAGGGTCGCATGATTTTCTCCGAGTTGTCTTTAAAATGATTAAAAGACAAGAATGTTTCAGTTAAAATCATGTTGACATAATTCCCCCTCCTAAGATCTGATCAACTATCCATGCCATCTTGGGAGTTATGGCATTTCTTTGATGGGGAAGATGATGAGCCCGAAAAAAGGCTAGGAGGAAAATCTCACTTTTCTCGGGTCATAGGCTGATTTTGGAAACAGGCATTCATAAATTCTAATGGGTAGGTATTATGGTTGTCTTCAAGAATTTGTCTCATGACATGGATTTCAGTTCCTAAAAGTCGTGCTAACCCGCGCCATGGGAGGGCGCCTATCGATGGTTTGACAAGCTTTTTCTCAAGAGGCATTCCAATGATGATGCTGTATTCTTCCGTGGTTGGGGTTAGCTCAAACCTACCGAATATAAAAGTAATTGTCTTCGGGCACCAAAAATGTGCCATGGCTTGTATGACTTCGGACGAACAAAGTGATTTGGATCAACGATAGGAGATGACCAATTTTGGCCTTCACGCGCTCCTAGGCAAACCGATCTAATTGACCCCACCATCCGAAGAGCTCCGCCTTGGGAGCGGAATGAACCGGATATCGTCTTTCCCCATCACATATAAACTGGGACTTGAAAAGTTTATCCTACATTGCCATGGGCCAAATAAAAGACTGAGTAAAAGTAAAGAAATCACTTTGCTTTTAAAGAAAAATGGCAAGCACAAAGACATGCGCATGGGACGTGCGGCTCGATTTCTAACTCAGAAGGCTTGATGAAATTAAAAAGGTATCCGCCCATCGCAATCTCGCGTTAGCAGCATACCCCCTTAACCTCGGCTAAGAAATTCGGGAAAAAAAAAAAAAAAAAAGGCAACCTCTACATCGCAATCTCGCGTTCAAGGTCGTATCTTTCCTAACACCATCCTAGAAATCCTATGGCGGCCCAGTCCGGCGGCGGGTTGTGTGTGCCATGTGTAGTGCTAAAACAAGAAAGCATGCATAACAGTTTATAATCACAAGATAATCTATTTTAATTAAAATGAATTTCTAAGCTTTTGACCTACATAAAGAAAAAACCTAAGTCAAGAAAGAATTTAAACAATACAAAAATGGCCTAAGTCCTCAAAGTCCCCAAATGGTCGTCGCCAAGCCGCGACCTCTTTTTCTTTTATCGGCGCCCGCAATCGGGTACGAGCGCCTAAGAAGGCTAATGGCTCGGCTGAAATTTGGTTATGCCCGCACTCTCCCAAGTCCACCAATTCACGACTTTAATAGTCTGAGTTTTTAACCCGTAAATCAATTTTTAAAATGGAGTCGCCACCAATCGATTTGGGGTGGGTTGATTAGAAACCCAAGTGAAGTATCGGGAGAAATATTCACTCCCGCGCAACTGAGAAATTAGGATCGGGGACTTGATTACACTAGTTAATCACTAATGCCCTTTCGGTACCTAATCTTGTTTAAACCCCGAGGTTTTTTGGATGTTCGAGGGTTTTCCATGCATTTTTGGGAGGAAAAACATTTTTTATGTCATTTTCTAATTTTTGGACACAAAAGGGGTTTTTTGGGATTTTTTGGTATTTTTGGGAAAATACAAGTCTTTTTTGTCTTTTTCTAAATTTTTTGGCTTTTTCATGAATTTTTTGGCCTTTTTCGATTTTTGGCATTTTTTGGAAAATATGGAATATTTTTGATTTTTTTGATTTTTTGGAAAATAAAAATATTTTTATCATTTTTTATTATTTTTCGATTTTCTTGAAATTAAAACATTTTTTAATATTTTTGGAAAATAAAATATTTTTTGGATATTTTTGTTTTTTTAAATAAAAATATTTAAATATATTTCGAAAAAATATATATTTTTGGCATTTTGGAAAATAAATTATTTATTTTTTATTAAAATATTATTTTAAAATAGAAACCAACCCGGGTCGGATCCACGGGTTGGTTCGACCCGGCCGGCGACCCGAACGAGGACGGGCCCGACTCATTTTTTTCACCATTTCTCTTCTTTTTTTTTTTTTTTTTCAAACGACGCCATGGCCGGGCGTTTGGGGACGCCCGCCCAGCCCGATCCGCGACCCGCTCGCTATTTATAGGCGAGGAGGTCCTGGTCGACGGAGCTTCGACCGGCGGTCCCCTTTGCCCGCCGAGCAAGCTTCTCCTTGGTTGGACCGACGTCCCATCCGAGCTTATCCTCTCCGGCCGACGTCGGCCTACTCCCCTCGGCTGTAGGCCGTCCTTTGCGCGCGTCGTCGTCTTCTGCGCGTGAACTACAGAGGCGGAGAAAGAAGGAGTGAGGAAGAAGAAGAGGGAAGAAGAAGAAGGAAGAAGAAGGAGAAAAAGGGGGGTGGGGCCAAGTCGCACAAGCCCACGTGAAAAAAAGGGGGGCTGCTGCTTTTGTTTTTCTTTTGGTTTTTTTATTTATTTATTCATTATTTACTATCCGAAAAAGGCAAATAAATGTAAAAAAAAAAACCTAATTAATTAAAAAACGAAATTTAGGTGTCAACAAGCATATAAACCGAATAAACAAATAATGTAAGATACCTTAACAACTTAGAATTGACCTTACCTACTATCACGGCATGGTGGTGGCCGTGGGAATGGTGGTGCTCTCTCTTGCCCCATTCCTTCATTTTTATTTTTATTTTCATTTTTTTCTTCTTTTTTTTTAACTTTTCTTTTTGCTTTTATCAAGCTTATATTTGATAAGATAAATGAAAATCCAGACATAAATCTAATAGACAAGTACCATAAAGATAAATGAATGAATAATTAAAATATGATTAAACATGAAAAAAGTTAGGCGAACATTATTGTTGATTTTGAGCAAGAGAGCAACAATTAATGCTAATTATTAAATAATATTTCATTCAAACGAAAAGTAAAAATGTGAAAAGTGAAGTAACAAAGCCGATTTGCATCTTGGAAAGTCTTCCTAAGTTTATGTTATATGTGGCAATGACAGTGCTAAAACAACTTATTCCTAATTCTTGTGGATCAGATTAATTTGATGGCTCCTTTCACATTTCATATAATAATTAACAATGTGGATGTGGTTCATCAATTATGGTGGTCACTCATCGATTAGTGGGTTTCAATAAGATAACGGGAAGGCGCATCACCCGTTGTGCTTTTTCCCCTTTTCTTTTCACTTTTAGAGATAAAATGATTTATGATGCATTTGGTTTAGCATTCCCAAAGGGTTTTAAGCTTCCAAAGCCCTTTGAAGAAATACTTGACCGTTTGACAACCATTTTCAAGTAACTTTCAAATGAAAGTCAACATCGAAAAAGGAAAGCCCAATGCTAGTAAGGATGGCATTGGGCTTTCAAAGATTTAGATAAATGCTGAAACTCTTTTTTTTTTTTTCCAAAACTATCCTTATTCATTCTTCAAATTTTCGATTTTTCCCTCATTATTATATTTTTAAATGCTAAAATAATGCTAAAAAATCAAATATATATAATTCTTTTTTTTAAGAAATTATATATATTTGATTGTTTTTAGCATTTATATATATTTGATTTTTTAAAACTATTGTCAAAATTTATATTTAAAAAGTTGCATATTTTATTCAATTTTTAAAAAATAAAATTAAAAAATTCTAACTAAGAGTTTGGTCTTCTTTTTTTATAAATAAATTAGATATATTTATTTGATTTTTTAGCACTATTGTTAAAATTTATATTTAAAAAGTTGCAATTAGTATTTTTTTTTCAATTTTAAACAAATAAAAATTAAAAAATTCCAACGAAGGTTTTAGTCTTTTTTTTAAATTATATAATGCATTTGATTTTTTAGCATTATTTTCAAAATTTATATTTAAAAAGTTGCATTCATTTTTTTAAAATTTTAAACAAATAAAAACTAATAAAACTAATATTATTCACCCAAAGAACTTTTCAAATGTGTTTTCTACTAAACAACATTTCTCTCACGATTACTTCTCAAAGCATAATTTACTAAACAACCTTTCCATTTACCCAAAGTCCTTTTGGCTAAACTGCTTTGAATTTTGCCGATAGGCTTTTAAAATGTTGAACCAAATGCACCTAGGTACATGAGAATGAAGTCTGCCACAACCACCTGGTTTGTTCTAATGGCCACCCTTCCAACATGGAAGAAGGAGGTGGGGGGTTCGAATCCCCACATTTTCAAGGAGGGTTGGGGTGCGAGACAATATTGTTTCAAGTGTGGGTTTCGACTCTCACGCATTGCAAGGAAGAAAGCAAAAGCTCGAGAGTAAGAGTTAGTATAGGAATAAAGTAGGATCGACCAAAAAAAAAAAAAAAAAAAGTCATCCACACTATTTATACTTGTCCTATTTGGCAGCTTACGGCTATGTGTAAAATCCAAAGGCCTAAAATGTCTATCAATTCCCTGGCATACCGATATATACATGACATATGTACACACGTTTAAACATGCATATATATTCCTCATTATGCCTCCTAGATGAGTCACTAGCTTTAATGTTCTTTTATTAAATAAACTTTCTAGTAGAGCCCAATGTCTTTTTAGGCTATGTTTGGTCGTCTAGATTTCTAATCAGGATAGAACTAGATATGATAAGATATGAAATCTTGAGATTTTTTAATATCTAGTCCATTGTTTGGTGAACCGTAGATATTAAAGTCGGATATATTCACATCATATAATATACATTTTTTTTTTTTATATAAATGGCATATCATTATAAATGAACTTAAATGTTCATAAACGAAGATGGTAAAAATTTCTCGTAACATTATTTCTTAGTTTATTTTTATATTATTTTTCCTCTTTTTTATATTATTTTCTTTATTATTTCTTTTTGCCCCTTTCATCATTCTTTAATAAAATTTTATTAAATAGTAAACTATACTAACATACCTAAAATACAAAAATATCTAAAATATATAATAAATATAAATATTTAATTTATAGATTGAATGTTTATTATAAGATAGAATTAAAGTTGAATATATAAATTAAAATAAGATTAATTTAAAATAAATTTCTATTTTTTTCATTTTTAATTTCTTAAATTAGAATTCAAATATTATTTATATTGAAATATAATTTCAATTTTGTTAATTTAATAAGTTTGTTATTCGAGAAAAATAACTTTTCTACTATAAACATTAGAAATCTTGTCCATATTTATCTCACCTCCTCTATGGGATAATTTTATCCTACTTATATCCCTCTTATATCCAACTTTATCCCGTCCCGAGTGAACACCAAACATGGATATGATAAATCATATCTTATCCCGAATTTTATCCCGACTACCAAACCTAGCCTTAGTGCACATCGATGGAAAGTGCCGGGATATATCTTATTATTCCATCTAGCAAATTTTCTTGTTTAGTTCAATAACAATAGCTGGATAATGTCTATCAACTCCTTGTGTGTATAGATACGAGCCACAATGTCTAATTGTTCTCATTGAATATTTCTATGGGGGTAGAGCCTGATGTTTTTGTAGTGCATACCTTTTTGAAGGACAAGAATATTACATAATAATTATTCCATCTAGCCAAATTTGGTTTTCAGTTGTGTCTTTTCTTTTAGGAGAAATTACACAAACTCTTGTTGAATTTTGAGGGTAGGATACATTTACCCATAAACTTTCAATTGCCCAGAACTTTCATCTTATTACAGTCATTAACCTACGTTATTTTATATGTATTAGTATGTCAATGCACACAATCTGTAAGGGATACAAGTATATAGTTCATCTCATATTTGGTAGGAAATCTCTCATTTACCCAAAATGCTATACATAATTGAAAAATATAGAAAACGACAGAAAATAGATTAACTAATTATTAATTATAGACAATAAATATCAATAATCGTATGAAACAAAATCTGATTATAGCAACATTAACGAAATTAAAAATATATTTTAAGGAAAAAAACTAAAGGCCTTAATAAGAAAAGGTGAAACGACAAGATTTGGTTAGTTATTGTGATATTTAAGGACTAAATTGATGTAACTATAATTGATTGACTAAACATTTTCAGAAAAAAAAAGTAATAAAAGAAAATGATAACCCCAACTCATGAATGCAAATGATTAACCAATAAGTGATTTAAAAAAATTGTAGTGATTAAGTCATTTTTTGCATTAATTAACAATTTAAAAGTACACAATGAGTATCCAACTCTTTGTTATTTGAACTTTTTGTTGTTGAGGCATTTTTTCCTTTTACTAGATCATAGTTCTTTTTCTTAAATATTTTATTAATTCTATTAATATGTTAACCTAGTTATAATTTTTATTTAAAAATTATCAATGATATTCAATTTTCTAGTAATTATATTTTAGTTAATTAAATTTTCTTTGAATTCTTTATATTTTTATTTTTATTAAAAAAAATCAAGGGTAAAAGAGGAATTCCTGTAAATGATATGGAAAACTCACAAAAATAGAAAGTGAAAACACCTCAATAATAAAAAAAAAGGTGAAATGACAAAAATTGGTATAACATCTAAATGCTTAATTGTGCAACAATATCAACCCATGAAGAGCCGAAATAAAAAGTGGGTTGACTCATTAAAAAAAAAAAAAAAAAAAGAGGAAATGGTATCCTTGACTCATAAAGATAAAAAAGAATAGCCGAAATATAAAGTGAATGGAGCGAAAATTTCGAGAAGCAAACATTTGTACGGAGAAAAAAGTGGGTTCATTGTAAGAAGCTTCTCTTGGGCCATTTTTTTTTTTAACCAATTGAGTTAATGAAAAGAAAGAAAAGGAAACATAAAGAAATGTCTCTTTGTGGTCCTTGTGAAGCCACGTCATGAGGCGACTAGGTAAGGTGTTTCTATTTCACTACCTTTTTGAGTCGAACGAGAATTAGATCCACTGATGCTATTGACGCTGTTGTTGTTGAAGAAAGAACCGCAACGCCACAAATTCTCAGCATCTGCCCATCCAATCAAACGTGTATTCTATGCCTTGAATCTTTCCCTTCCTATTAACCAACCTTCACGAGTTGAAGACACGCAGGATCTCAGCATCCTTTAAGGCATGTTTGGTCGAATCTAATTGAGTGCCCCCACTTTTCATTGCACCCACAGAAAAATTTAAAGAAAATGCCCTTGCTTTATAAGAGTCATAATTAGCAATGGCTATGGGCCTTGCTGCGAGGACCGACATTTTTATGTGGCCCTAGTACATCAAAGGAATTCCTGCGTTTAGGCCGGCACCGCCTATGGCAATGACGGGCCATGCCAGTCCGCATGCCAAGCTAGGGCATATTATGCTCGGGCCTGATTTTTAAATTTAATTTTTTAAAATTTGTAAAATAATTAAAAATACATTTAGTTCATCAATGCATTTTTTTTTGTGTCCGTCATACTCTATAAGAATTAGAAAAATAGTAATTAGAGTATAATAGACCAAAAAAAAAAAAAAACTCTAATTCTTGTTTTTAAGACTTTCACTCTGCCTTTTACAAAGGGAATGTCGAATCCCCAACTTAAATTCATGATTATGTTTTATGGGGAGTAGGGATTATTGCAAGGAAAAAATAGCAATAATAATAATAATAATAATAACAATAATAATAATAGTAGTAGTAGTAGTAGTAGTAGTAGTAGTAGTAGTAGTAGTAGGCAAAATGCAATAGGTAAGACTCTAACTTAGACAAAAACATCTCATTAGAAATCAAATCACACCACACAAATTGCATCGGTTATAATAAAAGTACATAAGGGTCTTACTTAGAGAAATACATTTTATATAATATTACATTATGAAAAGAGAAATACAAATTTAAATGCCACGGACCTCTCTCTCTGTCACATTGAATTAGATCAATCTTGTCGTCCTCTTGCGCTGCCTCCAACTCAAGTATTCTTCTTTGGCTTCACTATTTCCATCAACTAAGATTTGCCTACGGCGGTCATCTCCAGATTCTTGTTCGACAACCTTGATTGTTGTCCTCAATTAGCGCATCAACGTTCTCGTGGCTAACTTTCTCAATGTAGCCCGAGTCATCATTATCCATCATGGACGGAGAAGAGCTAGAGGAACTCGTTTGAACCGCTCTCTTTTATGTATAAGATTCCAAACCTTTTTTTCTTTTTTTTCTTTTTTTTTTTTTTTGGAGGGGGTAGGGGGTGGGGTGGTGTTGGGTGAGGGGGTTCTTTTTTGCTCGATTTCTGTCCGTGGGGCATAATTGCTTGCAACGTATCCCTAGTGATTCTCCAACCAGCTTCACACCATGGCCAGTATTCTTGAACATCGATGGAATTACGAGTCCCGAATTCTCGTTATATTTTGCAAGTAGTGATTGTCCAGTCAACTTCACACCATGGCCAATATTTCTTGAACATTGACAGAGTTACGAGCCCCGAATTACGAGCCCCTCTATCTTGAATCTCGGATCTGAACACGTTGATGCCATACAAAAGAGGATGAATTTCCTCAAAGTACTTGAGCAATTTCTCTTAATGACAATAATGACGAGACCCAAAAAGGCGTCACATTCTTTAGCTACTAATTCCTACGAAATCAAGAAGAGGAAAGACAAAACTCAATTGGTCGATGGATAGTCGCTCACCTCTGTGGCGTCGTTGAACACCTCCAGGAAGTGCTTGAATAGTTTGGCAACCCTCCAATCAACCTGTAATAATGGAAAGAAAACGAGGTCATCACATCCATCTGATCGCAGGCCTTCTGCAGCATCAGATAGGTGGAATTCCACCTAATTTTGACATTTGAGGGAGCTTTTTGGGGCTCCCTTCCGCATTCTGTGCACATCGTCTCCATATCTTGAACTCTTAAAGGGGAAGGAACCTAGGTAGCGAACCCACCGGCTTATACGACTTATAGAAGAATCATAAAAATCTTTAAGAGTCTAAGACTATGTTGTGCGCAAAGATTGGTAACACTGCACTATGCAGCATACACGGAAGAACTGGCCATTATAAACTAGCCACATCTGGGCAACCATGTTCCTAGCAATCATGTTGTTACATAGGCTTTATCCAAAGTAATGGAAAACGCTTTCTCCCTAATGCCAAAGTCTTTCACCGATCTCATGATTTCCACACAAATATTTTGTGATTTGTGACGATGTGAATGCTTAAACAACAGAGTTCGGTGATGTAGTAACCAATATGGCCCTTTCTAGCACACAACAATAGCCACGGGCCTTCAGGTTAGTCCCCATATTTGAAGTCAATGACACTCAAAAGTTATCCATGGATAGCAGCTGCGCCGACTTTGCTCATTTCTCCTTGTATAGACCCTTGTATTTCCTAGTGTTCGTGGTCCTTGTAATGCATTTGTAATTTGACCGAGCGCCACTTGACGAACTCAACGAACCCTGGATCTTGGGTGCGCCCAAATGGTACCTCGGCCTGGAGTCTATACTGTTCATTTGGGCATTGAGCCTGAGCATTGTTGTACTTGAACGGACTACTATCGTGGCCTGTTGCAACGGCGGTGGACCGCGTAACCACTAGATTTTGCTGGTAATTTCACACCTTACGCCATGTAAATGGCCTTCTTCTCGCCACTGGGGAGGACCTCGATGCTGAACATTCGCCAAATCTTGGACCTTCCAACACGAAGACTACCCAGTATTGGTTGGAGTAGGCTACTCTTCGTAGTCGGAGGTCTGGGTCAGGGAATTGAGTTGGCTAATGTAGCTGAGTTGGGTCTGTTGCGTACTCGGAAATTTGAAATGTCATACGGAGAATTTGAGATTTTTTTAGGAATTGTAAGAGAGTGATAAGTAATGAGAAATGAATGGAGGCGATGATGAAGGAGGAATTAAAGTTGTAGGAGTTCTTTTTTTTTCGGTGTGGTTGAACGATCACATTCTGTCACATTCATTTTGTTTTTCTTAAAGTGTTAATGTTATGAAAAAATTAAAATTAGTGCACTTGGGACAAATTTATAACAAACTAATTTCTTCACCATAAAAAACCTTAAATTACTCCACTTGTGACAAATTTACCATTATTAATTTTCATTAAATTTTATTGTGAAATTGCCAAGTCGGATGACACATGGCAATTGATGAGTATAACGATCTAGGATTTTACCTTCTATTTATCATAGGTGTACCGATTTCATGATTTTTTGTGATATTAATCTAATTTAATGAAAACTAACATAGAGTAAATTTTTCACAAATTTGTTATAGATGCACCAGTTTTGAGTTATTGATAATGAAAAAGTTAGTTTGGTATATATTTATCGCATGTGTACCGGTCTTAGATTTTTCGCAATATTAATCATTCTTTAAATGTGACCGAAATCTTTGAAAACAATTGGGGTCGTTTCTAGGCTAGCCTGTTTGGGCCCAAGGGAATGGCCTAGGCCCAACTGGGTCATAGCCCGACCTAGCATGGTTCCTCACGCAGAGAGGCCGTGCACGGGTGCCCTCGGAAGGGGATGGGCTATGCTGTGCTTGGGCCAATCCGGTGGAGTGGCCATTACTTGCCATAAATTCATAATACCATAGTAGAGTTTGTGCTATCGGGGTCCACTTGGTCAACTTCTTGCCGGGTTGGCTCTACGATGTTGAAAGTCAAACGAGTGTTTTGGGAGCTCCTGCGTGCTAGACTTTAGAAGGGGTTGCTGTGTTTGGCAAGGGTTTTGGAGAAAATCTCCGGGAAAATGCAAAAAACGTTTGTTTGAACGAGAGATGATTGAGATTTGAGGGAGAGTGATAGAGATGACATGAATGACGATGGAAACGAGTGACCATGGTAGCATGCACATCTCTAAGGTTGAGCATTCGGTGGACTAGCCCATTCTCATCTTCTCATCTCGAATACTGGTTCTTACCTAACCATCTTGATCGCTATTCACCGATAATGCTGGCTTGAGCTATAGAGCTATCCCTAATGAGTTGATGCAAAATCTCGTCCAGTGACAAGATATTCGTTACGTCTGCGGTAATTTGAACTACACACTCTACTCTACTTCTAAGATTAAAATCAATAAACTACTTATTATACATCCATTTTTCACACAAATAAGGATCAAGAATAAACTCATGGATCGTTTAACCAAACTAAATCAAACCGAAAAGAAAAAAAAATGTTCCATTTGTACTTGTACTATGGGTTTCCAATGCTACAGACGAGTTCATCGTACATATTGCTTCTGAGTTCAACAACGTTCACGTAACAGAACACACGCTGTGGACATGATTAAAGATAGAGAGTTCATTTTCAGGAAAGGAACTCAAGAAAACAGCAAGAATTCGAACGCAGTCCTCCAAGTTATTGAAGGAGGCTGGACTACTGATGTCTCAGTTCGCAGTTGATGCTTACCTCCGATCACCGTGAGCGGCTGAATTGTTGTTTCTCGTCACAGAGCATCGAGTGATTAACCTCTTCCTTCCTCGTCGGAAACAAAACTTGAGGCGAAAATCACAAGGCAAAGCTTTTAGCATGCACAAAACGCCAAGGCTCGGCCCCGCGCCCTCTCCTCTTTTGCAAAAGACCCCTCTGCACTTTGAGTTCAACTACAGCTTTTATTCGGTCGTCCATGTTTTCATTTTCCACAAAAGCCAATCCGCACGAATGATATATTCATCTTCTTCTGGTGGAACAAAAGCTGTGGCTGAAAATACCCAAGAAGAAGCTTTCGCAAATCTCAATTATTTAATAGTTCAAGAGCTGCACAATAACACTATCTTGACCTCTTCTTTTGCAGTTGTTGATCCACTGGTTTGATTGGGCTCTGACACAGCCCCCTCGCTTGAATCCAAGGCCGAGTTGGATCGATGTCATTTTTATTTTTCATCCAAACTAATGTTATTTTTATTTCATTTAAACCGCGTGAATGTCATGTCAACAACATTTGCTTTTCTGAGATCAATGCAAGTAGATTTTTAATGGTCCTCATTGACACAACATTGGCGGAAGGTAATTTGTCTTAGGAAATTGTTTAGGATAAATGTATCATAGTTGGCATATTTTGATTTTTTTTTATGGCTTTTGCCCTTTTTAAAATAATTTTTTATTATTTTACTTTTATGAATTGATTGCAAAGCACCAAAAGAAGTTTTGCAAATATGTTAAAGATGGAGCCTGCTAAGAGGTTCATAGGTGTAGTCAAAAAGGAATTTTAAAATCTATGTCTCCAAAGATCTTTGTGTAGATTTTCTTTAGGATTAATATCCTAAAAAACCCTAAATTGGTACACCTATGACAAATTTACCAAAAACTAATTTTTAGCCATCAAAAACTCCAAACCGATACATTTTTAACAAATTTATCCCAAACCGATACAGTTATGACACATATACATTTTATTAATTTCCATTAAATTTTACTATTAAATTGTTGAATCGGATAACACGTAATAGTTTATTGGTGCACCATGGGATTTACTCTCTGTTTGTCACAATTATATTATTTTTGTAATTTTTTATAGTATTATTAATTCACTTTAATGGAGGGTATATTTGTCACCCATGTACCAGGTTTGGGATTTTTAGCAATCAAACAAATTAATATGGGTTAAATTTGTCACGAGTGTACCATTTATGGAGTTTTTATGGTCATTTGGGGTAAATTTGCTAGAAGTATATCAATTTGAGGTTTTTCGTGGTCAAAAATTAGTTTGGGATACTTTACCCAAAAAAAAATTAGTTTGGGATAAATTTATCATAGGTATATCGCTTTGAGATTTTTTGGGGTATTAATCATTTTCTTTATTAGTGTTGGTTGTTACAGTTCAAACATGGATTACCATTAGAAAAGGGAAAATTACATAAAACTTATCCGAACTTTGGGATTAATACAAGTTTATCCCCAAACTTTCAATTGTTATAAGTTGGGACTAATACGTGTTTGTCCCTAAACTTTCAATCGTTGTATGTTATTCCTTGAGCTTTTATTTTAGTATAGCAGTTAACTACCGTTACATTTTTTTGTTGGCAATGTGCTATAGTAAAAACATTTAAGGGGTAAATGTGTATGTTTATCTCATTTTTTTTTTTTTTATAGAAGTCTCTCTTTTGTCTTTGATTCCGATAAAAAAAATGAAAATCTAGGAAAATAAATTGATGGAAAATTTATTATCAAAAGAAATGTTAATTATTAACATAGATGAAGATATTAATGGAATAATAAGATATTTTTAAGAAAAAATAACAAAATTTAGGAAACTGAAAAAGGCCAGAATAACAAGAAGCAAAATAACAAAAAGTGAAGGATATTGATTACGTACTTTTAATAAATAATTAATACAAAAAAGACTGATCAAGAGATAATATAGAAAAATCACTTTACTTTTTAGTTAATCATTTCCTTTTATGAGTTGAAGCAATAATTTCCTTTTATAACTCTTTTTAAATATCTTGTTAATTGATTTTTTATAAATTAATTAAGCCTTTAAATGTACATAATGAGTAACCAATTATTGTTATTTCACCATCTTCTTATTGAGATTTTTTTTTCTTTTTCCATGTGTGTCCTTTCATCTCAATTTTTTTAATAAAATCTTTCTTTTATCCTTGATTTTGGTTTAAAAAATTTAAAATAAAGAATGGAGAAAAATTAATTATTTAGAATTTAATATTATAAAATTAAATATCACCAATAATACTTCAACTAATATTTTTAATTTGTTAAAATATTTATATAATTAATAAGAAATTGAAGAACAAGAAACACAATGTTGTAAAAAGACCTAAATGACAAAAGGGCAAATAACAAATCGGTACTCATTATGTATTTCTAAATTGTTAATTAATGAAAAAGATGAAGATCAATAAATTTAATTTAAAAAAATTAGATTTCAGTTGCTCATTCCCTTTTAAAAGTTGAAGACATTATGCCTATGAATATAAGTAATGAGTAACCAATTTTTATCATTTCATCTTTTTGTTATCAAGTCCTTTTCCTTTTTATATGGTTTGTATTTTTTTCTTAAATATTTATTTAGTTGTACTAAAGTGGCTATATTTATCAAACTTTGTTCAATAATATGACTCCTACTTACACTTTTCTAGTATTTAATTTAATTTCTCCCATTTATATAATATTTCATTTATTTCATAACAATTGTGGGTACAAGAGATATTTCCTTAAAAGATAAGATGAAATATATAATTGTACACCTTATGAGTCATATGCGTTACACATGCTAACAAAAGAAAATAACGTTAGGCTAATAGATATAATAAAATGAAAGTTCGGGGAGGTATTGTGTAACAACTGAAAGTTTAGGATAAACTTGTACTACCCTCAAAATTCGGGAGGATTTGGTTTTATTTCCCCTTAAAAAATGACTAAGTACCAAATTTAGTTAAGTATTATATTTAGCTGGATGGAAGAATCAATATGCAATATTCTTGCTATTCCATAGGTATGCACTACCAAAAAGTTATTCAATAATAATAATAATAAAATTAAACACTGTGGTTTCTTTACACTAAGCAGTTGATAGACATTTTCCGGTTTTGTCATTAAACTAAGCACTAAAGTTTGCCGGATGGAATAATAAGTAACAATCTAGCACTTGCATCGACATGCACAAAAAACTTCAGGCTCAACTAACGGGCTTAATTAGGCATCATGTATGTATATGTATGTTTTTGATACATAAGGGAAATGGTATTCTGGCACTTCCCATTACCCTGTTTTTCCCCGTAATGGCTCACGATATTCTTCTCTACTGGCTTTAACTATTATATCTGAGGTGACCGTCAATAGGGCTGGTAGAATTATTGGGGACAACAGGCAAAGTTATCCGACAAGAAACTAGAGATGACTGTCATTGGCAGATCCTATCAAATGGAAATTCTGACGCCAAAGGAACATTCTCAAGTTGAGGCAAGGGGGAGGATGACACCATCTCGCCCAACTCATGTTGAAGGAGGGAGCGGCTTGTAACATTGAGACGTGCATTTTTCTTTCAAGATGTAATTTTTGTATAAGATGTATTTATTTAGGTTTGAATCTTATATATTTGTATTTCAAACAATGGAATTTGTGTGGTGTGATTTGATTTTGTAATGAGATTTATTTGTCTAAGTCTAAATCTTATGTACAGTGTTTTGTATTAATATTCTTTTTGCAGTCATTCCTATTTCGAACTCCCTATGAAAAAATAACCATGAAATAGGATCACTATTGAGATTTTGCTTAAATTTTCATCAAATAATTGATTTTTCTTTTTTATAAATATTAAAAAAGACATTAGACGCCATGCTCGAGCATAATATATAAATCAGAAGAGGCATTTTGTCATCAGCCATGTTTCCAAAAATATTGTCAACGTATCATTATTCTAATTTTTATTTGGATTAAGCATGTCAAATATCTTCTATGTCCAAATATTCTTGCGGGCCATTTGATTCAAGTTCACAAATAAAATTGATCACTTATTCCGAATAAAATATGACCTAAATACATTGATAACTAATTAGCTTTCAAAGTGAAAAATAGGGCAATAATAAAAGTAAGTAAAGGACAACATCTAAGTTTGATTTCTCATAATTGGGCTTTCTGTCAACAAATTGGGTCTGCATGACAACATTCCAATTTTTCTGTTCTATTATTATTTTGTTCCCTAAAATAGAAAAAGAACAAAAATCCATTTGGTAACGTTAGTTTATTTTTTTATTCCTCGGAATAGAAAAGTGGCCCGGAATAGATTTAGAACCGAAAACAAGAAGTAGAAAAAGTAGCTTCTTGCTCTCTTGTGCTTGGAAACAATTTCTAAAAATAAGTCATTTTCTTTCTTTTCTTTTTTATTTTCCGTTTCTTCTTCATTCTCTTCTAATTGGTCGGTGGAGAATTGTCACCCACCGTTGCCACTGCCACCGAAGCTCGTCGCACACCACCAGTTGTTGCCCGATGACCAGCTAGAGGAGGAAGAAGAAGAGAGGAAAAAAAAAAAAAAATCTTAAAAAGTTACTAAAAATTTTAAAGAAATTTTACATCAAAAAAAAAAAATTATGAGTTGTACCAAACACATTCCTATTCTTTTTCTATTCCGAGAATAGCAGTTTTGTATAGTTACTAAATGTATAGTTTTATTTAGAATTTATTCCAGAGAATAGAAATTAAAAAAATTATTTCTAAAAATAAATTATTCCAAAAATAGAAATATTACTAAACGCACCCTTATTTTCCGGTGCCAAAAAGAAATAGAAAAGCTTTGATTCGCATTTCTTGGTATGGCATAATTACAATTTACGTCGGATTTTCAAAAACTGCATTTGGATCCGCGGAAACTAAATTCTTGCTTTTCCCTCAGCCGATTATAGTTCCACGTTTTATCATTTTGACTGTGCCTACCTGGAAATTTAGGCCCTGTTTGGCAACCATCCAAACAGTCTTGATTCCGATTTTTTGTTCCTGCATCGGTTGGGAACGTAATCGCGTTTGGTAAATTTTTTGTCCAAAACGATTCTAGGAACAAATTTACTCCCGAATCGCTTTTGGACAAGAATTCGAATCAGAAAAATATGATTCTCCGTCCGAGAATCAAAAAAGAATCAAAAGTGCCGAATCAAAAAAAAATTATTTCTATATTTTATTTTTATTTCTTCCTAGTATGAAATATATATTTGTTGTATATAGAATACATATTTAATTTTATGTTATAATTTAGTATTTTTATTTATTACATATTGTAGGGATATTAATATAGTTTATACTATGGTTTATTATTTACTATATAATAAAATTTGATTAGTTAATATTTTTATTACTTAGTATAAAAATATAATTAATCGATGAATGGTTTATGAAAATTCAATATCAAATTTATTTTAATCTAAAAAGGTAATTAAAAAAGAATTGAAATAGAAATTTTATATAGTTACCAAACATGTTTCTATTCTTTTTCTATTCCGTAATCGAAATTTTATTTGTTACCAAACGCGTTTTTTTTACTCGAATCGCTCCTAAACGGAATCGGAAATAATCATTTCGGTCGAATCGGTTCCTGGAACGTAATCGTTACAAACGCGCCTTACGGGGAAAACGTGATGACATCAATGTGTTAAAGAAATAAAGCAGGTGTGGAGAGAAGTATGCAAAGAGTCGGGGTGAGCAAGTAGCTCATTTGGCTTAAAGGAATCCATTAATTTACGAGACTTATTGGTGCCAATGTTTAGGATACCAATTTCTTTTTTCTTTTTCATTGGACATTTGCAATCACTGTGCAAATCCAAGTTGTGAAAAGCATAACTTTTGTAAATCTGAATGTGAACCGTGAATCTTAATTATGAATTTGCAATAAGAAATGAATGCTAATTTTTCCTAGCAAATATTATAATAGGTAAGGTAGGTCCCGAACATGACCTTAAAAGGTTCCCTCCCGAAATGACTATCCCGGAGGACTCACCCCCACTACCATTTAAAGGCAAGTGTGGGGTGGGTAGTATGATAAGAGTCCCATTGGGTATCCCGGCCAAAACCCTTACGGGTGAAAGGGACCCACCTCGGATCCGTGAAGCCCTTCTCCTCCTAGCATACTAGGCTAGGTTCGAAAATGAAGAGGCTCGGCTCCCAATCGCCCACAAATTTCAAAAAGGAAAATGCACCTTCTCTCGAAAAGACATGTATTACTATAGAGCCTGCCTACCGAAAGGCACATAGATTCCGCCAATTAGGAATTTTAAAACTGATGTCCCCAAACACCTAAATCCGAATTTTATTTGTGAGCGTTAGCTGGAGAAAATCATTAAAAAAGGAGAAAATTACACAAAATTCCTTCAAACTTTGGCCGTGGAAAACCATCAAAGTCGCTGGGATATTCTCTAGATAGTACAAAACAAGCACTTGTGGATAAAAAGGTATTTTCTTTTCATTTGTCTAACCTCTTACATCCTTGAAAGTCTTAGTTTTTGTTTGATCTCTTTGATAAGGGGAAAATGCAAAAAAAGTCATAAACTTATTGTATTGGTACCGATTCAATCCTAAACATTTCAATAGACCAATTCAAATCTAAATATTTTCATATTGATATCAATTTTATCAATCCAAAATGGAATTTTGGTTGGTCGACGCCGATATGAATGTTGACTATCCGACCAACGCTCACATGGTAATTTTTTTATTTTTTATTTTTTTCAAAATTTTTATTAATTTGTTCCTTTTCCTTTTCCTTCTTTTTCCCTCTCCTTCCTCCTTGGATCCCTGTTGTGGCCAATGAGGCTCCGACAAGACTTGTTGACCATTGGGCAAGGGCCACGAAGTCTATGCCGGCAACTAGCGAGGGCCGTGGTCTTTGCCTAGGGCCACGGGTGAGGCCAACCTTGCTCTGGCCTTACTAGAGCCTCGTCAGGCTTCAGCCACTGTGGGGATCCAAGGAGGAAGAAGAGCAAAAGAAAAGAAAAAGGAAAAAGAGAAAGAAAAAAATTATTTAAAAAATTTGAAAAAATAAAAAAAATATATATTAAAAAATTGTTACGTCGACGTTGGTTGAATGACCAGTGTCCACGTTTATACTTCCAAAATTGGCTGGATAAATTAAACTGATAAAAAAATATTGGGTGATCCGGGAGCGCCAGCGTGGTTCCCGACCACTCACACGGCGCCACGTGAAATCTCCACTTCCACTTCAAGAGAAACTTCAAACCAAACCTACGCGCGGGAGGACCTGGCCCTGGCCCACTTCTCTGACGCTCTCTCTCCTCTGCTCTCCTCTCTCTCCTCTGTCTCTCTCCCCGTTCTCCTCTCTTTCCTCTCTGTCTCTCTCCCCTCCGCCTCCGCTGGTTGCTTCCATCGCCCCCACCCTGACGCCGACGCCGACGCCGACGCTGCCGACGCTCCTCCGCCTCCTCTCGCGACGTCCGCTCTGCTCTCTCTCTCCCCTCCGCGAAGTCGTGCCTCTTTTCCAGCGAAAGGCGACGCCGACGGCCCTCCACCTCCGCCTCCGCCGGTTGCCTCCGTCGCCCTCGACTCCGACGCCGATGCAGCCTCCGCCTCCTCCCCTGAACCCGACTCGGACGCCGACGGCCCTCCACCTCCGCCTCCGCCGGTTGCCTCCGTCGCCCTCGACTCCGACGCCGATGCAGCCTCCGCCTCCTCCCCTGAACCCGACTCGGACGCCGACGCCCCTCCGCCTCCCTCTCGCGACCTCTAGTCCGCTCTCTCTCTCTGTCTCTTTCGTCCTCGAAGTCGTGCCTGACGACAGCGAAAATGGAGACAGTGAACCACGACAGCGAAAATGGAGGAGAGAGAAACGACGAGCTTGACGGCGCCGGCGACGGCGACGAAGCAGAAGACGGAGACGAAGAAGCAGAAGCGCGCGCGCTCGGGGTTCTGGACATTATCCAAGAAAACAGACACACGATCCACAACACAAAAATGTCCACTGTCTTCTTTTCCGTCTCTCCACCCTCTCCTTCATTCCCTCCTCAATTCCATTTCAAATCCTTCAAACACTTGTCTCCCCTCAAGACCACCCTTAAAAGACCTCTCTTTTCCACAACCACTCGTTCCTCGCTCCATGTTGACCCCCTCGAGTCCGACCCGCCATTGCCACCTTCCGTCCGGACCTTTTGGAAGTGGCTCGCCGAGGAGGGCGTGGTCTCTTCGACGTGCCCGGTTCGCCAGGCTTAAGTTCCTGAAGGCCTCGGCCTAGTCGCTAGGCGAGACATTGCTCAAGATGAAGTTGTCGTGAAGGTCCCCAGGAGGTTGTGGATCAACCCGGACACCGTTGCTACTTCAGAGATTGGCTATCGCTGCGCCGATTTGAAGCCCTGGGTGGCTGTCTATCTCTTCTTGATAAGGGAGAAGATGAGGGGCAACTCACCGTGGCGGTTCTATATTGATATATTTCCGGAGCGAACCGACTCGACATTGTATTGGTGGGTTTCATGTTTGCTTTGCGAATCCTATAAAAAATTTAAGACTTGTTATTAATTCTATTGGATAGTCTAAGATTGTGGGGTGGTTAGTTGTGTGCTTCTGTTTTCTGGTTCCAGGGCAGGTCAGAAGAAGAGCTTGCAGAGATAAAAGGTCCGCGTGGTTTCTCCATCGCAGACGTCCCTTGCTCTATGTGCCTTTGTTTAATTGCCTTGTCTCTAGATATCAATGAATGAACCGTTTTTTTTTTTTTTTTTTTTTTTTTTTCGCGGAATCATCCAGGAACCTTACTATTGCGGATGACCAGGGAGATGAAAGAGCATGTAGAGAGTCAATACCATAAAGTAAAAGAAGAAATCATATCGCGGCATGAGCAGCTGTTTCCATCTTCTATTACGCTGGATGGGTTTCTTTGGGCATTTAGCATGCTGAGATCAAGGGCATTCTCTCACCTTAGGGGCCAACTTGTTATGCTGCCACTTGTGGATTTAGTAAGTCAATCGATCTTTCCTATTGTAAATTAATAATGAACTTGTCTGCATTTCTTTCGGGCTTAATCTGTCTGCCAGAAAATTTATGAATTCCATATTATTTACGTGCATCAGATTAACCACAGCGCTAGCATAACGAGAGAAGATAATGCAGAGGAGATTAATGGACCAGCAGGTCTTTTTTCTTGGGACCTCCTTTTCTGTTTGAAGTCAACAATGCCTGAAAAAGAGGGTGAGCAGGTAAACCTCTTAAGCCTGTTGAACTTATTCGGTAATTGATGATCCACTTGACATATTACGAATATGATATCACTCTCAACACACCGCATATCTTTTTCCCTGTCAGTCACAGAGAAATGAATCTTAACCTAATTGAACTGTAGTAATTAACAAATTGATTACCTGTCGAGAAATCCCCAGAGGTCGAGAAAGTTTCATTTGATTACCCAGAAATGGTATTGCACAAGCCTCATCTGGTAGGGCAGTGATTTGTGACCATTCATTGTGACTAACAGAATCCTGGGACAGGTTTTCATCCAGTATGGATTAAAGAAGAGCAATGCTGACTTGGCTTTTTATTATGGGTTTGTGGAACCAAATACCAATCGCGACTCGTACACACTTACATTCAACATATCTGAGTTGGACCCCTTCCATCGGGAGAAGCTTGATATTGCAGCAGCCAATGATTTGGGTGAGACAGCATACTTCGATATTTTTATGGACTGTCCTCTTCCACCAGCAATTCTTCCATATCTGCGGCTTGTGGCACTTCAAGAAACAGATGCATTCTTCCTGGAACCTGCCTACAGGAAATCTATCTGGAAAACTCTCGAATTACCGGTTAGTCATGTGAACGAGGAGCTGGTATGCAAGATGGTCATCGATGCCTGTGAATCAGCTCTTTCAGGCTACCGCACCACAGTTGAACAGGCACATGTAACATTCTGATTTTCACTTGGGTAATTTTGTTAGGATGGTTTCTCCTGGGGAATTGGTTTGGTTGGACTTCACTGAACCATACAGGGTTAAAATGGCCTAGCTGAGAGTTCTTTAGCATGTCGTCTCTATCCTGAAATCAATCATGGTAGTAAACTTTTTTGTTAGCTAAGGGTATGATAATCTCTTGTTTGTTAGTCTCAATGCTGAATGTGGCAAAATACTTTTTGATTGTCGGAATTAGCCAAGTCATTCAACGGTTCTAGTATTTGCAGAGCATTCACATTTCCCGATCTAAGCCCAGTGAAACTAAAAGTAGGGAAGTCTAAGAAAATGAAGCGCTAAAACCTCTGTCAGTACATATCTATGCATCTTTTTGTCTCTGCTGCAGAAAGTTTGGTAACTCTTAGATCAGGTTATTTTGTTTTCTCCTGAAAGCTGTAGAAGCAAATCCCACCTAATTGCTCTTATGCTTTTCCCCATTCAAATGTAATGACTTGCAGGACGAGAAGCTAATTCAGGAAGGAAACCTTGGTTACAAACTTGAGATAGCCGTGAGGGTTAGAGTAGGTGAGAAGCGGGTGTTGCAGCAAATTGAGGGTATTGTCAAGGAGAAGGAAGCTCAATTGGATAAAGCTTGAGTATTACCATGAGAGGAGATTGAAGGAGCTTGGTCTGGTTGGCGAGGAAGGCGAAACTTATTGCCAGCCTAAGAAGGATTCTATACCCACCTTATAGAGCCAGTACGCAAGTTTAATCTTGCCGTTGCCTTGAGGTTGTTTTTAAAAGTAAGGAACAAACTGTAGAAATTTTTTCCTACTTCCGGAGTATGCAAGGGATGGTAAGCAAAATAATCAATATATTCATCTGTTGTATCAAGTCTTAAACATTACAGATTCGGCTTAGATGGATCGACAATTTGTGTACCATACTCTCGCAAGCGAGTTCCAATTTGGATGAAGTTCTGAGGGAACAAAAGAAACTACAGGGATTTGTATTAGTTCTGCCAATTTTCATTGAGTAGGCAAAGAACCAAACTTCCGCAGTTCTGTTTGTATCATGGTTCGTGGCACTGCTTTGCCAGAAGAAACGATCACTGGTTTGGTACGTAAATCGACCAAGTTTCTTTGAAGAGCACATTAAGTTGCATCACAGTGTGTCCCTACAAATTTGTGATCGCAGGGTGCGCTCTCTTACTTCCATGTAACGGTCAAAAAGTGAAGCTCAAAGAAATGTTGCTTCGCCAAATGTTGCGATCCCCATATAAATTTAGGTTTGCCTACACTTGACTTCATTTACTATCTTACTCAAAACCTCACTAATGACGTTAGGAAATAAAATTGAAATGAACTTGCAGATGTCTCTCGAGTCATCATCTCAATGGATCCTTAACCAACCAAAATTATGGACATGAACCAAATAAGCTTTCATTCTGTGTTATCACAAAAAGCGCAATATGTACACTCTCACTTTCAGGGACTTCTCAACAGATTACAATCGTTAACTATGGACAAGAAAAAATGATGAATTTATCTTTGTAATTGCCCCAGAAGGAAGACAATAATTCTTTGCTGGCTGCTGCTTGTTAGGCTCTCGGGCATTTGCTTATCATGGTCAAACAAAAAACCATTCACGATGATGAAAGCAGAGCAGCTCGCGCAACAAACTCAGAGAGTGTCTTAATATCTAATTGTAAGGAAAACTAATGCAGCTATGCCGCGCAGTCCAACTTTTGTAGAGATCAACTTGAATCCCAAGCCCGTGAACATATTGTACGGAACATGTTCAGATGACAATAGTTGATCATCGCCGGCAATCAACTAGAGACTTCACTGGAGTTCCTCTTGCCCGGGCCTAGCAAATCATCACAGTCGCGTTGCTCGCAAAGGCATTCCACAGGATTTGCATAGAAGTAATCCTCCTCCTTGGGCTTAACGACAATAACTCTACGGTGACTTGGCTGTCCCATCTTCTTCTCATGTGCCAGACGTACAGCAACTTCAAAATCATTCTGTGAAGGTGTACCATTCTGATACAAATCCAGTGACACCACAAGCTTTTTACGATCTAAGAGAACGGTTCTCTTAAATCCAAGATATCTGCAGAAAAATGTCACAGTTTGCACACAGCCTCTTGAAAGAAAATTGGATAGGCCTAATTTATTTGTCTTGTTCTTGCAAGGGAAATAATGGAAGAACATCAATCAAGTCGACAGCTTACCTGTGGTGACCTTCCACAAGTTTTGCCATATTTCCATCATATGTGGGGATGAAAGTATTGCTGGCTATTGTTACCATAAAATCTAGAGCCGCCAATTGTGACGAGTGATTATGGAACTGCTGCAACTCCTTTGGATCCGGCAGCATCTCCTTTTAACCTGACATAAAAGTAAAATCTGTGAAAAAGATAGAAGAACTAAGTGTCAGATTACATGGAGATGGACTCATCCCAGTGCCAATTGCAAAGCATCAATGGATGTTCTAATACACGCTCCAAGCATTAGCAGCCGCTAAAGCATCCTTTTATATACACTGTCTACCGTTCTTGGATCATTTTTACATACGCCCTCAAGGTGAAGATGGAACTTTTTAACATTCTCCTTACGATTTTCACCTTCAGAGAGTTCAACACCGCTAGCATCAGAAGATGTTGGTCACTGAATTAGAAATATAACAGCACGTTAATATGTTAACTCACAATCCGTGGAAATGCAGCCCTCAATGTGGCTAATCTCTGTTCGCTGCCATAGATTTCTCCAGATGCGATGTAAATCTGCGTGTCTTTGTCAAAACCTAGTGCCTGTAAAACTAATGATGTCTCTTCTGGAGTCAGAGGACACAGACCTTGTGATCTCCTTTCCTCAGATACAATCTCTTTCTCCCTCCACCAGGGGAATGCATACCTGAATGAAAAGCACAATTCATGTGGCCACACATTTTACAATATGGAAAACGAGAAAAACAGATAAATTGATGAAATAAAAGGATGAAATACATCTAATGCCACATCCTTGTATTCAATCAAGTTTACTTTTGCCCAGGTGCGACACCTAGAGCTTTAGAGCTAAAGCCACAGGATTTGACTAAAATGTAGCATAGGCCACGGAATATATTAGAGTTCCATCTTGGGGTAAAGTCACATGAACTTAATGACTTAAAAAACATATCCCTTCCTAGAGCGAAATATCAGATAAGTACAGAGAAATGTACAAAAACTTCATCGACTTTCCCTTAAATACAATGTGCATCTCTAGTTAAACTACATTTTACACCTTCCTTCAAGTACCTATAATTTGCACCTTGAGGTTTCAAAAGGCTCGTGATTTTTCCTTGAGGTATAAGTAGCACAACATCAGCTGATTAAGTTAAATGAAAATTATTCCAATGGCAAACAATAAAGCAAGCACATGTCAAGACAAACCTCATTCGTTTGAGCTCTTCAGCTTCTTATGCTGTACAACCTTGGGTGCATCCAGAGAAAGCCAACATATCCATCTCGTATCTCAGATGCAAAGCCATGAAAGGCCCCTTATCTCGAAGGAGGTGGACTAATTTGTTCCCCAGAGCCTCGATCTGAGGAGTAAATTTTAAAGCCTGAAAGTTGACTCGACATCTGAGCCTCTGAAGATCTAGTGAAATTCCATTGTTTGCCAAACGAGCATCTGTCTTATTGAAATGTACCACCTTATGCTTGCTAAATAGTGGCAAAATCTGCATGACATAGGCAAAGATATTACCCAGGGAACATATATGTAAACGGCATAAAACTACATTAAAGCACTACAACTGCCAAGTTCTCTGTATGCAGAACGGCATGCCATGCAGGGCAAATATCTCAGATTTAAATTGTGATCAATGGCTAAATCACAACCAGACAAAAAGGCCAGATACATGGCCAAGTGAATCTCCATCAGCATAAAGCTAAGTGGAAAAAAGTCCAATATAAGCATGCTATCATCACACTACAATCTAGAGCAACCAAATTTAAAGAAGAAGGAGAAAAGGATGCAGGCCATCAGGAAACAGAGATGCAAATGCACAACCAACTGAAGGCCATGCCCTGCCCAGATGAAGACTTACACAAATGGCCAACTGATTCACGCACTTAGGTAGCACCTTGCCCTACCTGAGGCCTTTTATAATGGGTCAAAAGACGATGCATATGCACAAGCACAGGCAAAGGAGATAGAATTGAGACATGTACAGAAAAACATGGTTGGATTCAACTGAAAGTGGATCCAAGTTTCAACTATGACAGCATATACCAATTACCAGAAATTCAATTTCTGGAATCGAAAACAACTTTTCACACAAGCCACAGCCTCCGCTTTGATAACGCCAGATAAATCTAGTTCAGTTCTAGCAGATAACCAGCAAAGGTCACAATCAACCTAGCCTTCAAAATGCATCGGCGATTATGCTCCGGTAGTTACCTTTTGACAGCGAGAGGTCCGAGAACAAGCAACAGCAAAGGAGAACCGTGATACATGGAACCTATGGAAGGGACCAAAGCATCAAACAACAACACACCAGTAAGCAAACAAGCAGCTCTCGGACCACTCAATATTTTCTCCTGAAATGATACCAATGTGAAAATATTTAGGACTGATTTGATACCAATGCAATTGGTTTAAGCATTTTTTGGGTACTTTTTCCCTTTGATAGGTAAGAGTCTTGAGCTTCCCAAACTTCATAGTTTTCTCTCTCCATTAACTCATTATCGCTTTGCTTCATCATAACATTTGTTGTTCTTTACACTGATTGATTCCAATATGGCCATTAGAGATGTTGTTTCGGGTTCCTTCTTGTAGGTCCTTTTTGATAGGTTTAGTTCTCCGGCATTGAATTATGTGCATCAAGAAGGAATCAGCACCACCCTTCTTGACGAGTGGAAGGGGATGCTGGTCACAATCAAAGTAATGCTAGATAATGGAGAGGAAAAGCAACTGAGCGGTAATTGTCAGGTGAAGCTGTGGCTAAACAACTTTAGGGATTTGGCCAATGACATGTAAAACTTGCTCGATGAGTTCGAGATGGAACCCCGCTCAGGCCAAGTCAGAGGCAGAATCCAGCACAAGGAAGTTCTTTTTCTTAAAAGTCTCACGTCTGCCATGAAGTACTTTCATTTAAAATTGCAAGAACGTCGTCATACAATACCATTCGCAATTCAATTATCTTAGGTAGGCAAGTCTTGTCATTATATCCCCACCAAGCTGCCAGAGCTCCTATCACAATTAATCTCCACAAAACCTAGCTCAGGTTACTCTACAGACCTTTCGTCCACCAATCATGACTTAGCTCTCTTACATTTTTATGAGGCAACAGAGTCTAAAAGAGCTTCTTCTAATCTGTGAAGTGACAGCTCCAATATGGAGTGATTTATGTTTAATGGTTATTGCATTTTGAGTGTTCCAAATATACCAATAGGTTTAGGCAATCATTCTGAAGTGTTATCAACCTGTACCAAGCCATTCGATCTCCTAACATCACATTTGTAGAATACCAGCACGTATGAATAAGTGTCCATCGCCAGTGTCTCCCATACTTGTTAATTAACATAATCATACGAATTTTCTAGTCATCAAAAAATAAAAATCATCAACAGGGTATCCCGATTCTTTTTTTTGCAGTCAATTAGGTGTGTGTATAATTTTGTTCGATCACTCTTGCAATTCTTCATTATGCATGAAGGATCATTTTATTTAGGACTAATTGCTCATCCTGTTTCAGACTTTTGGATGAGAAATATGAGGACAATGGAAAGACTATTAACGGTGGAGGATGGAAGAAGCATGGAGTATTATGTTTCCTTTGTCTCTAATTTCTATTTGGACGAGAAATATGAGAGACATGGAAAGATTATCAAGTGGTCTCCGCAGAAATCTCTCCTCTCTCAAACAGCTATCTTTTATAGTTACCTGTACTTGCCAGAGGATGGCTTTGCAAGTGGTCTTCGCAGAAATCTCTCCTCTCTCAAACAGATTATCAAGTGGTCTTCGCAGAAATCTTTCAAGTATTTGGTATAATGCAATGTAAAATTCTAAAAGATCAATGCTCAAAACTTAATGGCGACTATTGGTTGCAGCGGCGGTGGGGAGGCGTCAGATCTCGCGAGTTGCAGCGGAGGTGAGCTCGACTCAGATCTGCCGGCGTCGGTTCACGGCTGGAGCGGGGGACGTCGAGCGCTGGGTCGCGGCGAGCTGCAGCTGGTTGCGGGTGAGGGATGATACCGGCGCTGCAGCGGCGATGGTGGACGCAGGGGCGCGGAGCGGCAGTGGAGGTGCGGCCGTCGGGCGTCAGGCGCAGCCGTCGCTACTGGGCTTCGGAGACACGCAGAGCTACGAGCTCGCGGACGATGGAGGGCTCCGGCGAAGACACAACAGCAGCAGCGTAGCGTCGGGTCGTCGGATTTGCGGCAGTGCAGAGGCACGGTGGCTGGCGTCGCGGTGCCGGCGCAACGCACGGCCGGCGCGTCGGGGTTTCCGCGAAGAAGACGATGCGGTGCCCCTTTTCTTTTTCTCGCTTTTTTTTCTCTCTCTCACGTCCCCTCACCGGTTCAATTCCCCTTTCATTTTTTTTTTCCTTTTCTCTCTTTCTCTCTCAAAATCGAAGGAAGGCCCTCAAAATTTTTTCGAACTCCCTCACTGTCTCAGTACCCGCAGCAAACCTTTCATAGGGAGAAAATTTTAAATCTTTGTTGCACATTTCATTTCCAATTTCACTTGCGCATAATCTCCTGAATATATCGTTACATCCTGCGCAATATTCTCTTTTATATTTTTCGAATATTCCATCTGAAAATTTCATTTCTACTCAAAATATGTCAATTAGCGTATATTACTTGAATATGTGAAAAATCTTAATGGAACATGTGAAAAATTTTACGCTCACCAGCGGTCCAATAAGATAAATGTTCATAAACTATATGTCGTGTAATTTTTATTTATTTATTTTTGGATAAAAATTTAGGTGTCAATAAAGTAATGATTTGGACTTCTTTCTCTCTTCCACACTTGTCGTTATGCTACTACTGCTACTCACAAATCAATTTCTATTACGAATCCTCAACTCGACGCTAGGAAGTTCATGTTTGTCCATGGACAAGCTTCATATAATTTGCCACAAACCAGCTAGACTTTTGGGTTGCTCGGTTTTGTTTGATACGAAATACACAATGAAACGGTTATAATGCTAACGTGGTCCAGCAAGTCCACCATTGTTTCATACAACTGACCATTCCTCAAAACAAATAATACTTGCATGGACACGCTCATCGTGACATCCCCCTTCTCCCCCGCGCCCCCCCACCCCAACTTTTTCTGCCGTCCGTCCCCCTTCCCCTGGAATACTTGCGTTTACTTTCGCGCTCCCCCCCTTTTTCCGCCGCCGTCCCCTTCCCCTGGAATACTTGCGTTTACTTTCGCCCTTCCCCTGGAATACTTGCGTTTACTTTCGCGGCTCCCCCACTTTTTCCGCCGTCCGTCCCCCTTCCCCTGGAATACTTGCGTTTACTTTCGCGGCTTCCCCACTTTTTCCGCCGTCCGTCCCCTTCCCCTGGAATACTTGCGTTTACTTCCCCCGCCCTTTTCTGCCGTCCGTCCCCCTTCCCCTTTCTTTCTCTCTCTTTCTTTTCTTCCCTTTTCCCCTCACGCTACCTCCTGCGGCCCCCTTCTTTGTCCTTTCTTCTCTCTCTCCCTCTCTCTTCTTTTCCTTCCCTGTCTCTCGGCTGAACCCCCCTTTCTTCTTCTTCTTGCTGGCTGCCACTTCACCCACCAGCACCATCGCCGCTCCACGCCCAATTCCCCCTCACCATCATCATCACCACCTCTTGGCCTCCCCACCTTCGGCAGACGGGATTGCGTGGCGCCATGGCAGGAACCGCAAGGGCCGCGTCCCCATCCACGGCCCCCTTGGCCATGAGCTTCAAGGGCCGTCACGCCGCAGCTCGCCTGACATCGCCGCTCGCTCATTGCCTCTTGCCGCTGCTTGCTTAGCCGTCCGTGCCGCCGTTGCTTCAAGCCACCGTGAGCCATTGCTCGAACCGAGCCTCCCCCTCGGCCGTGAGCTTCAAGAGCCACCGCCGCAGTCGAGCCTCCGTTTGAGCAACAAGTATCGCGTTCCCGACGCCACCGCAGGCTCGCCGTCGCCAGAAATCGGTGAGTTAACCTCCTAATCGTGGATTAGAGCGTTAATTGCGTTTAGGGGTGATTAGTTTAATATTAACCGTGATTAGTATTAGTTTATTTTAGTTTATTCTTAATTGCGATTAAGAATGGTTTAGATTAATTTTAATTACGGTTAATTTAAGTAATTACGATTAGGTTAATTAACCGTGGTTAGATTAATTAATTGAATTTAGTTTAATTAATCGTAATTATTTTAATTAACGTCGATTAATTTTTAATTTATTATAGTTAGTCTAATTAATTGAGTTTAGTTTAATTAATCGTGATTGGCCTAATTAGTCGTGATTAGCCTAATTAATCATGATTAGATTAATTAATCACAATTAGCATAATTAATGATAGATTAACCATTAAGTAAAATTTTATTCTTGAGGTAATGGTTCGAACTTCTTTCTCTCTTCCACACTTGTCGTTAAGCTACTACCGCTGCTCAAAAATCCATTTCTATTGCGAATCCTCAACTCGATGCTAGGAAGTTCATGTTTGTCCATGGACAAGCTTCATATAATTTGTCACAAACCAGCTAGACTTTTGGGTTGCTCTATTTTGTTTGATAAGGAAGCACACAATGAAACGGTTATAATGCCAATGTGGTCCAGCAAGTCCACCATTGTTTCATACGAGTGACTATTCCTCAAAACAAATAATACTTGCATGGACTCGCTCACAATGCTGGAATTGTGATGCGTGGATGTGCCTGTCTAGATGATGATATATCTTGAACTTTGTTTGACCCAACTATTGGTTATCTATCCACTATTGGAAACGCACTATGCTTTGCATGAGAATCATGAAGAATTGTTGCTCTTATATTGATATTTTTTCTGAAATTTCAGTGTTTGTCATGTTTTCTCTTCCAAAGATCTTTTTTAGTGCTCTAGCTCATTGACTTGAATTCTCTCAACTGTGCTTGTTTTGCAGAATATCCCACTGTCAAAGATCTTTTCTGAAATTTCAGCGCTTGTTATGTTTTCTCTTTCAAAGATCTTTTTTTTTTAATGCCCTAGCCTTGTGACTTAAATTCTCTCAACTATGCTTGTTTTGCAGAATATCCCACTGTCATCTTTATTTGGCAAAATCTCTAAGGAGGATCAAATGCAAATGCTATTGAGGTAGGCAAATGATGTGCTTATGTTTATCTTTTGCAACTTGACAAAAGAAGACAAAAGGCTATTTATTTTGGTAGGTGTACCGATATGCTCAAAACTATTTCTTTTTTTTTTTCTTTTTTTTGATGACACACTTCAAAAGATTCATCTATATCATGATGTGAATCATCGAGGTCTATATTCAAAGTCAAATGGAGAATCTTTCTTTCTTTTTTCTTTTTTTCTTTTTGTGGTCAGAGAAGAATCTTTCTTACTTCCGACAACAGCGGCTACTATAAGGATGCACAAAATAGGATTTAAAACAAGTGTTTTCAAGTTGGTGAATGTGACAACTAAATTTGAATGAACCCTGTAGACTATAATTTATTTAAACCTGACTTCCTTGTCAAAGTTCATAGTTTATCTTCTTCTTCTATTTAAATTGCCACTCCATCTCAAAGCGCATTTTCTTTTTCTCCGTTATCAAGGAAAGACAGAGATGAGCAATCAGGTAGACTATGCTTTGTCGATTTGTTAAGTGATCATGAAAACCTCACTTTTGCCACAATGAATTTCAATTTAAGATTGTGAGAAGGCCGTTCATCCAGTACCACTTGAAACCATTTATCTAGGGTAGGCAAGTCCTATCACTATAACCTCGCCAAGCTGCTAGAGCTCCCGTCATGGACAAGGCAAGATGCAGGCACTATCATCGCTAGTGGGTTATCCTAGTGACCTCGGATAGGGGAATATCAGCTTGTACCGGGAGGAGTGAGAAGTGAAAAAGAATTAATTTGCGTCTTGCAAAGGCTCTATCCTTCTCATTTGCTCTCTTTCGCGTTTGCTTCACTATCTAGTCATAACATACAGTCCAGTCAAGTCACGGTCTTTTTGAGGTTTATGGTTTATAGTTTTCCCTCTCCCTTAATTCATTATCACTTGGCTTCACCATGACCTATGCTCATCTCTTGGCTCAACAGTGCTCTCCTCCTGCTCATTCGAAGCTAGAGCTCGTGCTCAATAGTGTTCTCCTCCTACTCGTTCGAACCTAGAGCTCGTGCTTGTTGGATCGTTGTAATTGATCTAATCACATTCACTGGTCTGCTCCAGGAAGTCTACTCAGAACAGGTAAGTAATATCTATCTATTTGCTCTCTTTTTTGTCCCCAAACTGATGCATCTAGAACTTCGCAACCTAAAGCATATGGTGGTTTGATCCCCCCCCAAAAAAAAAAAAAAAAAAACGTCTTTGATGTCTCCACATGGTCATCCTCATTGAAGGAGGAATCGGTAATCTTCTTATATCTTATGTAAAAGCCTATATTGATCGCATACTCACCAATCAAGCAAAAAAAAGCATTGAAATTTCAAGGATACTAACAACATATGGATGCGAAAAATGTCAACAAAACACTAATATGCATTGAAGTTTTTGACAAACATAGGCGTGTGCTCTAAGTCGGTCGTATATTGAAAATTCAAATTTTATCCTCTATTTTGGATGCCCACAAGAAAAGTCTCGATATGAAGAAAGAGAAGAACAATTGATGAACAATTGACGAAACAAGCACCTGTGGACAAAAGCTATTTTCTTTTGATTTGTCTAACCTTTGGTGTGCATTCCTTGAAAGTCTTGGTCTTTTTTATGTCCTTTTTGGTAAATGAATGTGTTGATCTTCCTAGACTTCATAGTTTCTCTCTCCATTGACTCATTTTTACCTCGCTTCAACATAACAACCTTGTTGTTCTCTACAAGATTGAATCAACCATGACAAAGGGGGAGAGATCGTTTGGGTTCCTTTATGGGCTCCTTCTTTCAGGTCCTATTCAGCAAGTTGACTTCTCTCACATTAGTCTATGCACAACATGAAGGAATTAGCACCGCTCTCCTCAAGGAGTGGAATGAGATGCTGGGCACAATCAATGCAAAGGTCTTGACCGATGCGAAGACAAGCAACTCAGCGGTAACCCTCTAGTGAAGTTGTGGCTAGATGATGTTAGGGACTTGGCCTATGATATGGAAGACTTGATTGATGAGTTAGCTATCAAAGTGGCTCAAGTTAAGTTGGAGGCAGAATCCAACACAAGCAAATGTCTGGAAAATGGAAGTTCTCTTTCTTTGGCCAAGATAAATCCTTTGGATTGAATCCAAACCTAGGTTTGCTCATGTTTGAAACCAAGGTACAAGAGATTAGTGGCAGGTTGAAAGTGATTGTCACTAGGAAGGCTCATCTAAGCTTAAGAGAGGTTGTGGACAGATCCAACTACACAAACAAAAGGGATCTAACCACTTCTTTGCCAGAGCCTCGGTTTATGGTAGAGAGAAGGAAGAAGCACAAATACTCAAACTATTGATTAGTGAAGTCGAAAATTCTGATGCCATGTTGAGCATGATCCCCATAGTTGGGATGGGTGGTGTTGGAAAAACGGCCTTGGCTCAACGGTTGTATAATGATGTTAGAGTATATAGCTGTTTCGAGAAGAGAGCATGGGTTTGTGTGTCAGATGTTTTTGATGTTCTTCACATAACAAAAACTATTTTACGGTCAATCACCGGGTTGTCATGCCAGGGTGAAGATCTTAACGAGCTTCAAGTTAAGTTGAAGGGCAATCTATCTGGAAGAAGTTTCTTGTGGTTTTAGATGATATATGGAATGAGAAATATGAAAAATGGACTGCCCTCTTAAAGCCATTTGAAGCGGGGGCTAAGGGGAGTAAGATCATCATCACGACTCGCAACCTTGCTGTTGTTTCCATAACTAGAGCATCACCCTATCATTTGAAGGAATTGTCCCTTGATAATTGTACAAACTTATTAGCCTTTCATGCTCTTGGAGCAACAAATTTTGAGAGCCATCCGGATTTTAAAACAATAGGTAAGAAAATAGCTGAAAGATGTAAAGGTTTACCTTTGGCGGCGAAGATGCTAGGCGGTGCCCTACGTAATAAAAGGAATCCCAGTGAATGGGAAGATACCTTAAATAACAGAATATGGGATCTTCCGATGATAGAGAATGATGAGGTTCTCCCTGTCTTGAACTTGAGTTATGTCCATCTTCCTTGCCATTTGAAGAGATGTTTTGCTTATTGTGCAGTATTTCCCAAGGATTACGAAATTGAGAGAGATGAGCTGGTACTCTTATGGATAGCCGAGGGCTTTTTAGATAGACAAAAAGTAAAGGGAATAATTTCATATTAGGACGAAATTACTTTGATGAGCTAGTATCCAGATCATTTCTTCAACAATCAAGTGTCAACACATCTAAGTTTTCAATGCATGATCTTTTGAATGATCTAGCAAAGTCAATTGCAGGAAGTGCATACTTTAGCTCGAGGAGTCTCACTTGGTAGCTAATGAAGAAGACACATCTCTTGGGAAAATTCGTTATGTATCATTCATCTCATCGCATTTTGCTACATCAAAATGCTTAAGAGAACATCACCGAATGAAGGTACTAAGAACTTTAATGCTATTGCATAATGGATTTAGAGGGGACACTTTCTCTATTTCCAACAAGGTGCTACATGACTTGCTAACGGAATTGAAGTACTTGAGGGTGCTCTCAATATGTCATTGTGACATTGTAGAGGTACCAAATTGCATTGGTGATCTAAAACATCTAAGATATCTCAATTTCTCGTACACGATATCAAAAGGCTACCTGAATCAATTGTCGGCTTGTGCAAATTACAAGTTTTGATTTTAAGAGGTTGTCAAAAACTTTCAAAGTTGCCTCAAGGCATCACAAAATTGATCAGTTTACAGTTTCTTGATGTTAGAGATACGAGGAGTCTTAAAGAGATGCCGTTAGGTATCGGTAATTTAAAAAATCTTATTATCTTGTCCAAGTTTGTGGTACGACCAGAGAAAGGGTCACGATTAGAGGAGTTAAAGAATTTGCCACATCTTCAAGGAGAATTATTCATATCGAATTGCAAAAGGTGGAAAAAGTTAGAGATGCAATTGATGCTAATTTGCATCAAAAGCAAGGCCTTACCAACTTATCCTTGCATTGGGATGAAAATTTGGAAAATCTCCGTAATCATGAGCGGGAAGCACAAGTGCTTGACTTCCTACGACCTCACATTGATCTTGAAAATCTCAATATTTTGAACTATTGTGGTGCAAAATTCCCATCATGGTTAGGTGGTCCATCCTATTCTAAGATAGTGTCTTTGTGCTTGCAGGGCTGTCCTAATGTTATATCACTTCCCCGCTTGGACAACTATCTTCACTAAAGGAATTATCTCTTGAAGGTCTACATGCAATAAGAATGATAGGCTCTGAATTTTATGGAGATAAAAGGCCTTTCTCATCCTTAACAACTTTGAAGTTGAAAGAGATGTTGTCATGGAAGAATTGGTCTCCTTATGTTGGAGGCCCAAAAGAAGAAGCCTCATTCTCTTGTCTTCAACATCTTGTTGTCCGGAGTTGTCCTTCATTGATTAGGACATTACCTCATCAACTTGATTGTCTCATAAAACTTGAAATCCATTCATGTCCGCATTTGAATAATTCAACGAATGAGGTTTGTTTTCCATCTCTTCGTGAGTTATACCTTGAGGATTGTAACAAGGAAATCTTAAAGAGCTTGGTCAACCTAACTTCTTTGACCATTCTCAAAATTGAAAATCTTGCCGAGCTTGTTTGCTTTGATCATGTGTTTATGAGGTGCTTGGTCAAGCTAAAGGAGCTTCATATAGGACGGTGTGACAAGATTACATACTTGTGGCAAGATGAAAATATAATGCTAAATCTTACTTTCCTTCAAGAATTAGCCATTGAAAGCTCGCCCTCGATTCACATCTTTTGTGGCAGGAGAAGGAGAAATAGAGCTGCCGTGCAACTTTGAAAGGATGGAATTGAGTAATTGCATAAGTTTAGAAAAGCTTCCAAGCAAGATGCACATAGTCAAACGTTTGATCATTAGGAGGTGTCCAAAATCTTGGGACCAACCATTCCTCTAGATGACCCCAACAACAATAACCCGATATCTCGACTTGAGTATCTCAGGATTGTAAATTGTGATTCTCTAATATCTTTTTTGTTTGCCAACGATAGACTTACTACTTTGAAGAAACTTTGTATTTGTGAGTGCGATGGAGTGGAGTCAGTGGAAATGATCACCATAGAATCACTCAAAGAAATGACAATTGATGGCTTTCCAAATCTAGGAAGTCTACCACAGTGCCTTTACACGCTCCCCCATCTCACTCATTTGGATATAAGTAATTGTCCAAGTATTGGAGATAGAGGAATTCCCTTCCCTTCCCATCACCCTGTCGTGTCTTATAATTAGTAATTGTCCGAAGATAAAGTCTCTACCAAATCGGTGGCATCATCTTACATCCCTCGAGACGCTATTCATCGAGGATTGCCAAAATATCAAATGCTTCCCCAAAGGAGGTTTGCCTCCCAATTTGCATCGCCTTTTAATAAGAGGGTGCAAGAACTTGAAGCAGCCAATGAGAGAATGGGGCTTACACCTACTCACATCCCTCTGGTGTATGTTAATTGACTTTTGCATGGGAGGGGAGGGAGAGAAGATATGGTTTCCTTCGGAGGACAGGGATGCGTGGAGTCTTTTCTTTCCTTCCTCTCTAATGTATCTTCGCATTTGCAATATGTGGAATGTTGAAAGACTATCAAGTGGCCTTTTCAACCATCTCTCCTCTCTCAAACATTTATGGATCGACTCTTGCCCAAAGCTGAGGCACTTGCCAGAGGATGGCCTCCCTCCCTCCCTCCAAGAATTGTACATAGAGAAATGTGAGATTCTGAAAGATAGATGCTCAAAACTCACTGGTGAGTATTGGCCCATTATCCAAGAAATCCCTCTCATCGAGATAGATTGGGTGCGGATCCAATGAATTGATTCTTCCATGTACCGCCAGTTTTCTCGGATTAAGGGTAAGTTTTTGGTTTTGAAGGCATCAATTTTGATTATGCCTCCTCGATTCAATGCGTAATACAAATTGATATTTTGTCATAAAGATATTTCCCATGAATTTCCAAAAACAACCCACTAAGGTCAACGAATGACAATTTGTTGGGATTTTTTTTTTTTTTTGTCCAGCAAACAAACTCAGTACTCTTCCATTACTTCCAATTTTGACAACACATCCTCTTCCTAGTATGCAAAGCTATCCAATGGGCATAAACATTTGCTTTTCACGAAATACGACTACAATTTAGAGCTGAAAATTGATCTTTAGCTGCTTGAATCCCAGCAGGAGCTTCTTTTAGTCTTTAGTTGTACTGCTTGCAAAAGTTGATAATATCCTTGGATACCACAGCTACATCTATCTCCACTACAACCTTGGGCTAGCTTCTCTTTTGCCACTACAGTGCTCTTTCCAACAAAAAGTAATTCAGCCTCCTCTGCAAATCTAACTTGCACCACCACACCCCTGCGGGTAACCATGTCCCCTGCCTAATTTGTGGCCACAATGCCTGTTGTTAGTTTGTTCGTAAAACATAGAAAAAGTGCTTTAGTAAATAGTTTGTTTCTTAAAGACAGTGTATTCATGCCTCAAAGTCCAATTCCATCTTCCCAACAATCCCAGCAACAGCATGTTTCGTTTCTTTAATGCAGACCCATCGCAGTTGATATTCAAAGAACCTAGCTTAGGTTTTACTACACGCCTTGCCTTTCATCCATACACTGATGACATAGCTCTCTTATATTCTTGCAGGCAACACACTGCAAAAGAGTTTTTTTTTATATGTATTACTGATGGTCTTAGGATCTGGTGATTTATGGTTAAAAGTTGCTGCATTCGGAGCTTTCCGGTTACACTAGGTGACAACAATCATTCTTAAGAGTTATCAGCTTGCACTAATCATTTGATCGTATTCGTAGAATATCAAGCTTGGACCGATAAGTCACCATCACTGGTGATTAGTGGTCTCCCATATGTGTGTGCTAACATAATCATAAAAATTATTCAGCGAAAACAAAATCATCCAAAGGGTCGCTAATTGTTGAGAAAAGGAAAGCGAAGGATCCTGGTTCTTGCCTTATCTGTTCATTTTTTATTGCTGTCGGGTGGGTATGCATATAATTCTTTTTGTCTGATTACTCTCATAGTTGTTCATTATGCACGGAAGTATTTTTATTCAGGATTAATTAATCGTCCTCTTCCAGGATTTTGGATAATAAATATGAAAAATGTGGAAGAACCATCAATAGAGGAGGACATAAGATGCGTGGAGCCTCTTATTTCCTTCCTCTCTAACCTCTCCTTGCTCTCTAACCTCTCCTTGGATGAAAAATATGAGGAACATGAAAAGACTATCAAGTGGGCTTCGTAGGCATCTCTCCTCTCTCAAACAGTCATATATTTTACAGTTGCCAGATGTTGAGGTACTTGATAGAGGACAGCTTCCATCCCTCCCTCCATGTATTTCGCATAATTCAATGAGAGATTCTAAAAGATTGGTGCTCAAAACTCTATGGCGATTATTGGCACCTCATCCAAGAAATCCCACTCATCGTAATTGATCGAGTTCGGATTCAATAAGAAGACATCTCTCCAATGTCTAATCTTTGTTCTCAAAACAAATAATCGTACATGGACTCGCTCTCAGTCCAGGAATTATGATGCATGTAACACGGTCCGTGAATCCTCCCGTACCCATGTACTCTTGAGAGTGAAGGTTGGGGTTATCGAATGAAGAGTGAGGATGCAGAGAGGATAAACACAATAGAGAGGATGAACACAACGGTCCGTGAGAGTGGCGTCGGGACGGTTGGTGCTAAGAGTTCTAGGATAGAAGGAGTATATTACTTAGGAGCTCAAGGCGGGATTGGCCTCCCGTGTACAAACTGATCGGGAGCTTATGCCGCTCTCCGATAAGGCCGGGTAGGTCGAAACTAGTTGTTGAGCCTAACGAGGGCTGCTATCTCGCTCGATGGACTAGATGCTCAAGCGAAGCTGGGTGTGGTACGATCTCGTATAAAAGGGCTATTCGCCGTATTGTTCACTGGAACAATTATAGAAAGAAGGCTGGCCTAGTGGGTTCCACTTGCCAGGCGCCGCATGGGTTGATCCATGGCCAAGGAAACTACTGACCCGTGACACATGGATGTGCTTGTCTTTATTGATGATATATCTTGAACTTTGTTTCATGCCCAAAATTGCTTATCTTTCCACTTATGGAAATGCACTATGCTTTGCATGAGAATCATGAAGAATTGTTGCTCTTGTATTGATATTTTTCTGCAATTTCAGCATTTGTTGTATTTTCTCTTCCAAATATCTTTTTCTTAGGCCCTAGCTCATTGACCTGAAGTCTCTCAACTGTGCTTGCTTTGCAGAATATCCCACTGTCTTCTGAATTTGGCAAAATCTCTCCCGGTGATCAAATGCAAACATTGTTGAGGTAGGCAACTGATGTGCTTACGTTCATCTTTTGCAACTTGACAAAAGAAAAACAAAAAGCTACTAATTTTGGTAGTTGTACTAATATGCTCTATACTTTTTATTTTTTTTTGGTGACATGCTCTAAAAGATTTATCTGTATCAAGATGTCAATTATCGAGGTCTACATTCAAAGTCAAACGAAGCAGCTTTCGTACCTCCAACAACAGCAGCGACTGAAGAGATGCAAAAATTGGGGTTTTCGAGTTGGCAGATTACAATCCGTTTCAATCTGATTTCCTTGTCGAAGTTAACAGTTCATCTTTATTCTATTTAACTTCCCACGCCATCTCAGAAAACATTTTCATTTTCTTTGTCGCAAAGGAAAGACCGAGGGGAGCAATCAAGGAGACTATGCTCTGTTACCATTTTGAGTAATTGTAAAAGTTTCACGTCTTCCTTGAAATATTTCAGATAGCGAGAAGGTCATCGTCCAATACCACTCGCAACCTAGTTATCTCGGGTAGCCAAGTCTCATCATCCAATACCAAGGTGCCAGAGCTCCCATCACGGGCAAGGCAAGATATAGGCACTACCATCACTAATGGATTATCATCGTGACCTCGCGTTTGTGGAATATCAGTTTGTACCGTCAGGCCACCGTCGCTGGTGTTCAGTGGTCCCCTATAGTTCTGCGTTAACAAAATCATGAAGTCTATTTAGGTTTAGCAAAATCATCAAAACAGTTTCATTTTTACATACAATAATTGACTTGAACAGCATGTTTCGAGAATACCTAAATGCCTCTTACCAATAAACCGCTCTAAGAAAAACATCTGAAGGAAATGTTGCCTATGAAGGTGACTATAAGGAGCGGTGCTGATGGCAACGGCTTGGCAGTGGACGTGGGACGGTGGTGCGCTCTCCCGCCCCATTCTCGCTTCTTCTTCTTTTTTTCCTTTTTCAAGTTCTTGCTGTTTTTTCTTTTCATTTTTCTCTTTGCTTTTTTGTTCTTTTATTGAACTTAAATTTGAAAAGATACATGAAATCTAGACATTATTCATTAGACAAGTACAAGAGAGATTATTGAATGAAAAATCACGGTACGATTAAGCAATAAAAGAGTAGGACAAAAATTATAGTAACAGTAAATTTTTAAGCGTGGCATGTAATGCATGGGGAAATTCTACTAGTAATGGAAAAACAAAGGTATTCACATAGGGATGAAAGAGGAGGGATGTGAGAAGTGATGTAACAATCCCAATTTGCATCCTGCAAACTCTATCTTCTTCATTTGCTCTCTTTCGCTTTTGCTTCACTTTATAGACAAACAAATACATGATGTCCAAAAAAGTCTTGGCCTTCTTGGTTTATCTGCATGAACAAAGTACTTGTGGACAGAAAGCATCCTTGAAAGTCTTGGTCTCTGTTTAAACTCTTTGGTAGGTGAAAGTCTTGGTCTTCCAGGACTTTAAAGTTGTCTATCTCCATCAACTCATTATCACTTTGCTTCAACATAACCCTCGATTGACCCTACGGTTATTGATTCACCCTTAGAGGGCAGGCATATCTTCATAAAAAAATTTATCTAATGAATGTTTTGTTGGTTTTTTTTTTTTTTTTTTTTTTTTGAGTATAGTCTTTCATGTGGTATCCATATCGCTAAAAAATTGCAACAAAATGGGCGGCAATGATCTGTTGAAGGGTGCTGAAGCAATTGTTGATGATCGTGAAGCGCTTGATAGGAGAATTGTGGTCCTTTGAAAAGAAAAAGTTAACCAAAGCATTTGCTTGATGATTAGTTGGTGATATATGAATTGTTTACTATTTCCAGAGTAAAATTAAGCAAATTGCTTCATGGATTCATTGGTGCACCCGACTATTTTCCTTGTTTAACCCAAATCATGTGTTTCGATTCTCATTATCGAACGGTCAAAGTTAGTTGTCTTTGATGACTTACAGATATATAATAGAAAGTAAGATGCCATTGTTAGGTGGATTGTCTACATTTATTTCAACTGGTGCAAGTTGCACAAAGATGCTTATATGTCAGTCCTATTAATTGTGGTCTGAGTTATAGATATAAAAGGTACAGTACAACTTCAGCAGTTGTCCTCCTTTTTTGGCTTGTTCAACTGACGTGTCTATGGAACATTGCCACACAGGCTAGTTCATGCATCACAACCGAGCTGGCTTATGTTTAAGAATTGGTCAGGTTTTTTCTCTAGTGTGGACTCTTTCTTCATGTTTTCTAACTTCCCGAATGGAATTGGTTGAGAGAGGTTCTACTGGTTAATTTACTATAGGAAGTTTAGGATCAGAAGTAAACCAGTATAAGATATTTTATTATCTTCTGCAAGACTCATAGGAAATCTTAGCATTTTTCTTTCAAGGTCTCAGATTGTTTGCTCGTTTCAGACATGTTGCAAAGATGTTTCTGAATTGATGTGATAATGTCCACATTTTGGTGGTTCAATACCTATAAACAAGAGGACGGTGGCATCTTTATGGCCCCTTCTAGTTTTTTGGGTTGTTTGCTCTGCCATTATCTTCTTTGCTTTTTCTAATCTGGAAACTCTGTCTTTCTGTTTAGGAGAAAGATCTCTCTTTCCTAAATATTTCCTCCTTCATGCAGTCTACACTTAGTCACCTTCTTAGGCTACTTTTACATCATTCTATAACTTTGTTTTCTTCTGTAGGTAATTGGGGTCATTGATATCAGCAGAACTAAGGAGAAAGGTCTGTGATGAGGTCAGTTAATGCTACTCTTCTTCTGTCTAGGTCACTTGGTTGAAACTTTGCTTCCAACCAAGTGATGTGTTAAGACCTCCTATCTTGAGCTCTTAATTAGTAATTAGGATTTTTGAATGCTCAGATTGAATATGTTAATATTATTCTTTCTATTTGCGTACAGTTGGACGAGCTAAGGCAAATTTACGAGGAACTGCCTGAATTTTTGGAGGAGGTTCCTGTCATTTGAAGTCTCTGATACATCAATTGTAATGTAAGGAGAAATGAGTCCACATAAATGTTTGTCTTTATTGAAGTAGTGCATCCAGGTGGCATCTCTGGAGCTTGCGCATATTCCTGATGTGTTTAAGGACAATCATGTTCCATGTATTGTCTATATTCAACAAGTAGGTATGCCTGCATTTTCTTGACCAGATAGTGCTTGTTAAGTTCTATTTGTCTTACCTAAATTTTTTTATGTCATTTCTTTTTTTATTTTGATTCATCTGTCTCGAGTATACTATCACTAGATGCTATATGTAGAGGTGGTCAAAATTGATTGCTAATGCGTCGGGCTTGTAGCTTCTGATCAAAGCAAAAAACTACTACTCAAATCAGATTGAAGGATGAAAAAATTGTCATTTGTTTTTCATTTTCTAACTTTCCAAGGCACTCTGATTGATACTGGAATCTTAATGAAGATTTCACCTCAAGGGTATCTCTAGATCATCCCATCATGTCATCCGCATATATTAAGGATGCAGCAGCTATATAATGGGAATATCGTTAGACCTGAATCAGGATAGCTCCTTGTAGTACCAGTTTCAGCTGGGAAGATTAGACATGTTGCTGCAGATTTTGAAAACTAAACCAATATATTCTACAGTGGTGTCACAAATTTACAGATTAGAAATGAAGTATCCTGACATTAAAGTAAGAAATTCTAGAAACAATAGAAGATTCCTCGGCTGAGTTAAATTTTAGGAAACTTTATCCTTATTATTATGCCAATTTCCCTTGATTCTCTCTCTTATCACTATAGAATTTTCTTTAGACCTACAGATTAGTTTTTCATATGATTTATCAATTGAAAACTGTCAATTATTCCTATTTTTATTTTCAAGGTACTTGATGTGCATTCTTGAGGAGAAACTTGATGAAATGACCTTAGCAAGGCTTGAAGATTTTGAATATGTTGTGAGTTCATTCTCCACTAAATGCATAAGTCATCCAATTGCACAATAAGAATGAGGCTGAATATGATCTCGATATGTCTACTGATTTGGATAATACCAATTATCTCGTATCCAGAAACCAGATGGATGACTCAATAAATTCACTTATTGAGAGTTTCCAGGCCTTGATTGCAATCATTGCTAACTTGGAAATCATCCTCTGTGAAGTCCCCAAATGCTTGCAACTGGATTCGTCGGAGAAGGAGATGGATGTGAGTTCGACATCTGAATTTTTTTAGGTATGCTGTTGGTACCTTTTTTTTTTTTTAGTATGATATAGCAAAACTAAGTTTGCTTGTGAACTTAAGAGTGGTTTGGAATATCACTATGCCAGCTTATAACATGAGACACAGCTTTTCCTTAAGATCTTACCTAATGGCGGGACTGAGCAATTGTTGCATAATTTACCCTGAAAATGAAACCAAAAAAATGAGACAAAAAAAAAAAAAAGAACTTCTAGGAATCTGAATCCGACTCCAGAATCTGTGACAGGATATGTTCCAGATTCTTAACTTTGACAGATAAATTCCAAATTTCAAAAATGAGAAACCCGTAGTCGAGACTAGATTACAGACTAAACTTGTAAAGAACCGAAAACCACTTACCCATATTTATTACAATGGCTCTCTTTGGCTTTAGTTAACGACAGGCTTGGTAATCTTTATAATTCCTTCTCCTTCCTAATTCTAGAGTGATAAAGATGTGTAGTCATCATCACCTGACAACAATTCATGGGACAGTACGATGAGTCGACCAAAAGAATATCAGCATCCATGGAACCCCTTAAAAGACAAAACTTTTGTCAAAGGATTCAGTGCAAAACAAAAGCCGCTAGAAGATGATGGAAGAAGAATTGTAGCGAGGGAGAGCGCTGAGTTCGGCAGAGCTCCGGCTCAGTTTCTGACGTCTCTCAGCCTTTGCTCCGACTACAATGGCTCCTCGCCGTTCGATCGCTAAAGCCAAGTCCTCTCTCTCTCTCTCTCTCTCTCTCTCTGGTTTTCGGCTTTGGGTTCAATGAATCGAGCTGAGCTCTCTGTTTTTTCTTTAATTTCCAGAGGAGAGGCTTCTTCGTGGACTTTCCTCCTCAGTTTCTCTCGATGTTCTGGACCGTGGTCGTTGCTGATAGTAATGACTGTAAGTGAATCGCTGCTTGAAGATGGCGTATATTAGTTCTTTGACTGGTAGGCGTTTCACCAGTTCGACAGAATGCCTGACTCAGTCATAGATAGTTAATTCCTATTGCATTCCGTTTACCAACGTTTTGATGTCCCACTGAAGTTGCACTGCTCGTGTCTTACTGCATTTCCCGTGTAAAGTTGATTGAATGCGATTGTATGTGCTTTTAGTATGTCAAATGCTGGTCACGTGCATTTGATGTTCGCTGTTTATGCTTGCATTTGCTGTGTCAACTGACGTTGAAGATATACACGGTTTCTGGTACGGATGACGTAAGTATGATGTTATATACAAGTTCTTGAGGAGCAAAAATAAGCACAGTGAGGTGGCCATGTACAGTGTTTTATGGATATTGATTTCTCATCAAATTGCCATCGTTTCCAGCCTTGAACATAATAAGGGTGTTTTCTGGTCGCTTTTGTTCACATGGAGAACGTGAGGATTTCAATCTCATTTCGGTAGTGTTTTTGTCATGTGAACATATAGAAAGATGCCGCATGGATGTTACATCTTTTTCCATCAATTTGATGGGGGCGATTCAAGGCTTGAAACACATAAAATTGATAGTATTCCATATTGCGCAGATTCGAGTCAAGTAAAGCCATTAGTTGTCTGGTGTTACTTAAGCGTTCTTGGACCTCCTCAGCATGTATATCCTCCATGTAGGTGACGCTTTGGATTCATTATTATTTTATATTGGATTACCACATTCTTATGCTTGAGGCGTGCTTAATTTGTCCTAGTAGCTTGCTGTCCGTATGTATTTGTGCAGTGAATGATATACTTGTATTTGTGGCTGGTGGGGTCTTGGCTTTGTTGAAGTGGTTATTGGCACTTTCTGTTGGGTCAATGTGGATTATCATTGTGACCTCCCGTTTGTGGAATATTAGTTTGTACCATTAGGCCACCATCACCGGTGATCAATGGTACCCCATTCTCCTACATTAACAAAATCATTAAGTCTATCTTTTATTAGGTTTGGAATGGAAAGTACCCTGATATGTCTTGTTCGGTTTTTGTTGCAGTAGGGTGAGCATGAACAGAATTTGTTTGTCTAATTACTCTCCGCAATAATTTTACTGGGGCTATCTGCTTTTCGTATTCCAGATTTTTTTAACTATTCACATTTTCAGCAATGTAATGTTTTAACTTTGTGAGTTTGTACAATACAGTCCTCTTCCACACCTACCATTACAAGCACCATCAAAATTGATTAAGTGGCCAAATTCCACATGAACCATAAATGTGGTGCCACATTGAAATACACTCAACTACTTTTTGTATGACCAATAAATCTTACATGTCTAAAAGGAGAGATTTTTATGTCCACTTAAAACGTTAGGTCAGTAACGACCAAAAAAATTTTAGCTCATCATTTTACGCAATCGATCACAACATGACAAGCACCATGACTGTTCACGGATATTATTTTGCTGGGAAAAGTTAAAATCTTTTATTTAGAGCCTAATTTGTAAATTGCAAATCATGGTGTAATCTTTTGGGTCTTGTTAATTAGTGCTTCGAGCAAAAAACCAATTGCCACTTTCAATACATTATCTATACGCAATACCAAGGAGACAATACATTACAAATATGTTTTTATTTAAATATTTAAATAGTGTCCTGGGACATGTTAATGAAATCCTAATTATTTAAGTAAATATCAAGCACATCCATTTATGCTCGCCCCAAACCTAAAATTTATACATCAAACTTCATGACACATATCACTAGACCCATGAATAAGAGAAGATAGGTTGGGTCTCAAGAGCTAGAGTACTTTGAAATGAAAAGAAAAAGGAACCCTATCATGTCTTCTAGCGTTGGGTGGGCAAGTTTTCTTGGCCCCTGATTCTTAGGGAACAATGGTACTAATCAAATCGAAATCCTGAGGAAGCGGTCAAAGGGAGCAGTTAAAGATTATTCCATAGGCCTGAAGTCCATCGCCTAATCATGCACCGCCCATCATCGATCATGCGCGAGTTGCTGCTTTTCAACGGTGGATAGCCCATCACAGCGCGGATCTTTGGCTAGTAGCGTGAACCTGAGGCCTACCGGATAACTCAGCCTTTGAGAACATAAGTGAAAGAGAGAGAGCATGCTGGGCAGCTTTTACAGCGAGGCAGCTTCCAACCCAATGACACATTTTAACATTAGAAAATAATTACAATACCGAGAAACAATATAGAATGTGATTCCTTTTAATCAAGATATTTAAATCGGACAAGAAATATGCAGAAAAGAGAACCGTGTAATTTCTATGTATTTTATGATGAGGAGTACGCGAGCCTATTCATAGAAATTTACAAAATGACTATCTACAGTAGCAAAATTGAACAAACGCTCGTTCACATGATGTCCAAATGATTATATTAATTTTGTGGATATACAATAAAGTATACATGCATTGCAAACCGAGAGGGTAGTGTTAACTTGTTATTTAAAGTAGGATTAATTCTCCGAAAAACTCAAAACCGATACACATGTGATAAATTTACCCAAAATTAAATTTTTGATAATCAAAAAACCTTAAACCGGTACACCTTTGACAAATTTACCCCAAATTGATACACTTGTGACAAATTTACCCTCTACTAATTTACGTTAAATTTTATTGTCAAATTATTAAGTTAAATAACACATGACAGTTGACTAGTATACCAATTTAGAATTATATTCCTCATTTGTCATAGTTTTCAATTTTTATGATTTTTTTTGTGGTATTAATCCAATTTAACATTGGGTATATTTGTTACAAATGTATAAGTTTGGGATTTTTGGGGTCGAATAAATTAATTTGAGGTAAATTTGTCATAAATATATCGGTTTAGAGTTTTTATGGTCAATTAGGGTAAATTTGTCACGGGTGTCTTTTAGGTTTGGGTTTTTCATGGTTAAACAAATATTTTTGGGTAAATTTGTCACACGTGTACTTAGTTTGGGGTTTTTTAAGATATTGCCCCTTTAAAGTAAGAAATTAAATTAATTTTTTATATGTCTCCTCAATAGCCTCCTAAGTTCATAATTCTAGGTCAACCAATGTATGGTTTAGATTCTTTTTCACAAAAAAAAAAAAAAAAAAAAAAAAAAAAAGGGGCCCTTGGGTCGCACCTAAAAGTGAGTCAACTCTCTTGTATTCGCTGACTCCCCTTCTAGGTTCTAATTCGCGACCAAACACTTACATCTCTGACGTGGGGAAATTGAAGCACTTGGAGCTCCAACTAGAGCAACGCAACGGGAGTAATGTACCATGGACATGGAGTTGAGCATCAACCTCATTTGGAGCATTACGAAGGTTTTACCGCATCTCATATGCTCAAGGATAGAGAGAGGAGCACCCATGACGGTAATTCTATAATACCCGAACTTCTATCAGGTATAATCACTTGCTATCAAATTCAATTACGTGGTAAAAGTATTGTGTGCATTACAACTCAATTCGTATAAGATAGTCATATCTACTTGTTTTATATAGGGATTGGAGCTTTGCACCAATGTTTTCAAACTTGGGCCAGTCAGAGAACCGGCCAGGTTGCTAGTTGCGGTCCAAGTAGTTGGATCACCGTGAACCGATGATGATGTCATGAGCAAATGATTATAGATAGATTATGTTTTCTTGATTGCACATACCTTTTTCAGTTTTGGGTGAGAAGATCAAAGGAAAAGCAATGGAATTGGCCAAAAAGTAGGGGGTAGAGCAATACTTAATGAACGAATGATTCCAGAAAATCTAAAGGAAATCTACGTCGAGAACGTTATAGTCTCCAAATGTGCTTGATATATGGCCACTGAAATCTTTTTGCAACAGCTTGAAATTAACAAACTATTTAATATTTTTTCACATGAAATAAAAAATCTTAAAAAAGAAATTATTAAAGTGAGACTAACAACGAAAACAGAGGATGAGTTTATTAATTAAATAACGCGTAAACAAAACTACGTTTGAGATTTGAATCTAGACCCATATCGCATGATAAATTTTTGGATAAGGACAACAACACACAAGTATCTGAATTATTACCTTTTTAATCAAGTATCCTCATTTTTTTTTTTTTTTTTTGCTTTCAGTCAATTACCTCAACATTTCAAATACAGGTCAAGGCTTCCATTTAAACCGTGGTCCAAAAATGTTGATATGATGCGAACACTGTCAAATAGTCGTTAACTGTCCATATGAGCGTCTAATACGGTACCTTGAGATGCTGCTAGGTCAGCTGAGATTTATTAGATACTAGGACCATCTAACTCAGCATACTTTTTCTCTCCTCATCACTCAATATGTGTGATAAGGAGTGACATCAGCTACTATGTTGTTTAACTTTTGCTAAGTAAACGAGTCACATCAGTAAAATCACATTACATGACAAGTTATTTAGCCGATGCCTCAAATTGAGATTCTTGATTGAAAAAGAAAAGTTTAGGCCCTCGATTGTAAATTGAACAAAAGCTTAGGTGCTTGCAATGTCATTATTCTTAACTCTTAAACCGATCTAAGAATAAAATCTCAAGGAAATGTTGTCTATGAAGATGACTATAAGCAGCAGTGCTGATGGCAACGGCATGTCCGTGGCCATAGGACAGTGGTGCTCTCTCTGGCCCGTTCTTGCTTCTTCTTCTTCTTCTTCTTCTTCTTCTTCTTCTTCTTCTTCTTCTTCTTTTTTCAGTTCTTGCTGTTTTTCTTTGCTTTTTTTTTTTCCTTTTTTGAACTTAAATTTGAAGAGATACATGAAATCCTAGACATAATTCTAATAGACAAATGCAAGAGAGATTATTGAATGAAAATCACAGTACAATTGAGCATGAAAAGAGGTGGACGAAAATTATAGTAATATTCAATTTTAAGCATGGCATGTAACGCGTGGGGAAATTCTACTAGTAATGAAAAAACATAGGCATTCACATAGAGATGGAAGAGGAGGGATGTGAGAAGTGAAGCAGCAATGCCAATTTGCATCATGCGAAGTCTCTATCTTTTCCATTTTCTCTCTTTCGCCTCTGCTTCACTTTCTAGACCAAAAGTACATGAAGTTCAGTAAAGTCTTGGTCTTCCCGAGTTTATGGTTTATTCACATGATAAGAGCACTTGTGGACAGAAAGGATTCTTGAAAGTCCTGGTCTTCCCGAGTTTATGGTTTATTCACATGATAAGAGCACTTGTGGACAGAAAGCATTCTTGAAAGTCTCGGTCTTTGCTTACACTTTTTGGTAGGTGAAAGTCTTGGTCTTCTTGGACTTTATAGTTCTCTCTCCATTAGATCATCATCACTCGGCTTCACCGTTAGTCCCCCTGCTTAAATAGTATTCTCCTCCTGCTCGTCTAAACCTAGCGCTCATGCTTGTTGGATTGCTGTCATTGAGCTAATCCCATTCATCGATCTTCTCCAGGAAGTCTGCTCGAAACAGGTAAGAGACATCTATCTACTTGCTCTATTTTTCCCTCGGACTGATGCACCCGGAACTTCACTACCGAAAGCATCTAGTGGGCATTTATTACACAAGAGCAACCATCTATTCTTTCCAAAATCGTTTTATTAATGGAGGCAAAAGCATTATTTTGAGCAAAAGAAGAGCAGCAGCAGCAGCAATATTTTGGTTCTTACACCGATTTCCTGCCTATCTATTATCCTGATTAAAGTTGACGTCGAGTTCATTAACAAAAGAAATGTCATTATAATTTTTGTTAAAAAGTAAGATTAGGACATTAAGATTAATTTTTAATCTCTCTATTACTATTCTTTTTACTGAACACACACTGATGTGAAATGATTTTACATGATTAGCAGCATTGAGATCAAAGTATTCATTTATAATTGAATTGGAACTTTTATCCTGCTCGCAAAGTAATTATTTTACAGCATCAATGTTTTGGAATTTTAGTCCGTGAAATTGGGTAAGCAAGAATCAATATCATAAGAGGATAGCTTCATTCCTCTTCAGTAGAGATTAATGGGAAAGTCACGTTTGTCATAATTTCGGATGCCAAACAAAATAAATAACTTTTGTTGTGTCTTTTCCATATTTGCTCTCACAACAAAAAGTCGTTATTATATAGATTTAGTGAATTTACCATCAACTGCAAGGGGTAAGATGAATTAATAAGGTATTTGAGATTTAGTATTCTTTTGAGGTGTGCCAGTGTAATCAATCAAGTAAGGTCAATACGGTTGCAATTTGAACTTCACGTGAAGTAGTTTCTGCCGAAGTCCCAAGGGTATTTTGTGTGGACAACTAATTTCCATCGTGCAGAAATCGATGATAGTTCAATGCAAGAAGACTAATTCATGTATTTTCTTTCAAGACAGAAAAATGTGCAATTGTTCAAGATAAAAATTAAATTTTGAATAATGAAAATCAAAATTGTGCTTTGTTAGAAAAAAAAAAAGACCACGCATGGACTCGTGTTTTGTTAGAAAACTAGGTATTTCTACATCAGAAAAGTTTTTGAGATTGTTTTTTCTATTTTTTGGTAAAGAAAATTTTTGAGATTGTTCATCTTCTATAACGTGAAAAAGATGAAAGAGAAGTAAATGTTTATCATTGTGCATGCCCCCAACGAAAAAGTAAAAGATAAGACAGAGAGATTGGAATGGGGAAAAAGAATACAGTGTCACCACCTAAAAGAAGTGAAATGCTCAGACCACAAAAAGAAGTGGAATGCATTTCCTTATTTATTGAACAGACAAAGTTAGCCGCTTTTGATGTCTTTACATGGTCATCCATATTGAAGGAGAAATCTGTAATCATCTTATATCTTAAACATATGTGAGTTTTTAGCACTGCAATTGTCATCTAAAACCTACATTGATCTCATATTCACCAATAAAGCAGAAAAGAAAGATATTAAAATCATAAGGATACTAGTAATATACGGATGTGAAAAAGCCAACAAAACACTCAAGCATTGGAATTTTTATGAAAATACGCACGCGCTCTAAGTTCATGGAGAAAAATCACCATTTATCCTTTGTTTGAATGCTCACAAGAAAAGTCTTGATCAAAAGAAAAAGGAGAAAAATTTGACGAAACAAGCACTCTAGTGGACAAAAATTATTTTACTTCGATTTGTCTAACCTTTGGTGTGCATCCCTTGAAAGACTTGATCTTCTTTTTTTTAAAATCTTTTTGGTAAGTGAACATCTTGGTATTCCTAGACTTCATTGTTTTCTCTCTCCAATAGCTCATTGTTACTTTGATTCACAAAACACCTTTGATGTCCTCGACAGTGACCCATTCACCCATGGACGTTGGAGAGATTGTTTTGGGTTCCTTCTTGGCTTCCTTCTTTCAAGTTCTATTCGACAAGTTGTCTTCTCTCACATTGGGCTATGTGCAACAAGAAGGATTCAACACTACCTTGCTTGAGGAGTGGAAGGGAATGTTGTTGACAATCAATGCAGTGCTGGTTGACGCAGAGGACAAGCAACTCAGTAATAACCCTCTAGTGAAGCTATGGTTGGACAATGTTAGGGACTTGACCTATGACATGGAAGACTTGCTTGATGAGTTGGTGATCAAAATCACTCAAGTTGAGTCAGAGGCAAAATCTAGCACAAGCAAAGGTCTGGAGAAATGGAAGTCCTCTTTCTTTGGCCAAGATAGATCCTCCAGATTGAATCCAAACTTGCACTCGCTTGTGTCGGAAACCAAGGTACAAGAGGTCAATGGCAGGTTGAAAGTGATTGTCACCAGGAAGGCTCATCTAAGCTTGAGAGAGAATGTTGCAGACAAATCCAACTATACCAACAAAAGGGATCCCACCACTTCTTTGTCGGAGCCTCGGTTTTCGATAGGGAGAAGGAAGAAGCACAGATAGTCGAACTATTGATAAGTGAGGTAGAAAATTCCAATGCCATGCTAAGCATAGTCCCCATAGTTGGGATGGGCGGTGTTGGAAAGACAGCCTTGGCTCAACGAGTATATAATGATGCCAAAGTGAATAGCTGTTTTGAGAAGAGAGCATGGGTTTGTGTCTAAGATGTTTTTGATGTCCTTGACATAACAAAGACTACTTTGCGGTCAATCACGGGGTTGTCCAACGAGGGTGAAGATCTTAATGAGCTTCAAGTTAAGTTGAAGGATAGTCTATTTGGGAAGAAGTTTCTTGTGGTTTTAGATGATATATGGAATGAAAAGTATGAAAAATGGACTGCCCTCTTAAAGCCATTTGAAGCGGAGCTAAGGGAAGCAAGATCATCATCACAACTCGCAACCTTCATGTTGCCTCTATAACAAGAGCTTCGCCATATCCTTTGAGAGAATTGTCATTTGATGATTGTGTAAGCTTATTAGCCTTTCATGCTCTTGGAGCAACAAATTTTGAGAGCCACCCGGCTTTTAAAATAATAGGGAAGAAGATAGCTAAAAGATGTAAAGGTTTACCTTTGGCGGCAAAGATGGTGGGCGGTGTCCTACGTACAAAAAGTAATCCCGATGAATGGGAAGATACCTTAAAGAACAAAATATGGGATATTCCGATGGCGAGAATGATGAGGTTCTCCCAGCTTTAAAATTGAGTTATGTCCATCTTCCTTCCTATTTGAAGAGATGTTTTGCTTATTGTGCGGTATTTCCCAAGGATTACGAAATTGCGAGGGATGAGTTGGTACACTTATGGATAGCAGGGGGATTTTTAGATGGGCAAAAAGAAAATGAGAATATCTTGAAATTCGGACGGAAGCACTTTGATGAGTTAGTATCCAGGTCATTTCTTCAACAATCGAGTATCGACGCATCTAAGTTTTCAATGCATGATCTTTTGAATGATCTAGCAAAGTCAATTTTGGGTGGGACTTGCTTTAGCTCGGGGGGGTCTCAGGTTGCAAGTAATGAACATGATGTATCATCTCTTGAAAAAACTCGCTATGCATCATTCATCCCATCATGGTATGTTACATCAAAATTCTTGAAACCATATCAAGGAATGAAGGCACTAAGAAGTTTAATTCTAGTGCGTGATGGAACTAGTGTGGGCTCTTTCTCTATTTCCAACAAGGTGCTACATGACTTGCTAACAAACTTGAAGTACTTGAGAGTATTCTCATTATGTCGTTGTCAAATCGTAGAGGTACCAAATTGTGTTGGTGATTTAAAACACCTTTGATATCTCAATTTCTCGTACACTAATATCAAGAGGCTACCCGAGTCAATCGGCGCCTTGTGCAAATTACAAGCTCTGATTTTAAGAGGTTGTCAAATGCTTTCACAGTTGCCTCATTGTATCACAAAGTTAGTTAGCTTACAGTTTCTTGATATTAGAGATACATGGAGTCTAAAAGAGATACCGTTGGGTATCGGTAATTTAAAGAATCTTATTATCTTGTCCAAGTTTGTGGTAGGACTAGAGAAAGGGTCGCAGTTGAAAGAGTTAAAGAACTTGCCACATCTTGAAGGAGAATTATTCATATCAAAATTGCAAAAGGTGGAAAAAGTTATAGATGCAGTTGATGCTAATTTGCTTCAAAGCTAGGCCTTACCAACTTATCCTTGCATTGGGGTGACCATTTGGGAGATCTCCATAATCATGAGCGCGAAGCACAAGTGCTTGACTCTTTGCGACCTCACACTAATCTTAAAAATCTCGCTATTTTGAACTATCGTGGTGCAATATTCCCATCATGGTTAGATTGTACATCCTATTCTAAAATAGTGTCTTTATGCTTGTGGGACTGTCCTAATGTTATGTCACTGTCTATGATTGGACAACTACCTTCACTTAAGGAATTATCTCTTAAAGGTCTACATGCAATAAGAATGACAGGCTTTGAATTTTACGGAGGTAAAAGGCCTTTTCCATCCTTAACCACTTTGAAGTTCGATGAGATGTTGGCATGGAAGGATTGGTCTCCTTATGCTGGGCGCTCAAAAGAAGAAGTCTCATTCTCTTGTCTTAAGCATCTTGTTGTTCGGGGCTGTCCTTCGTTGGTCGGGACATTGCCTTGTCAACTTGATCATCTCACAAAGCTTGAAATTCATTCATGTCAGCAGTTGAAAAACTCAACCAATGATGTTTGTTTTCCATCTCTCCATGAGTTGTTCCTTGAGGATTGTAACAAGGAGATCTTGAAGAGCTTGATCAACCAAACTTCTTTGACCATTCTTACAATTAAGAATCTTGCTGAGCTTGTTTGCTTTGATCATGGGTTTATGAGCCACTTGATCAAGCTAAAGGAGCTTCATATAGGCGGGTGTGACCAGTTAAAATACTTGTGGCAAGATGGAAATGAAATGCTAAATCTTACTTGCCTCCAAGAATTAACCATTGTAAGCTGTCCTCAGTTCACATCATTCGTGGCAAGAGAAACAGAAATAGAGCTACTATGCAACCTTGAAAAGATGGAATTGAGTAATTGCACCAGTTTAGAAAAGCTTCCAAGCAAGATGTACACAGTCACTTATTTGTCTATTAGACAGTGTCCAAAACTCATAAGACCAACCATTTCTTCATATGACCCGAACAACAACAACTCGATGTCTCAACTTCAATCTTCATGTACAAGTAAATGTGATTCTTTGACATTTGGTCCCTCTGCCAAGGGTAGACTTGCTACTATGAAGAAATTTGTTATTCAAAACTGCGAGGGAGTGGAATCGCTGGAAGAAATCACCATAGAATCACTCAAAGATATGGGAATTTACAATTGTCCGAATCTAAGAAGCCTACCACAATTCCTTCATAGGCTCTCCCATCTCACTGAATTGAGCATATGTAACTGTTGTCAAACAGAGGACTTTCCTCCCCTTCCCCTCATCCTATCAAACCTTAGACTTGCGAGATGTCCGAAGATAAAGTCTATCGCTAGTATCACCAGTTGTAACAATCTCACTTCTTTGGCTATAACTGAGTGCGGGGCATCGGAAATAATAGATTCTCTTCCCCTTCCCATCACCCTGTCGTATGTCTCTCTCTATGACTGTCCGAAAATAAAGTCTCTACCAAAGTGGCGTCATCTTAGGGTGCGTTTGTTTGCGTTTACGTTTAAAAATTGTTCCAGAAAACGTAAATAGAAAAAGTGTTTATTCCTGGGAACAATTTCGAACAAAAACGCGTTTGGGTAGCGCATGCAAACGTTTCGTTTCTCATGGTTTTACTGTTCTTTTGTTCCCTAACAAAAAAAAGAACGTAAACCCTCTTGCTAACGCCACATTTTTTTGTTCCTAGGGAATAAAAACTTGCTTGAATGGTTTGGGAACGAAACGAGAAAAAAAGTTGTTTGTTCTGTTAACAACTTTTAAATAAGCTGATTTTCTTTTTAAATTTCTTTTATTTCCTTTTCTTGCCGCAACCACCGTCAACCGCCTGGAGCCACCGCCCACCGCCGCCGCCGCCGGTCGCCGGTCGCCGGCCGCCGCCGCCGGTCGCCGGTCGCCGCCGCCGCCGGTCGCCGGTCGCCGCCGCCGCCGCCGCCGGTCGCCGGACGCCGCCGCCGGTCGCCGGTCGCCGGTCGCCGGTCGCCGCCGCCGCCGGTCGCCGGCCGCCGCCGCCGGTCGCCGGTCGCCGCCCGCCGCCCGCCGCCGCCGGTCGCCGGACGCCGCCGCCGCCGGACGCCGGACGCCGCCGCCGGTCGCCGGACGCCGCCGCCGGTCGCCGGCCGCCGCCTCCGCCGCCTGCTGCCTCAGCCGGCGCCGCCGCCTCCGCCGCCGCCGCGGCCGCCATCGCCGGCCGCCGTCGGTCGCCTGTCGCCGGTCGCCGCCGGTCGCCGGCCGCCGCCCGGCCGGCGCCGTTCGCCACCCGCCGGCAGCCGTCTCCGGCCTCCGGTCGCCGCTGCCGCCCGCGTCGCCGCCGCCTCCGTCGCCCCGGTCGCCGTCGCCCGCCCCCGACGCCAGCCGCCAGCCGATCCTGTCGGCCGATCGAGCCGTCCGCCGGGCGTCGCCGGAAGCCTATCGGCCGCCCTCCCGCGGCCGCCTGGCCGCCTCGGCGGCCGGCAGCCAACGGTCGTCGGCCGATAGGCTTCCGGCGACGCCCGGCGGTGACGGTCGGCGACGGCGGGCGTCAGTCGGCGGCCGGCGGGCGGCGACGGCGACCGGCCGCGGAGGCGGCGGCAATCCATCGGCAAGATTAAAAAATGAATAAATACAAAAAGAAATTGTTGCGTTATCAAACGCATTTCTATTCTTTTTCTATTCCAAGTAGAAATTTTGTGTCGTTATCAAACGGGTTCTTTTACTCGAAATTGTTAGGGAGCAAAAATAGAAAAGAACCATTTCTTAAAAAAAACTCTTCCCGAACAGAAGCGTTTGCATGCGCTACCTTGTAAATCGTATAAAATTTCTGTTTCGGAATAGAAAAAGAACAAACACGTTTGAATCGTAAAAATTTCTTTTTCGAAATAGAAAAAGAACATAAACACGTTTGGTAATGTACAAAATTTCTGTTCCAATTTTTTTTCAATTGTTTTTTTTTAATAAAGTGTAAACTTGGTATTGAATTATCACTCTCATGAAATGTTCATCAATTTAATTTTGTTCATATTCAAAGTGAAAACAAACATTCTAAACTTGATCATATTTGCTTACTTGGAAGAAATTTTTTTAAGTTTGTACCAAAATTTTCCCATTTGTTTTTTTTTTTTAATAAAGTGTAAACTTGATTTTGAATTCTCATTATCATAAAATGCTCATCAATTTAATTTTGTTCATGGTGAGTAAAGTCAAACATTTTGAACATATTTATAAGTGCATACTTTGAAGAAAATTTTATAAATAAACTTTGTACCAAATTTTTCTCACGTGCCTTTTTTTTTTCAATAAAGTGTAAACTTAATATTGCATTATTACTCTAATGAAATGCTCATCAATTTAATTTTGTTCATGATGGGTGAAGACAAACATTCTGAACATAGTCATATGCATACTTGGAACAAAATTTCGTAAGTAAATTTGTACAATAAGAGCTAGCTAAAAGAAGAATATCTTATAGATCTCTACATAGACCCTTTCATACATAACATCACAATAATGAAGTAATATAGTTCATTGTTCAACTTCATCACATTGAATTTGATAAGTGAGTACTTAAAAACAAAATTACAAAAGTCGAAAACACAAAATCATGAAATCTCAAGCATATTATGATCTCTCGCCATTTTATTTGCAATCCTTGTCCTAAGCATGTTTATTCCAAGTGCATCATATGTATCATCTGCAACCTCAGGACAAAGAGGCAAAGATAGTTCTCAATTTCTGCAGGCATGTCATAGTTGATCACATGTTGAATGTCAGGAAAGTCCAACCCCTTTGAAGCAACATCTGTGGCAACCAAGACATCTTTCATGCCTACCTTAAACGATGAAATAGCATATTCTCTCTCTTCCTGGTCTTTGCCACCATGAATAGCCACTGCTTCAACTCCTTTCAAAAGTAGATACTCATGAATGTCATCCACATCGGCCTTGTTCTCACAGAATATAAGGATAGGGGGTGGAGTTTTCTGAAGGCACTCAAGAAGGTAAACAATTTTCGCCTCCTGTTTGACATACTCGACCTCTTGAATGACATCAAGATTTGCAGCACCTGCTCTTCCCACATTGACCGTGACAGGCTTCACCCGAGCACTTCTTGCAAAATTCTGAATTTTAGTAGGCATAGTGGCAGAAAAGAGGAGCGTTTGACATTGAGCTTTGAAGTGGTCGAACACCTCCCTTATATCATCTTCAAATCCCAAGTCCACCAATCTGTCAGCCTCATCTAAAGTAAAGTACCTGCAGAAAGCAACATATCAGTAAAATTGTCCCCGCAAATAACAAGTCCGAATATTTAAGACAGCAGTACATTAACAGAAAATCAAGATTGAGGCTAATTTAGGAAAGAGTGCAAGATGAAGAATCTTGGTTCAGTCTTGTATCAGTTTCTTGATACCAAACAAAACTGAAGTATTGACTGGCTTTATAATTTGAGAACACGAACTGAACCTAAGTGATTGGTCACTTTCAAAGTGTTGTGGAACAAGCAGGAGAACAATTAGGGGCAGAATATCCATTCGAAAAATCTCGATTTCTGCAGCTTCAAGAGTGATCCAATTGGTATAAAACATTAGTGTACTTCCATCATCTACTCAAATGTAAGCATAAACAAAAGGTGAGATTGAATGGAGATGGAGATGCATCAAGCAATTAGAAATTTAAGGTATATTTGCTTGGACTTACTAAAGCAAAAAACAACTTTGTTAATTTCTCACCAATATCTAAAATATTATCTAACTTAAAAATATTATGAAAGAATTACATGTGAATTTAGTGTCAAGACTAATACATTGTGAAAGTTTTAGATGCTTAATATTTAAGGAAAAAAATGTCAAAGTATGGACACGGCGACATTTGAAAAACCGAGAAGCAAAAAGTTTCACTCCAACAGACTACAAATTTTGACCAAAAAAAAAAAAAAAAAGACAGACTACAAATTGACCAACTCAAAGTAGGGAGATCTCATAAGATTAAAGAAATCCAGAAGAAGGATCCCTTCAAAACTAAAACACTATTGCTCAGCAAAGGACCTTATTGATTCCATGGTGTCATTGCATTCCTTTTTCAATTCTGGGTCTCCAGAGGCATCATTTTACTTCAGTCTCTTTAAACAGGGAAATATACCAATTACATAAACTTGATAATTTAAGTAATACAAACCCGACTGATCCTCCACCGAGCCAATCATGCAACGATTCTGCAAAGAAGAACATTTAGTTCCTTCAGCAACAAAGTCATCCTAGTAGAAGGCAAGCCCGAGGAGTTGTATTTTTGTGGTCATAGGGCATAAACAAAGCCTACACAATCAAGAAAAAGATTATAATAGACCTTCACAGCCAAGAACAACATCACAATGTGCATATAATTTCCACGTAAAAAACAATGTAAAATGTTGTTACCCTACATTTTTTACTTTCCCTGAGTAAGAATATCACACGATTCCCCACCATGGATCTAATGATCGAACAATAAAAATTATTGCCAAATTTTCAGCTGAAAGTAAAGTATCTTCAAATGGGGTACTCAGGGAAAAGGCTTATGTAATTTTCCTTCATAGTGGGGTTAAGAACAAAATCCAGTTAGGAGATCATTGGGGAAGGAATTTGCAAATGAATTGTCCATCAGTACCTTAAATGCCAACATTACTAGTAAAAACACCATCAGACCTGGCAAACTAAGACATCTTAGATCGAAAAAAAAATTCTAAAAGCGGCTATAACTAAGCACATCACTTACAAATAATCAATGAATGCAGTTCTTGCACAGAATTGTATCGCCACTTTAAATACATTGCCACAATTTAATATTGCAACTATTTGGTTAACGATACACAAATCCCAAACAATAAAGGCAAAGCCATTAACTATTTAGATAAGCAAAAGTGAGAAAACAAAAGCATTAGCAGGAAATGGATAACACTTACTTCCATTCCCGAATGCACATTCACCAGATGCGAGGATTGAATGAAGTTGCAAGTTTCCGCATAATTTGAGATTCTCGCTCACTAAAAGGACCAGTTCCTGGATTTTCTTCATATGGATCATAATCCTAAAATCAAAGAAACTTTGAGAATCGAAGAACATTTCACAAGAGAACAAAGGTTGAACGTGCATTGAAGTTCATATTAAGTGCTAGAATGTCCTGCAGTGAAAATTTACTAAATGTAATCTCAATGATAAGAAATAGCTAGGATAAACAACATAGAAAGGAAAGATATGAAGTTGAGCCATTCCATTGCAGCATATAAATTACATAACCAGAGACGATGGTATAAGACAAACCTTCTCCTTTTTGCCCCAATCTACACTCCAATTTCTGTTCAGGTCAACTCCTCTCCCTGTTAAAAAATTGAAACGGATGTAAATTCTTTTTCTTAGAAAATATATGAGTCTGAAGACATCAGAATTATACAATACCATTTCTCCTTTCACAAAGATCTCCCCGCTTCAACAAGTCTACGGCCATTTACGTTCTCCATTGGGACTACCTAGTATGAAATGGAACTTCAAGAATATAAGTTTCACTGATTTCTCAAAACAAGAATATGTTCTGCGAAAATTTAGGAAAGAGTGCAAGATGAAGAATCTTGGTTCGGTGAAATCCCATATCCTCGGACAAAGAAGCAAAGATAAGAACTCAAAAAGCAATCTCAATCAATGTCCCATGCCTCGCTATTTAACCTTTGAGCTAGCATTGACCATTGGAATCCAAATGGTGCACATAGAACTCAAGCAAAAACATAGAGCACGAGAACGCAAATATGCTCGACTTAAGCACTATTGAGTTTTTCAATGCGATTTATTGAAGATTCGATGTAGTTGCTTCAAAGTAGGGATAACATTTAGTATTTGGCAGTTTCACGTCTGCTGTCCACTAATAACTTCCTACCAATAGCAAACCAATCAACTTGCCAATGCATGATCATACGCCAACATTTACAGATGGAATTACTTAGAGACAGCCGGATGTTGTGGAAAGCGTGTACAAGTTCAAAAGGTATAAAAGGATGAATTAAAGGATTTTACCGCAATTACAAGGTTCATCTTTTTCTTTGCCAGCATATCCTTCAATCTACCGGGAGTAGCAACAACAATGTGCACTCCCTTCCTCACAACCTCCACTGCGACCGCATATCCACTCCGCCAATACATAGCAGAGCCCTCAACACCGGATATCCGGCCTCTCAATGGAACCAAAACTGCTCCACAACTTCATATGTTTGTCTCGTGAGCTCTCTTGAAGGGCGTAGACAACCAATCCGAACGGTCTTCACCATGAGCAGTGGGCATCATCATCTCCTCCTGAAGAGCAATCATGATCATCAGCAACACGAAAACCAAAGTCTTCCCGACCCCGTGAATGCAATCCCTATCATATCTCGCCCGCCAAGACCACCCTAAGACCCCGCATCGGCTGCACAATCCCCTTCGCTTCAACTTCTTCAAAATAGGGTCTGCAAACCTCATATCCTTAAAATTCTTTATTGGCGGCAAGATATCCTCTCCATCAACAATAATATGGCACTTTGCTTCCGAATCATATTGCACTTGCTTCCCCGACATCCTCCGAATCGGCAACGGCGCTTCCACCCGGTCAACGACGGCTCGGTGTAAATGATTCCCTTCGCCAACTCGCGGACCGACATCAAGGTCTTGCGATGGATAAGTTCTCAAGCATCTCCTTCTCATGCTGCACCATCTGCTCGGTGGGAGTAATCTCGGGTTGATCCCGTTTCAGCTGCGTCGCCGCTTCACCGGGAGGCTAGGCTTGACTTTAGCCGCTTCGCCTTCTAGTGGTCTTCCTCAAGCGAAGAAGCGTTGCCCTTGCGCCGGAGGATCTTCCTCGGCTTCCATCGCCCGCGCTTGGTGACAGGGACGTACTCGACGTAATCGTCCTCCCCCTCCATGACCGTGGAACCTCCCGCGACGCAGGACATGCTTAAAAGTACCGTCGAATTTCTCCGTGCGAAGTGTGTGAAACCCTAATCGATGTTACTCGGGGCAAATATGTCCGGAGCTATAGAACCGGTTGAGCACTTGCCCCTTGAAGAATCAAACGGATCGAGGAGATAGTACCCGAGTGATGGGCGGAGCGCGGCGAATTGCTTCGATGGCCGAGCGGGAGAGTGGAACGGCGGCGGTGGCGGCGAGAGAACCGACGAAGGCGGCCACGCTCTGCTAGAGCAAGTGGGGAGAGAATGAGAAAGGGAGATTGGATATCTGGGAGACTGGAGATTCATACCGCGAGCGAGCAAGGCTCACCGCAAGCAAACGCTCGAGCAAGCTGCTCATCCGGGCGGCGTGCTGGGTCCGGATCTCGGGTAGCGTCGCTCGTCCCGGATCTCGAGCCTCGCCCAGATCTGCGAGACTCGCTCGAGCAAGCGTCTCGCAGATCAGGGCAGCGGCGCTCGAGCGAGCCCTCACGCTCGAGCTCCGACCAGCCATCGCCCAGATCCGCGAGGGTGGCTCTCGCCGAAGTGAAGACAATCGGTGAAGGAGGAGCAGGGACCACGTTTACTGGTGAAGGAGCGGCTGTCGAGACGAGGCCGCCGTCGGCGCCGGAGAAGACGATGGAATTCTCTCGCTCGCGGAGGAGACGCTCGTCGCAGTCTCGGGAGGAGAAGCTCGTCGCTCGTCGCAGGTCGCAGGAGGAGAAGCTCGACGCAGCTCGCCAGAGGAGAAGCTCGTCGCTCGTCGCTCGTCGCAGGTCGCAGGAAGAGAAGCTCGTCGCCCGGGGGAGAGGCGCTGTTCGAGCACTATCCAAGAAATAAAAAGGAACACAATTTTGTCCCTTTTTTGTTTTTGATTTGTGTTTCGTATTCTTTCTTTTTGTTCCCGGAATCAAAGAATAAAAAGGAATAGAAACGTGTCCAAACGTGTTTCTTGTTCCTTTTTGTTTCCGGGAGCAAAAATCAGAAAAATGTTTAAAAATAAAAAAAAGAAATGCAAACAAACGCGGCCTTACATCCCTCCGAAACATAAGCATTGTGCGTTGCCAAAATATCCAATGCTTTCCTGAAGGAGGTTTGCCTCCCAATTTGCAATGGTTTCAGATTTGGGGGTGCGCGAATATGAAACAGCCAGTGAGAGAATGGGGCTTACCCCTGCTCACATCCTTCACGGAGCGACAATTGACGGAAGTAGCATGGGAGGGGAGGGAGAGAAGGTGTCGTTTCCTTTGGAGGACGAGGACGAAGAGGATGCTTGGAGTCTTCTCTTTCCTTCCTCTCTTACCACTCTTTACATTGGCCCTATGAGGAACGTGGAAAGACTATCAGATGGCCTTTGCAACCATCTCTCCTCTCTCCAGTGTTTAGGGATTGAAAATTGCCCGAAGTTGAGGGACTTGCCAGAGGATGGCCTCCCTCCCTCCCTCCAACGATTGTTTATAGATGAATGTGATATTCTGAAAGTCGATGCTCAAAACACACAAGCGACTATTGGCCCCTCATCCAAGAGATCCCTTCCATCGAGATTGATCGGGTTCAGATTCAATAAATTGATTCGTCCCGGTCAGACGGGTTTTCTTGGGTTCGGGTAAGTTTTTGGTTTCAAGGCATCAATTTCCCATTCTGCTTCCTCAATTCGTTGTGCGATGCAAACTGATTTTCCCTTCATGTAGATGTCTCACATAAATTTCTGGGAAAATCCAAGAAATCCCTGACATGCGCATTGATTGGGTTCAAATCTAATGAAGCGAAATTGATCCACTTTCGCTTTCATTTGCTAACTGCAGCGATTCATCTTTCGATGTGCAGTCAATTTTCCTGGGTCCAGGTAAGCTTTTCGGTCTTGAATGCATCAATTTCGCTTATGTTCTTCAATTCGATGCTTTGTGCGAATTAATTTTTTCCCATGGAGAAGTGTTGCATAAAGTTTCTAGAAATTGCTGTATCATGAAATACAACTAAAATTCAGGGCTGAAAGAATGATATTTAGTTGCCTGAATCCCAGCAAGAGCTTCCTTTAGTCTCCAATTGCGTTGCTTGAGGAAGTTGATGATATCCTCGTATGCCACTGCTGCATCCATCTTATCTATTGCCTTGGGTGTGTCTTTTGACTAGTAAGTAATTCAGCATTCTCTGTAGGCGACCGTCTCCCCTGTTTCATTTCTGGCCTCAATCCCAGCGACGGCATGTTATGTAAGACCCCGTCTCAGTTAATATTCACGAAACCTAGCTCAGGTTTACTCCACTCAAGCTTACATTTTTATCGGCAACACACTCCAAATATACCAACAAGTCTAGGCAATCATTCTCAGCCCGTACCAATCATTCAATTCCATGACCTCACTTTTGTAGAATATCAGCCCGTGCCAACAAGTCACCGTCACCCGTGATTGGTGGTCTCATGTACTTGTAAGTTAACATAATCACAAGAATTTTTCAGTAAAAACAAAATAATAAGAAGAGGGTATCCCGGTTCATTTTAGTTGCTGTCAATTGGGTATGCATATAGTTTTGTTCTAATCACTCTAAGTAGGAAAGTTGATTTTTATTCAGGACTAATTTATAATCCTGTTACAGATTTTTGGATGATAAATATGGGGAATGTGGAAATGCTATCAACAGGGGAGGATGTAAGAAGCGTGGAGTATTCTGTTTCCTTGATCTCTACGTCTCTTTGAATGAGAACTAGGAGGAACGTGAAAAGATCATCAAGTGGTCTTCGCAACCATCCCTTCACTCTCGAACAGCTACATTTTATAGTTTACTGGAACTTGCTAGAGGATGGCTTCGTTCCCTCCTCCAAGTATTGGGCATAATTCACTGTGAATTTCTGAAAGATTGATGCTCAAAACTCAGTGGTAACTATTGACACCTCATCCGAGAAATCCCACTCATCGTAGTTGATGAAATTCAGATCCAATAAGAAGATGTCTATCCAATTTCTAATTTTTGTGTTGAATTATCTTGATTTTTAGGATCTGATTATTAGGAATATTCAATCCTGATTTTTGGGTCCTAATTATTAGGAAATAGCTGTAAATAATTAGTTAGGAAATGATTTATTAGTATCCCTTGATTTGTGGGATTATAGCTATATTTTACAGATTTGTTTTTTCCTAGTTAGTACTTGTAGAAGTCTTATAAATAGCTTTGTAATCCTGGTACAAAATATTGAGAATGATCACAATTCTTTTCTCTAAATTCTTCATGGTATCAGAGCATTAGGCTCATTTTTCTGGGATAATGTTGCGGTGCATCTTTCATTGATGCAATAATCTTCCAGTCACAGCCTTCATTGCTGGATTTGTCTTTGTCCTTAACAATCTGATCGCAACTGTCATTGTTGTGATCCCTTTAGCTATATTTTTCCCTCTTTGCTTCTAAACTTGTCCCAATTTTTTTTTTTCCTTCTTTTACCCTAAAACCTCATTCACTTGCATCAGCCTTTATTGCTTCTCGTTTTCTTTCACTCTTCCATTCCATATGACCGGAAAAGAAGAAATTCCTTCTTTGGAAGAGACAATCTCTCTAATCCGGGCAAAAGAAAGTCGAAGGGGAATAATGCTAGAGCCTCAAGCTATGGAAGGCTCAGCATTAGTAACTCACAATGCGTCAACACAAGAAAGAGGAAAGGTGGATGCTTCGAGGTCTACATGGAGGGATAATCGAGATAGTTTGTGGTGTACCTACTGTAAGAAGCCAAGGCATACAAAGGAACGTTGCTGGAAACTGAATGGCAAACCAGCAACCTCAAGTCGAGAGTGGGGAAACAAGGAGGACAGCCAAGGCCCCAAGCTCATCTAATTGAACAGACCAACCAGCAAATCAGTCACGGTGAAGGACAGGTGAAAGAATCCTTCAAGTAGTGAGGAAATAGAAAGAATTAAAGGGCTTTTGGGGTCTCTTGATAAACCCTCTGGTGCATGTTCCTTAGCACTCTCAGGTAAGTCTCCATTCTCTTTTAGTTTAAATGCCTCGGAAAAACTTTCAAGTGAAGCTTGGATACTAGACTCGGGTGCCACCGATCACATGACTCACACTTCTCATTTTTTAGTACCTACACCCCTTGTCCAAGCAATAGAAAAATAGGGGTGGCAGATGGTTCTTTGGCCACTTGTTGCAGGAGTTGGTGATATCTATGTTACGCCTATTCTCACTCTAAAAGATGTCCTCCATGTGCCAAAATTATCAGCCAACCTAGTCTCCATACAAAGGCTCACCAATGACCTCAAATGTTATGCAATTTTTACCCTACCTACTTGTGTTTTTCAGGAGCGGGATTCGGAGAGGAAGATTGGACTTGCTAAGGAAAAGAATGGGTTGTACTATCTTGAGACGCCAAGGATTTCAAAAAGAGTCATGAACAATTCACCCTTGTCATTTCTTAGTGCTTCAAATAAGGATGTCATTTGGCTTTACCATTTTCGTTTTGGTCATCCATCTTTTCGTGTCTTAAATATCATGTTTCCTTCTTTGTTTAAAGGATTAGATATGAGTCAATTCCAATGTGATACTTGTGAATTTGCTAAGCACACCCGTGTATCTTTTCCTATAAACAACAAAAGAAGTTCTCATCCTTTTGATTTGATTCACGGTGACATTTGGGGACCTTCCACAATTCCAAATATCTCGGGGCTCGATGGTTTGTTTCTCTAATCGATGATTGCACTAGGGTCACATGGATATTCTTACTCAAACACAAATCTGATGTAAGTAGTATTGTTCCTAATTTTAATTCTATGGTTCAAAATCAGTTTGGAGTTAAAATTAAGAACTTTAGATCGATAATGCTAGAGACTACTTTAATCAGATTTTGTCAACTTATTTTCAAAAGGAAGGGATAATCCATGAGTCATCTTGTGTAAACACACCACAGCAAAATGGGGTGGCTGAAAGGAAAAATGGTCATTTGCTCAACACTACTCGAGCATTATTGTTTCATGGAAATGTCCCTAAGTCTTATTGGGGGGAAGCTGTCCTTACATCTACATACATGATTAATAGATTGCCATCAAGAGTATTAGATTTCAAAACTCCTATGGCAGTTCTTTCTAGCTTTTATCCACATTTTAGGACAACAAATAATCTCATACCTAGAATCTTCGGTTGCACCTCTTTTGTACATGTTCATAATCAGCAAAGGGGAAAACTAGATCCTAGAGCAATCAAGTGTGTCTTTCTTGGTTACTCCGCTACACAAAAGGGGTATAAATGTTATCATCCTCCTTCTCGAAAAACCTATATTTCAGTTGATGTTACATTTGTAGAAAACAAACCTTACTTTCCACAATCTTATCTTCGGGGGAGAAGTCATTAGCTGAATATAAAGAATTTGAGGTCCTTAATCTTGACTTACCTCCTAATAATCTTCCAATTCGAGCTCCCACTTCTGATCAACCAATCCCTAATCAATCAACTCCTAACCAATCAGCCTCCAATTCGATCAACAGGCTCCTCATGAATCAGTTTCGATGAATCCGTTACGATTGAGCCTATTCTGAACAAGAGTCCACTCCCATATCTCCTCGTATTTATGACTCTATGAGATTTCCTCGGGTATACTCAAGAAAGACAGCTGTTCCAGACCAACCACAAGTTCAAGATTCCCATCCGAGTTTTGCAAATGAATTTCCGGTAAGTTCGACTCTCCTTTGCATAAACAGTCAATTGATATGCCTGAAAATGACTCGCATCTTCCCATTGCTGTTAGAAAAGGTACTAGAGAATGCACAAAGCGACCCTTATATCCACTATCTCACTATGTGTCACTTGACCGCCTATCACCATCTCATAAAAATTTCATTGTGAGTCTAAACACCTTTTCTATTCCAAATACTTTATCGAGGCATTGTCTAAAGAAGAATGGAGGAATGCAATGAGAGAAGAAATGGATGCACTAGAAAAAAACCAGACTTGGGAGATTGTTGAAAAACCTAAAGGAAAGAATCTTGTGGGCTGCAAATGGGTTTTTACCTTGAAATACAAAGCTGATGGTTCTCTTGAGAGATATAAGGCACGATTGGTGGCAAAGGGTTATACTCAGACTTATGGAGTAGATTATCAAGAGACATTCGCTCCGGTGGCAAAGATGAATACTGTGAGAATTCTACTCTCTTTGGCAGCTCATTTTAATTGGCAACTTCAGCGGTATGATGTGAAGAATGCATTCTTACATGGAGACCTAGAAGAAGAGATCTACATGAGTATTCCACCGGGATTTGAAGGAGAAAAAAAAAACAACAAACAAAGCATGTAGATTACGGAAAGCACTATATGGGCTCAAGCAATCACCTAGAGCCTGGTTTGGGAGATTTTCCAGAGTTATGAAAGCTTCGGGCTACAAACAAAGCCAAGGTGATCATACCCTCTTCATTAAGCATTCGGCAAGAGGGAGAGAATAACAGCACTTCTAGTGTATGTCGATGATATTATTGTCACGGTGTGACGATGATGAGGAGAAACAGCAGCTAAAGCAAAGTGTTTGATTAAAGAGTTTGAAATAAAAGAGCTAGGAAGACTTAAATACTTTCTTGGCATTGAAGTTTCTTACTCTAGAGAGGGAATTTTTGTCTCACAAATGTAAGTATGTGACTGATCTCTTGAAGGAAACTGGAAAACTTGGTTGTAAACCAAGTAGCCACACCTATTGAGCCTAATAAAAGGCTTGGAGATGCAAAGGAAGAACCTGCTGTAGATCGAGAAATGTATCAAAGATTGGTTGGGAAACTTATCTATTTGGCTCATACTAGACCCGATATTGCCTATTCAGTAAGTGTGATTAGTCAATTTATGCATGATCCAAGAGAATCACACTTACAAGCCGTCAATCGAGTGCTACATTATTTAAAAGGAAGTCCCGGAAAAGGAGTCATATTCAGAAGAAATCAAAAACGATGCTCGCAAGCTTATACGATGCTGACTATGCGGGATCCATGGTGGATAGAAGGTCAACATCTGGTTATTGTACATTTCTTGGTGGAAATTTAGTGACTTGGCGGAGTAAAAAACAGAATGTAGTTGCAAGATCAAGTGCTGAATCAGAATTTCGAGCAATGGCCCAAGGAATATGTGAGCTTTTATGGCTTAAAATCATCCTAGAAGACTTGAAAATCAAGTGGGAGGGTCCTATGAAGCTGTATTGTGACAATAAATCAGCAATTAATATTGCTCATAATCCTGTACAGCATGATAGGACGAAGCATATTGAAATTGACAGACATTTCATCAAAGAAAAGATAGAAGAGGGGTTGATCTGCATGTCCTACATTCCTTCCAGAGATCAACTAGCTGATGTGCTAACCAAAGGACTTAATGGTGGGATCTTTCATGAAATAACCTCCAAGCTGGGAATGGAAGACATCTATTCCTCAGCTTGAGGGGGAGTGTTGAATTATCTTGATTTTTAGGATCTGATTATTAGGAATATTCAATCCTGATTTTTTGGGTCCTAATTATTAGGAAATAGCTGTAAATAATTAGTTAGGAAATGATTTATTAGTATCCCTTGATTTGTGGGATTATAGCTATATTTTACAGATTTGTTTTTTCCTAGTTAGTACTTGTAGAAGTCTTATAAATAGCTTTGTAATCCTGGTACAAAATATTGAGAATGATCACAATTCTTTTCTCTAAATTCTTCATTTTGCTCTTCAAGTAATGATTTAGACTTCTTTCTTTCTTGCACACCTATCATTTAGCTACTGCTCTTTGCTCCTTCTCCAGGATCCATTACAATTTTGAATCCTCAATTCGATGCTAAAAGGTTCATGTTTTTCCATGGACAAGTTTCTCCTAAATTTTCACAAACCAACAGCTGAAGGTCCAATGTTGACATTTGGGTTGCTCTATGTTGTTTAAAGAGGAAGCACGCAATGAATGGTTATAATTCTAATGTGGTACAGCAAGTCAACCAACCATTGCTTCATACAAGTGACTTATTCATCAAAACAAAAATACTTACATAGACTTGTTTACAGTGCTGGAATTATGATGTGTGTATGTGCCTGTCCATATTTATGATATATCTTAAACCGTTTGATGGCCAAAATTGCTTATCTTTCCACTTATGGAAATGCACTATGCTTCACGTGAGAATCATGACGAATTGTTGCTCTTATATTGTTATTTTCCCACAACTTCAGTGTTTGTTATGTTTTCTCTTCCAATTATCTTTTTTTTTTTAAAAATTTATATCCTAGCTCACTGACCTGAATTCTCTCAACTGTGATTGTTTTGCAGAATATCCCACTGTCATCTTTATTTGGCAAAATTTCTCAGGAGGATCAAATGCAAACAGTGCCGTGGTGGGCAATTGATGTGCTTATGTTCATCTGTTGCAACTTGACAAAAGAAGAACAAAAGGCTATTTATTATCGGTAGGACTACTACTACGCTCTAAACTGTTTTTTTTTTTTTCTTTTGGCGACATGCTCTTGAAGATTAATCTGTATCACGATGTCAATTACCGAGATCTATATTCATAGTCAAACGAAGAAGCTTTCTTACTTCCAACAACAGCACCTTCTGTAAAGATGCAAAAAATAGGATTTAAAACAGGTGTGATCGAGTTGGCAAATGTGACATCTAAATTTGAATGAACCCTGCAGATTATAAGCCACTGAAAACTGACTTCCTTTTCAAAGTTCACAGTTCATCTTTCTATTCATATTCCCATGTCATATCATAGCACATTTTCTTTTCTTTGTTTCCAAGGAAAGGCGAAAGGAGCAATAAGGAAGACTATGATCTGTCCAAATTCTGGAGATATCTATATGCAAGTTCCGAAAGATCAATGCTCAAAACTCACCGGCGATTATTGACCCCTCGTCCAAGAGATCCCTCTCATCTACATTGGTGGTGTTTGGATCCAATGAATTGAAATTGATCACACCGGAGGCATGACAAAAGATTTATCTCCGCTAACCGTTTTTCCTTCTTCGGGTAATTCTTATAAGTTCTTTTATTCTTTCACCTCCATTTGCTATCTGCCGCAATTCGTTGTTCCACCTAAAGTCAGCTTTACGGGGTTGGGGTCGTTTTTTGTTTTTGAAGGCATCAATTTCTATTCTGTTTTCACTTCGATGCCTAATACGATTGATTTTTCCCTGTGGAGATGTTTCTCGTAGAATTTCCAAAAGCCAGCCACTGAAAGTTAGAGACTGACATTCGGGTGTGTTGTGTGTGTCCTCCATGGGGTTTTTTCTTTCTAGCCCAAGAGCTCACGGTTGAAATAAGCATATGTGATAAGCGGGGTGGGGGATGCGGATGCGAGATCCCAATTTTGGCAAAGCCACCTAATGGGCACAAGCATTTGCTTTTTGTGAAATACAACTAAAATTCGACGCTGCAAAATGATGTATAGCTTCTTGAATCCCAGATACGAGCATCCTTTAGTCTTTAATTGCACTGCTTGGGAAAATTGATGATATCCCTGTATACCACAGCTCCACTACTACCTTGATTCAGCTATTAGTTTGGCTCTTTGCAATGCTTTTTGAGCAGCAAGTGTTTCAACCTCCTTCGCAAATCTAGCTTGTACCACAACACCCCCGCAGGCAATCATCTCCCCTGTTTCATCTCCGGCCACAATCCTAACAACAGCATGTTTGGTTCCTTCAATATAAGACCCATAATAGTTAATCTTCACAAAGCCTAACTCGGGTTTACTCTCCACACCCGCCTTCGTTCACCCAATCATGACTTAGCTCTCTTGCATTTTTACAAGCTATACAGTCTAAAGAGCTTTTCTAAAATGTAAAAGTGACAGTTTCAGGATCGGTGATTTATTGTTAAAGTTTACTACATTTCAAGCATTCCGATATAACAACGGGTGTAGCCAATCATTCTTTAGTGTTGTCGGCTCGTACCAAGTCATTTGACCTCCTGACCTCACATTCTGTTTTCTTCATCTCTAATTTCTCTTTGGATGAGAAATATGAAGAATGTGGAAAGATTAAGTCTTCGCAGCCATCTCTCCTCTCTCAAACAGCTATCTTTTATAGGTTACCAGTACTTGCATAAGAAGATTTCTCTCCAATGTCTAATTTTTATTCTTCAGGTAATGGTTCATACTTCTTTCTTCTGCACTCGTTGTTTAGCTACTGCTGCTGCTCCTGGATCCATTTCTATTATGAATCCTCAACTCGATGCTAAAAAGTTCATGTTTTTCCATGGACAAGCTTCACATTATTTGACACAAACCAGCTAGTCATTTGGGTTGCTCTGTTTTGTTTGATAAGGAAGCTCACAATGAAATGGTTAATGTTGGTAGGGTACAGCTTGTCTACCATAGTTTCATATGAGTGACTATTCCTTAAAAAAAAATACTTACTTACATGGACTTGCTCATGGTGCTGGAATTGTGATGCGTGGATGTGCCTATCTGGATTGATGATATATCTTGAACTTTGTTAGATGCCCAACTATTGCTTATCTTTCCACTTATGGAAATGCACCATGCTTTGCATGAGAACCATGAAGAATTGCTGCTCTTATATTGATATTTTTCTGCAATTTCAGCATTTGTTATGTTTTCTCTTCCAAATTTCTTTGTTTTTTTATGCCCTAGCTCAGTGACCTGAATTCTCTCAATTGTGCTTGCTTTGCAGAATTTCCCCACTGTCATCTTTATTTGGCAAATTCTCTCAGGAGGATCAAATGCAAACACTGTTGAGGTAGGCAAATGATGTGCTTATGTTCATCTTCTGCAACTCGACAAGAAAAGGCTATTTTTTTTGGTAGATGTAGTGATATGCTCCAAACTGTTTTTCTGGAGACCTGCGCCAAAAGATCTGTATCATTATGTCAATTATTGAGGTCCATATTCAAAGTCAAATGAAGAAGGTTTCTTACTTCCAGCAACAGCAGCTAGTTGTAAAGATGCAAAAATAGGATTTAAAACAGGTGTTTTCAAGTTGGTGAATATGGCAATCAAATTGAATGAACCTGCAGATTATAATTCATTTAAATATGACTTCCTTGTCAAAGTTCATCTTTCTTCTATTCAAATTCCCGCACCAGCTCAGAGCACATATTCTTCTTCTTTGTTATCAAGGAAAGGCGGAGAGGAGCAAATAGGGAGACTATGCTTTGTCACTCTGTTAAGTCATCATTAAAGCCTCGCGTTTGCCACGATGTATTTTGATTTAAGCTTGCAAGAAGATGGCCATCCAAGATCATTCGCAACCCAATTATTTCGGGTAGGCAAGTCTTGTCACTATAACCTCACCAAGCTGCCAGAGCTCCTGTCACGGACAAGGCAAGATACAGGCACTGTCATCATTAGTGGGTTATCCTCACGGCTGTAGAATATCAACTTGTACCATTAGGCCATAATCACTGGTGATCAGCAGTCCCCTATAATTCTGTATTAGCAGAATCACAAGGGCCATTTCGATAAAACAAAACAACCATAGCAATAACATTTTTTAGACTTGGAATGGGAAGTACCCTGTCATGTCTTGTTGTTCATTTTTGGTTGCAGTCGGTTGAGTACGTGGTCGATATTCTACAGATGTGACTGTTGGCCCCTCATCCAAGAGATCCCTCTCATCCGCATTAAGGGCTTTCAGATCCAATGAATTGATTCGTCCATGTACAGTGAGTTTTCTTAGGGTTCGGGTAAGTTTTTGGTTTTGAAGGCATCAATTTCTACCTCCTCAATTTGATGCTGAATACAAATTGATACTTTCCCATGTAGATGTTGCACGTTACTCTCTGGCAAATCCAAGAAATCCCTGACATACACATTGATTGGGTTTGGATCCAATGAAGTGAAATTGATTCGCTCCCGCTTTCATTTGCTAACTGTCGCGATTCATCCTTTGATGTGCAGTCAGTTTTATTATGGTTTAGGTAAGTTTTTTGTTCTCGAAGGCATCAATTTCGCTTCTTTTTCTTCGATTCGATGCTTAATACATAATTAATTCTTTTCCCCATGGGAGGGGGGTCTTTCACCCCAATTTTAATTGCACATATGCAAATTTACCCAATGGGCACAAACACTTGCTGAAAGAATGATATTTAGTTGCTTGAATCCCAGAAAGAGTTACCTTCAGTCTCCAATTGCACTGCTTGCGAAGGTTGATGACATTCTTGTAACATCCATCTAATCTCCTGCCTTGAGCCAGCTTTTTTCTTTACCCACTGCAATGCCCTTTCGAGCAGAAAATAATTCAACCTCTTCTGCAGGCAACCATCTCCCCTGTTTCATTTCCGGCCTCAATCCCAACAATGGCATGTTATGTAAAACCTGTCACAGTTAATCTTCATGAAACCTAGCTCAGGTTTACTCCACACACCATCCCTTTCATCCACCCAATCATGAATTAGCTTACATTTTTACTGGCAACACACTCCAAAAGAGCTTTTCTAACCTGCACAAGTGACAGTTTTCAGTATCGGGTGATTTATGGGTGAAAGTTACTACATTTTGAGCTTTCCAGACATACCAACAGGTGTAGGCAATCTTTCTTAGGAGGTATTGGCCAGGACCAATCATTTAATCTCGTGACCTTGCATTTGTAGAATATCAGCCTGTACCCACAAGTCACCATCACCGGTGACTGGCAGTCTCCCATACTCGTGAGTTAACATAATCACAAGAATTTTTCAGCAAAGAAAAGGAAAACAAAGAAAAATCATCAAAAGGGCATTGTGGTTTACTTTTGTTGCTGTCAATTGAGATGCATATAATTTTGTTCTGATCGATCTTATGGTTGTTCATTATGCATGAAAGATAATTTTATTTAGCAAAAGGAAAAACCATTAAAAGGGTCACTAATTCCTGACAATAATAAAGCAGAGTATCCCTGTTCTTGTCTTGGTTGTTCCTTTTGTCTGACCACTCTTATAGTTGTTTGTTGCTCATGAAAGGTAATTCTTATTCAGGACTAATTGATTGTCCCTTCCCAGATTTTTGGATGAGAGCTACGGGGAATGTGGAAAGACTATCAGCGGTGGAGGATGTATGATGCACAGAGTCTTCTGTTTCTTTCCTCTTTAACCTCTCTTTGGATGAGAAATATGAGTAGAAAGACTATCAAGTGGTCTTCATGGCCATCCCCCTCTCTCGAACAGTTACATTTTCCAAGTTGCTCGAATTTTGGGTACTTGCTGGAGGATCGCTTCCCTCCCTCCCTCAAAGTATACCACATAATTCCATGTGAGATTCCAAAGGATGAATCCTCTCTTACTGGCAACTACTGGCACCTCATCCAAGAAATCCCACTCATTGTGATTGATCTAGTTCAGATCCAACAAGAAGATTTCGCTCCACTGTCCAAGTTTCATTCTTCAGGTGATGATTCAGACTTCTTTCTTTCTTTTTACACTTGTCATTTAGCTACTGCTACTGCTCCAGGATCCATTTCAATTACGTTTACTCAACTCAATGCTTAAAAGTTCATGTTTTCCCATGGACATGCTTCACGTGAATGTCTACAAACCAGCTAATGAAGGTCCAATGTTAACATTTGTGTTGCTCTGTTTTGTTTACCAAGGAAGTACACAATGAAATGGTTATAATGCTAATGTGGTACAGCCAGTGACTATTCCTCGAACAAATCATACCTACGTGGACTTGCTTGCAGTGCTGGAATTATGATGCGTCACATGTGCCTGTCTATATAGATTATAGATCTGGAATTTTGTGTGATGGCCAAAAGTTGCTTATCTTTGCACTTGGATGACACAAAGAATTTGCAAATGGAAATGCACTATGCTTTGCGTGAGAATCATGAAAATTGTTGCTCTTAAACTAACATTGTTCCGCAATTTAATCATTTGCTGTATTTTCTCTACCAAATATCTGTTTCTTATGCCCTAGCTCATTGACCTGAATTCTATCGACTGTGCTTGTTTTGCAGAATATCCCACTGTTATCTGTATATGGGAAAATCTCTTGGGAGGATCAAATGCAAACACCGTTGAGGTAGGCAACTGATGTAGTTGTTTTCATCTTTTGCAACTTGACAAAAGCAGAAAAAGAAAAAGCTATTAATTTTGGTAGGTGCACCGATATGCTCTAATTTTTCTATTTTTAGGATGACATGCTCTAAATAAGATTAATCTGTATCTTGATGTCAGTTATCCTGGTCTATAATCAAAATCAAATTAAGAAGCTTTCTTACTTTCAATAACAACTATTGTAAAGATGCAAAAGTAGGGTGTAAAACCATTTTTTGAGTTGACAAATATGACAACTGAGTTTCAATGCACCCTGCAGATCAGAATCTTTTAAACCTGACTTTCTTGTTAAAGTTCCCAATTCATCTTTCTTCTATTTAAATTCTCACACCATCTCAGAGGACTTTTCTTTTTCTTTGTTGTAAAGGAAAGGCGGAGAGGAGCGACCAGGAGACTATGCTCTGTTGCTCTGTTGCTCTGTTGAGTCATCATGAAAGCCTCATGTTTACCACGAAGTATTACGATCTAAAACTGCCAGAAGGTCGTCTTCCAGTACAACTCGCAACCCACTTTTCTCGGGTAGGCAAGTCTCGTCACTACTCGTCACTATAACCCCACCAAGCTGCCAGAGCTCCTGTCACGAGCGAGTAAAAGATACGGCCACTGCCAGAGCATCTGTGGAATATCAGCTTGTACAATTACGCCACCATCGCAAGTGGTCAACGCTTCCCCCATAGTTCTGCATTGACATAATCATAAGGGCCAATCAGGAAAAACAAAATCGTCAAAAGGCTCACTGAATTTTTAGATTTGGAATAGGAAGTACTCGAGTAATTTCTTATTGTTTTTGGCTGCATCGGGCGAGTATTTATATAATTTGTTCGTCTGATTACTCTTGTAATTGTTTATTTCGCATGACAAAATCAAAGTTGAATGTGGATTCCATGCAAAAGTGCCAAATCCTAACATCATACTTTCGTAGGCATTGAGTGGGCCGTAATGGTTCGGCCTCAAAACGTAGATAGCCCAACTCTTGGGCCTTAATCCCAATGGATGGCATTGCAATTAGACTTGACATACAATTCAGGTAATAAGTTCAAGAAAGTCATTTGGTTGGGACTTCACTTTAATTAATTAAAGAACCATTCAATAGGTAAGACTAGACAGACCAAGTCAGTTATAAGCATTAATTAATATTCATATCGACCCTAAACTATGATTTTTGAAAACATTATACTTTATTCACGTGAATAATAGCTCTCAAGTGAGCCTGAGCCCAAAAAGATAATTACTTGCCGAGGATCGTTCAGATTTTCATTTTGCTAAAAAATAAAATCAAATTAGGCAAGTCTTGGTAGCTCCAAGCTCTAAATGTACGGTCATTGGTCCAAGCTTGTCCATATATTTCTTACAATTGGACTAGGTCGAGCTGGGCTCGATGGGTAATAAGATGAGTCGTGGTCATCACCTAACAACGATTCGATTGAAATTGTATGATTGTCGATTAAAAGTATCAGCATCCATGGAAACCACAAAGAAGCAAAATTTGATCCTCACCTGCTCTATATGGATTTTTCCAAGCTCCTCTCCCCACCATTTATTATATTCTTCTGTAGTTTACGTTTTACTTCTTGCAAGAGTAACTATGTTGATTCTGAAAATCTGACAATCGCGTATATTGTCAAGAAAACTTTCGATCCTTGTTCCTTATTTCATACATTTTATCATCGAAATCAAACCCTAAATACAAAGGACGCTCTATGGCTGACCAAAGCTCTAAAGCTTCAACTTCTAACTTTCATCAAACTGTGTTTACCAAGAACTCTGCTTCTTGTTGTTTGGATCCAATTTGTCATTTTATGGAAGAGAGAGAGAGAGAGAGAGAGAGGTTCATGCGACATCATAGTGTCCGTTACATGCTTGGACTTACTTCGTTTATTTCTTCTTCTTTCTTTTATATTTTTCTTTTTATGGGTTAACATTGAAATGGAGGTGGAAATTCGCGTGACATAAGTGGGAATATCAGCTGCTCTTTAATGCGTACAAGAATGTTCCTAAGATAAATTGGAATTGGAAAATGTGAAGAGCTTTAGATTGGATCACTCATCAAGATCGAGGACCGTATTCACTTAATCTTCAAAAGTTAATTCGTATATTGAGAGGTGACTGACTTTTATCGTCTCAAAATATTCGTCAATTCTTGAATAAATCTTGAGCATTCTAATCCTCACTCAAATTTTCATATTTCTTCCAGCCCACATACACTCCTTGAAAATGACACATACACTCCTAAAGTCCCTCCAGCCCACATGCTTAAAATGGCTTACACATGGATGTTATCTCTTTTCAATTTTCATTACCCTTTGTCTGTTTCTCTTGTTTTGTTTTCTTTATTTAATTTTCCCTTAACAGGGCGTGATTTCCTTGCTCACTGAAGCTCCCTTTTCGACGTTCTCCTCTTTGCCGAGAACAACACCATGGCCAAGATCTTTCTTGAAGAAATGCCACTGCTCAACCTCGCTAACCACTACCTACGAGCAACGAGTTAAGGCTTCATGCAAGACGACCTCAGTAACTAGCGAACAAAATGACTATGCACAAGTTTCGGAAACGGCAAAGGTAGTGGCTATTTTCCCGAAGCGCTTCAAGGGCATTTTATCAAACACCTAGGGTGCATCGGCTCAAGGCAACCACGGACAAGGACAAGACTCGAAACTAGACCACAGCTCAACGAGAATAGCAGGGAATGCTCAACATCAACAAAGGACAGTATAAGCGAACCCGAAACTCACGTCCAGCTCAGTAAACCATGCAAAAATATGAGGGAACAGGACAAAAGCAGGGTACAAAGAAAAGAAGAAAGGTCGGCGGAGGTCCCTACCCGGCTCGAGGGTCGCGAACGGCGGGCGAGATCGATAGATCGAACAATGTCCGGTCGCCTCGCACGCCCCCGAGCCGGAATCCTTGGGAAATCGACACGAGTTGAACCAAAAACCAGAAAACTCACCGCAAAAACTTGAATTCAAGGAAAGGGAAGCCGCGGCTTGGTGGTTCCGGCTAGGAGGCGCAAGCTCGCGTCGGGGGTGGCTGAAAGATGCTCCGCTGAGGTGGATTCCGGGCCTCCTTCTTCCTGGTCACTCCCCGTTTCTACCCCTCTCCTTCCTTCAAGCTCTCTCGCCAAAGGCCGTCTCAAATCTCTCTCGGCCAAAATTTTCTGCCCTTCCCTTCCCCACTCTCTCTTCTTCTTTCTCCCGTTTTTCTTCTGCAGGTCCGCGCGAAGACCCTGGCCGTGCCAGCTGCCGGCCGGACTGCCCCCGACCCCGCGGATCACGCCGCTCGCCTGCCACACCGATCCCCCTGCTCCTCCGTAGCTGTGCTGCTGCTGTCTCCTTCCCTCTCCCCCTCTTTTCTGCCGAATGCCTCAAAGGACAAAGAGAGAAAGAGCCCCCAAGAAGGCCGGGCTCGTCTTGGGCCAAAATAAAAAGAAAAGTGGGCCGGCCCAGGCGAGGAGAAAGAAAAAGGGAAAGAGAGGTCGGGCTGACCTGTCCCCGGCACGGTCTCATTTTTTCCATTTTCCTTTCTTTTTCTTTTCTCTTTTTTTTTTTGTAATTAATTTCCTTTGATAAGTTTTTAATTTTTTTTTCTTTTTGATGACGAATTTTTGGTAAAAATTAAGAAAATATTATTCAATATGCAGTGCAATAATGAAAACATAATACATTTTAATGATTTTTTTTTTTACTTTTCTTTCTTCTTCTTTTTTCTTCTTTCTTCTTTATTTTTTTTTTTTCGTGACTAATTCCTAACTTTTAATGCTATTAAGTCTTAAGGAAAATGGCGAAATTTAGGTGACAACACTCGTTAGTTGTAGTTTCGCTGTCAAGTTTTGATGATATTTTCTCAAAAGAAATGGATTTAAAATAAGTATTTTCTAGTTGTGAATATGGTAATTAAATTGAATGAATCTACTAATTATCATCCATTTAAATCTGACTTCCTTGTCAAAGTTCATAGTTCATCTTTCTTCTATTCAAATTCCCGCACCAGATCTGAGCACATTTTCTTCTTCTTTGTTGTCAAGGAAAGGCGGAGAGGAGCAATCAGGAGACAATGCTTTGGCGCTCTGTTAAATCAATATGAAAGCCTTGTGTTTACCATGATGTATTTTGATTTAAGCTTGCGAGAAGATGGCCATCCAAGACCATTCGCAACCCAATTATCTGGGGTGGGCAAGTCTTGTCACTATAGCCGCACCAAGCTGCCAAAGCTCCCGTCACAAACAAGGCAAGATGCAGGCACTGTCATCGTGAGTGGGTTATCCTCACGACCTCGTGTAGAGTATCAGCTTGTACCATTAGGCCACAATCACTGGTAATTAGCTGTCCCCCATAGTTCTGTATTAGCGGAATCACAAGGGCCATTCGGAAAATACAAACTAACCATAACAATCAATCACATTTTTTAGACTTGGTTTGGGAAGTACCATGTTATGTCTTGTTGATTTTTGGTTGCAGTAGGTTGAGTATGTGGTTGACCATGTGTATAATTTGTTTGTCTGATTACTCTTGTAATTGTTTATTTCGCATAACAAAGTAATTTTTACTGTGGGCTACTTGATTTTCTTATCCCATAATTTATTTTTTCATTCCCATTTTTCATCTCACATGCCATATATCTATCTCTTGAACTTTGTTAACACTTAAATTTTGTGACCCAATCATTTATTGCATTAAAAATTAGGGATTAATTTTTAACCCCTAAAAAAATGGAATTAAGTTACGTAGCATATAATTTTAGGAGCATTTTTTTATTTGCATTGGGTTGATGACGGATGGGTTTGTTTGGTGGTTCTAAGCTTTAAATTGACAAGTTGGACTAAGGGCGCGTTTGGTAACGATTACTGTTCCCGGAACTGATTTTGACCGAAAAATGATTATTTCGATTCTTTCCCTGAACCGATTCAGTAAAAAAACGCGTTTGGTAACAAATAAAATTTCGATTCGGAATAGAAAAAGAATAGAAACGCATTTGGTAACTATATAAAATTTCTATTCTAATTATTTTTTAATTACCTTTTTAGATTAAAATAAATTTGATATTGAATTTTCATAAACCATTCACGATTAATTATATTTTTATACTAAGTAATAAAAATATTAACTAATCAATTTTTATTATATAGTAAATAATAAACCATAGTATAAACTATACTAATATCCCTACAATATGTAATAAATAAAAATACTAAATTATAACATAAAATTAAATATGTATTCTATATACAACAAATATATATTTCATATTAGGAAGAAATAAAAATAAAATATAGAAATAATTTTTTTTTATTTGGCACTTTGATTCTCTTTTTTGATTCTCGGACGGAGAATCATATTTTTTTTTTTATTCTGAATTCTTGTCCAAAACGATTCGGGAGTAAATTTGTTCCCGTAATCGCTTTGGACAAAAATTTACCAAACGCGATTCGTTCCCAAACCGATTCAGGAACAAAAATCGAGAATCGGCACTGTTTGGATGGTTGCCAAAAACAGGCCTAAGCCAACGAAGGAAGCAAATTGGCCCAAGCCCGTTTTCTTTTATGACAAAAAATTATCTTATGAGAAATAGTAATTTAAAATTTTCTGGGATATGATGAGGATTTTTTAATATCTTCGGATAGGGCAAGTGTGACAAAAATATTGCAAGCTTATCTTTGCAGGATTCGGAATTTGGGAAAATCTTGGATCCTTGTCAATGTGTGATAAAATCGGTGAAATATTGCATTCGGAAAAAATATTCGTGGATGTTGATTTGAAGAAGAAAATAAAATCCTAGTCCTTGGCCTATAAATAGATTGCTACACTACAAAAGAGGGGGCCACACTTATTGAATACACGGCCACAATTGAGAGCATAGAGAGAGAAGAAATTGTGAGGGGATCAGCCATGATCCACAATTGAGAAACGGCACATTGAGAGAGCTTCAAATCCACTAGTTCTAGACGAGCTCCAAATCCCATCGAGATTGCTGCTTGCTGGCCTAAAAGTGTCGTCTCTTTTGCTCGCTGCCCCGAAACACCAATGGTTCTACTTTGTCTCGGACAACGCCTTAAACTCCTGGTCCTGTGGCACCTCATGCCGAGATCTTCAAGCAGTTCCAGATTCGCAGCCTATCCGACGGATGCATACTTTAGCCAAATTGATACTGTGTTTATGGATTAGGAGGAGTTGATCCATCGTTGGTTGAATCACATTATTGCCTCTCCAAGGTGTCATTCCGTCAGTTGTCCAATGAGTGCAATTTACCCAAGGCTAGTCCAGTGTTGAGGAAAAGTGCCAAAAAAAGTCCTAAACCTTTTGCGCTGTGCCGATTTAGTCCTAAACCTTTTTTTGGTGCCGATTCAATCCTAAACCTTTTCAAGTTGTGCCAATTCAGTCATTTCCGGCCAATTTTGACTAGATTTTGCTGACTAGACTCCGATTGGCTGACGTGGCTTGATCGGTGCGACGTGAACAACTTTTAATAATATATTTTTATTTTTATTTTTGTCTTTTTCCTCCGCCGGTCGTTGAGGTCCGGCAACCAGCCGAGGTGATCGCCGGCGAGGGCAAGGCCAACCTTGCCGGATCTCGGCAAGGTGAGCCTCACCCATGGTCGGTGAGGGTCGGCGAGGCTTGACCTCACCAAATCCGGCAAGGGCGAGGCTCGCTCATGGCCTAATCTAGCGAGGTCGAGCGAGGTGAGCCTCGCCCATGGCCGGTGAGGGTCGGCAAGGCTTGACCTTGCCGATCTCGCCACGGTCGTCTCTGGTCGGTCGCCGGACCTTAGCGACCAACTGGAGGAAAAAGACAAAAAATAAAAATAAAAAGAAAAACAAATAAAAAATATTAAAATATTAAAATATTATTGAAAGTTGTCAACGTCGGCGCCGATCGGCCATGTCGGCCGGCCGGCGTCCGGTTAGCAAAATTTAATCAAAATTGGCCGGAAAGGACTGAATTGGCACAACTTAAAAATGTTTAGGATTGAATCAAGACCAATAAAAGGTTTAGGACTAAATTGGCACAAAGCAAAAAGTTTATGACTAAATCAGCACAAAGGCAAAGGTTTAGGACTTTTTGGGCTTTTTGGCACTTTTCCGCCAATGTTGACGCAGTCGAGATACTCCTCCAAGCCAAGTCCAACTTGCTAATACCCTTGCCGAATTTCCATCATTGTTGTTGTTGCCTCTTCATCGTGAGCTCTTGACGATAATCAACCGGTGGCTACCGAGAGCTCCTTGCACTGCCGTGATCAAGACCCTTTTCATGTTTGTGAGCAACCTCTCACCCGTCGATCACCATGCCGCAAGCCACGAAATTCACATTTTTACGGCAACAAATTGAAGAATTCTTGGCAAAGGCTTTTCTGGATCAGAAGAACACGTGGACTTGGTCAAAAGGACCACGTCAGTTTGGAGTCCAGGAGTCTTCTTCAACCAACCCCATCTCTTGAAACTTTAGGCATCCATCAAAGTTCATGCCTTGCGCGCACGCACGCCCTTGTTCATGTTTGGGTTTTGCTGCCACGAGTTGCCACTTTGCCCGCTATTATGATTCAACGTCCCAAGCGAATCCCAGAGTTTCTTGGCACTGAGTCATCGCAAGCAACTAACCACCATCGGCCACACTCAGCCCACTGCCGACAATCTGTCCGAGCCGAACCGTCTGTCGGTCCAAGTTTATTCACATGATAAGAGCACTTGTGGATAGAAAGCATTCTTGAAAGTTTTGGTCTTCCTGAGTTTATGGTTTATTCACATGATAAGAGCACTTGTGGACAGAAAGCATTCTTGAAAGTCTTGGTCTTTGCTTACACTTTTTGGTAGGTGAAAGTCTTGATCTTCTTGGACTTTATAGTTGATCTTCTTGGACTTTATAGTTCTCTCTCCATGAGATCATTATCATTCGGCTTCACCGTTAGTCCCCCTGCTTAAATAGTATTCTCCTCCTGCTCGTCTAAACCTAGCGCTCGTGCTTGTTGGATTGCTGTCATTGAGCTAATCCCATTCATCGATCTGCTCCAGGAAGTCTGCTCAAAACAGGTAAGAGACATCTATCTACTTGCTCTATTTTTCCCTCGGACTGATGCACCCGGAACTTCACTACCGAAAGCATCTAGTGGGCATTTATTACACAAGAGCATCCATCTATTCTTTCCAAAATCTTTTTATTAATGGAGGCAAAAGCATTATTTTGAGCAAAAGAAGAGCAGCAGCAGCAGCAATATTTTGGTTCTTAAACCGATTTCCTGCCTATCTATTATCCTGATTAAAGTTGACGTAGAGTTCATAATTTTTGTTAAAAAGTAAGATTAGGACATTAAGATTAATTTTTTTATCTCTCTATTACTGTTCTTTTTACTGAACACACACTGATGTGAAATGATTTTACACGATTAGCAGCATTGAGATCAAAGTATTCATTTATAATTGAATCGGAACTTTTATCCTGCTTGCAAAGTAATTATTTTACAGCATCAATGTTTTGGAATTTTAGTCCATGAAATTGGGTAAGCAAGAGTCAATATCATAAGAGGATAGCTTCATTCCTCTTCAGTAGAGATTAATGGGAAGGTCACGTTTGTCATAATTTCGGGTGCCAAACAAAATAAATAACTTTTGTTGTGTCTTTTCACATATCTGCTCTCACAACAAAAAGTCGTTATTATATAGATTTAGTGAATTTACCATCAACCACAAGGGGTAAGATGAATTAATAAGTTATTTGAGATTTAGTATTCTTTTGAGGTGTGCCAGTGTAATCAATCAAGTAAAGTCAATACGGTTGCAATTTGAACTTCACGTGAAGTAGTTTATGCCGAAGCCCCAAGGGTGTTTTGCTAAAATAGTTTTATACAACACAAATTTAATGGACAATTTTTATAATTTTTAAAATAATTATTTTAAAAAATCGAATTTTAATTTTTTATTTATTTAAAATTAATTTTTATTTAATTTTATTTTTATTTTTAACAAATAATTTTCTTTTTTTTTCTTTTTGGTTCTTCTTCTTCTTTGGCCAGCCGCCGACCACGACGATGGTGGCGACGGCCGACCATAGGCGAGCCTCGAGCTCGCCAACGCCGGCAAGCTCGAGCCTCGCCGGATGTCGGCGAGGCCTCCGCCTTGCCAAATCCGGCGAGCTTGAGGCTCGCAGGCGTCGGGCAAGCTCAAGCTCACCCTCGCCTGATCCGGCGAGGCTCGGCTGGAGTCGGGCGAGCTCGAGCTTGCACCTCGCCAGATCTAGCGAGGCTCGAGCCTCGCCCGACGCCGGCAAGTTCGAGTCTCGCCGGATCGGCAAGGTTCGAGCCTCGCCAAATTTGGCGAGCTCGAGGCTCACCTAGCCAGTCGCCAACCATTGCCATGCCGGCGACCAGAGGAAGAAGAAAGAAAAAAAAAAAGGAAGAAAAGAAAAGAATAGGAAAGAAAAAAGAAAAAGAAAAGAAAATTAAAATAAAAAATAATTATAATTTTGGTATTTATAAAAAAATATTTTTATAAAATTAAAAAGAGAATAGAGAGTCTCTCTCTTAAGACCCACTTAAAAGTTAAAACCAAACCCATTTAAGACCCACTTAAGACCCATTTAAGACCCACTTAAAACCCATCTACCAAAGTAAACCCATTTAACTACTTTTTGTCAAAAATAAGTGACCCATTTTGACACCTCTATGCACAACCTTGAAAGTCTTGGTTTTTGTTTAAAGTCTTTAGTAGGTGAAAAGTCTTGATCTTCCCGAACTTCATAGTTTTCTCCCTCCATTAGCTCATTATCACTTTGCTTCACCATAACATTTGTTGTTTTCTACAAGACTAATTCAACCATGGCCATTGGAGAAATCGTTTTAGGTTCCTTCTTTCAAGTCTTGTTCGACAAGTTGAGTTCTTTGGCATTGGACTTTGTGCAACAGGATGGAACTAGCACCACCATCCTTGATGAGTGGAAGAAGAGGCTAGTCACAATTAATGCAGTACTGGATGATGCAGAGGAAAAGCAACTTAGCAATAATGATAAAGTGAAGCTGTGGTTGGATGATGTTAGGGACTTGGCCTTTGACATAGAAGACTTGCTTGAGGAGTTCAAGATCAAAGCCACTCAAGCTAAGTCGGAGGCAGAATCCAGCACAAGTAGAGGTCAATGGAAAAGGAAGTTCCTTTCTTTTATACAACCGGGCTCGCTTGTGTCTGACACCAAGGTTCAAGAGATCAATGGTAGGTTAGAAGCGCTTGTCAACAAGAGGGCTGATCTAAGCTTGAGCGAGAATGTTGTGGATAGATCCAACTACATCAACAGAAGGGATCCCACTAGTTCTCTGCCAAAGCCTCGGTTTTTCGGCGGGAGAAGGAAGAAACAGATATACTCAAACTATTGATCCGTGAGGTCAAAAATTCTAATGCCACACTAAGCATAGTCCCCATAGTTGGGATGGGTGGTGTTGGAAAGACGGCCTTGGCTCAACAGCTATATAATGATGCCAAAGTGAATAGTTGTTTCGAGAAGAAAGCATGGGTTTGTGTGTCGGATGTTTTCAATGTCCTTGACATAACAAAGACTATTTTGCGGTCGATCACCGGGTCGTCCAACGAGGGCGAAGATCTTAATGAGCTTCAAGTTAAGTTGAAGGATAGTCTATCTAGGAAGAAGTTTCTTGTGGTTTTAGATGACATATGGAATGAGAAGTATGAAAAATGGACTGCCCTCTTAAAGCCATTTGAAGCGGTGGCTAGGGAAGCAAGATCATCATCACAACTCGCAACTTTAATGTTGCTTCCATAACAGCGCTTTGCCGTATCATTTGAGGGAATTGTCCTTTGATCATTGTATAAGCTTATTGGCCTTTCATGCTCTCAGAGCAACAAATTTTGAGAGCCACCTAGACTTTGAAATAATAGGCAACAAAATAGCTGAAAGATGTAAAGGTCTACCTTTGGCAGCGAAGATGTTCGGCAATGTCCTACGTACTAAAAGAAATCCCGAGGAATGGCAAGATACCTTAAATAACAAAATATGGGATCTTCCAATGGCAAAGAATGATGAGGTTCTCCCAGTTTAAAATTGAGCTATGTCCATCTTCCTTCCTATTTGAAGATATGTTTTGCTTATTGTGCGGTATTTCCTAAGGATTACGAAATTGAGAGGGACGAGTTAGTGCTCTTATGGATAGCAGAGGGATTTTTAGATGGACAAGAAGCAAATGAGAATATCTTGAAATTGGGACGGAAGCACTTTGATGAGTTAGTATCTAGGTCATTTCTTCAACAATCAAGTATTGACACATCTAAGTTTTCAATGCATGACCTTTTGAATGATCTAGCAAAGTCAATTGCAAGAGGGACTTGCTTTAGCTCAGGGGGGTCTTCGGTGGCAAGTAATGAACATCATGTATCATCTCTTGAAAAAACTCGTTATGCATCATTCATCTCATCATGGTATGTCACATCAAAATGCCTGAGACCTTATCACAAAATGAAGGCCTTAAGAAGTTTAATTTTGGTGCGTAAGGGATCTAGTTGGGGATCTTTCTCTATTTCCAACAAGGTGCTACAAGACTTGCTAAGAAACTTGAAGTACTTGAGAGTGTTCTCGTTATGTCATTGTGACATTGTAGAGGTACCGAATTGCGTTGGTGATTTAAAACATCTTCGATATCTCAATTTCTCATACACTAATATCGAGAGGCTACCTGAGTCAATTGGCGCCTCGTGCAAATTATAAGCTCTGATTTTAAGAGGTTGTCAAAAGCTTTCAAAGTTGCCTCAAGGTATTGCAAAGTTAGTCAGCTTACGGTTTCTTGACATTAGAGATACAAGGAGTCTAAAAGAGATGCCATTGGATATCGGTAATTTAAAGAATCTTATTATCTTATCCAAATTTGTGGTGGGACTACGAAAAGGTCGCAGTTAAAGGAGTTGAAGAACTTGCCACATCTCGAAGGAGAATTATTCATATAAGAATTGCAAAAGGTAGAAAAAGTTATTGATGCTAATTTGCTTCGAATGCTAGACCTTACCAACTTATCCTTGCACTGGGATAAACATTTGGGAAATCTCCATAATCATGAGCATGAAGCACAAGTGCTTGACTCTATGCAACCTCACATTAATCTTGAAAATCTCACTATTTTGAACTATGGTGGTGCAAGATTCCCATCATGGTTAGATCATACGTCCTATTCTAAAATAGTGTCTTTATGCTTGTGGGATTGTCCTAATGTTATATCACTACCCATACTTGGACAACTACCTTCACTTAAGGAATTATCTCTTAAAGGTCTACATGCAATAAGAACAATAGGCTTTGAATTTTACGGAGGTAAAAGGCCTTTTCATCCTTAACCACTTTGAAGTTCAAAGAGATGTTGGCACGGAAGGATTGGTCTCCCTATGTCAAGGGCCCAAAAGAAGAAGTTTCATTATCCTGTCTTCAACATCTTGTTGTCCACAGTTGTCCTTTGTTGGTAGGGACATTGCCTTGTCAACTTGATCATCTCATAAAACTTGAACTTCATTCATGTTTGCATTTGAATAACTCAGCCAATGATGTTTCTCTTCCATCTCTCCGTGAGTTATACCTTGAGGTTTGTGACAAGGAGATATTGAAGTGTTTGGTCAACCTAACTTCTTTGAACATTCTAAGAATTGAGAATATTTCAAAGCTTGTCTACTTTGTTCATGGGTTTATGAACTGCTTGATCAGGCTAAAGGAGCTTCATATAACACGGTGTGAAAAGCTAAAATACTTGTGGCAAGATGGAAATGAAATGTTAAATCTTACTTCCCTCCATGAATTAAACATCCATGCCTGCCCTCAATTCACACCTTTTACGGCAAGAGAAGGTGAATTAGAGCTGCCATGCAACCTTGAAAGGATGGAATTGAGTAGTTGCACAAGTTTAGAAAACTTCCAAGCAAGATGTACACACTCATTAACTTGTCTATTTATCAGTGTCCAAAACTCATAGGACTAACTATTCCTACAGATGACCCAAGCAACAATGACTCAATGTCTAACTCGATGTCTCTACTTGAATCTCTAGGTAGACTTGCTGCTTTGAAGAGTTTTGCTATTAACAATTGCGAGGGAGTGGAGTCATTGGAAGAGATCACTGTAGAATCACTCAAAGAAATCATGATCATCAATTGTAAGAATTTGAGAAGCCTACCCCAGTGCCTTCACATGCTTTATCATCTCACTAAATTGTCTATAGTTAGTTGTCAATCACTAGAGATAGAGGACTTCCCTCCTCTTCCCCTTACCCTATCAAATCTATTACTCAGCCGTTGTCCAAAGATAAAGAAGATAAAGTCTATTGCTAGATGTAACAATCTCACTTCCTTGTATATAAATGAGTGTTCAGCATTGGAGATAAAGGATTTCCCTCGCCTTCCCGTCACCCCGAGGTCTCTTCAACTTCTTCATTGTCCAAAGATAGAGTCCCTACCAAATCAGTTGCATCATCTTACATCCGTCTTTTACCTATTTCTTACTAGTTGCCAAAATATCAAGTGCTTGCCCGAAGGAGGCTTACCTCCCAATTTGCTGTGCCTCTATATTTTTGAGTGCGAGAATCTGAAGCAGCCAGTGAGAGATTGGGGTCTACATCGCCTCGCTTCCCTCGAGCAACTGAGCATTGACTTTCGCATGGGAGGGGAGGGAGAGAATGGGTGGTTTCCTTCGGAGGACGAGGATGCGTGGAGGCTTCTCTTCCCTTCCTCTCTAACCCATCTTAACTTGAGAAATATGAGGAATGTGGAAGGACTATCAAGCGGCTTCTGCCACCATCTCTCCTCTCTCCAATGGTTGTGTATTGAAGATTGCCCGAAGTTGAGGGACTTACCAGAGGATGGCCTCCCTCCCTCCCTCGCTCGATTGGGGATATATCATTGCGAGATTTTAAAAGATCGATGCTCACAACACACCGGCGACTATTGGCCCCTCATTGAAGAGATACCGAAGATCAAGATTGTTTGACGTTCGGATCCAAGGAATTGATTTGTCCATCTACAGTCAGGTTTTGTAGGGTTCGAAGGTAAGTTTTTGGTTTTGAAGGCATCGATTTTCATTCTGCTTCCTCAATCCGATGCGTAATACAAACTGAATTTCCCCATGTAGATGTTTCGCACGAATTTCTGGGAAAATCCAAGAAATCCCTGACACCCACTTTGACTGGGTTCGGATCCAATGAAGTGAAATCGATCCTTCGATGTACAGTCGGTTTTCTAGGGTTCGGGTAAGTTTTTTGGTCTCGAATGCATCAATTTCGTTTCTCTTCTTCAATTCGATGCTTAATACAAAATTAATCTTTTCCGATGGGGAAGTGTTGCATGGAATTTCCAGAAACCACTGTCTGAAGGTCAGAGACTGACATTTTGGGTGTGTGTTCTCATTGGGGAGGGGGTTTCGCAACCACAGTTGAAAGAAGCAAATTCAGTAAGAAGAACGGGGATCTAGATCCCAATTTTGACAGCACGTCCTCTTCCCATTATGCGAAAAGCTACCTAATGGGCAAAAACATTTGCTTTTGTGAAGTACAATTAGAATTTGAAAATGAAAAAAATGATATTTAGTTGCTTGAATCCCAGCAAGAGCTTCCTTTTAGTCTCCAATTGCACTTTTGCGGAATTTGATGATATTCTCATATGCCACAGCTGCATCCATCTCAACTACTGCCTCGGGCCTGCTTTTCTCTTTAGCCATTTCTATGCTCTTTTGACCAGCAAGTAATTCAGCCTCCTCTGCAGGCAACCATCTCCCCTGTTTCATTTTTGGCCTCAATCCCAACGGCGGCATGTTATTTAAGACCCGTCTTAGTTAATCTTCACAAAACCTAGCTCAGGTTTACTCCACGCACCATGCCTTTCATCCACCTGATCATGACTCAGCTTACATTTATACTGGAAGCACACTCCAAAAGAGCTTTTCTGGCCTCTGTGCAAGTGACAGTTTTTAGTATATGGTGATTTAAAGGTAAAAGTTACTGCATTTTGAGCTTTCCAGATATACCAATAGGAGTAGGCAATCATTCTTAGGAGTTATCAGCCCGTACTAGTCATCCAATCTCATGACCTCACATTTTTAGAATATCTACCCGTACCAATAAGTCACCACCATTGTGACTGGTGGTCTGCCATACTTGTCAGTTTATATAATTGCAAAAAAATTCAGCCAAAAAAAAAAATCAACAAAAGGGTCAATTGGGTATGTGTATTATTTTGTTCTGATCACTCTTATAGTTGGTCATTATGCATGAAAGATAATTTTTATTCAGGACTAATTGATAATCCTGTTTCAGATTTTTGGATGATAAACATAAGGAATGTGGAAAGATTATCAACAGGGGAGGATGTAAGAAGTGTGGAGCATTCTATTTCCTTCATCTCTACGTCTCTTTGAATGAGAACTATCGAGAACGTGGAAAGATTATCCAATGGGCTTCACAGCCATCTCTCCACTCTCAAACAGCTACATTTTATAGGTTACTGGAACTTGTCAGAGGATGGCTTCATTTCCTCCCCAAGTATTTGGCACAATTCACTGTGAAATTCTGAAAGATTGATGCTCAAAACTCAGTGGCGACTATTGGCACCTTGTCTGAGAAATCCCACTCGTAGTAGTCGATCAAGTTCAAATCCAATAAGAAGATATCTATCCAATTTCTAATTTTTGCTCCAAGTAATGATTTGGACTTCTTTCTTTCTTGCACACTTGTCTTTTAGCTACTGTTGCTGCTCCAGGATCCATTTCTATTCCGAATCCTCAATTTGATGCTAAAAGGTTCATGTTTTTCCATGGACAAGCTTCACCTAAATTTCCACAGACCAGCTGCTGAAGGTCCAATGTTGACATCTGGGTTGCTCTGTTTTGTTCGACAAGGAACCATGCAATGAAATGGTTATAATTCTAACGTGGTATATCAAGCCAACCAGCCATTGCTTCATACAAGTGACTATTCCTCAAAACAAATAATACTTACATGGACTTGTTCATAGTGCTGGAATTATGATGCTTGTATGTGCCTATCTGTATTGATGATATAGCTTGAACTATTTGATGACCAAAAATTGCTTATCTTTCCACCTATGGAAATGCACTATGCTTTGCGTGAGAATCATAAAGAATTGTTGCTCCTATATTGTTATTTTGTCCACAACTTCGGTGTTTGTTATGCTTTCTCTTCCAAAATTTCTTTTTTAAAATTTTTATATCCTAGCTCAATGACCTGAATTCTGAACTGTGATTGTTTTGCAGAATATCCCACTGTTATCTTTATTTGACAAAATTTCTCGAGAGGATCAAATGCAAACAGTGCCGAGGTAGGCAACTGATGTGCTTATGTTCATCTGTTGCAACTTGATGAAAGAAAAACAAAAGGCTATCTATTATTGGTAGGATAACTAATATGCTTTAAACTTTTGTTTTTTTTTTGGGCGACATGCTCTAAGAGATTAATTTTATGTCATTTATCGAGGTCTATATTAATAGTCAAACGAAGAAGCTTTCTTACTTCCAAAAGCAACAGCTACCGTAAAGATGCAAAAAAGTATTTAAAACAGGTGTTTTCGAGTTGGCGAATATGACAACTAAATTTGAATGAGCCCTGCAGTATAAGCCATTTAAATCTGAGTTCCTTTCACATTTGTCATTTAGCTACTGCTGCTCCACTATTTATTTCCATTCTTCTTCCTCAACTCAATGCTAAAATGTTCATGTTTTTCCATGGACATGCTTCACACAAATGTCCACAAACCAGCTGCTGAAAGTCCAACGTTGACATTTGGGTTGCTCCATTTTCTTTACCAAAGAAGTACACAATGAAATGGTTATAACGGTAACGTGGTACAGCCAGTGACTATTCCTCGAACAAATAATACCTACATGAACTTGCTTGCAGTGCTGGAATCATGATGCATCAAATGTGCCTGTCTATATCGATTATATATCTAGAATTTTGTGTGATTGCCAAAAATGGCTTATCTCTGCACTTGGATGACACATAAAGAATTTGTAAATGGAAATGCACTATGCTTTGCGTGAGAATCATGAAGAATTGTTGCTCTTATACCGATATTTTCTCTGCAATTTCAGCATTTGTTGTATTTTCTCTTCCAAATTTCTTTTTTTAATGCCCTAACTTAGTGACCTGAATCCTCTCAACTGTGCTTGTTTTTTTTTTTTTTTTTTTTATGCTTGTTTTGCAGAATATGTCACTGTATTCTTTATTTGGAAAATCTCACAGGAGGATCAAATGCAAATACTGTTGAGGTAGGCAAATGATGCACTTATATTCATCTTTTGCAACTTGACAAAAGAAAAACAGAAGGCTATTTATTTTAGTAGGCGTGGTGATATTCTCTAAACTGTTTTTTCGATGACATGCTCAAAAAGATTAATCTGTATCATGATGTCAATTATTGAGGTCTATATTCAAAGTCAAATGAAGAAGCTTTCCCTTACTTCCAACAACAGCAGCTATTGTGAAGATGCAAAAATAGGATTTAAAACAGGTGTTTTCGAGTTGGTGAATATGACAATTAAATTTGAATGAATCCTGCAGATTATAATCCATATAAATCTAACTTCCTTGTCAAAGTTCAAAGTTCATCTTTTTACTATTCAAATTCCCACACCAGCTCGAGCACATTTTATTTTTCCTTGTTGTCAAGGTGTCATGTCCCAATCATCAAGCACGCACACATCCCTTACCTTTGATCGATTTTAAAAGCAATATCCCAGGACTACGTATCGCCGACCCTTTTTCATTTTAATATGCACATGCGGAAGCAATTATAATTCCCATACAATAAAACAATGGGATAGAAAAGTAAGGCCATATTTTTCATATTGAAATCCACAATTAAACCTTTATACATGGCATAACTTAAAAGTCTATTCACAAGACTATTAATAATATTCTAGTCACACTTTACATACACTACACAAGGTTCATAAAAGAGGATGGGATCTCAATCCTCATCCTGGTCGTACTCAAGATCATCCCAATCCCCTTCCGACTCTTCTTCACTAAGCTCATTTCCTTCAAGCTCTTCATCTTTTTCTGGCTCATCGTCCTCTTTTGGTTCCTTCTTCACAGGCTCATCTACGGACCTGAAATGTTGTCTCACAACCGGGATGAGACTAAGTTTCAGTAAGTTCTACCCCACTAAGACTCGATTAGGAAACCAATATGCTAACAGGGCTGCCTATACACGCACGGGTCAGAGGACTTACCTGGGTCTCAGATTCCACCTGCATATTAGCACAGTTCAATAGGCACCCAAGCAATTGCATCACATATCAATATATCAGTCTATTGACCTAGTCGATTTCATGTCAATTCGACTATTCCCTAGTCGCTTCCCTTATTCAGGTCTCAAATCTTACTCATGGCTTCACAAGCACAAATTTCTACCAAATTTCTTGGCAACACATTACGGTCCAAAGGACATGACCTATCTTTAGGTAGCAAATTACGGCCCAATGGGCGCGACCTTTAATAGGTGGCGGATTACGGCCTTATTAGGCGCGACCCATATGGGGTGGCAGACACGGCCTTATCGGGTGCGACCCAAATCAAGTGATAGATTACGGCCCCAACGGGCGTGACCAACTCCAAATTTGGTGGCAGAACTCGGCCCTACTGGCACAGCCAAACTTTAGGCGACTTTCGAGGTTCAACTCACAACTTCTCACAGTCAAATTCTAATTGAATACTGACATTGATCAATTTTGGGATAAATCCCACATACTCATCAACTCACTCAATTTTCACATGATATTGACATACCTAATGGATCTTAGCCAAGAGTATATTCAAATGACTCTCACAAACTTCTCTACTTAATAGCCCATCAAAGCATTATTGACGCTAAACAATCATACTCAGTCATCCACAACTCAATTACTCAATCTCAATCAATTTAGGAAAAATTCTTCAAATTGCACAATCAATTCGATTTAACACAATGTAGAGCTCAAATAAATAAATGAACTGCACCATGACAATCAAACACGAAATTCCTGGTCACCTAATCTCGGTTGAATTTTTGGAAAAATAAATAATTAAATAATGAATTTCGAAAATTAATTATTAATTAGCAATAAATCCAATTCATGCATGTAATGCCTGATTGGAGCTCGAAGCGGGTCGGGAAAAATCCAGAGATGTATTCAATAAATAATAGTACATCTCTACTTGCTAATGACTAAGTCTAATCACCTAACAAGCATCATTAAGTCACTAATTTAATTGATCTAAACTAATCTAACCACATAATTGCACTTAATTAAATCTAATCAATCCTTAAGCATCATTAGTTTACTAAGCGAGGATTAGTGAGATTACTCACTTGATTAAAAGCGGGGACCGGGACACCGCGACGGCGGCCAAAATCGGACTTTCGATAATACTCGGGCTTGGACCGGGCCTTAAACTTGGGCCCAACAAATCTCAGCTCAATTGAGGTTTGTTCTTGCTTCGGACCGGGTTTGCTCTTGGGCTTGGGCTTGACTGCAAATGGGCTTTCTTCGCGGGCCAGTCTTCACTTGATTTGCTGAAATTGGGCCGAGTAAGTTGCACAAAGGAAACTGGGCTGATCAGTGGGCTGAAGACTGCTGGAGATGGGCCGAATTTGGACTGACTTCACTGACCTATGGGCTGGATGGACTCAATTCTTTAGGCCCACGAGACTGAAGGAGCTAGGCCGAAACCTGAAGACATTAGGCTGATGGGCCGCTCGATTGCACGCGTGCAGCTTCGCGAAATTGCTAGCAGCTGGGATCGGGGCATGCGGGCGCTGGAATTCTCAAAGATGTTGAGCCCGCTTCACGAAGATCAACGAACGAGGAAGCAGCTAGCGGGTGGTCTTCGAACGGTGCTGCTCGAGGTAACGGCAGGAGGTGTCGCACGTGGAGTTGCTGGGTTGGGCCACTTCGCACGAGCTGAAGAAGACGCCGTGAAGAACGGAGCTGCTTCGACTTCGCTCGGTGGTCAACCAAATGGGAGCAACCTGCGGCTGTTGACCAAAGAATCGCGGTGCATGGACAAGTGGCGCGGACGTGCGGAGACTTGGATGTCGCTGGAGTTGAGCTGGGGGAGAGATTCACGTGTGTTGTTCGGTCAACAAAGAGGCTTCAGTGCTTCCGGTTGTTGACTGAAGAGGACGCCTGGCAGAAGACACTTGATGGAGGAGTAGCTTCGCTTGGGCCAAGAGAGACGCGTTGAGAGGAAACAGACGAGGGCAGCTCCTTCGGTGGCTTCGGTGGACATCGTGGACGCGCGTTGGACGAGGCAACCGCAAGGGACGTCACACGTGAAGCTGCTTCGTATGTTGTGGGCCGGTCGGTGAGCTCTCGGGCTGAAGCAATAACGAGAGGGAGAGAGAGATGAAGTTGCGGAGGGGGAGATTGGCGAGCGATGATGAAGACCAAAGATGGAGCGCACGTAAAGGAGAAGCCAGCTAAGAAGAGGGTGAACTTAGATAATCCTTAGCCATTACATTGAATGCTTTGGCCCCACAAGCCCACAATCTCATCCCCTATGTCTCTCAATCACTTTCAAGCACAATATTCCACCAATAAATCAATTTAAAGTCTAAATTACTGCTGCCCTCCTTTAAATCCGAATTTCACAATTTTTTTCGGACATCTATTTCTTCGACAATTTCCTAAATTCGACGTCCAATTTGATGTAGAAAAAGTCTACATAATTTCTATAGGTCCCCTTCGCCTTATAGCTCAGATTGAAAGTCGAAAATCTCTTCAATTCGGCCGATCTGAATTTCTGTTAATTTCCGCGACGTCCGAATCGATTTTTCCATAAAAATCCCAGAATCTCCGAAAAATCTTATGAGATCGAATCAACGTTCCTAAAATAGCTCGTGACACTACGAACTTTCGATTTCGAAATTGGGTTCGAATTCACGGTTAATTTCCATTCAACGTGTTTTTAGTGCAAATGACCCGTGGTCGATTTTCTTCGAGCCACAATGAACCCACTCGACACATTGGCAATTCTCAATTGTCGTGAAAATCTCGAGAATTCAAATACGGACATAGGGTACCAAAACGATAGAGAATTCAATCTAGTGTCGGCCGACGAGAATTTTCCAATTTAGTGGTGTCACCCACGATTAGCCACACATCTCTGTCAAACCAACCTATATCTAATCTCTAATCAATTTACGTATATGCCGTAATGATCTCAGCAGATGAACATGGTCGAGTAGTCGATTCTTGGTCGAATTCTCAAGTCCATTTGCCTTAAAATTCTTGATAGTTTCCAGATAGTCTAGTTATCTCTAGAATGATCAGTTCTGAGAACAGCCCTATAAACGCGTCAATGAAATGTCCGATTCATTCAATAGAAAACAAGACTGAAAATCTGGGATGTCACACAAGGCATGGCAAAGAGGAGCAATCGGGAGACTATGCTTTGTCACTCTGTTACATCATCATGAAAGCCTTATGTTTGCCGCGATGTATTTTGATATAAGATCGTGAGAAGGCCATCATCCAATACTACTCACAACCATTTATATATGGCAGGCGAGTTTCGTCACTATGAGGTTACCAAGCTGCCAGAGTTCCCGTCAAAGATAAGACAACTGTTGACACCTAATTAAAAAAAAAAAAATCTTTGATTAGAGGGAAGTTTAAAAAAATGAAAATTGAATTCAAAAACTCAACCATGGGATTTTGGAGCCACTTTGTTGTTGAGAGGTTGAGCGAAAATCTTCACCGGCAAAACAAATTCGAGTCTTCACTTTATAAATAGAGGGTGCGAGACGTGAAAACGGGGGCTTCTCTTCGTGAAAAAAGGGAAAAAAGTGAAAAGGAGAGGAAGACGTCCAGAGAGGGCCTCTCTATCTTCATCGAAGAAAAGTCAGAAAGAAAGGAGAGTTCTCCGAGAGGCTTCTCTTCGTCGAAAAAGGAAAAGAACAAAAAGAGTCAAAAAAGAGAGAAATGAAAGAGAGAGACTGGTGATTGAAACGTGTGAGGGTTCGGCGAAAAGCAGAGAGAAATGAGAGAGAGAGAGCAGCAGAGCGAAAGTGACGTGTGAGAAAGAGAGAGAAAAAAAAAAAAAAAAGAAAAGAGAAAAGGGGTGCATCGTCGTCTTCTTCGCGGGTGTCCTCCGGCTGCGCCAGCTCGAGCCACGCCGTCCACCGAGCGCCCCTCGCCTCCGCTGCTACCGCCGTTTCTGCTCAATGCCGCTACCTCCGGTGCCAGTAAATCCTAAGCCAGTCGACGTGCCCCGCCTGTGAGCTCCTGCGACGTTGCTACTACCGCTGGCCCACGACTCGCCCGCTGCTTGAGACCTCGCTGTTGACACCTGTTGCGACGATCATCGCTGCAGCAACTGCTCAACCTCGCGCCCTCCCGACCTCTGTCCGTCACACTTTCGCCTGCAAGCTCTGAGCGCCGACGCCGACGCTGCTTCGCTCTGCTCCAACTCGCGCACACCACCCGACGATCCCCCGCGACGCTGAAGCAGCCTGAGAACCCGCGCCGGCCATCGCGACCTACTGCTGCCTAGCGCGACGCCGGAGCTCCAAAGCCCGCCGCTCCTGACCTCGCCGCGCCACCATCTCTGCATCGCTCGCAAAGTCGTCGCTGTCCCATCTCGCCAGGAACCCTTGCCCGCGAGCCCGCGTCCCCGCACCTCGCCGCACCACTGAGACTCCGAACGCCGGCGTCTCGCTCCGACAATCCGACGTCTCCGCCCACTGCTGCCTCGCCGCTCCGCCATTGCCCAAGCCAGACCGCTGCCCTTCCACAGCGACTACCCAACGCATCTCCTCTCTCTGCCGTCGACCCACAACCCTGCAGTTCGCCGGTCACTGATGCCACGCCTCCCTGCTGTTTACTCGATGCTACTGTGGTCTTCCCGTTGACGCTCCTGAGATGCCTTTGCCGAGTTGTGTGGTGATTATCTTATGTTTCGCGGACACCCGATGAATGCCACCGTCGAGCGTCCATAGTGGGGTTCATCATCACTGAGCGTCAACCTTCCATCTCTCGGAAGTCTTTTATTTTCGCAGGTTTTTTGGCTGGGCCTCACGGAGGTGGAATTGTCATTAGACCATCAACAAGGTCCCGTGAGGTTTCAGTAATACCTCTTTCCTCGAACCGCAAGCCTTGCCGTCACCCTCTCGAGACAGCCGTGCGTTAAACTAGGTAAATATTTAGATTAAATTTGGGTAGTATTTGGATTCTAAGCTTGTAGTCCTGACTTGATTTGTTTTGTCATATTTTATCATTATCCGATTAGGAAATTTGTCAAATTAAGTCATGATAATCAAAAATATTAAGCCGCGAGACGTCGGATTAGATTTTTGATTATTTCGACTTTTTATGGCAAAATTCATGAATTGCTTTGCGTCATTGATTCATATTAAAATAATATGCCATTGATTACATTGATGGATTTTTATCTTGGCGTGTTATTATTATTTGCTCATCACATATCATGCATCATACTAGATATTTAGGTCTATACACATTTCACATTTGAAGCAACGTATTTTAGTTTTTTTAAGATTCATGTAGAATTAGGATGATTTTCCTTTAATAAAACCAAAACAAAACGAAAAAAAGATGTTATTTAGGTTATATAGATCTTATAATGCGCACATTACATGTTGTGTTTTAATTAATGGGTTATAGGTTAATGTTTTAACATTCTCATCATGTAGTATTTTTTTAAAATATAAAAATAAAAAATGCCAAAAATTAGCATTGCATCATTACGTTACTTTTTAATAAAAATTATCAGGTCATTTCATTCTAATTAAAAAAAAAACACAAAAGGTCTTTTATTTGGTTAGTTAATAGGTTAGCTCATAATCAATCTCATTTCATGTCATCATTGTTAGTATAGGTTGCATATGTGTAATAAAAAAAAATCATTAAAAAATCATAAAATGAACATGCATATAAAATTGGGCCAATTCCATAAAAAAGCATCAACTTTAGCCATTTTCCCAAATCTGGCCCGAACTATTTTTTGTTCCAAAAAAAAAGCCCAAACTTTTAGTAGCATCCCAAATCTGGCCTCCGTTACCATCCTTCCATAGTCACTGTTAGTCATCTCTGAGGCATTTCCAAGTCACCCAGAAAATTTGTTCCCATTATTTTCCATTTTCTCAAAGATTTTCCGTTCGTTTTTGTTTGGAATCGAGCCGAGAAATCACCGGTTTCTCATCCCGGCGAGCACGAGGTCATGATTGCGACGATGAATTCCGACGAGGAGGGGGAGAAGAGTTCGAAGAGGACGAGAAAGTTAGGGTTGTGAACGAGGACGGCGAGGAGACGACGAGGAAGAAGAGGAGGAAGACGGCATGCAAAGCCAGAAGGAAGCGAACGGTGAAGGAGATGGGCGCGGCGGCGTGGGCGATGAGAACGACAGCGAGGAAGAGTAGGACGACAAGGACGACGGTGGGTTATCGACCCACCAAAGTCTTTTTTTATTTCGTCTCTTCCTCCTACTTCGACCTCGCTTGTCGCAGCCATGGACGGGGCTTTGTTTCAGATCTAGAGCTGGCCATCGGGAAGATTAAGACAAAGACGAATAGCTTCGCGAGTAGATTGTGAATTTCTTAATCAACTTTAGCATTCAAGTATGGGTTTCTCTTTTTTTTTTTCCTATTCCAGCAATGAGCTGCAATGAATACAAGGAAACCTTTAGCATTCAAGTTTCTGGGTTTCCTTTTCTTTTTCCCCCAAGATTCCATAGATTTCCCATAACCCAGCTTCCACAGATTCTGCATAACTCGAGTTGTTTGCGGCCATGTCTTCCATGTTTGGTCAAAAGACAAGCCAAGAGACCCACTGATTTTTGACCCACGTTGCTCTGTAAACTCCTCTAAATATCAGATCTTTTGGCTAAAAAGACAAGCCAAGACACCCATTGCCCCTTCCTTGTCTCAAAGATTTCTCCCCAGATTTTTTCTTTCTGAAGACTTCTATTTTTTCCAGATTTTTGGCCATTTGCTCAGGCCAAAAATGGGTAAAGATGACCACAAAGACAATGGAGATGGAGGACTCCTTTCGGCGAAGATGAAGCTAACAACAAGGACGACAGAGGGGTGGTCTGGTTTGGACGTGTAGTGTTGGCTTGGACGGGCATCGGCGGTGGACGCGCGGATGTCAAGCTTGGAGGTGACTCTAGTCCGAGGATGTCAAAGAGAGTGACTTGATGAGCAGAAGGACGAAGAAAACGCCACTAACGGTGACTATGGAAGGATGGTTAACGGAGGCCAGATTTGGGATGCTACTAAAAGTTTGGGCTTTTTTTTGGAACAAAATATAGTTTGGGCCAGATTTGGGAAAATAGTTAAAGTTGGTGCTTTTTATGGAATTGGCCCATATAAAATTATCACGTCATACATTTCATATCATACAGCATATGCATATTTAGGGTTATGTAAATTAGATTGCACACATATTGTAATGATTTGAATTATGCCACATGAATTGCATCTCATATGTCATTAAAGTAAAATTCATGCATATTAAGTTTAAATTAAGATTGCATATAATTAATATTTTTTAAAGAAAAGAAAAAGTAGGTGTCCTGTCATTTAGAAATCATGTTTAGGACATGCATTTTATTAGCATTTATTTATTTATTTATTTGAATGTTATTTTATTGATTGTGCACCTGCATGACCACCATTTGCATGTTAGTAGCTTAGATCAAAATTAATCAACATTGTCTGCTAAATATTTTTGAAATTAAAATCAAATGTACCGAAAGGGCGTTAGACTAATCTAGCGTAATCATGTCCCCGGATTTATTGAATCTCTGGTTCGTAAAAATAAAGTATTCTCCCATGCTTTATTTGGGTTTCTAATCAAACCCTAATTGATTAGTGGCGGCTCCAAATTGAATTGAAATTGCATGTTTAAATGAGTTAATTTCTATCAAGTCGCGATTGGTAGGACTTGGGAGGGTCCGTGCCAAGTTTTCAGACTTAGTAATCCATTAACCTAAAATTTAGGATTGCCCTGAAAATTTAGGTCGCGACAACAACATTCATGCACCATCATCGCTAGGAGGTTATCCTTGTGACATCACGTTCGTGAAATATCAGCTTGTGCCAATAGGCCACAATCACTAGTGAGCAGTGGTCCTCCATAGTTCTGCATTAGCATTATCATTAGGGTCGTTCAGGAAGAACAAAATCATCAAAACAATCACATCGTTTAGGCTTGCAATTGGAAGTACCCTGGTATGTCTTGTTGATTTTTGATTGACGTTGGGTGAGCATGTGTATGATTTGTATGTCTGATTGCTCTTGTAATTGTTCATGACAAAGTAATTTTTACTGTGGGCTACTTGATTTCCTCATCCCATCATATGTTTTTGTTCCCTTTTTCATCTCACATGCCATACATTAATCTTTTGGTTGAACTTGAAGAGTCCGATACAGTGACTGATTCTATCAAGATAATTATATTGACGATTGCGATCGACAAAAGTTGGGGCTTTAAAGAAAATGTCTAGGCCCTTAGTGAAGTGAACTCCGATTAACGTAAAGAAAACATTGTTCTTTTCGTTTTTTTATCTGTTTCGCTTTTTATGCTATTAAAAAGGAATATTTTCTCAACGATTTGTGAGAATTTTAGATGTCTTCAAAACACCTATCTTCATCTAGTCAACTAATCCCACGTTAGTTGCTTTTATACAGTGTGTTACGAATCTTCTTGTTTTTTTTTTTACAGTATGTGTTAATAGTTTACATGATTGAGTTGAATAATGATTGTTTCGAGAATAGTTAAATATTTGTCACCGATGATTTAGATTTATTGATTTTTCAAACAATACCTTGTGATATACTAATTTATAGATGTAAATCAATGATATAAGCATATTCATGAGTTGGGGATATCATTTATTAAAGTTAAAATAACTTTTGAAAAATTTCCCCTTGTCAAAAAAAGAAAATAAAATAAAAGGCTTTGCCGAAACTCCAAAATTTGCGGATGTCCAAAAATAATGACTAGTCAACTTTCCATTATCCATAATATGACTTTGTTCTTCTTTTCTCTTTGCCAAAAAAATTGATATGGCATAAGAGGATGCGACTGATCTTTATATTTAAAGTAGGCTCCAAATAAGAAAAAGCCAGTAATATCGACGTTTCATATGTGAAGCGATATTGATACTGCGGATCTTATATATTTCCCTTAATAGAATTCCTAGTTTAATACCAAAGAGAAGCCAAAAAAATGAAAAAGAAAAAAAGAAATGGACTTCCTAGTTTGTTCCCTGAAACAAGCTACTCCTTCAAATTTTGTAGTGTGAAATAAAAGTTAAAATTTAAAAATTTAGAAAAAGGGAAGATTTTATACATATATTTTTTAAATGTTTCAGGTGTTCTCAATGCTAAATGCATATTCAACTTGAATTTAACAATTGCAACAGTATTAAGCCCTAACACCATGCTGCGATGGCATTGAATGGGCCGTCGTTGTCATGTTGGGCCTCGAAAGGTAGATAGCCCCAACTCTTGGGCCTTAATCCAAAATAGATCCGATTTTACTTGGACTTGACATACAATTCGGGTAATAAGGTAAAGAAAGTTGTTTGGCTGGGACAACACTCACTATTAGTATTTGTAGAACTATCGAATGAGCAAGCCTAGACGGACCAAGTCAGATATCGACCATCAAAATTCTTACCTGGCTTGGCTTATGATTTTGGAAACTATTATACTTTCTTGGTATGAATAACAGCGACAATGCAAGCCAAAGCCCAAGCAGAAATTGCTTGTCCAGACTCATTCGGGCCGTCCATTAGCCAAACAATAAAACCACATCTGAAGAGTCTCGGTAGCTCCAAGCTCTAAGAGAAGAGCCATGGCCCGAAGCTTGCCCAATTGCTTTCCCTTATATTTGGGCTAGGTTTTGCCGAGCTCAATTTAACACTTGAATTCAGTGTAAGCAATTCAAAATATCTCGTTTTATCCCAAGGAAAAAAGAAGAAGATATATATAACATGCTTAATATCGATGTGGGCACTCTGGGGCCTAACTATGTGCAAAAACACACAATCAAATATGGAGAAAAATGATTTATTACAATGGCTCTCTCTAGATTTAGTTAATGAGAGGCTTGTAATCATTCTAATTCCCTCTCCTTCCTTATTCTAGCGTAATAAGATGAGCCGTCATCATCACCTAACAACAATTTAATTGGAATTGTATGGTGAGTCGACCAAAAGAATATCAGCATCCATGGAAAACCTCAAAAGGAGAAAATTTCTCCCTCAATGACAAAACTTGATCCTCGGCATTTTCTTCAAAGGATTCAGTGTGAAACAAAAGCCATCCAGCAACACACCACCACGGGGAAAATTATCTAAAAAGTCCCAAATCTATTATATTTTTGCCAATTCAATTTTAAATATTTTAATTTTGTCAATTCAGTCATAAACATTTTCATTTCTTGCTAATTCAGTCCACCTGGCCAATTTTGGATAAAATTTTTTGACATGAATGGTCAACGTTAATGTGAAACTTTTTAATAATATTTTAATTTTTTTATAGTTTTTTCTTCTTTTTTAAACTTTTTTTTTTTTCTTTTTTGGGGTTTCGAATCGGCCAGCAACCTCGCGGATCTAGCCAAGCGAGGGCAGCCAAGCCCTCGCTTGGCTAGACTTGGTGATGATGTTCCAGCCCTCGTCGTTTCTAGGCAAAGCCTCGCACGCCCTCGCCTTGGCTGGCAAGGGGTGTGATGTCCTCGACCGAGCCGGTGAGGGCCGGCTGGTCCTCGCCCATGGCCGAAAGCCCAAAAGAAAAAGCCAAAAAAAAATAAAATAATAAAAAATAATAAAAAATATTATTGATATATTATTTAAAAAGTGCAATGCCATTGTCGGTCGTTCATGTTAATAATTTTCCGCCAAAATTGGTCGGATGGACTGAATTAGCAAGAAGTAAAAAGGTTTAGGACTGAATTAGCACAAGTGCAATAGATTTATGACCTTTTGACAATTTTCCCCACCACCATGCAAAACAAATAACCACCCTCCTATAAAAAAAAAAAAGAAAAAGAAAGGATTTAAAAAGGGCAAGAAAAGCCAAGTTATAGGCGTTGAAGTCCGATTTTAATTTATTTTTAATCAATCACATTGTATTTGCTAATGCTAGAAAGTTTGAACCAAACATTGAGCTAATAAGTGAAGAAAGACCGCTACAGGATTTCCTTACCAAAAAAAAAAATAAAAATACCGCTATGGGATGTTTCAATACTCCCTTGTGCTATTTTAAATCCCCTCTCGCATGAAAGTTGAAAAAAAAAGGGTAGACTCAATTCATATAAAGTCAAATTCAAAATATTAAACAAATAAATAGAGAGACATATACATAAAGAGCATATAAATCGAATAAACAAGTGATAGAAGATACCTTAACAATCCAGAATTGACCTTGCCTACTATCTGGAGTTTTCCCAAGCTCCTCCCATTCATTTTACATTTTTAGTTTCAATTAGATAATCAAGCCTTTAAGAATAGTACATCCACCGTTGGATGACGTGAACTTCACATGGATACCAACTTTTGACGATACAAGTGAGAAATCATGAATCCTAGAATTCATTCTTTATGTTGTGAATTCCCCTCTAGATCAAGTTAAACCAGTCATTAGGTAATTAAAGGTAATTGGATGTGATGGTTGATCTAGCTAGTTTCGCTAGTTGCGATAGTGGCAAGTGGCAACAACATTAGAATGAGTTGCCTTGGCGGTGGTGCTAACGCCAACAGCATGGCAGTGGCCGTGGGAATGGGGGTGCTCTTTCTTGCCCCATTCCTTCATTTCTTATTTATTTTTCAGTTTTTGCTGTTTTTTTTTTTTCTTTTTAGCTTTTCTTTTTGCTTTTATTAAGCTTATATTTGATCAGATACATGAAAATCTAGGCATAATTCTAGTAGACAAGTACCATAGAGATAAATGAATGAATAATTAAAATATGATTAAATGTGAAAACATTTAGACGAACATTATTGTTGATTTTGAGCAAGAGAACAACAATCAATGCTGATTATTAAATAATATTTCAATCAATGGAAACGGAAAAAAAAAAAAAATGTAAAAAGTGAAGTAACAAAGTCAATTTGTGTCCAAGAAAGTCTTGGTCTTCTTGAGTTTACGTTATACATGGCCATGATAGTGCTAAAAATTTGCAGCAAGATGGGTGGCTATGATCTACTGAAGAGTGCTGAGGAAGTAATTAATGATCAGGAGCTGCTTAATAGGAGAATGCTAGTCCTTTTGAACACGATTTTCCTGTTCATGAGTTTTATGCGTAGACCATAATTTCCAATAGATCATACTATTAGATGGTTATTTGTGGCTCTTTTATTATTGACAGAGTAAAACAAAGCAACTTGCTTAATAGTGGTTGGTGTGGTTGGTGTGCCTAATCCTTTTTCTTGTTTAGCTCAAAGCACATGCTTTTGTTTTCCTTATTGAACATGAAAAGTTAGCCATCTCTGATGACTTGTAGTTATATAACGAAAAGTCTCGGTCTTCCTAAGTTTATGATTTATATACATGAACAGATATATGATTATGGAAACTACAAATATCTGAGGATATTCTCTAAACATTACAAGACAATCACTTGTGGACAAAAGGTATGTTATATCGATCTGTCTAACCACTTATGTGCATTATTGAAAGTCCAGGTCTTTGTTTATTGTTTTTGGTAGGTGAAAGTCTTGGCCTTCTTGGCCTTTTGTAGTTTATGTTATGTTGATTCTAAAAATCTGACAATCAATTATATTGTCAAGAAGATTTTCAATCTTTACTCCTCATTCCATACATTTTATCATCTAAATCAAAACCGTAAATACAAAGGATACTCTACGCCCGACCAAAGCTCTAAACTTCAACTTCTAACTTTCATCGTTTACCAAGAACTTTGCTTCTTGTTGTTTGGATCCAATTTGTCCGCGGTTTATGCTACATTATACTGTCCATTACATGCTTGTAAGGGACTGACAATGTGAGTATAATGCTATTATTACTCATTTATTTGGTGAAGTCAGTGTCTATTTCTTCTTCTTATATATCTATCTGTTTTTGGGTTGACATTAAAAATGGAGCTCTTTATTTGGTGGGATATAAATGAGGGGGTGGAAATTCACGAGCCATAATTGGCGGAAATTCACGAGACATAAGTGAGGTACCATCTGCTCATTTGAGTGTACAAGAATGTTGATGGGATTCATTGGAATTGGAAAATGCGAAGAAATTTAGATTGGGTTACGCATCAGGTACGAGGACTGTATTTTCTTAATCACCCACTGCCTCCGAGAGACTAATCAAGCCATTGATTGGGTCACCAAAACCCACCAAAACAAGACTCTCCTACCAATTAATTGTCTTTACCCCGTCGTTCCCTATGGAATATTTTATGTTCAAAAACTCAATTGTCTAACCCTAGTGGGGTCCGTTTCTTCGTATGAATTAACGAGTCCTTCAACCAAAGAAAGAAAAGAAAAATTTGGGAAGTGGTTGACTTTGTCATATCAAACTACTAGTCAAATCTTGAATAAATCTTAGGTATTCTGATCTCGCTCAAATTTGCATCTTTATTTTATGTCATTAACTTACTTGTCAATTTGATGAAACAGGTCATTTTCTGATGAGTAACTTGAATTAGCATTGGAAATTGTTCGTTTATTTATGTTTACAAAGATGGGTGCATGGTATCGGCGCTTGATTGACCCATTGGATAAGGTATCATGTCTCGAATTCAATTTGATATACAATTCCACAATACAAAGCCTTGATATGACTATGTTATCGTCCTTGGAGTTTTTTTAGTTATTGATTTGTGGGAAGGATGGTGCTTGAAATTCCTTTTTGCTTCCTGTATCATCCTTGTCAATTTGTAGTTTTGCTATCAAGTTTTGATGATCTTTTCTTGAAAGAAATGGTTTTTTGAATACTTGAAACAGTTTTGGTTCTTTTAAAATAGATGTTCAGGCAATTTATCTCTCTTACTTTTTTGTGGCAATGCAATGTTCTAACATTGTCCGCTTGTACAATAAAACCTTTCCGTGCCTCCCATTACTTCTAGTGTCAAATTGATAATGTGGCGCCACATTGGCAAATTTAGAATAAAATATAGAGAGAGAATATGTAGGAATAGAGAGGTGGTGGGAACAGTTGCCTACCCTTGCCCATACGCTAGCTAATATCATGTCTTGTTTTTGGCGGTAACTTTTGGGTTTCACCCCTTTCAATGCCCAAAAAAAAGAAATTGTGTCCTGTACTAGACAAGTATCAAAGACAAAGGGATACAACAAAAATTATGCTGTAATACCTTCAACTACTTTGTCCCTCATCAATGAATCTTATATGTATGAAAAAAAGATTTTTATATCCTCTCAAAATGATAGGTCATTTATCTACCCAATTAAGTCACAATGCAACAAAGTATCACAAATATCATTATTTTCTTCAATGATAATATCTTAAGAACAATTAGTACTTACTACTTAGTAATGGGTTCGATGAGTAGAACACTTGACACTATTTGTGTATTAAGAAGAAATCGACACTATGTGGGTTCGTGAATATTGCTGTATTGGGAAAGACGAAATCTTTTTATTCAAAACCATGCGCGTAAATTGTAAATCATCGCTATAATTTTAATTTGAGTCTTGTTAACGAATATTTCGAGATCACTTCTTAATTGTATTTAATAAAGAAAGAATATTGTTCTCAAAACATTACACGTCAAAGATATAAAGGAGACACTGCATCAAATAGAACAATATTTCTCTATTCAAATATTTAACAAGTATCCTTGGACTACATGTTAAAGAAGTCCTAATGATTTTAGTAAATATCAAGCGCATCCATTTAACTTTACCCCAGTCTAAAATTGATGCATCCAGAGTCACAACACGTGTCATGGGTAGACAAGGGTGGGTCCCAAGAAAATTTTTAAAATGAAATAAAAAGAAGAGGCTCCAATGTGAACAAAAATAATCAAATCGAATCCGATAGGGAGCCGCAAAGGGAGCCGTTGAGATTGTTGGATGGGCGTGAGGTCCGTCTTGTAACGATGCACCCACCGTCCATAATCGATCGGGCGAGAGAGCAGTTTTTCAACGTTGGACAAGCCAATCATAGTGCGGATCCATAGCCAGTAGCGTGGACCTGAAGACTACCGGATAATTCGGCCTTTGAGAACGTGTGCGTGCTTTTTACAGTGAGGAAGCTTCGAACAGAATAACCCACTTCAACAGAAAAAAAAAAATTATTATTATTATAATTCGGATAAACTATATAGAATGAGATTTTTTTAATCAAGATATTTTAATGTGCAGAAGAGAGGACCGTGTGATTTTGGAGTATTTCATCGTGAAGAGTATGCGAGTTTATTCACAGAATTTACAAAATAACTATTTATAGTAACAATGTCAATTTACATGGTGTATGATTGAATCAATTTCTTGAGATGAATAATCACTTATACATGCATTGCAGACTAAGAGGGTAACGTTGACCAATTTGAAATGTGTATAAATGTATTTAAAGTACATGATTATTTTTATTTTTTTAATATCTCCTCAACAGCCTCCTAAAAGTTCATAATTCTAAGTAAGAAGAGTTGCTGGTTTATCTCCTTTGGCTTTTTTTTTTTTTTTTTTTTTTTGCACTTGGAAAAATTACTGACATCCTTTCATATTTTGCCAATTAATATCATTTTTTTTTTGCTTATTTCCTAGCCTTTGATTTTACAACATTAAATTTGGAGCACGAGGCAAATATTACATGTAAGGACTCATGCTTTAGATTCTCTTTTACAAAAGAGAGAGAAAAAAAAAAAAAAAGATCCACACTTTGGGTTGCTAAACCCTAAAAAGCCCAAGTCGTCATTTTATGTTCCATACTCCTAAAAGTGAGTGACTCTCTCGTATTTGTTGACTCCCCCTTCTAAGCTCTAATTCGCAATAAAGAATTTTTAGATGGATCAATTTTCAATTTTTATTTTTTGCAGGTGCCCAAAAGTATTTTTATCGTATGCAATTTATCGGTGGTGCTGTGAAGCCAAGAATGCATCATTAGATTGACCATTTGCTCAACGTAATCGCCAGAAGCGAATTCAGGGTTAAGTACATGTTTTAGAAATGATTTATTCAAAAAAAGAAATGCTGAATGAAAAGTTGCTATTTTTTAATTGTGCAAAGCTTACTACAAGAAAGTAAAAGAATAAGGGAAGCACAAACTTAGAAAAAAATTATTGACATCTAAATTTTTGTTCACAAATCACGGAAGCATTTTGGGTAATTTTTTTTTTTAAAGGAACAAAACATATAGAAGTAATAAACAAATAAATGGATGGTGGATAAAAGAAAGAAAAAGAAAATAATTTTAATTGAATCTCTGGCCTCAATCTTATAAATGGATTAATTATATTAAATAAATGGATTTAAATATAATATAAATGATTTTTTAATTAGTTATAAACGGATTTATAACTTATTCAAACTTGACCTACTTTTATGACTCTCTCTTTATTCTTTATCACCTCCACTCGATCTCGCACTCGCTTGCTTCATACTCTCATTTTTATCTGGGCATGATTTTCCGTAAAGTGAGTTAAATATGAAAGTGCCGTAACAATATTGATTGGGATGGATATTGGTCGACTTATTTTCAACTTGGCTCAAATCCGACTTCACTCACCTGTTTAGCGGGTCTACCCGAGTCCATGAGAATAGAAACCCATGAAATCCCAGGAAAAAGACAGGAAGCTCGTTCTCTCCCTCGCAGAAGCCGTGGGAAGATTATGGAAGGAGAATCTTAGCGAGGGAGAAAGCACCGAGTTCGGCAGAGCTCCAGCTCAATTTCTGACGTCTCTCGGCCTCCTCTCTCTCTCTCTCTCTCTCTCTCTCTCTCTCTCTCTCTCTCTGGTTTTCGGCTTTGGGTTCAATGAATCGAGCTGAGCTCTCTGTTTTTTTCTTGAATTTCCAGAGGATAGGCTTCTTCATAGACTTTCCTCCTTCTCAGTTTCCGTTGATGTTCTGGACCTTGGTTGTTGCTGATAGTCATGACTGAAGTGAATCGCTGCTTGAAGATGGCGTACATTAGTTCTTTAACGGGCGGCGTTCTACCAGTTCGACAGAATGCCTTACTCAGTCATAGATAGTTAATTCCTATTGCATTCTGTTTAGCGACGTTTTGATGCCCCATTGAAGTTGCACTGCTCGTGTCTTACTGCATTTCCCGTATAAAGTTGATTGAAATGCGATTGTGTGTGCTTTTAGTATGTGAAATGCTGGTCACGTGCATTTGATGTTCGCTGTTTATGCGTGCATTTGCTGTGTCAACTGACATTGAAGATATACATGGTTTCTGGTACGGATGACGTATGTATGATGTTATATACAAGTTCTTGAGGAGCAAAAATAAGCACAGTGAGGTGGCCATGTACAGTGTTTTATGGATATTGATTTCTTACCAAATTGCCATCGTTTCTAGCCTTGAACATAATAAGGGTGTTTTCTGGTCACTTTTGTTCACATGGGGAATGTAAGGATTTCAATCTCATTTCGGTAGTGTTTTCGTCATGTGAACATATAGAAAGTGCTGCATGGATGTTACATCTTTTTCCATCAGTTTGATGGGGGCGATTCAAGGCTTGAAACACATAAAAATGATAGCATTCCATATTGTGCAGGTTCGAGTCATGTAAAGCCATTAGTTGTCTGGTGTTACTTAAGCGTTCTTGGACCTCCTCAGCATGTATGTCCTCCATGTAAGTGACGCTTTGGATTCATTATGATTTCATATTGGATTGTCACATTCTTATGCTTGAGGCGTGCTTAATTTGTCCTAGTAGCTTTCTGTCCTTATGTATTTGTGCAGTGGATGATATACTTGTATTTGAGGCTGGTGGGGTCTTCGCTCTGTTGAAGTGGTTATTGGCACTTTCTGTTGGGTCAATTTGGGTGTCGCTGTCAATTTTTTCTCATATAGGACAATTTTGCATGGATGGAAATTGCTTTCTTTGAGGTAAAGAAGTTGAGTATGTTGAGCTAAATCTTCACTGCACCATGTTGACATCTTCTCAGCTTGCCCTTCATGCTTTGAGACAGTAAAAATATCAGCCCTCGTTTATTGGTAGCGTAGTTGATCCTTAGAAGATTTTTTAAAAAAATGCTAAGACCTGACAAGTTTCAATTAGTAGTTGAGCCTTGAAGAATAGGTTTATCCACTATTGGATGAGGTGGATTTCACATGAAACCAAGCCTTGGGTAAAAATAGTACTTGGCTTGGTTATTGCGCTTAAGTGAAATATCGTGAATCCTAGAATTCATTTTTTATGTTGTGAATTCCCCTCTAGATCAAGTTACACTAGTCATTAGGTAATTAAAGGCAATTAGGTAATTAGAGGTAATTGGATGTGATGGTCGGTTTGGCTAGTTTCACCAGCTACGATGGCGACAACGACATTGGAATGAGTCGCCTTGGTGGTGGTGCTAACACCAATGGCATGGCAGTGGCCATGGGAATGGCGTTGCTCTCTCTCACTCTATTCCTTCATTTTGGGAAAATTTGGAAAAGTAGTATAAAATCCTCTCATTTTCTCTAATAAGGGCCCAAAACGGTTTTTATTATAAATAAGAGCTTGAAGTGCCATTATTTTCTCAAATAAGGGCCTAAAGTGGATCTTATTTCAAATACGACCCTGGAGTGATTATGTTTGTTTCAAATAAAGGCATGAAGTGACCATGTCTATTTCAAATAAGGGTTTAACTTTCCAATGGTCAAAGGCATTTTCATCTTTGCCCTTTTTTTTTTTTTTTTTTTTCCCTTTTTCCTTTCCTTTTTTTTTTGGTTCTTCTTCCTTCTTTGCTAGTGACCGGCTAGCCATTGGCAATGCCCGTAAAGGGCTGGGCAAGGTTTGCCCTTGCCTAATCTAATGGCCATCAACGAGGTCAACTCTCGCTGACCCCAAGTGAGGCTAACCTTCGTCAAATCTGGCAAGAGTGGCCTCACCCACAGTCGACCCTCTCCAAATCTGGCGAAGATGGCCTTGCCTGCGGCCAACAAGTGGTAAGGGCCAACGAGGGCTTGGCGACCACATTGGTTGTTGATAAGGGCCCACAAGGGCGTGCAAGCCCTCGCTGGCTACGGGCGAGGGCTTACATGCCCTCGTCCACCCTTACCAGCGGCCAACGAGGGTCGCGGAGCCCTCACCAACCCTTCCTAGTGGTTAGGGAGGGTCACCGAGTCCTCATCAGTCTTTGCCGATGGCAACCGACCGACAACAAAAAAAAAAAAAGAAGAAAAGAGAAAAAAATAAAGAACATTTGGACAAAAATGCCCTTGACCGGTTGGAAAATTTAGCCGGTCGTGACCAGCAAGATAAGGCCATTATGGACAAAAATCATGGCCAATTTAGGCCTTTATTTGAAATAATCATAATCATTTCAAGCCCTTGTTTGAAACTAAATCAACTTCAAGTCATTTTTTAGAATTTTCCCCTTCATTTTTCCCTTTTCCAGGTTTTTGCTGTTTTTTCTCTTTAGCTTTTCTTTTGGCTTTTATTGAGCTTAAATTTGATAAGGTACGTGATAATCTAGACATAATTATAATAGACAAATACCATAGAGATAAATAAATAATTAATTAAAATATGATTAAACATGAAAAAAGAACATTATTGTATTGTTGATTTTGAGCAAGAAAACAACAATAAATGCTGGTTATTAAATAATATTTCATTCAAACCGGAAAAAAAAAGAAGACCCCATATGAAAAGTTAAGTAACAAAGCCAATTTGTGTCCTGGAAAGTCTTGGTCTTTCTAAATTTTATTGAAGTTTGTTTCATATCAACTCCTTTTAACTTTTTGCATCACTTTCTTTACAAAAAAAGGTACATGATGTCCAGCAAAGCCTTGGTCTTCCTAAGTTTATGGTATACGTGGCAATGACAGTGCTGAAAATTCGCACCAAGATGGGTTGCAATTATCTGCTGAAGGGTGGCAAGGTAGTAGTTAATGATCGGAAATGGCTTGATTAGAGAATTCTAGTCCTTTTGAACACGATATTCCTATTCATGAGTGTTATGCATAGACTATAATTTCCAGTAGATCATATACTCTTAGATGGTTTGTACTTTTACTATTGCCCAAAGTAAAATAAATGGATTAGTTGGTGTGCCTCCTTTTTCTTGTTCAGCTCAAAGCACATGCTTTTGTTTTCCTTATTAAACAGAGAAAGTCAGCCGTCTCTGATGACTTGTAGTTGTATAACGAAAAGTTTTGGTCTTCCTAAGTTTATGACTTATATACATTAAGAAATGTATGAGTGTGAAAACTACAAATATCTGAGGATATTCTCTAAACATTACGAGACAAGTACTTGTGGACAGAAAGTATTTTATACTGATTCCTCTAACCACTTATGAGAATCCTTGAAAGTTTTGATCTTTGTTTAATGTTTTTGGTAGGTGAAAGTCTTGGTCTTCCTGGCCTTTATAGTTTTATGTCTCTAGTAGCTCTTTATCACGTACACCATAACCCTTGCCCGTCCCCTGCTCAACAGTATTCTCCTCCTGCTTGTCTGAAACTAGCGCTTGTACTTGCTGGATTGCTGTCGTTGATCTCATCCCGTTCACTGGTCTGCTCCAGGAAGTCTACTCAGAAAAGGTAAGAGACATCTATCTACTTGCTCTGTTTTCCCTCAAACTGATGCGTCTGGAACTTCGCTACCTATAGCATCCGGTGGGCTTTTATTACACAAGAGCAACCACCTATTCTTTCTGAAATCTTTCGGTCAATGGAGGCAAAAGCAATATTCTGATCAAAAGAAGTGGCAACAGCAGCAACAGAAGTTTAGTTCTTAAACTGATTTCATACTCATCTAAAATCCTGATTAAAGTTGATGTCAAATACCTGACGTCAAGTCTAATAACATACAATTGTTACTTCAATTTTTGTTAGATAGTAATATAAGGACATTAAGATTAATTTTTAATCTCCCTGTCATTGTTGTTTTTACTAAACACACTGATGTGAAATCTAAATACAAGTTTGGGATTTTACATGAAATAATCACATCAGTTTAGAATTTTAGTCCATGAGATTGGGTAAACAACAATAAATATCCTAAGAGGATAGTTTCATTCCTCTTTAGTAGAGATTCGCCGGAAATTCACGTTTGCCATAATTTGGCAGTGCGAAACAAAATAAATATTTTTCGTTGTGTCTCTTCACATATGCGCTCTTATAATAAAAAGCCATTGTTATATAGATATAGTAGATTTGCCATCAACCGAAAGGGGTAAGGAATTAATTGGGTGTTTGTGATTCAGTATTCTTTTAAGGTGTGCCAGCATAATCAATTCGAGTTAAGTTAATTTTAGTTGCAAATTAAACTTCACATGAAGTAGTTTCTGCTGAAGCCCCAAGGGTGTTGCATGTGGATGACTTGTTTTCATCATGCGAAAACTGATGACAGTGAGTGCTGGAAAACTAATCCATGTATATTCTTTCAAGACAAAGAAAATGTGCAACTGTTCGCGATGAAGAATTAAATTTTGGATTATGAAAATCAAAATTCTGCTTTCTTAGAAAAAGAACACACATAGACTCGTGTTCTGTTAGAAAAAAAAAAGGCTTTTCATATCAGAAAAGCTTTTGAGATTGTTCATCTTTTATAATGCGCATTAATCTCGTGTCAAAGAGACTTTGTATGTTGTTCAACCCTAAAAACCCCAAATTGTCATTTTATTTGTACACTCCTAAACTTGAGTAACTCTCTTACATTTGTTGACTCCCCTTCGAAGTTCTAATTCATTCTAAAGAGTCTTTAGTCGTTCATTTTTAATTTTAACTTTTGCAGGCATCCAAAACAACAATTTATGATATAGAATCAATTGGTGGGATTGTGATGCCAAGAGCATCACTCCATTGATTTTTGCTCTATATATATTTTTCTTTTTTTCCTTTGAGCCCGAAAGAGAGGGACCAATAATGCATGTTATTGGCGAATTAAGGGTTTAGTACATGTTTTAGAAATAACTCTTAAAATTTTTTTGAATGAAACGTAAATGTTTATTATCGTGCATGCCAACTACAAGAAAGTAAAAGATATGATTGAGAAAATGGAGAGGGTAAAAAAATACGAAGTCACCATTTAAAAGAAGTGAAATGCTCGGATCAAAAAAGAAAAGAAAATAAACAGATAAATATGGCTCTAACATCCTTGTGAATTCTTAATTATCAAATTGTGGAAAGCTCGTCATTTTTTCTTAATCGTAGATCAATGAAAGACAAAAAGAAAAGAGGAACATTTGCTTTCATCCAATGTAAATAGGGAAAAAAGAAGAAGAAGCTGGAAGCAACCTTCTTGTTTCGTACTGATCAAAATCATCAGATCAACATTGTCCATGATGGAAAGCACGTGATTTCTGGGTGAAGTGCCCAACTTTAGTGTGTAATGAACGATTGTAGAGATGACGCCTTCCTCTGCGGTGCAAAAAAAAAAATCCAAGATAAACAATTAAAAAGGCTGGATGGCAGCGTGCTTTCTGGGGTGGAGAGAGCATATGGTTTCTGAATGACTTCGAATACAAAATGTATAATGAACGAGTCTTCCTAGACGGGTGTCTATTGATTAATCCAACGGTAAAAGTTATTGACCAAAGCATGTGTTTTGGTTTTCCTTGTTGAACAAACAAAGTTGGAAATCTTTGATGACTTTACAAGGTCGTCCACATTGGAGTAATCGAGAATCTTCTTATGTCTCAAACTTATGCGAATTTTCAGCACCGTAACTGCAATTTTAAAGCCTACCTTATCGCATATTCACCAAAAAATCAGAAAACAAAGACACTGAAATGATAAGGATAGTGAAAAAATACCAATACCTAAAAAAAGCCAACAAAACACTATTAGGTAATTAAGTTTTTGACAAAAATATGTGTGCACTCTAAGTTGGTCATATGTAGAAAATGTTGAAAATAAAAGATTGAGAGACATACACGAAGGAAGAAGAACTGTCCACATAAAAATTTACAAAACGACGCCATAGCCTTTATATAGGCTTTACACCAACGGGTAACTACTACAGCCCACTAACTTAACATGTACAGCAACAACCCCACATATAATAGGAGTGCTCAACAGACTACTAACACATGAAAAGCAAAGCAGAATGAAATTGACTCATTCAACATTCCCTCCCTTAAACTGATGTTGCAAACAATCGGTTTAAAGGACCTTCTTTCAATTTGGAATATCCAACAAATGGACACCAAGGAGCTCAGCTTCCAAAACATGGGCAACTTTAGGGCCTTGGTGAATATATTAGCCACTTGATCTTCACTTCTACGAAAACTACCTTAACTACTTCATCCTTTGTAAGATCTTTTAAGAAGTGGTACTTCACATCTATATGCTTGCTCCTCCCATGTAGAACTAGATTTTTGGACAGTTTGATAGCTGAGCTGTTGTCACAATAGATTGTAGTTGCTTCTTGTTGTTTGAACTAAAGCTCTCCAAGAATCTTCCGTAACCACATGGCTTGACAGGCACATGAAGTTGCAACTACAAATTCTACTTTAGTTGTTGATAAAGTGACAATTGATTGCTTCTTTGAAGACCATGAAACCGCCCCTAAACCAAGCATGAAGACATATCTTGAAGTACTTCTTCTATCATCAACATCTCCAGCATAATCGCTATCTGTAAATCCAAACAAATATGACTTTTCCTATTCTTTATAGAATAGCCCAAAACTTTTAGTTCCTTTCAAATAGCGAAAAATACTTCTTGCAGCTTGCAGATGTAACTCTGTAGGGTGCTCCGTGTACCTGCTTATAAGGCTCACGACATGCATGATATTTGGTCTTGTCCCTATCAAATACATTAGGCTACCAACAATTTGCTTGTAGAGAGTGCTATTCACCTTGCTTCCATCGGGATCTTTCAAGAGCTTCAATCCAACTTCAGTTGGAGTAGTCACAGGGTTACAATTATTCATTTGAAACCTGTCTAAAATCTCTTGAACATACTTATTTTGAGACATAAAGATTCCAGCTACAGATTGAATCACTTCTATGCCCAGAAAATAATGCATCAATCCAAGATAAGTCATCTCAAATTCATCCATCATAGATTCCTTGAATTTTTCAAACATGGCACTATCATTCCCAGTAAAAATAAGATCATCCACATATAAACATACAAGAAGCAACTTTCCGTCATCACTAATTTTAATAAAGAGTGTATGCTCATATGGACATTTTCTAAAACCTTTCTTCAAAAAATAGGCATCAATGCGACTATACCAAGCTCGGGAGCTTGTTTTAACCCATATAGTGCCTTTTTTTAATCTATAAACTTTATGTTCACTACTGAGCTTCACATAACCAGAAGGTTGATCAACAAATATCTTTTCTTGAAGGTTACCATGCAAGAATGTTGACTTCACATCCAACTGGAAAATAGGCCATGAATTTTGCGCTGCTAATGCAATCACCAATCTGATTGTGTTATGTCTTACTACAGGTGCAAATACTTCTTTGTAGTCCACTCCAAATTCTTGCTTGTAGTCTTTTGCCACCAAGCGCGCCTTATACTTGTCAACTTCACCATTCTTGTTCAATTTTGTCTTATACACCCACTTGACCCCGATTGTTTTGTGTCATTTTGGAAGATTTGTCAACTCCCAAGTGTTATTCATTTCAATAGCTGTAATTTCTTCATTCAATACTATCCTCCAATTTTCTTTTTATATTGCTTCATCAAAGGCTGTTGGATCACAATCTGAAAACAAAGCAAAATGGGTAAGTGGATCTTCATATTGATCAACTCCTGTTACTTCATAGTCACTCATCCATACAGGTCTCGTTGAACACGATGAGGCCGATCTTCGGGTTGTGCAGGCTGTAGCTGTACTTTGGACATTGCTGTGTTGATTTAGGTTGTTGTGGGTTGCTGCACCAGGTCGTCTTTATCTTCAAAATTCATTGGAATTTGCTTACCAACACCTTACTCACCCCAAAGTTTGTTCTTCATCAAAAATCACATCACGGCTGATAATGATTTTCTTAGTTATAGGATCATAAAGCTTATAGGCTTTTGATTGATCACTAATGCCAAGAAAAACACATTTGACTCCCTTGTCATCTAGCTTCTTCCTCTTAAGTCCGGAACATGGGCGTAGGCAATACACCCAAAATTTCTAAAGTGATCTATTGCGGGTCTTTGGCCGCTCCAAGTTTCTTCGGTGTCATATTTTGAACAGCTAGAGTAGGACTTCTATTCAAAATATGAATGCTCCGATTGACTACTTCAGGCCGGAAACTTTTTGGAATTCTACTTCCCCTTAAGAGACTTCGCACCATATTCAAAATAATATGATTCTTCCTCTCACATACGCCATTTCGTTGTGGTGTATAAGTTGCTGTAAATTGTCTCTTGATGCCATGCTTCACATAAAAATCTATAAACTCAAGTGAGTTGTACTCTTCACCACGATCCGTGTGAATGACTTTTATTTGATTTTCTTTATCTTTTTCAACAAGTTCGTTGAAGTTCTTGAAAGCTGCAAAAGCTTCAGATTTTTCCTACAAGAAATACACCGAAATCTTCCGGCTAAAATCATCGATGAAGGTAATGATATACCGTTTACCTCCATTGGAAATTGGAGATATAGGTCCACAAATATCCGAATGGACCAACGCCAATGGGCTCTTTGCTCTCCATGATTTTCTTTGTGGAAATTGAGCACGATGTTGCTTGCTAACAACACAATATCACAAATTTCCAAAGGAGCAGAGATTTGAGGAAGACCCTCCACCATCTCTTTTTTATATAGTGTTCACAACCCACTGAAATTGAGATGCCCATAGCGAAAATGCCATAGCAAAGCTTTCTTCTTCAATCTTGCAGAGAAACATGAATTTGTAGTGTTGTGGAGGTACAGTGGAAACATCGGATTGCCAATCATTTTGACTTCGACAATTAAACCCAACTTCTCATCTTGGATTTTGCAAATCCCACCTTTCATAAAGATTTCATATCCCTTCTCTTGCAGTTGACCATCACTTAACAAATTAGTCTTCAATTTAGGACATACAATACATTTGAGATGGTTTGTATCAAAGTCCCTTTTGGATGAATTGCCACCATTCCTTTCCCCATCACCGACACAATAGAATTGTCACCAAACTTCATGGTGTTGTGGTAAGATTCGTCTAGATCGGAAAACATCTTCTTGTCTCTACACATGTGGTTGCTAGAACCGGTGTCAATATACCATATGTTTGGTTGAGTTTCTTCCTTCTCATGCCACACCATCAAAAGAGATACTTCTTCTTCTTTTTCAGCAAAGTTAGTTCTTTCCATACTTTGTCTATTCAAACTAGTTCAACATTCAGATTTGTAATGCCCATACTTGTGGCATCTAAAACACTCCACTTTGGATTTGTCTACCGACATTGGCCTAAAACCAGTTGAATGTCTTTCTCTCCCTTGGAAATCACGATAGAAATGGCTTTCAGACTTTTGATCAAAGCTGAAGTTGCTGCGATCATTGTTCCCTCTTCCTCTGCCTCTTCCTCTATTCACTTTAGCTGCTGATAAAGAATGATCTCCAGTTGAGGCCTTCAAAGCTTGCTCTTCCATCTCTTGTTTTGGGAGTTTTTGTTCGTGAACTAATAAGGATCTTTGCAACTCATCAATGGAAAGTTCTTCAATATCCTTGGCTTATTCTATGGAACAAACAAAAAAGTTGAACTTTGGTGTCAAAGATCAAAGAATCTTTTCAACGATGGTGACATCTTCCGTCTTGTCGCCGTGAATCCGCATCTTATTAATTATTGCCATTGCCCGAGAGAAGAAATCTGTGATTGTCTCTCCCGACTTCATTCATAGCATTTTGAACTCCGAACGAAGCATTTGAAGCTACTGCCTCTTTGCTCTTGCTGAGCCATGATGCTTTCTCTTCATGGAATCCCATATTTGCTTGGAGGTGTCTTTGCAAAAAAAATTGTCTCCAAAATGGATCTATCAATTGCTTGGAAAATGTAGTTTTTGGCTTTGAGATCCTTTAATTTTGATGCATCCAAAGCTATTCTTTGTGCTGCTTTGTCAACACAGCTCCTTCTTCAAGTTCGGCAACTCTCGAGGAAACAACATTCCAATACTCCTTGGGCTTGAGAAAATTCTCTATTAGCATGCTCCAATGATCATAGTGACTGTCAAAGTGTGGAATAACTAGTTGTACAAATGTTTCTAAGGCCATTACTGCTGCTGCAAAAACAGAATCACTACTAAAGCAACCCGCTTTGCTACTACAAACGAAAATAGCCTACTGTAATACTCTCTTTTGACTGCTGCAAACGAAAGTACTTGCTGAAAAAAGTTCTCTTTTGGTTCTCACATTTTTTATAGCACTCAAACGCACACTTTTCTTTCTAACCTTGCTCTAATACCACTGTTGAAAATAGAAGATTGAGAGATATACATGAAGGAAGAAGAACTATCTACAAAAAAATTTACAAAACTAATGCCAAAGCCTTTATATAGGCTTTACACCAATGGGTAACTACCATAGCTCACTAACTTAACATGTACAGCAACAACCCCACATAATAGGAGTGCTTAACAAACTACTAACACATAAAAAGCAAACCAAAAAGAAATTGACTCATTCAATAGAAAAAATAACCTTTTGTCCTCTGTCTTAGATGCCCACAAGAAAGGGTTATCTCTTTAGAACAACAACACAAAAGTCTTGATCTAAAGTAAATGGAGAACAATTGATGAAATAAGCACTTGCAGACAAAAACTATTTTATTTTGATTTGTCTAACCTTTGATGTGCATCCCTCAAAAGTCTTGATCTTCTTTTAATCTTTTTGGTATCTTGGTCATCTTGGACTTAATAGTTTTCTCCCTCCATCAGCTCATTCTCACCTTGCTTCACCTTAACACCTTTGTTGTTCTCTACAGTGACTGATTCAACCATGGCCATTGGAGAGGTTGTTTTAGGTTCCTTCTTGGCTTCCTTCTTTCAAGTCTTGTTCGACAAGTTGACTTCTCTTGCATTGTGCTATGTGCAACGGGAAGGAATCAGCACTGCCTTGCTCGAGAAGTGGAAGGGGATGTTGGTCACAATTAATGGAGTGCTGGCTGATGCGGAGGACAAGCAACTTGGCGGTAACCCTCAAGTGAAGTTGTGGCTGGACAATGTTCAAGACTTGGCCTATGACATGGAAGACTTGCTCGATGAGTTTGCAATTAAAGCCGCTCAGGTTAAGATGGAGGCAGAATTCAATGCAATCAAAGGTCTAGAGAAATGGAAGTTTTCTTTCTTTGGCCAATCGCACTCGCTCATGTCTGAAACCAAGGTACAAGAGATCAATGGTAGGTTGGAAGCAATTGTCACTAGAAAGGCTCATCTAAGCTTGAGTGAAAATGTTGGAGACAGACTCAACCACACAAGCAAAAGGGATCCCACCACATCTCTACCGGAACCTCGATTTTTGGTAGGGAAAAGGAAGAAGCACATATACTTGAATTGTTGATTGGTGAAGTTGAAAATTCTAATCCCACACTTAGCATAGTCCCCATAGTTGGGATGGGCGGCATTGGAAAGACGGCCTTGGCTCAACGGCTATATAATGATGCAAGAGTGAATAAATATTTCGAGTGGAGAGCATGGGTTTGTGTTTCAAATGTTTTTGATGTCCTTGACATAACAAAGACTATTTTGCGATCGATCACTAGCTTGTCTTGTGAGGGCGAAGACCTTAATGGGCTTCAAGTTAAGTTGAAGGACAATCTATCTAGAAAGAAGTTTCTTGTGGTTTTAGATGATGTTTGGAACGAGAACTATGAAAAATGGACTAACCTCTTAAAGCCATTTGAAGTAGGCGCTAAGGGAAGCAAGATCATCGTTACGACTCGCAACCTTCCTGTTGTTTCCATCAGAGGAGCTTTGCCGTATCCTTTAAAGGAGCTATCCCTTGATAATTGTACAAGCTTATTAGCCTTTCATGCTCTTAGAGCTACAAATTTTGAAAGCCACCCAAATCTTGAAACAATAGGCAAGCAATTAGCTGAAAAATGTAAAGGCTTACCTCTGGCAGCAAAGATGTTGGGTGGTGCCCTATGTAATGAAAGGAATCCAGATAAATGGGAAGCCATCTTAAATAACAGAATATGGGATCTTCCGAAGGGAAAAAAAGATGAGGTTCTCCCAGTTTTGAAATTGAGCTATGTCCATCTTCCCTCTTATTTGAAGAGATGTTTTGCTTATTGTGCAGTATTTCCCAAGGGTTATGAAATTGAGAGGGATGAGTTGGTACTCTTATGGATAGCGGAGGGCTTTTTAGATGGGCAAGAAGCAAAGGAGAATATCTTGAGCCTAGGATGGGATCACTTCAATGAGTTAGTATCAAGATCATTTCTTCAACCATCAAGGGTTGATGCATCTAAGTTTTCAATTCACGATCTTCTGAATGATCTAGCAAAGTCAATTATGGGTGGGACGTGCTTTAGCTTAGGGGAGTCTCAACTGGCAAGTAATGAAAATGATGCATCTCTTGAGAAAGCTCGATATGCATCATTCGTCTCGTCGGAGCTTGTTACATCAAAAGGCTTGAGAGCATATGAAGGCATGAAGGTACTCGAAGTTTAATGCTACTTGCATGATAGATCTACTTTGGATGACAAATTCCACATTTCCAACAAAGTGCTACATGACTTGCTAATAAAATTGAAATACTTGAGGGTGTTCTTATTATGTCATTGTTCCATCATAGAGGTACCAAGTTGTGTTGGTGACTTAAAACATATTCGATATATCAATTTCTCGTACACAGATATTAAAGAGCTACCTGAGTCAATTGTTGCCTTGGACAAATTACAAGCCTTGATCTTAAGAGGTTGTCAAAATCTTTCTATGTTGCCTCCAGGGATCATAAAAATGGTCAGCTTACAGTTTCTTGACATTAGAGATACAAAAAGTCTAAAAGAGATGCCATTGGGTATTAGCAATTTGAAGAATCTTACTATCTTGTCCAAGTTTGTGGTAGGGCCAAAGAAAGGGTCACGGTTAAAGGAGCTAAAGAATTTGTCACATCTTCAAGGAGAATTATTCATATCAGAATTGCAAAAGGTGGAAGAAGTTAGGGATGCAGTTGATGCTAATTTGTTCGGAAAACAAGGCCTTAGCAACTTGTTCTTGTATTGGGATGAACGATTTGGAAATCTCCGTAATGAGAAGCGCGAATTACAGGTTCTTAACTATATGCGACCTCACACTAATCTCGAAAATCTTACTATTTCACACTATGGTGGTGCAATATTCCCCTCATGGTTGGATGGTCCATCCTATTCTAAGATAGTGTCATTGTGCTTGCGCGGTTGTGCTAATGTTACGTTGCTACCCTCACTTGGACAACTGCCTTCACTTAGAGAATTATCTCTTGAAGGTCTACATGCAATAAGGATGATCGGTGCTGAATTTTATGGGATGAAAAAGCCTTTTCATCCTTAACCACTTTGAAGTTCGAGGAGATGTTGTCATGGAAGGATTGGTCTCCTTATACCGGGGCCAAGAAGAAGTCACATTCTATTGTCTTCAGCATCTTGTTGTCCGAAGTTGCCCTTCATTGGTTGGGACAGTCCCATGTCAACTTGATCGTCTCATAAAGCTTGAAATTTATTCATGCCCGCATTTAAATAACTCAACCGGTGTGGTTTGTCTTCCATCTCTCTCTGAGTTATACCTTGAGAATTGTAACAAGGAGATCTTAAAGAACTTGGTCAAACTAACTTCTTTGACCATTCTCAAAATAAAATTTTTGGTAGAGCTTGTTTACTTTGATCATGGGTTCATGAGTTGTTTGGTCAAGTTAAAAGAGCTTCATATAAGACAGTGTGACAAACTAACATACTTGTGGCAAGATGGACATGAAATGCAAAATCTTATTTGCCTTCAGAGAATAGTCATTGAAATTTGTCCTCGATTCACATCTTTTGTGGCAAGAGAAGGAGAGAGAGAGATGCCCTGCAATCTTGAAAGGATGGAATTGAGGGATTGCACAAGTTTAGAAAAGCTTCCAAGCAAGATGCAAACCCTCAAAGATTTGCGGATTCAGAATTGTCCAAAAATCGTGGGACAAACTATTCCTCCGAATAACCCCAGCAGCAATAACTCGATGTCTCAACTTGAATCTCTTGCGATAGGTAAGTGTGATTCTCCAACATCATTTCCCTTTGCCAAGGGTAGATTTGCTGCTCTCAAGGCATTTTATATTTATGAGTGCAAGGGAGTGGAGTCACTAGAACAGATCACCCTCGAATTGCTGAGTTCTTTGACTATTGATCGATGTAAGAATCTGAGAAGCTTACCACAGTGCCTTCACACACTTTCCCATCTCACTCGTTTGGGAATATATGACTGTCCGGCATTGGAGATAGAGGACTTCCCTCCCCTTCCCATCACCTTGTCATATTTGTGTGTTTATAATTGTCCGAAGATAAAGTCCCTACCAAATCAATGGCATCATCTTACATCTCTCCAGGAGCTATATATTATCAATTGCCAAAATATCAAATGCTTCCCCAAAGGAGGTTTCCCTTCCAATTTGCTGCGGCTTACAATTGTAGGGTGTGAGAATATAAAGCAGCCAATGAGAAAATGGGGCTTACACCTGCTCACGTCCCTTGTGTCTCTAGAAATTGATGGTAGCATGGGAGAGGAGGGAGAGAAGGGATGGTTTCCTTCAGAGGACGAGGATGCGTGGAGTCTACTCTTTCCTTCCTCTCTAATTACTCTTCAGATAATAAGAATGAGGAATGTGGAAAGACTATCGAACGGTCTTCGCAATCATCTCTCCTCTCTCCAAGATTTTGGGATTGTAAATTGCCCGAAGTTGAGGTACTTGCCAGAGGATGGCCTCCCTCCCTCCCTCCAATCATTGTGGATAAAAGAATGCGAGATTCTGACAGATCAATGCTCAGAACTCACCGGCAACTATTGGCCCCTCATCCAAGAGATCCCTCTCATGTACATTGATAACGTTCGGATCCAATAAATTGAAATTGATCACATCTGAGCCGTTATAAATGATCTATTTGCATTGACTACTTTTTCTTCTTCAGGCAAGTCTTCCAACTTCTTCTATTCTTTTGCTTTTATTTGCAACTACCGCAATTTGTTCCATCTAAAGTCAGTTTTCTAGGATTCGGGTAAGTTTTTTGGGTTTGAAGACATCATTTTCATTCTGTTCTTCAATTCGATTCTTAATACTGATTGAATCTTTTCCCATGGAGATGTTTCACATTGAATTTCCAGAAACCAGCCACTGACATTTGGGTGTGTGCTCGCGTCAGCTTTTTTCTTTCCTTTTGTCCAGCAAATCAAGTAGTAGGAAGGAGGGGATGTAGATCCCAAGTTTGACGACACATCCTCTTCCTAGCGTACAAAGCTACCCGATGGGTACAAACATTTGCTCTTCGTGAAATACAACTAAAATTCAGAGCTGAAAAATTATCATTAGCTGCTTGAATCCCAGCAAGAGCTTCCTTTAGTCTTTACTTGCACTACTTGGCAAACTTGATGATATCCTTGTATACTCCAGTTGCATCCATCTCCACTGGTACCTTGGGCCACCTTTCAAACAACCTCCTTAGCAGATCTAGGTTGCACCACCAAACCCCTGCAGGCAACCATCTCCGCTGTCTAATTTCTGGCCACAATCCCAACAACAGCATTTTTCCGATGTTAGACCCATCATAGTTAATCTTCACAGAACCTAGCTTAGGTTTACTCCACACACCTCGCCTTTCATCCACCCATTATGACATAGCTCTCTTCCGTCTTTACAGGCAACACACTCCAAAGAGCTTTTCTAATCTGTATGAGTGACAGTCGTATCCGGTGATTTATGGTTAAAAGTTACTGCATTTTGAGCTTTCCAGATATACCAACATATGTAGGCAATCATTCGTAAGAGTTATCAGCCTGTACTGATCATTTGATCTCATGACCTCACATTTGTGGAATATCAAGCCGAACCAATAAGCCACCATCGCCGGTGATTAGTGGTCTCCCATACGTGTGGGCTAACATAATCATAAGAATTATTCGGTGAAAACAAATTCATCCAAAGGGTCACTTTTTTCTGAGAATAGGAAAGTGAAGGATCCAGGTTCTTGTCTTGTTTATTCTGTTCTTTTTTTTGCTGTCGGGGGTATGCATATAATTCTTTTTGTCTAATCACTCTCATTGTTTGTTCCTTATGCAAGAAAGTAATTTTTGTTCAGGACTAATTAATCGTCCTGTTCCAGAATTTTGGATAAGAAATATGAAACATGTGGAAGGACCATCAACGGTGGAGGACATAAGATGCGTGGAGTCTCCTGTTTCCTTCCTCTCTAATATCTCTTTAGATGAGAAATATAAAGAAGGTGGAAAGACAATCAAGTGATCTTCGTAGGCATCTCTCCTCATTTAAACAGTTGTATTCTATACGTTCCCGGAAGTTGAGGGACTTGACAGAGGATGGCTTCCCTCCCTCCCTCCCTCCCTCCATGTATTCAGCATAACTCGATGTGAGATTCTAAAAGATCGGTGCTCAAAACTCTGTGGTGACTATGGCACCTCATCCAAGCAATCCCACTCCTAGTAATTGATTGAGTTCAGATTCAATAAGAAGATTTCTCTCAATGTCTAATTTTTGTTCTTCAAGTAACGTTTCAAACTTCTTTCTTTCTTGCACACTTGTTGTTTAGCCATTGCTGCTGCTCCAGGATCCATTTCTATTCTGAATCCTCAACTCAATGGTAAAAAGTTCATGTTTTTCCATGGACAGTCTTCACCAAAACTTCCACAGACCAACTCCTGAAGGTCCAACGTTGACAATTGGGTTGCTCTGTTTTGTTTGACAAGGAAGTACGCAATAAAATGGTTAAAGTGCTAACGTGGTACAGCAAGTCAACCATTGTTTCATACAAGTGACTATTCCTCAAAACAAATAGTACTTACATGGACTTGCTCACAGTGCTGGAATTATGATGCATGGATGTGCCTGTCTTTATTGATGATATATATCTTGAACTTAAAAATTGCTCATCTTTCCACTTATGGAAATGCACCATGCTTTACGTGAGGATCATGAAGAGTGTTTGCTCTTATATTGATGTTTTTCTGCAATTTCATTGTTTGTTGTACGTTCTCTTCCTAACATCTTTTTCTTATGCCCTAGCTGAATGACCTGAATGCTCAACTGTGCTTGTTTTGCAGAGTATCCCACTTACATATGTATTTGGCAAAGTCTCTTGAGAGGAGCAAATGCAAACACTGTTGAGGGAGGCAACAAGTGCTTATGTTCATCTTTTGCCACTGGACAAAAGAAAAACAAAAAGTTATAAATTTAGGTAGGTGTACTAATATGCTCGTACTTTTTTTGCGACATGCTGTAAAGATTAATTTGTGTCATGATGTCAATTATCGAGGTCTACATCCAAAGTCAAATTAAGAAGCTTTCTTACTTCTAACAATAGCAGCTACTGTAAAGATGCAAAAATAGGATTTAAAACAGGGGTTTTCGAGTTGGAGAATATGACAATTAACTTTGAATCAACCCTTCAAATTACATATCCATTTAAATCCGACTTCCGTGTCAGAGTTCACAGTTCATCTTTCTTCTATTTGAACTTCCAAAAAAAAATATATATATATCCCACGCCATCTCAGACAACATTTTCTATTTCTTTGTTGTAAAGGTGAGGCGGGGAGGAGCAATCAAGGGGACTATGTTCTGTTACTCTATTGAGTGATTGCGAAAGTTTCACGTCTGCCATCAATTTTGACCTGAGATTGCGAAAACGTTATCCAAGACCATTCACAACCTAGTTATGTCGGGAAGGCAAGGGTGGTCACTACACCAGGCTGCCAGAACTCCCGTCACAAGCAAGACAAGATACAGGCACTTCCTTTGCTAATGGATTATCATTGTGACCTCACATTAGGCCACCATCACCGGTGATCAATGGTCCCCCATTCTCCTGCATCAAAAAAATCATGAAGTCTATCCTTTTTCAGGATTGGAAAGTATCCTAATATGTCTTGTTCGGTTTTTGTTGCAGGAGGGTGAGTATGTACAGAATTTGTTTGTCCAATTACTCTCCGTAATAATTTTAGTGGGGCTATCTGATTTTCGTATTCCAGATTTTTTAACTATTCCCATTTTCAGCAATGTAATGTTTTAACTTTGTGAGTTTGTACAGTACAATCCTCTTCCACACCTACCATTACAAGCACCATCAAAATTGATTAAGTGGCCAAATTCCACATGAGCCATAAATGTGGTGCCACATTGACAAATGTAGAATAAAACAGAGTGAAATACACTCAACTACTTTTTCTATGACCAATAAATCTTACATGTCTAAAAGGAGAGATTTTTATGTCCGCTTAAAACATTAAGTCAGTAATGGCCAAAAAAATTTTAGGTCATCTTTTTACGCAATTGATCACAACATGACAAGAATATCACTAACTTCATTGTTTTCTTCAAGAACATTTAGTATTCAGTGATTGGTTTGGCAAGTAGAACACTAGGCACTATTTGTGCTTGAAAAGAAAAACAAGCACCATGAGGGTTCATGGATATTGTTGTACCGGGAACGGTTAAAATCTTTTATTCAGAGTCTAATTTGTAAATTGCAAATCATGGATGTAATCCTTGGGGCCATGTTAACTAGTGCTTCAAGCAAAAGAATAATTGCCATTTTCATTGCATTATCTATATGCAATAGGAAGGAGACAATACATTACAAATATGTTTTTAGTTAAATATATAACTAGTGTACTGGGACATGTTAACGAAATCCTAATTATGTTTGTAGATATCAAGGGCATCCATTGATTCTTGCCCCATACCTAAAATTTATATATCAAACTTCATGACACGTGTCACTAGACCCATGAATAAGGGAAGATAGGTTGGGTCCCAAGAACTATAGTACTTTGAAATGAAAAGGAAAAACGAACCCTATCATGCCTTCTAGTGTTGGGTGGGCAAGTTGTCTTGGCCCCTGATTCTTAGGGAACAACAGTACTAATCAAATCGAAATCCTGAGGAAGCGGTCAAAGGGGCAGTTAAAGATTATTCCATAGGCCTGAGGTCCATCGCCTAATCATGCACCGCCCATCATCGATCATGCGCGAGTTGCTGCTTTTCAACGGCGGATAGCCCATCATAGCGCGGATCTATGGTTAGTAGCGTGGACCTGAGGCCTACCGGATAACTCAGCCCTTTAGAACATAAGTGAAAGAGAGACAGCATGCTGGGATGGTGGAGGGGTGGATCTGGAGGGGTGCACGCTTTTACAGCGAGGCAGCTTCCAACCCAACGACACATTTTAACATGAGAAAAATAATTACAATACCGAGAAACAATATATAATGTGATTCTTTTTAATCAAGATATTTAAATCGGATAAGAAATATGCAGAAAAGGGAACAGTGTAATTTCTATGTATTTTATGACGAGGAGTACGCGAGCCTATTCATAGAAATTTACCAAAAGACTATCTACAGTAGCAAAATTGAACAAACGCTCATTCACATGATGTCCAAATGATTATATTAATTTTGTGGATACACAATAAGGTATACATGCATTGTGGACCGAGAGGGTAGTGTTAACTTGTTATTTAAAGTAAGGTTAATACTCCGAAAAACCCTAAACCGGTATACACTGTGACAAATTTACCCCAAATTAATTTTTTGACAATCAAAAACCCTAAACTGGTACACTTTTGACAAATTTACCCCAAACCAGTACATTTGTGACAAATTTACCCTCTATTAGTTTCTATTAAATTTTACTGTCAATTATTAAGTTAAATGACACGTGACAGTTGACTAGTATACCAATTTAGGATTTTACTCCCCGTTTGTCGCAGTTTACAATTTTTGTGATTTTTTTTGTGGTATTAATCCAGTTTAACATGGGGTATATTTGTTACAAATATATGAGTTTTGGATTTTTGGTGGTCGAATAAATTAGTTTATGGTAAATTTGTCATAAATATACCAGTTTATGGTTTTTTTATGGTTGGTCAAAGTAAATTTGTCACAAGTGTACTAGTTTGGGATTTTTCATGGTCAAAAAAATAGTTTTTGGTAAATTTGTCACGCATGTACCAGGTTTTTGGTTTTTCAAGGTATTAACCCTTTAAAGTAAGAAATTAAGTTAAATTTTTATATGTCTCCTCAATAGCCTCGTAAGTTTTAGGTCAACCAATGTATGATTTAGATTCTTTTTCACAAAAAAAAAAAAAAGGACACTTGGGTTGCACCTAAAAGTGAGTCAACTCTCTCGTATTCGTTGACTCCCCTTCTAAGTTCTAATTCACGACCAATTAAATCTCTGACGTGGGGAAATTGAAGCACTTGGAGCTCCAACTAGAGCAACGCGGCGGGAGTAATGTACCATGGACATGGAGTTGAGCATCAACCTCATTTGGAGCATTACGAAGGTTTTACCGCATCTCATATGCTCAAGGATAGAGAGAGGAGCACCCACGATGGTAATACTAATACCCAAACCTCTATTAGGTGTAACCACTTGCTATCAAATTTGATCACGTGGTAAAAGTATTGTGTGCATTACAACTCAATTCGTATAAGATAGTCATATCTACTTGTTTTAAATAGGGATTGGAGCTTTGCACCAATGTTTTCAAACTTGGGCTGATCAGAGAACTAGTCAGGTTGCCAGTTTGTGGTCCAAGTAGTTGGACCGCTGTGATCCGGTGATGATGTCATGAGCAAATGATTATAGATAGACAATGTTTTCTTGATTGCACATACTTTTTTCAGTTTTGGGTGAGAAGATCAAAGGAAAAACAATGGAATTGGCCAAAAAGTAGGGGGTAGAGCAATACTTTTTGAACGAATGATTCCAAAAAATCTAAAGGAAATCTACGTCGAGAACGTTATAGTCTCCAAATGTGCTTGATATATGGCCACTAAAATCTTTTTGCAACAGCTTGAAATTAACAAACTATTTAATATTTTTTCACATGAAATGAAAAATCTTAAAAAGGAAATTATTAAAGTGAGACCAAGCAATGAAACGAGAGGATGAGTTTATTGATTAAATAACGCATAAACAAAAGTACGTTTGAGATTTGAATCTAGACCAATCATCACATGATAAATTTTTGGATAAGGACAACGACACACAAGTATCTGAATTATTACCTTTTTTAATCAAGTATCCTATTTTTTTTTCTTTCAGTCAATTACCTCAACATTTCAAATACAGGTCAAGGCTTCCATTTAAACCGTGGTCCAAAAATGTTGATATGATGCGAACATTGTCAAATAGTCGTTAACTGTCCATATGAGCGTCTAATATAGTACCTTGAGATGCTGCTAGGTCAGCTGAGATTTATTAGATGCTAGGACCATCTAAGTCAGCGTACTTTTTCTCTCCTCATCACTCATTCTCTCCTCATCACTCAATATGTGTGATAAGGAGTGACATCAGCCACTATGTCGTTTAACTTTTGCTAAGTAAACGAGTCACATCAGTAAAATCACATAACGTGACAAATTATTTAGCTGATGCCTCAAATTGAGATTCTTGATTGAAAAAAAGAAAAGTTTAGGCCCTCGATTGTAAATTGAACAAAAGCTTAGGTGCTTGCAATATCATTATTCTTAACTCTTAAACCGATCTAAGAATAACATCTCGAGGAAATGTTGTCTATGAAGATAACTATAAGCAGCAGTGCTGATGCCGTGGCCATAGAACAGTGGTGCTCTCCCTGGCCCCGTTCTTGCTTCTTCTTCTTTCTTTTCTTTTTTATAGTTCTTGCTGTTTTTTTTTTTTCCTTTTATTGAACTTAAATTCGAAAAGATACATGAAATCCTAGACATAATTCTAATAGACAAGTGCAAGAGAGATTATTGAATGAAAAATCACAGTACAATTGAGCATGAAAAGAGGTGGACGAAAATTATAGTAATATTCAATTTTAAGCATGGCATGTAACGAGTGGAGAAATTCTACTAGTAATGGAAAAACATAAGCATTCACATAGAGATGGAAGAGGAGGGATGTGAGAAGTGAAGCAGCAATGCCAATTTGCATCGTGCGAAGTCTCTATCTTTTCCATTTGCTCTCTTTCGCCTCTGCTTCACTTTCTAGACAAAAAGTACATGCAGTTCAATAAAGTCCTGGTCTTCCTGAGTTTATGGTTTATTCACATGATAAGAGCACTTGTGGATAGAAAGCATTCTTGAAAGTCTTGGTCTTCTTGAGTTTATGGTTTATTCACATGATAAGAGCACTTGTGGACAGAAAGCATTCTTGAAAGTCTTGGTCTTCCTGAGTTTATGGTTTATTCACATGATAAGAGCACTTGTGGACAGAAAGCATTCTTGAAAGTCTTGGTCTTTGCTTACACTTAAATAGTATTCTCCTCCTGCTTGTCTAAACCTAGTGTTGTGAAAATATTCTTCGAAATGGGTTGAACAATGAAATCAGATCGAGTAAAACAACTCGGACTTTGAGGCGTGATATCACTTTCTTTAAGGATTTATTTGCCCCCCACAACGTTGCTTGGTTACCGGCAAAAATCCTCCGGGATACAACAAAGTCTCGGATGAGAATCTTAAATAGCAATTCAGTATTTCTGCAGGGTCTCTCTAAAGAAACAATCGAACAATTGGCTGTAGTTTTTCGAAAGAAGACTCGAAAATGACCACACTTTTCTTTCCGAAAAATGACAAGTATATATATGAAACAGTCTTGCAACTCTTCGTGAAAATTGCGAACAAACACGTCTTTAGAAAATTGTTCGGATAAACAAATGCAACTCTTCGGAAGAAGTCGAAAAACGAACAATTGCAATCATTCGGGAAAGTTAAAAAACCAAATAGGTAATTTTCCAAAGGTTGTCTTGAAAAGACACAAACAAAATTCGGAATAATTTTTTTTTAAAATAGAATTTCGAATTTTCATTTATATTTCATTTCCGAATTCTCAAATTAAAAGGCAACCTTTGAACTAAAATAAAAATAAAAAATAAATAGCAAGGGATTAATCGCGCACGCGACGCGGTATGGTGGGGTCCACCCCCACCTAATAACTCCTTTAACTACAAAAGCGAAATCCCACATATTTAAACCGACTCACTTCTTCTCACATTTTCTACATGTGGGACACAGAAAAAAAAGCAGTCATTTTGTTTTAACAAACAAAATTCCAACACCTAGCGCTCGTGCTTGTTGGATTGCTGTCATTGAGCTAATCCCATTCATCGATCTGCTCCAGGAAGTCTGCTCGAAACAGGTAAGAGACATCTATCTACTTGCTCTATTTTTCCCTCGGACTGATGCACCCGAAACTTCACTGCCGAAAGCATCTAGTGGGCATTTATTACACAAGAGCAACCATCTATTCTTTCCAAAATCTTTTTATTAATGGAGGCAAAAGCATTATTTTGAGCAAAAGAAGAGCAGCAGCAGCAGCAATATTTTGGTTCTTAAACCGATTTCCTGCCTATCTATTATCCTGATTAAAGTTGATGTCGAGTTCATTAACAAAAGAAATGTCATTATAATTTTTGTTAAAAAGTAAGATTAGGTCATTAAGATTAATTTTTATATCTCTCTATTACTGTTCTTTTTACTGAACGCACTGATGTGAAATGATTTTACACGATTAGCAGCATTGAGATCAAAGTATTCATTTATAATTGAATTGGAACTTTTATCCTGCTCGTAAAGTAATTATTTTACAGCATCAATGTTTTGGAATTTTAGTCCATGAAATTGGGTAAGCAAGAATCAATATCATAATAGGATAGCTTCATTCCTCTTCAGTAGAGAGTAATGGGAAAGTCACGTTTGTCATAATTCGGGTGCCAAACAAAATATATAACTTTTGTTGTGTCTTTTCACATATTTACTCTCACAACAAAAGTCGTTATTGTATAGGTTTAGTGAATTTACCATCAACCGCACGGGGTAAGATGAATTAATAAGGTATTTGAGATTTAGTATTCTTTTGAGGTGTACCAGTGTAATCAATCAAGTAAAGTCAATACGGTTGCAATTTAAACTTCACGTGAAGTAGTTTCTGCCGAAGCTCCAAGGGTGTTTTGTGTGGACAACTAATTTTCATCGTGCAGAAATCGATGATAGTTCAATGCAAGAAAACTAATTCGTGTATTTTCTTTCAAGACATAGAAAAATCTGCAATTGGTCATGATAAATAATTAAATTTTGAATAATGAAAAATCAAAATTGTGCTTTTTTAGAAAAAGACCACGCATGGACTCGTGTTTTGTTAGAAAGCTAGGTATTTCTACGTCAGAAAAGTTTTTGAGATTGTTCATCTTTTATAACGTGAAAAAAGATGAATGAGAAGTAAATGTTTGTCATTGTGCATGCCCCCAACGAAAAAGTAAAAGATATGATAGAGAGAATGGAATAGGGAAAAGAATACAGTGTCACCACCTAAAAGAAGTGAAATGCTCGGACCACAAAAAAGAAGTGGAATGCATTCCCTTATTTATTGAATAGACAAAGTTAGCCGCTTTTGATGTCTTTACATGGTCGTCCATATTGAAGGAAAAATCTATAATCATCTTATATCTTAAACATATGTGAGTTTTTAGCACTGCAACTGCCATCTAAAAACCTACACTGATCTCATATTCACCAATAAAGCAGAAAAGAAAGATATTAAAATCATAAGGATACTAGTAATATACGGATGTGAAAAAAGCCAACAAAACAGTCAAGCATTGGAATTTTTTATGAAAATACGCACGCGCTCTAAGTTCATGGAGAAAAATCAACATTTATCCTTTGTTTGAATGCTCACAAGAAAAGTCTTGATCAAAAGAAAAAGGAGAAAAATTCACGAAACAAGCACTCTAGTGGACAAAAATTATTTTACTTTGATTTGTCTAACCTTTGGTGTGCATCCCTTGAAAGACTTGATCTTCTTTTTTTAAAATCTTTTTGGTAAGTGAACATCTTGGTATTCCTAGACTTCATTGTTTTCTCTCTCCAATAGCTCATTGTTACTTTGATTCACAAAACACCTTTGATGTTCTCGACAGTGACCCATTCACCCATGGCCGTTGGAGAGATTGTTTTGGGTTCCTTCTTGGCTTCCTTCTTTCAGGTTCTATTCGACAAGTTGTCTTCTCTCACATTGGGCTATGTGCAACAAGAAGGATTCAACACTACCCTGCTTGAGGAGTGGAAGGGAATGTTGTTGACAATCAATGCAGTGCTAGTTGACGCAGAGGACAAGCAACTCAGTAATAACCCTCTAGTGAAGCTATGGTTGGACGATGTTAGGGACTTGACCTATGACATGGAAGACTTGCTTGATGAGTTGGTGATCAAATCACTCAAGTTGAGTTAGAGGCAAAATCCAGCACAAGCAAAGGTCTAGAGAAATGGAAGTCCTCTTTCTTTGGCCAAGATAGATCCTCCAGATTGAATCCAAACTTGCACTCGCTTGTGTCGAAAACCAAGGTACAAGAGGTCAATGGCAGGTTGAAAGCGATTGTCACTAGGAAGGCTCATCTAAGCTTGAGAGAGAATGTTGTAGACAAATCCAACTATACCAACAAAAGGGATCCCACCACTTCTTTGTCGGAGCCTTAGTTTTTCGGTAGGGAGAAGGAAGAAGCACAGATAGTCGAACTATTGATAAGTGAGGTAGAAAATTCCAATGCCATGCTAAGCATAGTCCCCATAGTTGGGATGGGCGGTGTTGGAAAGACAGCCTTGGCTCAACGAGTATATAATGATGCCAAAGTGAATAGCTGTTTTGAGAAGAGAGCATGGGTTTGTGTCTCATATGTTTTTAATGTCCTTGACATAACAAAGACTACTTTGCGGTCAATCACGGGGTTGTCCAACGAGGGTGAAGATCTTAATGAGCTTCAAGTTAAGTTGAAGGATAGTCTATCCGGGAAGAAGTTTCTTGTGGTTTTAGACGATATCTGGAATGAAAAGTATGAAAAATGGATTGCCCTCTTAAAGCCATTTGAAGCGGGAGCTAAGGGAAGCAAGATCATCATCACAACTCGCAACCTTCATGTTGCCTCTATAACAAGAGCTTCGCCATATCCTTTGAGAGAATTCTCCTTTGATGATTGTGTAAGCTTATTAGCCTTTCATGCTCTTGGAGCAACAAATTTTGAGAGCCACCCGGCTTTTAAAATAATAGGGAAGAAGATAGCTAAAAGATTTAAAGGTTTACCTTTGGCGGCAAAGATGGTGGGCGGTGTCCTACGTACAAAAAGTAATCCTGATGAATGGGAAGATACCTTAAAGAACAAAATATGGGATATTCCGATGGCAGAGAATGATGAGGTTCTCCCAGTTTTAAAATTGAGTTATGTCCATCTTCCTTCCTATTTGAAGAGATGTTTTGCTTATTGTGCGGTATTTCCCAAGGATTACGAAATTGAGAGGGAAGAGTTGGTACACTTATGGATAGCAGGGGGATTTTTAGTTGGGCAAAAAGCAAATGATAATATCTTGAAATTGGGACGGAAGCACTTTGATGAGTTAGTATCCAGGTCATTTCTTCAACAATCGAGTATCGACGCATCTAAGTTTTCAATGCATGATCATTTGAATGATCTAGCAAAGTCAATTTTGGGTGGGACTTGCTTTAGCTCGAGGGGGTCTCGGGTGGCAAGTAATGAACATGATGTATCATCTCTTGAAAAAACTCGCTATGCATCATTCATCCCATCGTGGTATGTTACATCAAAATGCTTGAAACCATATCAAGGAATGAAGGCACTAAGAAGTTTAATTCTAGTGCGTGATGGATTTAGTGTGGGCTCTTTCTCTATTTCCAACAAGGTGCTACATGACTTGCTAACAAACTTGAAGTACTTGAGAGTATTCTCGTTATGTCGTTGTCACATCGTAGAGGTACCAAATTGTGTTGGTGATTTAAAACACCTTCGATATCTCAATTTCTCATACGCTAATGTTAAGAGGCTACCTGAGTCAATCGGCGCCTTGTGCAAATTACAAGCTCTAATTTTAAGAGGTTGTCAAATGCTTTCACATTGCTTCAATGTATCACAAAGTTAGTTAGCTTACAGTTTCTTGATATTAGAGATACGTGGAGTCTAAAAGAGATACCGTTGGGTATCGGTAATTTAAAGAATCTTATTATCTTTTCCAAGTTTGTGGTAGGACTAGAGAAAGGGTCGCAATTGAAAGAGTTAAAGAACTTGCCACATCTTGAAGGAGAATTATTCTCATCAGAATTGCAAAAGGTGGAAAAAGTTATAGATGCAATTGATGCTAATTTGCTTCGAAAGCTAGGCCTTACCAACTTATCCTTGCATTGGGGTGAACATTTGGGAGATCTCCATAATCATGAGCGCGAAGCACAAGTGCTTGACTCTCTGCGACCTCACAATAATCTTGAAAATCTCGCTACTTTGAACTATTGTGGTGCAATATTCCCATCATGGTTAAATTGTACATCCTATTCTAAAATAGTGTCTTTATGCTTGTGGGACTGTCCTAATGTTATCTCACTGTCTGTGATTGGACAACTACCTTCACTTAAGGAATTATCTCTTAAAGGTCTACATGCAATAAGAATGATAGGCTTTGAATTTTATGGAGGTAAAAGGCCTTTTCCATCCTTAACCACTTTGAAGTTCGACGAGATGTTGGCATGGAAGGATTGGTCTCCTTATGTTGGGCACTCAAAAGAAGAAGTCTCATTATCTTGTCTTAAGCATCTTGTTGTTCGGGGCTGTCCTTCGTTGGTCGGGACATTGCCTTGTCAACTTGATCATCTCACAAAGCTTGAAATTCATTCATGTCAGCAGTTGAAAAACTCAACCAATGATGTTTGTCTTCCATCTCTCCATGACTTGTTCCTTGAGGATTGTAACAAGGAGATCATGAAGAGCTTGATCAACCAAACTTCTTTGACCATTCTTACAATTAAGAATCTTGCTGAGCTTGTTTGCTTTGATCATGGGTTTATGAGCCACTTGATCAAGCTAAAGGAGCTTCATATAGGCGGGTGTGACCAGTTAAAATACTTGTGGCAAGATGGAAATGAAATGCTAAATCTTACTTGCCTCCAAGAATTAACCATTGTAAGCTGTCCTCAGTTCACATCATTTGTGGCAGGAGAAATAGAAATAGAGCTACTATGCAACCTTGAAAAGATGGAATTGAGTAATTGCACCAGTTTAGAAAAGCTTCCAAGCAAGATGTACACAATCACTTATTTGTCTATTAGACATTGTCCAAAACTCATAAGACCAACCATTTCTTCATATGACCCCAACAGCAACAACCCGATGTCTCAACTTCAATCTTCATGTATAGGTAAATGTGATTCTCGACATTTGGTCCCTCTCGCCAAGGGTGGACTTGCTACTATGAAGAAATTTGTTATTCAAAACTGCGAGGGAGTGGCATCGTTGGAAGAAATCACCATAGAATCACTCAAAGATATGGGAATTTACAATTGCCTCGAATCTAAGAAGCCTAACACAATTCCTTCACACGCTCTCCCATCTCACTTTGAATTGAGCATATGTAACTATTGTCAAATAGAGGACTTTCCTCCCCTTCCCCTCATCCTATCAAACCTTAGACTTGCGAGATGTTCGAAGATAAAGTCTATTGCTAGTATCACTAGTTGTAACATTCTCACTTCTTTGGCTATAACTGAGTGTGGGGCATCATAAATAATAGATTCCCTTCCCCTTCCCATCACCCTGTCGTATGTCTCTCTCTATGACTGTCCGAAGATAAAGTCTTTACCGAAGTGGCGTCATCTTACATCCCTCCGAAACATAAGCATTGTGTGTTGCCAAAATATCCAATGCTTTCCCGAAGGAGGTTTGCCTCCCAATTTGCAATGGTTTCAGATTTGGGAGTGCAAGAATATGAAACAGCCGGTGAGAAAATGGGGCTTACCCCCGCTCATATCCTTCACGGAGCTGACAATTGACGGAAGTAGCATGGGAGGGGGAGAGAAGGTGTCGTTTCCTTCGGAGGACGAGGACGAAGAGGATGCTTGGAGTCTTCTCTTTCCTTCCTCTCTTACCACTCTTTACATTGGCCCTATGAGGAACGTGGAAAAACTATCAGATGGCCTTCGCAACCATCTCTCCTCTCTCCAGTGTTTAGGGATTGAAAATTGCCCGAAGTTGAGGGACTTGCCAGAGGATGGCCTCCCTCTCTCCCTCCAACGATTGTTTATAGATGAATGTGATATTCTGAAAGATCGATGCTCAAAACACACCGGCGACTATTGGCCCCTCATCCAAGAGATCCCTTCCATCGAGATTGATCAGGCTCAGATTCAATAAATTGATTCGTCCCAGTACGGTCAGGTTTTCTTGGGTTCGGGTAAGTTTTTGGTTTCGAAGGCATCAATTTCCCATTCTGCTTCCTCAATTTGTTGTGCGATGCAAACTAATTTTCCTTTCATGTAGATGTCTCACATAAATTTCTAGGAAAATCCAAGAAATCCCTGACATGCGCATTGATTGGGTTCAAATCTAATGAAGCGAAATTGATCCACTTTCGCTTTCATTTGCTAAGCTCGCTGCGATTCATCCTTCGATGTGCGGTCGGTTTTCTGGGTCCCGAGTAAGCTTTTCGGTCTTGAATGCATCAATTTCGCTTATGTTCTTCAATTCGATGCTTTGTGCGAATTAATTTTTTTCCATGGAGAAGTGTCGCATAGAATTTCCAGAAACCGTTGTATCGTGAAATACAACTAAAATTCAGGGCTGAAAGAATGATATTTAGGGCGCGTTTGGTAACGATTACATTCCCCGGGAGCCGATTCGAGCGGAATTGATTCTTTTTGATTCTGTTCCCAGAATCGATTCTAAGCATTTTAAGCCGTTTGGTAATCGTCCAAAATTTCGATTACGGAATAAAATTGCGTTTGGTACCGTATTTATTAATTCTGTTCCAAATCAATTTCTTTTAATTTTTAAATAATTTTTTTACTTTTTTCCTTTTTTTTTTTTCATTTTTTCATTTTTTCATTTTTTCATTTTTTTTCTTTTTTTTTCCTTTTTCTTTTCTTTTTCTCACCTTCTTCTTCTTCTTCTTCGGCCGCCGCCGGGCCGGACGCGACCGTGCCAGACGAGGGCCGGCGACCTCACGGGCGTCGCCGGCCCTCTCGAGGCCGGCCCTCGTCGGCCGAGCCTCGCCCGCGCCCCTCGCGGCCGACGGGCGAGGCTCGCCTAGCCCGCCAGCGAGGCTCGGCCGAGCCGGATCCGCTCGGCCGAGCCCCGCCGGTGGCCGCCGACCTCGTCGGGGTTGGGCGGGGCTGCCGCTGCCACCGGCGGGCCGGGCGAGCCTCGCCCGCCACCGGTGGGGCCGGGCGTCGCGAGGCTCGCCTAGCCCTCGCCCGATCCGGCGAGGCTCGGCCTCGCCGGATCTGGGCGAGCGGGCCTCGCCCGGCCCCGGCGAGCCTCGCCCGGCCCGCGAGGCCCGCTGGCCACGGCGAGGCTCGGCCTCGCCGGATCTGGGAGGCCGAGCCTCGCCGGTGGCTGGGGCTTGCCTCCGGCGAGCTCGCCGGACCTCGCCCCTGGTTCGCGAGCCTCCGGCGAGCTCGCTGGACCGGCGGCGGCGGCCGGCGGCGGTGGACGGCGGTGGCGGCGGCGGTGGACGGCGGTGGCGGCGGCGGTGGACGGCGGTGGCGGATGGCGGACGGTGGCGGGCGGCGATGGACGGCGGTCGTGAGATGGCCGAAGGGAAGAAAAAAATTTTGATTCTCAAATTGATTCTCGGAACAAGAATCAACTTTTTTATTCTTAATTCTGTTCCCAATCTGTTCCCGGGAACAAATTTGTTCCCGGAACAAAAATTTTACCAAACGCGATTCTAGGCCGAAACGATTCCGGAACAAAGAATCGGGGGGCACTATTTGGATGGTTACCAAACGGGCCCTTAGTTGCTCGAATCCCAGCAAGAGCTTCCTTTAGTCTCCAATTGCGTTGCTTGAGGAAGTTGATGATATCCTCGTATGCCACCGCTGCATCCATCTTATCTATTGCCTTGGGCGTGTCTTTTGACTAGTAAGTAATTCAGCATTCTCGTAGGCGACCGTCTCCCCGTTTCATTTCGGCCTCAATCCCGCGACGGCATGTTATGTAAGACCCCGTCTCGGTTAATATTCACGAAACCTAGCTCGGGTTTACTCCACTCAAGCTTACATTTTTATCGGCAACACACTCCAAATATACCAACAGGTCTAGGCAATCATTCTCAGCCCGTACCAATCATTCAATTCCATGACCTCACTTTTGTAGAATATCAGCCCGTGCCAACAAGTCACCGTCACCCGTGATTGGTGGTCTCATGTACTTGTAAGTTAACATAATCACAAGAATTTTTCAGTAAAAACAAAATAATAATAAGAGGGTATCCCGGTTCATTTTAGTTGCTGTCAATTGGGTATGCATATAGTTTTGTTCTGATCACTCTAAGTAGGAAAGTTGATTTTTATTCGGGACTAATTTATAGTCCTGTTACAGATTTTTGGATGATAAATATGGGGAATGTGGAAATGCTATCAACGGGGAGGATGTAAGAAGCATGGAGTATTCTCGTTTCCTTGATCTCTACGTCTCTTTGAATGAGAACTAGGAGGAACGTGGAAAGATCATCAAGTGGTCTTCGCAACCATCCCTTCACTCTCGAACAGCTACATTTTATAGTTTACTGGAACTTGCTAGAGGATGGCTTCGTTCCCTCCTCCAAGTATTGGGCATAAGTCACTGTGAATTTCTGAAAGATTGATGCTCAAAACTCAGTGGTAACTATTGACACCTCATCCGAGAAATCCCACTCATCATAGTTGATGAAATTCAGATCCAATAAGAAGATGTCTATCCAATTTCTAATTTTTGCTCTTCAAGTAATGATTTAGACTTCTTTCTTTCTTGCACACATATCATTTAGCTACTGCTATTGCTCCTTCTCCAGGATCCATTACAATTTTGAATCCTCAATTCGATGCTAAAAGGTTCATGTTTTTCCATGGACAAGTTTCTCCTAAATTTTCACAAACCAACAGCTGAAGGTCCAATGTTGACATTTGGGTTGCTCTATGTTGTTTAAAGAGGAAGCACGCAATGAATGGTTATAATTCTAATGTGGTACAGCAAGTCAACCAACCATTGCTTCATACAAGTGACTTATTCATCAAAACACAAAATACTTACATAGACTTGTTTACAGTGCTGGAATTATGATGTGTGTATGTGCCTGTCCGTATTTATGATATATCTTAAACTGTTTGATGGCCAAAAATTGCTTATCTTTCCACTTATGAAAATGCACTATGCTTCACGTGAGAATCATGACGAATTGTTGCTCTTATATTGTTATTTTCCCACAACTTCAGTGTTTGTTATGTTTTCTCTTCCAATTATCTTTTTTAAAAAAAAAAATTTATATCCTAGCTCACTGACCTGAATTCTCTCAACTGTGATTGTTTTGCAGAATATCCCACTGTCATCTTTATTTGGCAAAATTTCTCGGGAGGATCAAATGCAAACGGTGCCGTGGTGGGCAATTGATGTGCTTATGTTCATCTGTTGCAACTTGACAAAAGAAGAACAAAAGGCTATTTATTATCGGTAGGACTACTACTATGCTCTAAACTGCTTTCTTTTTCTTTTGGTGACATGCTCTTGAAGATTAATCTGTATCACGATGTCAATTACCAAGATCTATATTCATAGTCAAACGAAGAAGCTTTCTTACTTCCAACAACAGCACCTTCTGTAAAGATGCAAAAAATAGGATTTAAAACAGGTGTGATCGAGTTGGCAAATGTGACATCTAAATTTGAATGAACCCTGCAGATTATAAGCCACTGAAAACTGACTTCCTTTTCAAAGTTCACAGTTCATCTTTCTATTCATATTCCCATGTCATATCAGAACACATTTTCTTTTCTTTGTTTCCAAGGAAAGGCAGAAAGGAGCAATAAGGAAGACTATGATCTGTCCAAATTCTGGAGATATCTATATGCAAGTTCCGAAAGATCAATGCTCAAAACTCACTGGCGATTATTGACCCCTCGTCCAAGAGATCCCTCTCATCTACATTGGTGGTCTTTGGATCCAATGAATTGAAATTGATCACACCGGAGGCATGACAAAAGATTTATCTCTGCTAACTGCTTTTCCTTCTTCAGGTAATTCTTATAAGTTCTTTTATTCTTTCGCCTCCATTTGCTATCTGCCACAATTCGTTGTTCCACCTAAAGTCAGCTTTCTGGGGTTGGGGTCAGTTTTTGTTTTTGAAGGCATCAATTTCTATTCTGTTTTTCAGTTCGATGCCTAATACGGATTGATGTTTTCCTGTGGAGATGTTTCTCGTAGAATTTCCAAAAACCAGCCACTGAAAGTTAGAGACTGACATTCGGGTGTGTTGTGTGTGTCCTCCATGGGGTTTTTTCTTTCTAGGCCAGCAGCTCACGGTTGAAATAAGCATATGTGATAAGCAGGGTGGGGGATGCAGATGCAGATCCCAATTTTGGCAAAGCCACCTAATGGGCACAAGCATTTGCTTTTCGTGAAATACAACTAAAATTCGACGCTGCAAAATGATGTATAGCTTCTTGAATCCCAGTACGAGCATCCTTTAGTCTTTAATTGCACTGCTTGGGAAAATATATCCCTGTATACCACAGCTCCACTACTACCTTGATTCAGCTATTAGTTTGGCTACTGCAATGCTTTTTTAGCAGCAAGTGTTTCAACCACAACACCCCTGCAGGCAATCATCTCCCCTGTTTCATCTCTGGCCACAATCCTAACAACAGCATGTTTGGTTCCTTCAATATAAGACCCATAACAGTTAATCTTCACAAAGCCTAACTCAGGTTTACTCTCCACACCCTGCCTTCGTTCACCCAATCATGACTTAGCTCTCTTGCATTTTTACAAGCTATACAGTCTAAAGAGCTTTTCTAAAATGTAAAAGTGACAGTTTCAGGATCAGGTGATTTATTGTTAAAGTTTACTACATTTCAAGCATTCCAGATATAACAACAGGTGTAGCCAATCATTCTTTAGTGTTGTCAGCTCGTACCAAGTCATTCGACCTCCTGACCTCACATTCTGTTTTCTTCATCTCTAATTTCTCTTTGGATGAGAAATATGAAGAATGTGGAAAGATTAAGTCTTCGCAGCCATCTCTCCTCTCTCAAATAGCTATCTTTTATAGGTTACCAGTACTTGCATAAGAAGATTTCTCTCCAATGTCTAATTTTTATTCTTCAGGTAATGGTTCATACTTCTTTCTTCTGCACTCGTTGTTTAGCTACTGCTGCTGCTCCTGGATCCATTTCTATTATGAATCCTCAACTCGATGCTAAAAAGTTCATGTTTTTCCATGGACAAGCTTCACATTATTTGCCACAAATGAGCTAGTCATTTGGGTTGCTCTGTTTTGTTTGATAAGGAAGCTCACAATGAAATGGTTAATGCTAGTAGGGTACAGCTTGTCTACCCTAGTTTCATATGAGTGACTATTCCTTAAAAAAAATAATACTTACATGGACTTGCTCATGGTGCTGGAATTGTGATGCGTGGATGTGCCTATCTGGATTGATGATATATCTTGAACTTTGTTAGATGCCCAACTATTGCTTATCTTTCCACTTATGGAAATGCACCATGCTTTGCATGAGAACCATGAAGAATTGCTGCTCTTATATTGATATTTTTCTGCAATTTCAGCATTTGTTATGTTTTCTCTTCCAAATTTCTTTGTTTTTTTATGCCCTAGCTCAGTGACCTGAATTCTCTCAATTGTGCTTGCTTTGCAGAATTTCCCCACTGTCATCTTTATTTGGCAAATTCTCTCAGGAGGATCAAATGCAAACACTGTTGAGGTAGGCAAATGATGTGCTTATGTTCATCTTTTGCAACTCGACAAGAAAAGGCTATTTTTTTTTTTTGGTAGATGTAGTGATATGCTCCAAACTGTTTTTCTGGAGACCTGCGCCAAAAGATCTGTATCATTATGTCAATTATTGAGGTCCATATTCAAAGTCAAATGAAGAAGGTTTCTTACTTCCAGCAACAGCAGCTAGTTGTAAAGATGCAAAAATAGGATTTAAAACAGGTGTTTTCAAGTTGGTGAATATGGCAATCAAATTGAATGAACCTGCAGATTATAATTCATTTAAATATGACTTCCTTGTCAAAGTTCATCTTTCTTCTATTCAAATTCCCGCACCAGCTCAGAGCACATATTCTTCTTCTTTGTTATCAAGGAAAGGCGGAGAGGAGCAAATAGGGAGACTATGCTTTGTCACTCTGTTAAGTCATCATTAAAGCCTCGCGTTTGCCACGATGTATTTTGATTTAAGCTTGCAAGAAGATGGCCATCCAAGACCATTCGCAACCCAATTTTGATTTAATCTCGTGACCTTGCATTTGTAGAATATCAGCCTGTACCCACAAGTCACCATCACCGGTGACATACTCGTGAGTTAACATAATCACAAGAATTTTTCAGCAAAGAAAAGGAAAAAAAATGAAAAATCATCAAAAGGGCATTGTGGTTTACTTTTGTTGCTGTCAATTGGAGATGCATATAATTTTGTTCTGATCGATCTTATAGTTGTTTATTATGCATGAAAGATAATTTTATTTAGCAAAAGGAAAAACCATTAAAAGGGTCACTAATTCCTGACAATAATAAAGCAGAGTACCCCTGTTCTTGTCTTGGTTGTTCCTTTTTGTCTGACCACTCTTATAGTTGTTTGTTGCTCATGAAAGGTAATTCTTATTCAGGACTAATTGATTGTCCCTTCCCAGATTTTTGGATGAGAGCTACGGGGAATGTGGAAAGACTATCAGCGGTGGAGGATGTATGATGCACAGAGTCTTCTGTTTCTTTCCTCTTTAACCTCTCTTTGGATTAGAAATATGAGTAGAAAGACTATCAAGTGGTCTTCATGGCCATCCCCCTCTCTCGAACAGTTACATTTTCCAAGTTGCTCGAATTTTCGGTACTTGCTGGAGGATCGCTTCCCTCCCTCCCTCAAAGTATACCACATAATTCAATGTGAGATTCCAAAGGATGGATCCTCTCTTGCTGGCAACTACTGGCACCTCATCCAAGAAATCCCACTCATTGTGATTGATCTAGTTCAGATCCAACAAGAAGATTTCGCTCCACTGTCCAAGTTTCATTCTTCAGGTGATGATTCAGACTTCTTTCTTTCTTTTACACTCGTCATTTAGCTACTGCTGCTGCTCCAGGATCCATTTCAATTCCGTTTACTCAACTCAATGCTTAAAAGTTCGTGTTTTCCCATGGACATGCTTCACGTGAATGTCTACAAACCAGCTAATGAAGGTCCAATGTTAACATTTGTGTTGCTCTGTTTTGTTTACCAAGGAAGTACACAATGAAATGGTTATAATGCTAATGTGGTACAGCCAGTGACTATTCCTTGAACAAATCATACCTACGTGGACTTGCTCGCAGTGCTGGAATTATGATGCGTCACATGTGCCTGTCTATATAGATTATAGATCTGGAATTTTGTGTGATGGCCAAAAGTTGCTTATCTTTGCACTTGGATGACACAAAGAATTTGCAAATGGAAATGCACTATGCTTTGCGTGAGAATCATGAAAAATTGTTGCTCTTAAACTAATATTGTTCCGCAATTTAATCATTTGCTGTATTTTCTCTACCAAATATCTGTTTCTTATGCCCTAGCTCATTGACCTGAATTCTATCGACTGTGCTTGCTTTGCAGAATATCCCACTGTTATCTGTATATGGGAAAATCTCTTGGGAGGATCAAATGCAAACACCGTTGAGGTAGGCAACTGATGTAGTTGTTTTCATCTTTGGCAACTTGACAAAAGCGAAAAAAAGAAAAAGCTATTAACTTTGGTAGGTGCACCGATATGCTCTAATTTTTTTTTTTTTTTTTTTTAGGGTGACATGCTCTAAATAAGATTAATCTGTATCTTGATGTCAGTTACCCTGGTCTATAATCAAAATCAAAATAAGAAGCTTTCTTACTTTCAATAACAACTATTGTAAAGATGCAAAAGTAGGGGTGTAAAACCATTTTTCGAGTTGGCAAATATGACAACTAAGTTTCAATGCACCCTGCAGATCAGAATCTTTTAAACCTGACTTTCTTGTTAAAGTTCCCAATTCATCTTTCTTCTATTTAAATTCTCACACCATCTCAGAGGACTTTTCTTTTTCTTTGTTGTAAAGGAAAGGCGGAGAGGAGCGACCAGGGAGACTATGCTCTGTTGTTCTGTTGCTCTGTTGAGTCATCATGAAAGCCTCATGTCTGCCACGAAGTATTACGATCTAAAACTGCCAGAAGGTCGTCTTCCAGTACCACTTGCAATCCACTTATCTCGGGTACGCAAGTCTCGTCACTACTCATCACTATCACCCCACCAAGCTGCTAGAGCTCCTGTCACGAGTGAGTAAAGATACGGGCACTGCCGTCGCGCGTGGATTATCCTCATGACCTCGCATCTGTGGAATATCCGCCTGTACAATTACGCCACCATCACAAGTGGTCAACGCTTCCCCCATGGTTCTCCATTAACATAATCATAAGGGCCAATCAAGAAAAAACAAAATCATCAAAAGGCTCACTGAATTTTTAGATTTGCAATAGGAAGTACTTTAGTAATTTCTTATTGTTTTTGGCTGCCTCAGGGCAGTATGTATATAATTTGTTCATCTAATTACTCTTGTAATTGTTTATTTCGCATGACAAAATCAAAGTTGAATGTGGATTCCATGCAATGGTGCCAAATCCTAACATCATACTTTCGTAGGCATTGAGTGGGCCGTGATGGTTCGGCCTCAAAACGTGGATAGCCCAACTCTTGGGCCTTAATCCCAATGGATGGCATTGCAATTAGACTTGACATACAATTCAGGTAATAAGTTCAAGAAAGTCATTTGGTTGGGACTTCACTTTAATTAATTAAAGAACCATTCAATAGGCAAGACTAGACAGACCAAGTTAGTTATAAGCATTAAAATTCATACCGACCCTAAACTATGATTTTGGAAAACATTATACTTTATTCACGTGAATAATAGCTCTCAAGTGAGCCTGAGCCCAAAAAGATAATTACTTGCCCAGGCTCGTTCAGATTTTCCTTTTGCTAAAAAATAAAATCATATCAGGCAAGTCTTGGCAGCTCCAAGCTCTAAATGTATAATCATCGGTCCAAGCTCGCTCATATATTTCTTACAATTGGACTAAGTCGAGCTGGGCTCGATGGGACTTCTTTTCTTTTATTTTTATTTTTCTCTCAAGCCTATTCATATGAATAATTAAGTTTTGTGTTTGCGGGCTATTTGAAATATCCAGTTTCACCTTGAGAGAAAATACTTGCTAAACGATATTAATGTGGGTACATACCATGCAACCTCAACATTTAGGGCCTACCCATAGTCAAAAACCCTCAATCAAATATTAAGAACAATGATTGATGACAATATTTAATTAATGAAAAGCTTGTAATCTTTCAATTCCCTCCCCTTCCTTGTTGTGTAATAAGATGAGTCGTGGTCATCACCTAACAACGATTAATTTGAAATTGTATGATTGTCGATTAAAAGAATCAGCACCCATGGAAACCACATAGAAGCAAAATTTGATCCTCACCTGCTCTATATGGATTTTTCCAGGCTCCTCTCCCCACCATTTTATTATATTCTTCTGTAGTTTACGTTTTACTTCTTGCAAGAGCAACTATGTTGATTCTGAATATCTGACAATCGCGTATATTGTCAAGAAGACTTTCGATCCTTGCTCCTCATTTCATACATTTTATCATCGAAATCAAAGCCCTTAATACAAAGGACGCTCCATGCCTGACCAAAGCTCTAAAGCTTCAACTTCTAACTTTCATCAAACTGTGTTTACCAAGAACTCTGCTTCTTGTTGTTTGGATCCAATTTGTCATTTTATGGAGGAGAGAGAGAGAGAGAGAGAGAGGTTCATGCGACATCATAGTGTCCATTACATGCTTGGACTGACTTTGTCTATTTATTCTTCTTTCTTTTATATTTTTCTTTTTATGGGTTAACATTGAAATGGAGCTCTTGATTTGGTGGGATATAAATGAGGGGGTGGAAATTCGCATGACGTAAGTGGGGATATCAGCTGCTCTTTAATGCGTACAAGAATGTTCCTAAGATAAATTGGAATTGGAAAATGTGAAGAGCTTTAGATTGGATCACTCATCAAGTTCGAGGATTGTGTTCACTTAATCTTCAAACGTTAATTCGTATAATGGGAGGTGACTGACTTTTATCATCTCAAAATATTCGTCAATTCTTGAATAAATCTTGAGCATTCTGATCCTTGCTCAGATTTTCATATTTCTTCTTTGTCATCGCCTCACTTGCCACTTTGATGAAAGAGGTTATTTTCTTATTATCAATGCGAATTAGCATTGAAAATGGTTTGTTTATTTATGTTGTCAAAGATGGGTGAATAGCATCGATGCTCGATCGGCACATGGGACAAAGTATCATGCCTCGAATTCAATTTGATATACAATGTCATAATACAAAGCCTTGATATGACTTCCTCATCATCCGAGTGTTTTAGTTATTGATGTGAGGAAAGGATGGTGCTTGAAAATCACTTTTGCCTACATGTATCATCCTTGTTGTCGCGACCTACCCTTGGGGGAGGGAATAAGTTTAGGGATATTGCCTAAAAGACAAGCCTAAGGGCCAAGATTAGGCGCGGGCTCTCCCAAGTCCATACCTTGCATAACATTGGGGTATTTTTAAGAATTTCGCAAAAAGGAGTCGCCACTAGCTTATTGGGTCGGCTAGAAACCAAGCGAGGTATGGGACATGTTGCACTTCTTACACAACCAAAGAATTTAGAGTCGGAGACTTGATTATACTAATTGACCAATTAGTGCCCTTTCGGTATCCAATCTTATTTATTTTAAAATGAAGATTTTTGTCGGGCAGTTTGAATTGAATTTATACTTGTCCATTAATAAGTAAGTATGCAATTATTAAAATAACAATTAACAACCAAGATCACAACTGCAGTACATTGAGCACATGCAATTAAACATAATTAAATATACAAATTAAACATGCGATAAAATGAATATATGAGCAAATAAATGCCTAATCACACGAAAAATGTAATACATAGCAATTCTTAACCAAGCCCTACATATTTTGAATTTTCGAATTTTTTTGTTGTTTTTTTAATTTTTTAAATATTTTTTATTATTTTCTGAATTTTTGAATTTTTTTATTATTTATATATATTTTTAATAAAAAATGATTCGGGCCGGGTTCCTTCACCAGGCCCTGCTGACCTGATCCAGATCCCGTCGGCCAGGGTTGGGCTGAAGGAATCGGGCCGACCTTTAAGCCTACTAAAAAAAAAAAAAGCCCACACGAATTTTTTAAAGAAGGGGGACAACTCTCGGCCCAAAACCCATCTTCGATTTTTTACTTTAGCCCACCTGAGGGTCCATTTTTCAATTTCTATTTTTAGCCCAATCTATTCAGCCCACGAAGCAAAAACAAGCCCGAAGCGAAGCCCATTCTTCATTTTCTATTTTCAGCCCTTTTATGTTTTTTTTTTTTTTAATTTTCTTTTGCTCTTTTTTTTTTTTTTTTGGTCTTCTTCTGCTGCAGAACGTCCCTCCCACGTATTTTCCTCTTGTTGTGTCCCTTCTTATTTCTTTTCATCGTCTTTTTCATTTCTTTTTCTCTTCTTTTTGTTTTGCTTTTCTCTTCTCCTTTTTGGTCTTCTTCTCTGCATGCTTCCTTCTCTGCCCGAAGCTTCCATTAAACTCAGAATTTCCCGTGAATTCAACCCCAACCTCAAAGCGCCAAAACCAATGATCTTGACGTATATTTATTCCATACCAAGCCAAGAACAGGGTGCGGCACTATCCAACAAACTCGAATTTATATAAAATGCAAAACGCAAGAAGATAAATGTTACCCTTTGAAAATGACACATACACTCCTAAAGTCCCTCCAGCCCACGCGCTTAAAGTGGCTTACATATGGATGTTATCTCTCTTTTCATTACTCTTTGTTTGTTTCTCTTGTTTTTTTTCTTTATTTGATTTTCCCTTAACTGGGCGTGATTTCCTTTCTCGCTGAAGCTCCCTTTTGACGTTCTCCTCTTTGCCGAGAACAACACCATTGCCACGATCTTTCTTGAAGAAATGCCACTGCTCAACCTCGCTAACCACTACTTACGATCAACGAGTTAAGGCTTCATGCAAGACGACCTCAGTAAATAGCGATCAAAAGGACTATACACAAGTTTCGGAAACAGCAAAGGTAGTGGCTATTTTCCTGAAGCGCTTCAAGGGCATCGGCTCAAGGCAACCACGGACAAGGACAAGACTCGAAACTAGACCACAGCTCAACGAGAATAGCAGGGAATGCTCAACATCAACAAAGGAAAGCATAAGCGAACCTTAAACTCACGTCCCAACTCAGTAAACCATGCAAAAAATGTGAGGGAACAGGACAAAAGCAGGGTACAAAGAAAAGAAAAAAGGTCGGCGGAGGTCCCTACCTGGCTCGAGGGTGGCGAACGGCGGGCGAGATCGATAGATCGAACAATGTCCGGTCGCCTCGCACGCCCCGAGCCGGAATCCTTGGGAAATCGACACGAGTTGAACCAAAAAAACTCACCGCAAAAACTTGAATTCAAGGAAAGGAAGCCGCGGCTTGGTGGTTCCGGCTAGGAGGCGCAAGCTCGCGCCGGGGGTGGCTGAGCGATGCTCGGCTGAGGTAGATTCCGGGCCTCCTTCTTCCTGGTCACTCTCCGTTTCTACCCCCTCTCCTTCCTTCAAGCTCTCTCGCTAAAGGCCGTCTCAAATCTCTCTCGGCCAAAATTTTCTGCCCTTCCCTTCCCCACTCTCTCTCTTCTTCTTTCTCCCGTTTTCTTCTGCAGGTCCGCGCGAAGACCCTGGCCGTGCCAGCTGCCGGCCGGACTGCCCCGACCCCGCGGATCACGCCGCTCGCCTGCCACACCGATCCCCTGCTCCTCTGTAGCTGTGCTGCTGCTGTCTCCTTTCCTCTCCCCCTCTTTTCTGCCGAATGCCTCGAGGACAAAGAGAGAAAGAGCCCCCAAGAAGGCCGGGCTCGTCTTGGGCCAAAATAAAAGAAAAGTGGGCCGGCCCAGGCGAGGAGAAAGAAAAAGGGAAAGAGAGAGGTCGGGCTGACCTGTCCCCGGCACGGTCTCATTTTTCCATTTTCCTTTCTTTTTCTTTTCTCTTTTTTTTTTGTAATTAATTTCCTTTGATAATTTTTTAATTTTTTTCTTTTTGATGAAGAATTTTTGGTAAAAATTAAGAAAATATTATTCAATATGCAGTGCAATAATGAAAACACAATACATTTTAATGATTTTTTTTTACTTTTCTTTCTTCTTCTTTTTTCTTCTTTCTTCTTTTTTTTTTTTTTTTTTTGCGACTAATTCCTAACTTTTAATGCTATTAAGTCTTAAGGGAAATGACGAAATTTAGGTGACAACACTCGTTAGTTGTAGTTTCGCTGTCAAGTTTTGATGATTTTTTCTCAAAAGAAATGGATTTAAAATAGGTACTTTCGAGTTGTGAATATGGTAATTAAATTGAATGAATCTACTAATTATCATCCATTTAAATCCGATTTCCTTGTCGAAGTTCATAGTTCATCTTTCTTCTATTCAAATTCCCGCACCAGCTCTGAGCACATTTTCTTCTTCTTTGTTGTCAAGGAAAGGCGGAGAGGAGCAATCAGGGAGACAATGCTTTGGCGCTCTGTTAATTCAATATGAAAGCCTTGTGTTTACCATGATGTATTTTGATTTAAGCTTGCGAGAAGATGGCCATCAAGACAATTCGCAACCCAATTATCTCGGGTGGGCAAGTATTGTCACTATAACCGCACCAAGCTGCCAGAGCTCCGGTCGCGGACAAGGCATGATGCAGGCACTGTCATCGTTAGTGGGTTATCCTCACGACCTCGTGTAGAGTATCAGCTTGTACCATTAGGCTACAATCACCGGTGATTAGCTGTCCCCCATAGTTCTATATTAGCGGAATCACAAGGGGCATTCGGAAAATACAAACTAACCATAACAATCAATCACATTTTTTATACTTGGTTTGGGAAGTACCATGTTCTGTCTTGTTGATTTTTGGTTGCAGTCAGTTGAGTATGTGGTTGACTATGTGTATAATTTGTTTGTCTGATTACTCTTGTAATTGTTTATTTCGCATGACAAAGTAATTTTTACTGTGAGCTACTTAATTTTCTTATCCCATAATTTATTTTTTTTCGTTCCCATTTTTCATCTCACATGCCATATATCTATCTCTTGAACTTGAAGAGTCCGATGTAGTGACTGTGATTCAGTTGAGATAATTATAATGACGATTGCAATCAGCGAAAATTGAGGCATTAAAGAAAATGTCTAAGGCCATAGTGAGATGAAGTCCAATTAATGTGAAAAAAAGTGTTACTCTTTCCATTTTTTAAACCATATTTTCTTTTTATGTAATTAATAAGCAATCTTTCTCAACTATTTGTAAGAATTTTAGATGTCTTCAAAGTACTTTTCTTCTAGTCAACCAAGTTAGTTGCCTTTATATGAAGTGTTATGAATCTTCTTGTTTTTTTCTTTACAATATATATTGATATTTTATACGACTAAGTTAAATAATGAATGTTTTGGGAATACTTACATATTTGTGGCCAATGATTTAGATTGGTTGATTTTCCCAACAACATTGTGTGATATACTAATATATGGATGTAAATCAATTATATAAACAAAATCATAAGTCAAGGATAACATTTGCTAAAGTTAAAATAACTTTTGAGCAATTTTTCCCTTGTCAAAAGAAAAAAGAAAGGAAAATGAAAATGGCTTTTACAAAACTTCAACATAAAAGCAATCTATTGCAATCGATCGATCTTAATATTTTTTTACCCAAAAAAAAAAACTTAATATTCGAAGCAGGCTACAAATAAGAAAAATTCAATAATATTGACATTTTGCATGTGAAGTGATATTGATGCCCCAAAACTTATATCATTCCCTTAATAGAGTTCCTAGTTTAATACCAAAGAGAAGCAAGAAAAAAAAAGAGTTCTTAGTTAGTTGCCCGAAATACATCCCTTCTTAAAATTGTGTAGTATGAAATAAAAATTCAAATTTTAAAACAATAGGAAGATTTTACAAATAGATTTTCGAAATGTTTTAGGTGCTCTCAATAAGAAATGCGAATTCAACTTGATTTTGACAATTGTAATAGGTTTAAGCTCTAACACCATGCTTCAAAGGCAGTGAATGGGTCGCCTTGGTAGGTCCAAACTCTTGGGCCTTAATCCCAAAATGGATCGGATTGCACTTGGACTTGACATGCAATTTGGGTGATAAGGTAAAAAAAAAAATTGTTCAGTTGGGACAACACTCGCTATTTGTAGAACTATTGAATGAGGAGCCTAGACGGACTAAGTCAGATATCGACCATCAAAATTCTTACTTGACCCGGCCTATGATTTTGTAAACTATTACACTTTCTTACCATAAACGACAACGTCAGGGCAAGCACCCAAGAACAGACTCATTCAAGTATTGCATTTGCCAAACCGTAAAACCACGTTGGTCAAGTCTTGGTAGCTCCAATGTCTAAGAGAAGAGTCATTGCCCTCAATCTTGCATAGCTATTTTCCCTTATATTTGGGCTAGGTTGAGTCAAGCTCGATGGGCAATTCTTTTTTCGCTCTTGAGCCAACTCAAATGAATAAATATGCTTCGCATTAGAATATAATGTGGGCTGTTCGAAATATTTAGTTTCATCTTAAGAAAAAAATAATAGATAATATGCTTGATATAACGTGGTTACTTTTCGCATGAGCTCGAAATTTATGGCCTAGTTATGTGTGAAAGCACGTAGTCAGGTATGGAGAACAATGATTTATTACAACGGCTCTCTTTAGCTTTAGTTAATGACAGGCTTTGTACTCTTCATAATTCCCTCTCCTTCCTAATTCTAGAGTGATAAAGATGAGTCGTCATCACCTGACAACAATTTATGGGACCGTGCGGTGAGTCGACCGAAAGAAAATCAGCGTCCATGGAAACTCTTAAAAGACAACTTTTGTCAAAGGATTCAGTGCAAAACAAAAGCCGCTAGAAGATGATGGAAGAAGAATTGTAGCGAGGGAGAGCGCTGAGTTCGGCAGAGCTCCGGCTCAGTTTCTGACGTGTCTCAGCCTTTGCTCCGACTACAACGGCTCCTCCTGCTCGGCTCCTCGCCGTTCGATCGCTAAAGCCAAGTCCTCTCTCTCTCTCTCTCTCTCTCTCTCTCTCTCTGGTTTTCGGCTTTCGATTCAATGAATCGAGCTGAGCTCTCTGTTTTTTCTTGAATTTCCAGAGGAGAGGCTTCTTCGTGGACTTTCCTCCTTCTCAGTTTCTGTCGATGTTCTAGACCTTGGTCGTTGCTGATAGTAATGGCTGTAAGTGAATCGCTCTTTGAAGATGGCGTACATTAGTTCTTTGACAGGTAGGCGTTCTACCAGTTCGACAGAATGCCTGACTCAGTCATAGATAGTTAATTCCTATTGCATTCCGTTTACCAACGTTTTGATGTCCCATTGAAGTTGCACTGCTCGTGTCTTACTGCATTTCCCGTATAAAGTTGATTGAAATGCGATTGTATGTGCTTTTAGTATGTCAAATGCTGGTCACGTGCATTTGATGTTCGCTGTTTGTGCGTGCATTTGCTGTTTCAACTGACGTTGAAGATATACACGGTTTCTGGTACAGATGACGTACGTATGATGTTATATATAAGTTCTTGAGGAGCAAAAATAAGTACAGTGAGGTGGCCAAGTACAGTATTTTATGGATATTGATTTCTCATCAAATTGCCATCGTTTCCAGCCTTGAACATAATAAGGGTGTCTTCTGGTCGCTTTTGTTCACATGGGGAATGTGAGGATTTCAATCTCATTTCGGTAGTGCTTTCGTCATGTGAACATATAGAAAGATGCCGTGTGGATGTTACATCTTTTTCCATCAATTTGATGGGGGCGATTCGAGGCTTGAAACACATAAAATTGATAGTATTCCATATTGCGTAGATTCGAGTCAAGTAATGCCGTTAGTTGTCTGGTGTTACTTAAGCGTTCTTGGACCTCCTCAGCATGTATATCCTTCATGTAGGTGACGCTTTGGATTCATTATGATTTTATTTTGGATTATCACATTCTTATGCTTGAGGCGTGCTTAATTTGTCCTAGTAGCTTGCTGTCCGTATGTATTTGTGCAGTGAATGATATACTTGTATTTGTGGCTGGTCGGGTCTTCGCTTTGTTGAAGTGGTTATTGGCACTTTCTGTTGGGTCAATGTGGGTGTCGCTGTTAATTTTTTCTCATATAGGACAATAGTGCATAGATAAATGTTGCTTTCTTTGAGGTAAAGAAGTTGAGTATTCTGAGCTAAATCTTCAGTGCGCCATGTTGTCATCTTCTCAGCTTGCCCTTCATGCTTTGAGATTGTAAAAATATCAGCCCTTGTATATTGGTGGTGTAGTTGATCGTTCATCCTTAAAAGATAACATAAAAAAAAAATTAAAAATTAAAAAAATGCTAAGAACTTACAAGTTTCAATTAGGTAGTTGAGCCTTGAAGAATAGGTTTATCCAGGGCGCGGGAGGCTACTATACCTACCTACCGTAGTAGCCGAATCGAAATTCTGACGTGATGTCTTTCTTCACCACTGTGAGGTCTCCTAATTCCTGTCTATCTTTGTCTTCTCGACAAAGAGGGAGTAGGAAGACAACGCGGAGTCTCTCATCCTAGGGCGATTCTCCCACCTGTTTTCCTCCGTGAGCCTTTTAAGGACCTGCTCAAGTCCGATCATTCATCCATAAAAGATAACATAAAAAAAATAATAATAATTTAAAAATTTTAAAAATTTTAAAAATTTTAATTATTATTATTTTTTTAATGCTTAGAACTTACAAGTTTCAATTAGGTAGTTGAGCCTTGAAGAATAGGTTTATCCACTATTGAATGAGGTGGACTCCACATGAAACCAAGCCTTGGGTAAAAATAGTACTTGGCGCGGTTATTGCACTTAAGTGAGAAATCGTGAATCCTAGAATTCATTCTTCATGTTGTGAATTCCCTCCATCAGCTCATTTTCACTTTGCTTCACCTTAACGCCTTTGTTGTTCTCTACGATGATTGATTCAACCATGGGCATTGGAGAGGTCGTTTTAGGTTCCTTCTTGGCTTCCTTCTTTCAAATCCTGTTCAACAAGTTGACTTCTCTTGCATTGTGCCATGTGCAACGGGAAGGAATCCGCACTACCCTGCTCGAGAAGTGGAAGGCAATGCTGGTCACAATTAATGGAGTGCTGGCTGATGCAGAGGACAAGCAACTCGGCGATAACCCTCAAGTGAAGTTGTGGCTGGACGATGTTCGGGACTTGGCCTATGACATTGAAGACTTGCTCAATGAGTTTGTAATTAAAGCCGCTCAAGTTGAGTTGGAGGCAGAATCCAACACAATTAGAGGCTGGAGAAATGGAAATTTTCTTTCTTTGGCCAATTACACTCGCTCATGTCTGAAAACAAGGTACAAGAAATCAATGGCAGGTTGAAAACGATTATCACTGGAAAGGCTCATCTAAGCTTGAGAGAGAATGTTGCAGACAAACTCAACTACACAAGCAAAAGGGATCCCACCCCATCTCTACCGGAACCTCGATTTTTTGGCAGGGAAAAGGAAGAAGCACATATACTTGAACTGTTGATTGGTGAAGTTGAAAATTCTGATCCCACACTGAGCATAGTCCCTATAGTTGGGATGGGCGGTATTGGAAAGACAGCCTTGGCTCAACGACTATATAATGATGCCATAGTGAATGGATATTTCGGGAGGAGAGCATGGGTTTGTGTTTCAAATATTTTTTATGTTCTTGACATAACAAAGACTATTTTGCAGTCGATCACTAGCTTATCCTATGAGGGCGAGGACCTTAACGGGCTTCAAGTTAAGTTGAAAGACAATCTATCCGGAGAGAAGTTTCTTGTGGTTTTAGACGATGTTTGGAATGGGAACTACGAAAATGGACTAACCTCTTAAAGCCATTTGAAGTAGGTGCCAAGGAAGCAAGATCATTGTTATGACTCACAACCTTCCTGTTGTTTCTATAAGAGGAGCTTTGATGTATCCTTTGGAGGAGCTATCCCTTGATAATTGTACAAGCTTATTAGCCTTTCATGCTCTTGGAGCAACAAATTTTGAAAGCCACTCAGATCTTGAAACAATAGGCAAGCAATTAGCTGAAAAATGTAAAGGCTTGCCTTTGGCAATGAAGATGTTGGGCAGTGCCCTATGTAATGAAAGGAATCTAAATAAATGGGAAGCCATCTAAAATAACAAAATATGGGATCTTCCGAAGGAAAAAAAGATGAGGTTCTCCTAGTTTTTAAATTGAGCTATGCCCATCTTCCCTCTTATTTGAAGAGATGTTTTGCTTATTTTGAAGTATTTTCCAAGATTATGAAATAGAGAGGAATGACTTGGTACTCTTATGGATAGCAGAGGGCTTTTTAGATGGCAAGAAGCAAAGGAGAATATCTTGAGTCTAGGATGGGATCACTTCGATGAGTTAGTATCGAGATCATTTCTTCAACCATGGGTTCATCCTTAACCACTTTGAAGTTCGAGGAGATGTTGGCATGGAAGGATTGGTCTCCTTATACGGGGGCCAAGAAGAAGTCACATTCTACTTGTCTTTAGCATCTTGTTGTTCGAAGCTGCACTTCATGGTCAGGACATTCGCTTGTCAACTTGATCGCCTCGTAAAGCTTGAGATTCATTCATGCCCGCATTTAAATAACTCAACTAGTGTGGTTTTTCTTCCATCTCTCTCTAAGTTATTCCTTGAGAATTGTAACAAGGAGATCTTAAAGAACTTGGTCACACTAACTTCTTTGACCATTCTCAAAATAAAAATTTTGGCGGAGCTTGTTTGTTTTGATCATGGGTTCATGAGTTGTTTGGTCAAGTTAAAGGAGTTTCATATAGGATAGTGTGACAAGCTAACATACTTGTGGCAAGATGGAAATGAAATGCGAAATCATACTTGCCTTCTGTTGAGAAATATTGTGAGTAATAAGGGTAAAATAGTAACTTAGTTATGAGTAGGGTTAAGCACACACATATATATTTGTAACCCTTCTCTTTCTTTTTATTATCAGAATACAATTATCATTTACATGGTATCGAGCCGCACTTTTAAAAAAACAAAAGAAAAAAACCCTAGCAACCTACGACGTTGGAGACCACTGTTCCGTCACCGGAAAAGGCCGCGCCTCCGGCCGGCAACATACAACGTTGATCAGTGCCGGACACCATCGAAGAGCAGCACCACCACCGATCGGAGGCTCTCGGATCTCGTCGCCTCACGTGGCTCGTGCGAAGGGAATTGAGGCCCTATCTATGCGCGTGAAGATCTATGGAGTATTGATCAGATCAGGCTGAGTTTTGGAGGAAGCCGGGCGCTGCCCACATTAGTTTCCTTCACAAGGAGCGCGAATTCCTTCCCTTCTCACGGATTTGATTGAAGGGGAGGTCATATCAACAACAATTGGAGGTTACGTATAAAGTTTTGTTTTGTCTGGACGTGTAATTGCAAACTTTTCTTTCGTTTTCATGCTCCAAGTTAGGTGCTACTGAGATTTCTTTAAATATATATATATATATATATATATATATATATATATATATATATATATATATCCTTGAATGGGCTTGGAATCTGCACAAAACCAGCCGTGTTGTTGAGCTAGTTGATTCTACATTATCAGAGTTCAATGAAGAAGAGGCAATACACATGGTTGCAATAGCGCTCTTGTGCACTCAAACGTCGCTAGCACTAAGACCCCCAATGTCCCGTGTGGTGGCAATGTTCTCTGGAGATATTGAAGTGGCGACCGTGTCCACGAGGCCAGGATTCTCAAGGATTGGCGCACAGGAGAAGCTGTAGGAGCACCCGATTGATCCCCCACGATCTTGAAGTCGTTCTTTCTTCTGGGGAAGTGATTCTTAAGCAATCTCGTTCTCTCGGATGATGCTGAAGTCGTCCTTTCTCCTGTGTGAAAGCTAGATATCCTAACTGTTGGACATGATAGGATGCTTTCTCTTATATTAATTATTAATATTAAAAATTTTGTGCAGGCTGTGAGATGCTGGAAAGGCTTCTAGAAATGGGGAATGATAGGATATTTTCTGGTGGTGGACGGTAACCTACTTTATTGCAAAATTTTAAAAGTGACCATTGTGGAGAATAGAGTTGCTGTTTGCACTTGACAGTGATTTGCATTGAATCAATAGAGATATTGAGAATAAGTATACTGGTGCTTTAGTGATTTGTATGGTGATTTGATTGAAGCCTTTCTCGTTGGAACTTTTTGTGTATTTGATTGAATTATTGGAATTCGGTATTGGCAATTGTGAAGTTCATTTATTGGGCTCAATCATTCTTTATTCACTAATGGCGACCAATGGATCGACTTCCGGATCTCCTTTTGGTCACTTTCAATTAACATCTATCAAGTTAGATGGAAGTAATTATCCATCTTGGTCTAAAGCGGTCGAGGTCTATCTTACTGCCACTAGACAACTGGACTATCTCATGTCTACAATACCGCCTGACACGAGTAAAGTTGCCGATTGGATTGCAGGAGATGCGATGATTCGGACCCTATTGTGGAATAGCATGGACCTTAAGGTCAGTCCTCACTTTATTCAATGCGACTCTGCTAAAGCAGTTTGGGATAAGTGTGCATTACTCTATTCGGGGCAAAATAATATGATGCGAGTATGTGACACGTGGGAAAAGTTATTTGATATTCAACGTGGAGATCAATCATTGTCTGATCATTATGCTCAATTCACCACTCTCTGTCAACGATTGGATACTTATCTTCCTGCCTCGAATGATCTAGATGTTTTGGCTAAACGCCAAGAGGATTTGAGGGTAATATTATATCTCAAGTCATTGGGGCCTGAGTATTCATCTCTTCGTCAACATATTACATCTCAGAGTTCTCTTCCCACAGTAGATGAAGTCTTCTCCCAAGCTCTCCGTTCTACAATTCCTGAGAAGAGTTACATTAGCAAATGGTTCACAATCTCAAGTTATCGGTATGGGAGTTGCTCATTTGAGTCCCTCTCTTTCTTTGTCATCTGTCCTTCACCTATCAAAATCTCCTTATAATTTGATTTATGTTAGCTCGTTGACCAAAGAACTAAATTGTTCTGTGACCTTTTACTCTTCCCGTTGTGTTTTTCAGGATTTGAGGACTGGACAGATGATTGGTGGGGGACATGAATCAAATGGCCTGTACTACCTTGATAAGAAGGTGTTAGCTGCTGCAGCCGTGAAACATACATCCACTGATGTATATCGGATGCATTGTCGTGCTGGTCATCCACCACCAAATCTACTTTGATGTTTATTTCTTGAGTCTAAGTTTGTGAGTTCCTTTAAATGTGAAGCTTGTCAGTTTGGTAAACATCATAGAGCTTCTTTTCCTTCCCGTATTCAAAGTCGTGTGTCTAGTCCATTTGAGTTGGTTCACTCAGATGTATGGGGTCCATGTCGTGTGCCTGATGTCTCTAGATTTAGATATTTTGTTACATTCGTGGATGATTTTTCTTGAATGACTTGGTTATTCTTAATAAAAGATCGTACAGAGATTTTTCATTGTTTTCAATTATTCTATTTCGAAGTGTTGAATCAATATAATATCTCTGTCAAACATTTACGATCGAGATAATGCTAGAGAATACCTTGCTACAACGTACGGTTTCCAACCCTTTCGGAATCTCATGGTATTATTCATCAAACGTCCTGCTCATACACTCCACAACAAAATGGCGTAGCTGAACGTAAAAATCGCCATCTTCTTGATGTCGCCCGCTGCCTCATGTTTCATATGCATCTACCTAAACATTTTTGGGGCCATGCTGTTCTTACGGCATGTTATTTAATTAATAGGCTTCCAACTTTTGTTCTTCAAGGAAATACACCATTCTCTATTTTACATCCAAATCGTTCTCTCTTTTCCTTACCTTTTCGAGTCTTTGGGTGTGTTTGTTTTGTACATAATCTTACTCCAGTCTTGATAAACTGGATCCCCGTGCTGAAAATGTGTCTTTGTAGGATACTCTCGAACTCATAAGGGATACAAATGTTACGGTCCTACTCGTCATCGTATGTTCGTGTCTGAGATGTGACGTTCTTTGAAGAACAATCATATTTTTCTTCTCAGAATGTTCCACGAACACCTGGTGATAGTGATGATTGTGTATTACCAATGCTTCCACTGCCTTCCATCTCTCCAGCTATCTCCACAAAATTTAAGTTTGCTGACCGCACCTATCATCGACGAAGTACGGTTCCAACTATGACAAGATACGAGACTTCATCAGCACTGATTCATCTATTCCCCCATCAACTGCAGTGCCAGCCTCTAATCCTGAACCATCCATTGCTTCTCGAAAATGTACACGTTCTTGTGTTGGTCGTCATGTTGATCGTTATTCTGGTCTTTTTGATTGTGTTAGTACGCGTCATCCTATTTCAAATTTTTTATCCTATGATCGTTTATCTCCTACATTCTCTGCCTTTGTTTCATCGTTGTCTTCTATTTCGTGCCTAGTAGTGTTGCTGAAGCTCTAGCTCATCCGGGTTGGTGTCGTGCCATGGAAGATGAAATGCAGGCACTAATTCAGAACAAAACTTGGCAGCTTACTTCCTTACCTACTGATAAGCAAACTGTTGGTTGTCGTTGGGTGTTCACTGTTAAAGTTCACCCGGATGGTACTCTTGATCGATTGAAGGCACGATTAGTTGCAAAGGGGTATACTCAAACTTATGGTGTTGACAATAATGACACCTTCTCTCCCGGGGCCAAAATTCCCTCTGTCCGTGTCTTCATTTCATTGGCTGTGCACTTTGGTTGGAACCTTCATCAATTGGACGTCAAAAATGCCTTTTTACATGGTGATCTGGCTGAGGAGGTCTACATGGAGCAACCACCTGGGTTTATTGCTTAGGGGGAGAATGTGGTATGTCATTTCACAAAGCTTTGTATGGACTTAAACAATCTCCTCGTGCTTGGTTTGGTAGATTTAGTAATGCAGTTATCAAATTTGGATTAAAACGGTGTCAGGTAGATCATTCAGTTTTCAGCTCTGTATCTTCGACTGGCTGTATCCTCCTAGTTGTGTATGTGGATGATATCATCATTACTAGCAGTGATTCATGTGGTATTCAAAAACTTAAGCAATTTCTGCATAAAGAATTCAATACTAAAGATCTGGGACGTCTTCGATACTTTCTTGGTATTGAAGTATCCTATTTACATGCTGGTATCAATTTATCGCAATGAAAGTATGTACTAGATATCCTTGGCGAGGTTGGATTTCTTGGAGTAAAGCCGGTCGATACCCCTATGGATCCCAATATGAAACTTGATGCGAGAACATGGAGAATTACTACATGATCTAGCAAAGTATCGAAGATTAATTGGTAAGTTAAACTATCTTACTATTACAAGACCTGATATATCCTTCGCGGTTAGTGTAGTAAGTCAATTCATGAGTTCTCCTCATACCACTCATTGGGATGCTGTACTTCGGATCGTCAAATATTTGAAGGGAGCGCCAGGTAAAGGACTACAGTTCAAGAATTATGGCCATTTAAACACTGCAGGTTTTTCTGATGCCGACTAGGCTGGATGTCCCGTGGATAGAAGATCTACTTCAGGCTATTGTGTGTTTCTTGGGGGTAATTTAGTTGCATGGAAAAGCAAGAAACAACATGTAGTTTCCCGATCAAGCGCTGAAGCTAAATATCGTGCTATGGCACATGTGACAAGTGAATTACTATGGTTGAGAATGTTACTATCAGAGATTGGAATGTCACCATCAAATCCATCAGTGTTGTATTGTGATAATCAATCCGCTATTCATATTGCTTCAAATCCAGTCTTCCATGAGCGAACTAAGCACATTGAGGTTGATTGTCATTTTGTGCGAGAAAAAGTTCAGAAAGGTGACGTTATTCTTCAACATACAAAGTCGGAGGATCAACTCACAGACAGTTTTACAAAATCTCTACGGGGAAATAGAGTGAGCGTCTTATGTAACAAGTTGGGATTATTTGATATTTATATCCCAACTTGAGGGGGAGTGTTGAGAAATATTGTGAGTAATAAGGGTAAAATAGTAACTTAGTTATGAGTAGGGTTAAGCATACATATATATATATATATATATATATATATATATATATATATATTTGTGACCCTTCTCTTTCTTTTTATTATCGAATACAATTATCATTTACACCTTCAAAGAATAGTAATCAAAATTTGTCCTCAATTCACATTTTTTGTGGCATGAGAAGGAGAAATAAAGATGCCCTGCAATCTTGAAAGGATGGAATTGAGAGATTACACAAGTTTAGAAAAGCTTCCAAGCAAGATGCAAAACCTCAAAGATTTGCGGATTCAGAATTGTCACCAAAAATCATGGGACAAACCATTCCTCCGAATAACTTGATGTCTCAACTTGAACCTCTTGAGATAGGTAAATGTGATTCTCTAACATCATTTCCCTTTGCCAAGGGTAGACTTGCTGCTCTCAAGACATTTTATATTTACGAGTGCAATGGAGTGGAGTCGCTGGAAGATAGAGAACTTCCCTCTCCTTCCCTCACCCTGTCATATTTCTGTGTTTATAATTGTCCGAAAATAAAGTTCCTACCAAATCCATGGCGTCGCTTACATCCCTCCGGTAGCTATATATTATCGATTGCCAAAATATCAAATGCTACCCTAGAGGAGGTTTCCTTCCAATTTGTTGTGGCTTAAAGTTGTAGGGTGCGAGAATCTAAAGCAACTATGAGAAAATGGGGCTTACACCTACTCACGGCCCTTGTGTCTCTGGAAATTGATGGCAGCATGGGAGAGGAGGGAGAGAAGGGGTGGTTTCTTTCGGAGGACGAGGGTGCATGGAGTCAACTCTTTCCTTCCTCTTTAATTACTCTTCAAATAATAGAAATGAGGAACGTGGAAAGACTATCGAACGGTCTTCGCAACCATCTCTCCTCTCTCCAAGATTTTGGAATTGTAGATTGCCCAAAGTTGAGGTACTTACCAGAAGATGGCCTCCCTCCCTCCCTCCAATCATTGTGGATCAAAGAATGCAAGATTCTGACAAATCGATGCTCAAAACTCATTGGCGACCATTGGCCCCTCGTCCAAGAGATCCCTCTCATCTGCATCGGCAACGTTCGGATCCAATAAATTGAAATTGATCTCACCCGAGCCGTTATAAAAGATCTATCTCCATTGACTACTTTTTCTTCTTCAGGCAAGTCTTCCAACTTCTCCTATTCTTTCGCTTTCATTTGCAACTGCCACAATTCGTTCCATCTAACGTCAGTTTTCTAGGATTTGGGTAAGTTTTTGGGTTTGAAGCCATCATATTTCATTCTGTTCTTCAATTCGATTCTTAATACGGATTGAATATTTTCCCATGGTGATGTTTCACGTTGATTTTCCAGAAACCAGCCACTGACATTTGGGTGTGTGCTCACGTCGGCTTTTTCCTTTTCTTTTGGCCAGCAAACCAAGTAGTTGGAAGGATGGGGATGTAGATCCAAGTTTGACGATACGTCCTCTTCCTAGCATGCGAAGCTACCCAGTGGGCACAAAAATTTGCTCTTCGTGAAATACAACTAAAATTCAGAGATGAAAAATTATCTTTAGTCTTTAATTGCACTACTCGGCAAGCTTGATGATATCCTTGTATACTCCAGTTGCATCCATCTCCACTGGTACCTTGGGCCAGCTTTCGATCAGCCTCAGCGGATCTAGGTTGCACCGCGAAACCCCTGCAGGCAACCATCTCCCCTGTCTAATTTCTGGCCACAATCCCAACAACAGCATCTTTTCGGTGTTAGACTCATCATAGTTAATCTTCATAGAACCTAGCTCAGGTTTACTCCACACACCCTGCCTTTCATCCACCCAATTATGACATAGCCCTCTTACATTTTTACAGGCAACACACTCCAAAGAGCTTTTCTAATCTGTATGAGTGACAGTCTTATCTGGTGATTTACGGTTAAAAGTTACTGCATTTTGAGCTTTCCAGATATACCAACAGATGTAGGCATTCATTCTTAAGAGTTATCAGCCTGTACCAATCATTTGATCTCATGACCTCACATTTGTAGAATATCAAGCCCGAACTAATAAGCCACCATCGCCAGTGATTAGTGGTCTCCCATACGTGTGGGCTAAACATAATCATAAGAATTATTCGGCGAAAACAAATTCATCCGGAGGGTCACTTATTTCTGAGAATAGGAAAGTGAAGGGTCCAGTTTCTTGTCTTGTTTATTCATTTTTTTTTCCTGTTGCTGTCGGGTGGGTATGCATATAATTCTTTTTGTCGAATCACTCTCATTGTTTGTTCCTTATGCAAGAAAGTAATTTTTGTTCAGGACTAAATAATAGTCCTGTTCCAGAATTTTGGATAAGAAATATGAAACATGTGGAAGGACCATCAACGGTGGAGGACATAAGATGCATGGAATCTCCTGTTCTCTTCCTCTCTAATCTTTCTCTAGATGAGAAATATAAAGAAGGTGGCAAGACAATCAAGTAATCTTCGTAGGCATCTCTCCTCATTTAAACCGTTATATTCTATACGTTGCCAAAAGTTGAGAGATTTGACAGAGGATGGCTTCACTCCCTCCTTCCATGTATTCAGCATAACACGATGTGAGATTCTGATAAGATCGGTGCTCAAAACTCCGTGGTGACTATTGGCACCTCATCCAAGCAATCTCACTCCTAGTAATTGATTGAGTTTGGATTCAATAAGAAGATTTCTCTCAAATGTCTAATTTTTGTTCTTCAGGTAACGATTCAGATTTCTTTCAGACTTCTTTCTTTCTTGCACACTTGTTGTTTAGCTATGGCTGCTGCTCCTGGATCCATTTCTATTCCGAATCCTCAATCTGATGGTAAAAAGTTCATGTTTTTCCATGGACAAGCTTCACCAAACTTCCACAGACCAACTCCTGAATGTCCAACGTTGACAATTGGGTTGCTCTGTTTTGTTTGACAAGGAAGTACGCAATAAAATGGTTAAAATGCTAACGTGGTACAGCAAGTCAACCATTGTTTCATAAAAGTGACTATTCCTCAAAACAAATAATGCTTACATGGACTTGCTCACGGTGCTGGAATTATGATGCATGGATGTGCCTGTCTTTATTGATGATATATCTTGAACTCTGTTTGATGCCCAAAAGTTGCTCATCTTTCCACTTACGGAAATGCTCTCTGCTTTGTGAGGATCGTGAAGAGTGGTTGCTCTTATATTGATTTTTTTTTCTGCAATTTCAGTGCTTCTTGTACGTTCTCTTCCTAACTTCTTTTCTTATGCCCCAGATGAGTGACCTGTATGCTCAACTGTGCTTGTTTTGCAGAGTATCCCGCTAACATCTGTATTTGGCAAAGTCTCTCGGGAGAAGCAAATGCAAATACTGTTGAGGTAGGCAACTTGTGCTTATGTTCATCTTTTGCCACTGGGCAAAAGAAAAACAAAAAGCTATAAATTTAGTTAGGTGTACTAATATGCTCGTACTTTTTTTGTGGCATGCTCTAAAGATTAATTTGTATCGCGAGGTCTACATTCAAAGTCAAATTAAGAAGCTTTCTTACTTCTAACAATAGCAGCTACTTTAAAGACGCAAAAATAGGATTTAAAACAGTGGTTTTCGAGTTGGAGAATATGACAACTAACTTTGAATCAACCCTTCAATTTACTTCCGTTTAAATGTGGCTTCTGTGTCAGAGTTCACAGTTCATCTTTCTTCCATTTAAATTTCCACAACATCTTACACCCACAAAAAAAAAAATCCCACGCCATCTCATGTAACATTTTCTATTTCTTTGTTGTAAAGGGAAGGTGGAGATGAGCAATCAAGGAGACTATGCTCTGTTACTCTAATGAGTGATTGCAAAAGTTTCACGTCTGCCATGAATTTTGACATGAGATTGCGAGAACGTTATCCAAGACCACTCGCGACCCAATTATCTCGGGTAGGCAAGTCTCCTCACCCTAACCCCTCCAAGTTGCCAAAACTCCCGTCATAAGCAAGGTAAGATACAGGCACTTCCCTCGCTAATGGATTATCATTGTGACCTCCCGTTTGTGGAATATCAGTTTGTACCATTAGGCCACCATCACCGGTGATCAATGGTACCCCATTCTCCTACATTAACAAAATCATTAAGTCTATCCTCTTTTAGGTTTGGAATGGAAAGTACCCTGATATGTCTTGTTCGGTTTTTGTTGCAGTAGGGTGAGCATGAACAGAATTTGTTTGTCTAATTACTCTCCGTAATAATTTTACTGGGGCTATCTGCTTTTCGTATTCCAGATTTTTTAACTATTCACATTTTCAGCAATGTAATGTTTTAACTTTGTGAGTTTGTACAATACAATCCTCTTCCACACCTACCATTACAAGCACCATCAAAATTGATTGAGTGGCCAAATTCCACGTGAGCCATAAATGTGGTGCCACTTTGAAATACACTCAACTACTTTTTGTATGACCAATAAATCTTACATGTCTAAAAGGAGAGATTTTTATGTCCACTTAAAACGTTAAGGTTAGTAACGACCAAAAAAATTTAGGTCATCATTTTGCGCAATCGACCACAACATGACAAGAAAAACAAGCACCATGACTGTTCACAAATATTATTGTGCTGGGAAAAGTTAAAATCTTTTATTTAGAGCCTAATTTGTAAATTGCAAATCATGGTGTAATCTTTTGGGTCTTGTTAATTAGTGCTTTGAGCAAAAAACCAATTGCCATTTTCAATACATTATCTGTACGCAATACCAAGGAGACAATACATTACAAATATGTTTTTATTTAAATATTTAACTAGTGTCCTGGGACATGTTAATGAAATCCTAATTATTTAAATAAATATCAAGCACATCCATTTATGCTTGCCCCAAACCTAAAATTTATACATCAAACTTCATGACACGTATCACTAGACCCATGAATAAGAGAAGATAGGTTGGGTGGGCAAGTTTTCTTGGCCCCTGATTCTTAGGGAACAACGGTACTAATCAAATCGAAATCCCGAGGAAGCGGTCAAAGGAGCAGTTAACGATTATTCCATAGGCCTGAGGTCCGTCGCCTAATCATGCACCGCCCATCATCGATCATGCGCGAGTTGCTGCTTTTCAACGGTGGATAGCCCATCACAGCGCGGATCTTTGGCTAGTAGCGTGGACCTGAGGCCTACCGGACAACTCAGCCTTTGTGAACATAAGAGCGCGTTTGGTAACGATTCTACTCCCGGGAGCTGATTCGACTAGAAATGATTATTTTTTATTCATTCCGGGACTGATTCTGAGTAAAAAACGCGTTTGGTAATCTGTTCAAAATTTTTGATTACGGAATAGAATTGCGTTTGGTACCGTATTAATTGATTCTGTTCCAAATTAATTTCTTTTGATTTTTAAATAAATTTTAAATAATTTCTTTACTTTTTTACTTTTTCTTTTCTTTTTTTCCCCTTTTTCCTATTCTTCTTCTTCATTTGGCCGGTCGCCGGACCGGCGATCGGCCAAATGAGGGCTGGCGACCCTCACCGGAGCGTCGCCGGCCCTCGGCGAGATCGGCCTTCGTCGCCGAGCCTCGGCGCGGCAGCCTGGGCGAGGCTCGCCCGGCCCGCCGAGGCTCGGCCTCGCCGGATCTCGGTGAGGGCGAACCTCGCCGTGGCCAGCGAGGCTCGACCTTGCCCAATCTCGGCGAGGCTCGCCCGGCCACCGGGCGAGGCTCGCCCGGCCACCCCGGTGGCCAAGTCGGCCTCGCCGGTCGGGTGAGTCGGCCCCCCACCTGGCGAGGTTGGGCCTCGCCCGGTTGGCAAGGCCGAGCCTCGCCGGTGGCTGGGCTTGCCTTGGCGAGCTCGCCGGACCTCGCCCGGCTTTGCGAGCCTCCGGCGACCGGCGGCGGACCGGCGGCGATGGCGGGCGGCGGCGGCGGCGGGCGATGGCGATGGCGGCAACCGAGATGTTGAAAGAGAAGAACAAGGGTTTTGCTGTTTTGATTCTTTTTCGATTCTCGGACGTAGAATCAATTTTTTTATTCTCAAATATTGTCCAAAATCGTTCCCGTAAACAAAAAGTTTACCAAACACGATTCTCGTTCCAAATTGATTACGGGAACAAAAAATCAGAATCCAAGACTTGTTTTGGCAAGTTGCCAAGCAAGCCCTAAGTGAAAGAGAGAGAGCATGTCAAGGCGCTTTTACGGCGAGGCGACTTCCAACCCAATGACACATTTTAACATTAGAAAATAATTACAATACCGAGAAACAATATAGAATGCGATTCTTTTTTATCAAGATATTTAAATCAGGTAAGAAATATGCAAAAGAGAATAGTGTAATTTCTATGTATTTTATGATGAGGAGTACGCGAGCCTATTCATAGAAATTTACCAAAAGACTATCTACAGTAGCAAAATTGAACAAACGCTCGTTCACATGATGTCCAAATGATTATATTGATTTTGTAAGTACACATGCATTGTGGACCGAGAGGGTAGTGTTAACTTGTTATTTAAAGTAGGGTTAATACTCTGAAAAACCCCAAACCGTACAACTGTGACAAATTTACCCAAAATTAATCTTTTGACAATCAAAAACCCTAAACTAGTATACTTTTGACAAATTTACCCTAAACTGTACACCAATTTATGATTTTACTCCTCATTTGTTGCAGTTTACAATTTTTGTGATTTTTTTTTTGTGGTATTACTCCAGTTTAACATGGGGTATATTTGTTACAAATGTATGAATTTTGGATTTTGGCGGTCGAATAAATTAGTTTATGGTAAATTTGTCATAAATATATCAGTTTAGGATTTTTATGGTTGGTCATGGTAAATTTGTCACATGTGTACTAGTTTGGGGTTTTTTATGATAAAAAAAAATAGTTTTGGGTAAATTTGTCACACATGTACTAGTTTTGGATTTTTCAAGGTATTAACCTTTTAAAGTAAGAAATTGAATTAAATTTTTATATGTCTCCTCAATAGCCTCCTAAGTTCATAATTCCAGATCAACCAATGTATGATTTAGATTCTTTTTCACAAAAAAAAAAAAAATGGACACTTGGGTCGCACCTAAAGGTGAGTCAACTCTCTCGTATTCGTTGACTCCCCCTTCTAAATTCTAATTCGCGACCAAAAATTTACATCTCTGACGTGGGGAAATTGAAGCACTTGGAGTTCCAACTAGACCAACGCGACGGCAGTAATGTACCATGGACATGGAGTTGAGCATCAACCTCATTTGGAGCATTACGAAGGTTTTACCGCATCTCATATGCTCAAGGATAGAGAGAGGAGCACCCGCGACGGTAATACTAATACCCGAACCTCTATCAGGTGTCACCACTTGCTATCAAATTCGATCATGTGGTAAAAGTAATGTGTGCATTACAACTCAATTCGTATAAGATAGCCATATCTACTTGTTTTAAATAGGGATTGGAGCTTTGCACCAATGTTTTCAAACTTGGGCCGATCAGAGAACCGGTCAGGTTGCCAGTTTGTGGTCCAAGTAGTTGGACCGCCGTGAACCTGTGATGATGTCATGAGCAAATGATTATAGATAGAAGATGTTTTCTTGATTGCACATAATTTTTCAGTTTTGGGTGAGAAGATCAAAGGAAAAGCAATGGATTTGGCCAAAAAGTAGGGGTGGAGCAATACTTTTTGATCGAATGTGCTTGATATATGGCCACTGAAATCTTTTTGCAACAGCTTGAAATTAACAAACTATTTAATATTTTTTTTTCACATGAAATGAAAATCTTAAAAAAGAAATTATTAAAGTGAGACCAAGCAACGAAATGAGAGGATGAGTTTATTGATTAAATAACGCGTAAACAAAAGTACGTTTGAGATTTGAATCTAGACCAATTATTGCATGATAAATTTTTGGATAGCGACATCAACGCACAAGTATTTGAATTATTACCTTTTTTAATCAAGTATCCTCATTTTTTATTTTTTATTTTGCTTTCAGTCAATTACCTCAACATTTCAAACACAGGTCAAGGCTTCCATTTAAACCGTGGTCCAAAAATGTTGATATGATGCGAACCCCGTCAAATAGTCGTTAACTGTCCATATGAGCATCTAATACGGTACCTCGAGATGCTGCAAGGTCAGCTGAGATTTATTAGATGCTAGGACCATCTAAGTCAGCATACCTTTTCTCTCCTCATCACTCAATATGTGTGATAAGGAGTGACATCAGCTACTATGTTGTTTAACTTTTGCTAAGTAAATGAGTCACATCAGTAAAATCACATAACATGACAAGTTATTTAGCCGATGTCTCAAATTGAGATTCTTGATTGAAAAAGAAAAGTTTAGGCCCTCGATTGTAAATTGAACAAAAGCTTAGGTGCTTGCAATGTCATTATTCTTAACTCTTAAACCGATCTAAGAATAAAATCTCAAGGAAATTTTGTCTATGAAGATGACTATAAGCAGTGCTGATGGCAACGGCATGTCCGTGGCCATAGGACAGTGGTGCTCTCTCTAGCCCCGTTCTTGCTTCTTCTTCTTCTTTGTCACGCCCCAATCCTCAGGCACGCACACATCCTTCTCCCTTGGTCGATTTTATAATGCGATATCCCAGGACAAAGTATCGCCAACCCTTTCATTTATTAAGCACATGCGGAAGCAGTTAAAATCCCCAGACAATAAAACGATGGGATAGAAAAGCGGGCCATATTTTTCATATTGAAATTTATAACCAAACTTTTATACAAAACACAAACCAATTCATAACTATTCACTTCAAAAGGAATTCTCAAAAGAAGATAGACTCTCGGTCCATCCGGGCCATACTTAAGGCCCATCTCGGGATTATCTTTTTCTTCCAAAAATCCTTCTCCTCAAGTTTCACCTCCGAGTTCTCCTTCTCAGACTTCTTCTCCTCAGCTCCTCATCAAGGATCCTGAAATTTTTTTCCCCAAACTGGGATGAGACTACGTCTCAGCGAGTTCTACCCCACTAAGCCTAATTAGTAAACTATTATACTAAAGGCTGCCTAAACACGCCTAGGTCAGAAGACGTACCTTAGCATCAGATCCCACCTGCAAGTCAGTACAATTCATAATAGGCACCCAAGCAATCATATCACAGATCAAAGCATCGATCAAATCGACCTAGTCGATTACATGTTAACAAGACCACTCACGGTCATTTCCATTTAGTCAATCAATTCACAACATCAAATCAAAGTAATGATCAATCGACCTAGTCGATTACATGACATCACGACCCATGCTCGGTCGGCATATTCAATACTATCTATGAAGTCCTATCAAATCAAGACTGCTCACCCAAAGTTAATAAATAGATAGCATAGCTCACCCAAAGCTGATAATAAGGTATACTGCTCACCCAAGGCTGGCATATCGCCCGAAGGTCGATATAGTATACTGTATATCGCTCACCCAAAGCTAACATATCGCTCGAAGGCCGATATAGTATACCATATGCTCACCCAAAGCTGATAATATATTGCTCGCCCAAAGCTGATAATAAAGTATACTGCTCGCCCAAAGCTGACATATCGCCCGTAGGTCGATATAGTATACTGGTATACTGCTCACCCAAAGCTGACATATCGCTCGAAGGCTGATATAGTATACCATCTCCACCATCCAATATTCCCATTATTTTTATCATACCCGATAAAATAGTCGTGTGGATACACGATCGGCCTTAGCCAAAATATTATAATTTCCTCTTTCATAATTCCCACCATTCTGCATAGCCCACCAAAACACTTTTGGTGTTGTCAACCGACACCCGGTTTATTTTCCAATTAATAATCAAAGATTATTCCATTAAAGGATAATTCTCAATTTCACAAATAATTGAATTCAGCACAAACTAAAGCTCGATTAAATAAACGAACTGTGCCATGACAATCGACACGAAATTTCGGTCGTCGACCATCAAAATCTTAATTTCAGAAAAATAAATAAATAATTTATAAAATTTGAAAATTAAATAATTAATATTAAGAATTCAATTTAGCTCAAAATAAAGCCCGATTAAATAAACGGGTTCCACCACTGTCATCATCATAATTTTCCGGTTCCGGACCATCCCAATTGAATTTTCGAAAAATAAATAAATAATTAATTTAATTCCGAAAAATAATATTTAAATGCCAAAAAATCCCACTTAGGCCCGAATCGCCAAATTGAAGCCCGATTAGGATCGGAAAATTCCGAGATACTTTCAATAAATAGTAGACCACGTCTACTTGCTAATTGCGCAATCAATTTATCTAAATCGCATCACAATTGACTAATAATTGCTAATTTATTCTAATCTAACAACCTAAACATAATTAATTAAAACTAAACCAACCTTAAGCATAATTAGCCAACTAATCCGGGATTAGTGAGATTACTCACCAAATCGCGCGCAAATTGGATCAATCCGACGGGGGCGACGTGAGGAACAAAACTTCCCAAAGCACGGCTCAGGTTCGGGGCCGGAAACGGCCCAAAACGGGCCTCGAAGGTGCTGGAAACCCATTTCGTGGGTCTTTGCCCTTGGCTGGCCGGAGCAGATCCGGCGGCCAAAACGGCGAGGGAGGCCGCGGAGGACGAGGGGGACGCCGGGGAGGCCAGGCGGTGACCGGACGGGCCGGGGCAGTGGTCGGAGGCGGCTGGTCGGGCTGGGTAGGGGCGGAGCAGGGCTTGATTTGCACGGGTGAGGAGCGGTAGCAGCGACGGACGCGGGCGGAGCGCGGCGTGCGCGGGCATGCGGTGCGGGCGACGGTCGAGCTCCGGTGTGGCGGCGACGGCTTCCGGCGAGCTCTTCTGCTTCTGTCCGCTGGCTTCACATGAAGAAGAAAGAAGAAGAAGAAGAAGAAGCCGGTTCGGTCACGAGGGAGTGGGGGAAAAAGAAGAGAGAGAGAGAGAGAGAGAGAGAGAGAGAGAAAGGGCTTTGGCTAGTCAAAAGAAAGGGAGAAGAAAGAGGAGAAGCCAATTTCAAATTGGCTAGGGAAGTGTTCGGTGGGGGTGCGCACGAAGAAGGAGGGAAGGAGAGAGAAGAGAGAGAAAAAGAGAGGAGAGAAAGAAAGAGAGAAAGAAAAAGGGAAAGAAAATAACACTTTAATAAGAAAACACAATTTTCTTATTACTTCTATTATTTTTCTTTTCTCATTCCCTTTTATTTTCTTCCTGGTCTTCGATTTTTCCTCCGATAATTTATTTCTTGAAATTTCGAACCCGTCAATAAATTGACGAACGATGAGACAAGATCCTAAAAATAAGACTTATGACGCGCTTAAAATTCGATTCCCAAAATCGAGTTCAATTTCGTGGTTAAAAATCGATCGACGTGATTTTAGTCCAATCCAACAAATTGAGTAGCTTTTAGGGATTTTAACGTAGATACGTCCCTTAACGGCTTCACCCAATAGGTTAGTTAACTCATGAGGTGATCATCCCGAGAAAAAGGACCATGGCACGTCGACGAAATGCTCATTTCATTTTATCGAAACGGGGTCGAATTTTAGGATGTCACATTCTTCTTCTTCTTCTTCTTTTTAGTTCTTGCTGTTTTTTCTTTGCTTTTTTTTTTTCCCTTTTTCGAACTTAAATTTGAAGAGATACATGAAATCTAGACATAATTCTAATAGACAAATGCAAGAGAGATTTTTGAATGAAAAATCACAGTACAATTGAGCATGAAAAGAGGTGGACGAAAATTATAGTACTATTCAATTTTAAGCATGGCATGTAACGCGTGGGGAAATTCTACTAGTAATGAAAAAACATAGGCATTCGCATAGATATGGAAGAGGAGGGATGTGAGAAGTGAAGCAGCAATGCCAATTTGCATCGTGCAAAGTCTCTATCTTTTCTATTTGCTCTCTTTCGCCTCTGCTTCACTTTCTAGACAAAAAGTACATGAAGTTCAGTAAAGTCTTGGTCTTCCTGAGTTTATGGTTTATTCACATGATAAGAGCACTTGTGGACAGAAAGCATTCTTGAAAGTCTTGATCTTCCTGAGTTTATCATTTATTCACATGATAAGAGCACTTGTGGACAGAAAGCATTCTTGCAAGTTGTGGTCTTTGCTTACACTTTTTGGTAGGTGAAAGTCTTGGTCTTCTTGGACTTTATCGTTCTCTCTCCATTAGATCATTATCACTCGGCTTCACCATTAGTGCCCCTGCTTAAATAGTATTCTCCTCCTGCTCATCTATACCTAGCGCTCGTGCTTGTTGGATTGCTGTCATTGAGCTAATCCCATTCATCGATCTGCTCCACGAAGTCTGCTCGAAACAGGTAAGAGACATCTATCTACTTGCTCTATTTTTCCCTCGGACTGATGCACCCGGAACTTCACTACCGAAAGCATCTAGTGGGCATTTATTACACAAGAGCAACCATCTATTCTTTCCAAAATCTTTTTATTAATGGAGGCAAAAGCATTATTTTGAGCAAAAGAAGAGAAGCTGCAGCAGCAATATTTGGTTCTTAAACCGATTTCCTGCCTATCTATTATCCTGATTAAAGTTGACATCGAGTTCATTAACAAAACAAATGTCATTATAATTTTTGTTAAAAAGTAAGATTAGGACATTAAGATTAATTTTTTTATCTCTCTATTACTGTTCTTTTTACTGAACACACACTGATGTGAAATGATTTTACACGATTAGCAGCATTGAGATCAAAGTATTCATTTATAATTGAATTAGAACTTTTATCCTGCTCGCAAAGTAATTATTTTACAGCATCAATGTTTTGGAATTTTAGTCCATGAAATTGGGTAAGCAAGAATCAATATCATAAGAGGATAGCTTCATTCCTCTTCAGTAGAGATTAATGGGAAAGTCACGTTTGTCATAATTTCGGGTGCCAAACAAAATAAATAACTTTTGTTGTGTCTTTTCACATATTTACTCTCACAACAAAAAGTCGTTATTGTATAGATTTAGTGAATCTACCATCAACCGCAAGGGGTAAGATGAATTAATAAGGTATTTGAGATTTAGTATTCTTTTGAGGAGTGCTAGTGTAATCAATCAAGTAAAGTCAGTACGGTTGCAATTTTAAACTTCACGTGAAGTAGTTTCTGCCGAAGCCCCAAGGGTGTTTTGTGTGGACAACTAATTTTCATCGTGCAGAAATCGATGATAGTTCAATGCAAGAAAACTAATTCATGTATTTTCTTTCAAGACAGAGAAAAATGTGCAATTGTTCATGATAAATAATTAAATTTTGAATAATG